>CM075653.1:89467638-90092638 GCA_037953625.1 Crotalaria pallida
GCACAATTATCAGGGTTGGTTTTATCTTTTACATTAATTACTGTGATTTAGAAATATTCCAATTTCTCTTTTGAATGATTTAATTGAGGCATAAACTTTGGCATAAAATTCTCCTTTGAATTATCTCAAAAACATGCCCTTAAGCTTAGATTGGGAAAACATAACCAATGGTATTCAAAAACTTACCTTTTTATTTTTCAGATTCAGGTACTAACCGGTTACAGTTTCAGGCTAACCGGTTAGAATTACAGACCTGAACTGTTTACCATTGTAATTCAGAAAAACCCTTTTTCTTGAATTCTCTACCCAATCCATAAACAAATTTAACATTGTTTTACACCTCAAAAACCACTGTTTATATCATTCAAAAGTCTAAATCACATTTCATTATCCAATGAGCATAATTTCCTCTTGAAATTATCTCATTACATTAAGGTATCAACTCTTTAACTGCAATCTGAACTATAACAGTGAAATCAACTTACTTTCAGATTGTTTTCCATGAAATTAAGGCCTAGATTTGAGTAGGATTTATAAGACCACAATACTGATTTTGTAAACTTATTTTCTTTTGCATTTTTACAGTGTCTAACCGGTTACGAATATCGAGTAACTGGTTAGATTATGCAGTCTGACACTACAACATGAGTTTTAACAAATCATTCTCTTCACTACTCAAATCTAACCAAATTTCAACCTTTAACAGAGTTCATATACCTTAAATAAATATGTTTAAGCACAGAAACACATATAATTTTGCATGCATTTGGTTTAGTGCATCAAATTGCATAAGAATCCATACAAACACAATTCAATACCTCAAATCACACATTATACATTTAGATTCTGATTTCCACATTAAAATCACTTGCATGCATCAATATAAAATTGCTCAAAACAACATTGAGCAGAAATTTGGCCTCCAAGCCTTTGTGCTTCACACACATAATGCCCTTTTTGAGTTTTGTTAACTCAAATCCTAAATCACTTGATTTTAGTCTAAATCTAGTATATGTTAAACTTCTCCCATACCTTAGGATAGAGTTTGATGAAGATTGACACTGACTTGAAGAAAAATCCACAGATTCCCCACAAATCCTAGGTTCTGCTCTCAGCCACGATTTCCATCAATAGGGTTCGAAGACCAGCAAATTTGACATAGGAATTGGTCAAAGAAATTGGGGAAAACAATTAGAAATTGCTCTAGGTAACCTGCACTAAGAATAGGAACATATTTGGAATCAAAAGGGTTTGTGTGCTTACCTAAATCAAAGCTTGAACTCAGCTTCCAGAATCCATAAAAAACAGAGTTCAGTTTCCAGCTCCAACTTCTAAGGTTGATTCCTCTTCACACAAGAACCCTCAGCTCACAAGGTGTATATCAATGAAAAGTCCTTGATTCAAGCTTTTCAGAAGTGTATGTTTCGCTCTCTAACTCTCAAGGAAGGAGACGAATTTCTTAGAACGAATTTGAAACCCTAACAGCCCTTCTCCAACACAAAATGCAGAAAATCAACCTCTTTACCTCATAAATTCATCAATTTATAGGGCAATTCGTGTGCCATGCAAGGCGACACGCGTATTCCACTGAATTTGAGTGGGATTCGTGGCGATTAAACGAATTAATCAAGTGATTACTCATCAAAATCCACTAACCCAGTTTATGGGTTCATCATCTAACAAGTTACAAGGCATTACTAACCGGTTAGATCAGTACAAAATTTAAAAATTAATATTTTTAAATCTTTCCCTCCAAGAACTTTTCCAATATTACATTTAGGTCCTAATCCAGGGACTAAAATGCAATATTCTTATATTTTGCATTTATTTGCCATATAAAAATATTTCAACTAATTTTTATATTTTAGGCTAATTAAATACAAAACATAAACTTGGAAATTCATATAAATTAATAATAAAACTTTTATTATTAATTTTCCTTATTATTTGGGAGACGAAAATTAGGGGTGTTACAGGTCTCTCATGGAGGACTAACGTGATGCCAAATTGATTTTTGGGGGTTTAAGAGATTCCACAAATCTTTCAGGGGCCTAACTGTTTCAAAAATGATCTTTGCAGGGTTTAAGAAATTTCACAAATCTTTCAGGGACCTAACTAATTCCACAAGTATCTTTCGGGGACCTATGTGACTATTAACTCTAAAATAAATTACTTATGAAATGGAGGGAGTAATATATAAACTGGATCGTTTTATAAACTTTTCGATTGTGTGAAATCTATTTCAAAATACTCTTTGAGTTAGGATCCGTTGACACTAGGTGTAAAACTTGGTTACTTACACCTTCACATAACTTTTTATATATTATGAAATTTGTCGATCCAACCGTTGAATTATATGTTATTATCATGACGATCACACATACCAAATTTCAGATTATTCGGAGATTCATAGGTATGTAATCTAATAATGCATATTTATTTATATTTTAAATAACATATTATCCGTTAAAATAGAATAGTCGGATGAAGTATCAAATCATTTTTATATTCTATGAAATTTTGTAGACTCGATCTACTTGATAATGGCATATAATTCAATGATTGGATTGAAAATTTCATAATATATAAAAAGTTATGTGAAGGTGTAAGTGACCAAGTTTTACACCTGGTGTTAACGAATCCTAACTCATAATCTTTTAGGTGATAACTCTAAAGCATGGTCAAGTTTATGTAAGCTTCCGGACTTAGAATTGGGGTGTTACATCTTTAAGATTTGAGAGTTGGAGGTCCCAAGTTCAATTCTTAGGTTTGCGGTTTAATTTTCGCTCCCTTGTTCCCATAAAAAAACATTACCTATAAAAAAGATAACAAACGATAACATAAGAGAAAAAATTACAAAATTTGGGTGTTTGAAAAAGTGTCGCAGCAATGTTTTTAAATGATTTATACACTAACATCATATTATTAGTCTATGGGATTAAAGTGAGTATAAAGTTTGCCTTTGTTAATTTAGTATTTGACATAAGTGTTCCATTTAAGCACTTTGAATAAATAAATGATAACATGAAGTAAATATATAATTTTTAATTATAATAAATATATTATAAATAATATATATGATTCGATTTGACAATTGAATCCAAAATCCAATCCAATCTAATTTGTTTTTTTTTTTAAAAGCAATCCAAAATAATCGATAAAAATTTGGTTTTTTTTAAATCAGTTTTTGGTTTTGTTTTAGTTCAGTTTAGAAATAAACAATGGCATCTTCCTCTTCCTTTTCTTTTCTTTCATGAACCAAGGAAAAAAGTATGTCCGTTGGTAAATTTTATGGGTTTACTAGAATTGAAGAAATTCAAAAAATACTATATTATAAATAATATATTCAGTAATATATATATATATAGTTAATATTCTATTAGGTCTCTCAAAGATACATCTGACATCAATTTAGTCTCCGAAAGATTTTGTTAAATAATTAAGGCTTAAATATCAAAATGGTCCCTATAATTATTGCTCATTTTGAAATTAGTCCCTATAAAAAATTTTCTTTGGTTTTGATCCTTGACATTATTTATTGTTTTGGTTTTGGTCCCTGACATTATTTATTGTTTTGATTTTAGTCCCCATGTGTAAAATTGGATGGAAATCACTGTCGTGGCCTACCAGAATGGTGGTCAAGAGGCTGTTGCTACTGGGAATGGTGATCAAGAGGTTATTGCTACTGGGAACGAGCAATCATCTGCACAACTTGCACAGTCATGTAGAAAGAGGGTTAGATCAATTGATAAAGCCCTCTTTCTACATGACTGTGCAGGTTGTGTAGACGAATGATCATTTCTAGTAGTAGCAGCCTCTTAACCACCATTCTCAGCAGTAACAGCCTCTTGACCACCATTCCGTTAGGCCATGTTAACGATTTCCATCCAATTTAAATGCGGCGGACTAAAATCAAAACAATAAATAATGTTAGGGACCAAAACCAAAGAAAAAATTTTATAGGGACCAATTTTAAAATGAACAATAATTATAGGGATCATTTTGGTATTTAAGCCAATAATTAATCCCAAAAGTCAGATTGGCACCACATTAGATATGTCAATCCATCCGTTATGTGTCATGTGACGCATTCTTATTAGCTATTTCTCCTGATACATATATACATGGAATCACCGAATTATCCCTCTCTTGAACTCGTTGGATATTTCCAATGGTTTAGATTTTAAGATGGAAAAAAATAACAAAAACAAAGACAAATATCCTTCATCTTCTTCAACCCCGAACCACCACTAGTGTTGTCAATTCGGTTGGCCCGACTCATAACTTTTTCGGGTTGTGCTGGGCTGGCCCTAACTTACCTTGGCCAACATTTTCATTTGCCCAGCCCAGTCCGTAATAAAATGCGGGTCAAACGGACAACCCATGGGCCATTGATTTAAAAAAAACAAATGTAGCATAATTATAATTCAGCATCATTCTACATTCACCTATTAAATTTCGTCAAAGTGTTAGTGTCATTCACAATTTCAAAAAAATATAGAGACAGTTAGACACATATAGTCTCAATCATTCCTAAGAGACTTTCACTATTTTGAGTTCATCACAAAAACAAAGTACTATTGCTTTACTGCACTACAAACTCTCAATCAATTCTAAGAGACATTCACTATTCTGATTTCATCACATAAACAAAATACTATTACTTTCCAGCACTACAATTTACAAACATAAGAGCTCATCACAAAAAATCATAGGAGCAACATAAGAGCTCATCACAAAATAATAGGAGCTTTAAGTTTTTCACTTGTGTAATTTTGTTGCTATATCACATAAACAAAAATAATAGGAGTTGTAACTTGTTCACTGGTGAGGCAATGTCGGTAATGGCCATGGTGGTTGCTGCAGCTTGCGGTCGCCATGGATCAGTGGATGGATGAGGGAGATGGACCGAAGGAGATGACAGAGGGAGAAAGAGAAATGAAGGTGGATGTGGGTGGAAGAAGGAGATGACGGAGGGAGAAAGAGAAATGAAGATGGATGAGAGAGATGGACTAAGAGAGATCGGAGATGGATGAAGGGAGAAAGAAAACGAAGATGAAGCTCTTTTCACTTCTTCTCTCTCCTTTTGCTTCTACAAAGATGGAACTCTGGAACTGGAAGAGAGAGTTTTAGCCACTTAGGTTTGTCAATTGTAAATGAGTGGATGTGAAAGAATCTAATCTGATCTTATCTTCAAGCCTTTTATTTATTGGGCTGCAAAGCTGGGCCTTCAAGTTTAAGACTTTAAATTGTATAAAAAAATTATAAGCATTTTAAAAATGTCAAGCGTCGAGCTGGTCCATATCAGGTTAATTAATTATTGGTTCGGGCCGGGCTGGCCCAAAAATGGCCGACCCGAGATTTTACTAAGCCCAACCCATGCGTTATTCAAGTTAAATGGGTCGGCCCGTCGGACCTGACCCATTTTTACAGCTCTAGCTGCCATCCTCTCTCCCTCCCTTCTCACCAACTAGTCGTCCCTTCTCTCTTTAATGTCATAATTTGTGCAAAATGGTGTAAGTTAGAGAAACTGGAGCTATTGAAATTTATGTTGCTATTTCATATTTTCCATTTTTATTTTCATGTGAAATTAAGGATATTGCTGCTTTAATCCAAATATATATAGTTATGTTACCCAAGCACTGGAAAAAGTACTAGGGGTTTTTGAAACGTGCTTCCACTCAACAAGTTCATGAAGTTCTTTTCCTGTCTTTTTGAAAAGCAGATGCTTCAATAGATCTAAACCGCAACCAACAAACCTTTATCCGCGACAACGATCCAAGTATTTGGTCAATAGTAACATCAGCATTGTCACAAAAATAAAATTCAGGTTGGTTGCTACTGAATACAATTATTAGTTCAATGTCAGAGTTTTGAAGGCCACCAAAAAAATCTCATGACTTCAAAAAAGTTATCATTTTAATCCTCAAATTTTAATCCAAATTATTCCTTTAAAATATCTTTGGATGTCCTGCCAAATCCATTGGCCACCGTTTTCATGTCTTCAAAGTTCATGTCTCCCTTCCTTATTTGTTCCTTTCTTTATGAGATGATAGCATGAAACAAGGCAACATCTAAGTGTTGCTCTGCTGCTAATTCAGACTTCTCACTTTCCAGTTGCATATTCAAACTTTTCATCTTTCTTTAAAAAAAAATAAAATTGAACTTAAAATCTAAACCGTATATCCAACGGTTAAAAGTTCAAGGGAGGGATAACCCGGTGGTTCCGTGTGTATATGCATTGGGAGAAATAGCGAATGAAAATGTGTTCTGTCCAAGTCGAACAGAGGTCCCTTGCTAAGGACAAATGTCCTTGTGAAAGATTTTTAGTTTGTCAAGAGTAATTTCTCGATCCCACGTACCCGTCCGAACTAAGGTTCTGGGGATCAAGACTACGTAGCTCTATCAGGCACGTTGAAATAGTGCATCAAGTGGAGAACGAGACGAATCAATGTTGTCTCTAAGAGTAACAAGCTATATGCCCCCTACTCTCAATGAAGCTTGTATGGTCAAGGAACTCCTTCGATTGTATATAGTCCTACTACATAGGCTAGCAAACTTTAATGGGTTGATCAAGCTTCATGGTAGGGTTAAGTGCAACTGCCACCTTCTTCTATGCAGCCAGAGGATGATTCTCCTACTGTTGAACTGCTTCTCTATGAATGGTGATGATGCTCTCTAGGGTATGAGGACAAAGTGTATTCCTTGTGTTATACGGAATGCGTAGTGTTGGGCGTGTGTTTAACTAGTTGTATGTGGATGCCTTAGCCCTTGCATGGGACTAGTAGTTATAGGACTAGGAATGTTTCCTAGTTTGAGGTATTCTCTTGATAAATCTTCTATATCCAAGAGTAATCTTCATGTGATTTTATCTTCAGAAAGATAATCGATAAACTTTTATAATTCCTGATAATCTTGCCATAATCTGTCATTAATGCTTTTTATCTTCTAGAGATTGAATTCACGAATAAGTCTCGCGACTTATTCGTGGATCGAGGCTTCTTCCGAGCTAAATTGAACTGCTCTGGATTCAAGGCATTACATCATAGGTCATCTGAGCTCGGACCATATAGTCAACGCCTCTCTAGAGGCTGCAGTAGGTCTTCTAAAAGTCCTCTCGTAAGGTAGGTGTCTTTGGCTCGCGACAGGACCAGAACATAAGCCTCTAAGTCGTTGCTCTGATGATAACTTCGAGCTATGAGCTAATCAATCACTTCTATCAACCCCTAAACTAATTACTAGGCCAATTCCACTTCTATCGTTATTATTCGAGCAGCGCTTTGTCATAAATCCCTTACTCTTGGGTTCCCATGAATAATTTCTTCGTACGATGACCTGCTCTATTTTGGAAGTTGTACATATTAAGTTCATCAAATCATTTTTCTTTACAATGCCCAGGATCGTGACACCTACACCTTCTTGTCTGCTTTTCTTCTGGACTTTAATTATGGATACACCTTATTTTGGAATCTTTCACTTCTGCCATTGTCATTCATATTTTAAAACCTTTGGGTTTCCCTCAAGTGTTTCTTTTGAACTCTCCATCATTCTTGAGCTCCTTCATTCTTGCAACTCTTCAATCTTATCTGAGGTACGCATTTTTCCCCTCTCTTTATGCACAATGTCTGATTCCGGTTATGAGTTTGGGCTCTATGCCTCAATCGATAGTGATTCTTCTGATTCTTGCAATAACAATCCTGGTTTTTCCAAAGTTACACTGATTGAGTCCCACTCATCCAACCCCAATTTCTTAAACCGAAAATTGATCAAAAAAATCGAAATAAAAAAATGATTAAAAATGGATTTGTTTGGATGAGGAAAAGTGAAAACCAATAAGATCAGATCAGATTTCAGATTTACTTTTCAAAACCGAACCGAACTGATGTTTTATTACTAATTTGAAAATTTGCAAGGATCTTAAGTCAAAACTCTACATACTATGCATCTTTTTGCTTAAAAGCATGTATGCATATACAAACAAAATGATTTAAAAAATCCTACACATCATCTATTTCTGTTGCAAGGAGAATGAAGCAATTAAATTGTCATTAAACATTTCTGCCAAATTTACTAAAAAACTTCACATCGTTGTACTTAGCATGCGAACTTGTGAACTGAACCGAACCGAATCGAAACCAGATATAATTTTTTGATTGGATCGGATTTCTTAATCTAAACCAACCGAACCGAATGTAATTTTTATCTTCGGATCGGATGATTTTTTCCCTAAAAATCGATCCGAACAAAACCGATCCATGAACACACCTACCTACTGTTATTCCTTCTTCTCCTCATTGTGTTGCATTAATCTACTGTTGCTCGTCCTTTTGGTTCTACTCTTCGTAAATGGTTTCAAAATCCTTCCATCAACAATGGAGTTGGAATATTGGGTAATGTATTTCAAAATCCTTTCTTCAATTTCAATCCACCACCGCCACCATCTCCCAATTCCAACACCGCACCATCACCATCATCACCTATGGAAGAAAAGGCCTTAAAGAAATCAAACAGTATTTTGCCTAGTTTGGATAAAACAATAAGTCATCAAGTTCCTTGAAGGGTGATTACTTGGGCGATGAAACCAAATCGGCGACGATAACGGTCGTCCTTCACCTAACCACCATCACTCCCCACTGTTAGAAGATGGAAGGAAAAAGAAGGAGGACACGGGGTTTGGAATTTGGAGGAGAAAATAAGGGAGGAGTAATTCTGTCATTTTGCAATTAAATTGGGGGTTGAGACTAAAAATTGGGGTTTGGAGATTACAACCTTTTTTATTGAAAATAGTCCCTCATTTATTTAGCCTACAAAAATAATTCAATGGGCTAGAAATTGAACTGGGTTAGGCCCAAATTCAAAGCTACCGTTTTCTTCCCCAACACGAAGTTATAACTGTTTTCTCTATACGCAGAGACTTTTTTTTATATCGTCTTTGACATCTGCAACCCTAACTCTCAATTTTGAAGCATAGGTTTCCAATCGATGGCTGGTGAATCTGACAGCAACATCCTCTCCTGTGCTAACTGTGGAAAACCTGCAAATCTTCAGTTCATATTCTCTTCTTTTGAGCTTTTTAATTTTCTTAACAAAATGGATTGAATATGCTGTTTTTTTTTTTAATTTTTTTATTTTTTATATCATTTGACTTGGTTTGATATGTGGGAAAGACTTAGTTTTTGGTTGTCAATTGTGATCGAATGGTTGTTTTTAAGGTTTCAGCAAATGCTGTTGTTGCAGCTGCTCTCAGCTTGCAGATTTGGGACTTGGGATATGTGTGAATTTTTTAATTGAAACCAACTTGTTACATTGCTATGGTAGGGGTTTTGGTCAAATGGGGTGGTGAAAAATGAAATTTTTTTGTTTATTGTGATTGTCTTGTCATTGGGAGTTTGAGGTTTAAGGATTAAGGTTATAATGTTGTTTAAACCAGAGAAGGGTATGTTCTTATTCATCATATGTTTAATTTAAATTGATTTTTAACTCCTCAGGTGTCCCAAATGCATGGAATTGAAGCTTCCGCGTGAAGGTTCTGCTTTCTGGTTTGTGATCGTCCTCTCAATTATTCCAAGTCCCGTTCCTTTGTTTTTTTATTTGCCATGCAATCTCAGTGGACAAAGCAAAAAAAAATGATATATTTTTCAGAAAAATTACGATAAACATACAACAATATGTGGTATATAAATTTTAAAATTATATTCATATGTATTGATAAAGAAGGATATGAAACTAATTTATCTACTCAAATCAAGTCCCACGTGTTCTCTATCTTTTTTTGTCGAGGATGAAAGTATGCAATGATAATTAGGAGAACAAGATAGCAAGATTGAAAAAAAAAGCCGAGGGAGATAATTAGTGAGAGCAGAAACTGAATCCTTTTCTCAGAAAAAAGAAAAAAGAAGTTAAGTGGCATACTTTGAAGGCTGTGGGTCTCCACAAAAAAAAGATCATACAAGGATAATATACGTCTTGTACAATCACTAGTATTGGCATTTGATATGAATATGATATATATGTCCCTCCAATTTAGAGTATCTGTTTATCATCATAGGCGTAAAATAAAGAAGTTCTGATTCGCTTGATTTAATATTTATAGCAGAAGATTTAGTTATTAGGGATTAGCAATTGGGTGAAAGGGATTGCATTGTTGCTCCAAGTGGTGCTGAGTTGCAGCTACGTAGACCATGGTTACGAATGAGAGAACAGGGAGTTACTCCTAGTTACGTACCGTTACAACAGTTGAAAACAACAAAAAATTACTTTGCATGATATTTATTGTATCCTTAATATTGGTGCCAATTTTGATATCTCATGACAGCACACAGGAATGTTTCAAGTCTTCATGGAGCTCGCACAAATCAGTGCATCTGAAGGCAAAGCTATCATCCTCACTTGCCACAGGTGCTCCAGGTGAGCAAAATTCAGACTCACTTGGTGAAGGTTGGTTATATTGCACAAGGAGAGGCCAGGGTCGAACTCCAAAGTTTCCTCACTTTGACTGGACTGGGTAAATTCCCGGCGCTCGCTCATCATTTTAGAATTTAGACATTTTTCTTTGCTTAATTGATGACTGGTTTTATTTATTATAAGTAAGGATATGTTCCTGTTCTTGCATTTCACTGTCCTGTTTTTTCAATGTTCCCTTCTTTTCAACAACGCCTTAGTTTTAGCATTTTAGATGTAGCATGAAATTTTCAATTTTTTTTTTTTTAAAAAATTGGTTAATTGCCAGTTACTCATGTATTTGCTGAAGCTTTAAGTTCATTTGTGCTCTTGTAACTTGTAAGGACGCTGCGGCCATATCCCATATCTAGCACACTGACTGTTCCAACACATATTGATAAACCTGATTGGGCTGATGATGTAAGTCATCTTAGTTGGACATATTTAAACCGTCTTGTGCTTATCTTATTTGATTCATTCTAATTCAATTCAATCGGAAATTATCTTTTGATGACTTATCTGACGTTCATAGGTTTCTGAATAGTTTTTATCTCTTGTTTAAACTTCAGGGAATTCCCAAAGTTGAGCCCAATAGTGATCTGCAGCGTATTGCTGAGGTGGGTAATTTTAAAATACGTGTAGACAATTGATGTAAGTTCAAGTTGAACTATGTCTGTAATCTTTTTGTTCTCCTTTGTAATTGATGTTCATATTAATATGCAGATCAAATCTCCAGATCAAATTGAGAGAATGAAAGAAACTTGTCGGGTAAGAGTTTCTTTTCTATGCTATTTTGTCTTTCCAGATTCTTATGAAACAGATATCTTGTCTCCTTTCTTATCTCTAGTCTTCCTTCAATGCAAAATTAATTAATGACTCTCGTTTAGTCATTTTCATGGTTCTCAATTTGCTGCTTCTTTCTTTCATCTGGCACAAGTCAACTGAATGGTACATGGTTTGATAATGTGAATTGATTGTTATTTTGTTGATTAATAATGGAAATCCATATCATTAAGTTTCGACAAAGTTTTACGTTGGGTGTTGACTGCCTAACACAACCTTCACCTTTTATCCGGGCTTAGGACCGGCTATGTATAGCATAAGCACAACATAGACAGGGCTTGGTTGGTTGTTTTTGATTAATTATGGAAATCATGGTAGTTTGAATCATATGAATTGCGATTCAATTCATGTGATTTGATGGGAGTCTTCATGCCATCGATACATATCACATGGAGTTTTACTGTGTCATTGAACCATGCCAGGATCACAGGAATCTCGATTCTATGCAATTCTGACAACACAAATCAGAGGTTGGATAGGGAGCCAAACAGCCAATGTGATGCAAAATATAAATAATCTTTTTTTGGACTGTTAATGGGTTTTTTTATAGGTAAACATTTTTTTAGGGGAGGGGGGAGGATGTGTAGTCACCATGATTTGAATCCAGAAGCTAACACTTAACTATCATTGGGACATATTGAATGGCTTATTATTATCATTGAATGGTTTATCATTATCATTGAAATTAAAATAAACTTTTTAAAATCTTGTTTTTTGCCTGTTGGCTATATTGTCTAATGTGGGTAAACTTTTTGGTGAAAAGTTCATTAAATAGTTACTTGTTTTTGCCCAGTATGTTGATGTATAACTTATACTCATTAACCATGTTAATTTATAGATTGCAAGGGAGGTTTTGGATGCTGCTGCCCGGATTATTAAGCCTGGTGTGACAACTGATGAGATTGATAGAGTTGTTCATGAGGCAACTATTGCTGCAGGTACTAATTTTAGCAAAGTTTAATTTTCAAAAAAAAACTTGCCTGCTTTCTTTCTACTTTAGTGATGGAAGTTTTAGTAAGTGCATCATATTGTATTTCGAAAATCATAGCATTACTGTAGCTAGTGAGCATGCAGCTTCTTCTATTAGTATTTATTAGAGATTAGAGACAAAGCTTACTTTTATTGACTATAAGCTAAAACTCAGGATTTTGCCTTGTTTGTGGTGCATTAGAAAGGGAAAGTCCCTTGAGACATCAATGAGCAGTCAATGAAGAGAAGGCTTCCCAACCTCATTTTAATTTTGTTATCTGAGCAGTTCCTTCGTATTCTTAATATCAGTGTCATTTGGCAATTATAATTTGTGATTGGTGTTGTTGATTTTTTTTCCCTGAAATTTTAACTTTGCAGGAGGATATCCGTCACCTCTCAATTACCATTTCTTTCCCAAATCTTGCTGCACGTAGGTACTTTCCTTCTGTGCATATTCAACTTTTCTCTGAATGTGTCGGTATTCGTTAACAATTAAGTATGATCTTTCCTACAGGTCAGTTAATGAAGTAATTTGCCATGGAATTCCGGATGCAAGGTAGACTAGTCTGTGGTTTTTCTTCTTTATTCTTATTGGTAATTAACATTTGGTTAGGGCAAGTGCCACTGAGGCATTGTCAAGCAGACGATTACATCAACTTGAGAGCTTCTTTTAATAATATTGTCATTCTATTTCTACAGGAAACTTGAGGATGGTGACATTGTAAATGTTGATGTCACTGTATACTATAAAGGTGTTCATGGTGAGTTGACTAACATACACACAAAAACACTTATAAAACTCACCACTTGTTTAATCATGTTTGAGTTGTTCTTTAGGTGATCTCAATGAAACATATTTTGTGGGCAATGTTGACGAAGAGTCTCAACAGCTGGTCAAATGCACATATGAGTGCCTCGAAAAGGCAATATCTATTGGTATGTGTGTTGAGTTTCCACCCCAAAGACTGAACTCTCTTTTCTTTATTTAAAATATAATTGAATTTTTATAACATTTTTTGGAGTATTGGATCTTTTATTTTTCTTTTAACATAACCTTAAACTTTGTTGTCAATTTACAAATTTAGCCGCTCATGTGGTCTTAAAAATGTTAAGTTGAACCTAAACCCTAAATCAGACGATAATTAATTTTTTTAATGTTTAAAACATGAAGTACCGTCGGAAAGACACATATATTAAATGATATCAAATTATATGATATTGGTTACTTAAAATATGTTTTTGACTGACATTGAATTATATAACTGATGGTAAACATTAAAATTTTTGCTTTTTGGAGTATATTGAGATGGTGTGTATTTAAATACTTAATATCCTTATAATGTGCACATATTTTAAGAAATTAAAATATATCTCTGATTCTTCACTTCTATCAAAATCAGTAAAACCTGGGGTACGATTTCGTGAAATTGGTGAAGTTGTTAATCGTCATGCTTCAATGTCAGGATTCTCAGTGGTAATGCATTACGTATTTTGAAGTTATCTATTTATTTTTCTTTGGTCACACGGTCTATGGTTATTACATGTTCCTTACTGTTATTTTCCTTTCCCCTTAGGTTAAATCCTATTGTGGTCATGGAATTGGAGAACTCTTCCATTGTGCACCAAATATTCCTCATTATGGAAGTATCCTTTTTGTGGTTTAAAAGCACTGCAAAGTATGGGTAAAAAAATGTATTTGAAAATTATCTTCTCCCTCAGATGTTTAATCTAGTGATTCACTGCAGTATGTGCTTCACTTTTAATAAAGGACTGATTGTTGGGCATAAAATGATTGTCACAAAAGATCTAATGATTTTTTGGATGTAAGCAACTCACAGTTATTGGCAATCGTGTTATACCTTATCCTCATTCATGTTAGTTTTTCTTAATTGTTTGCTTAACATCCCTTTTTGTGTCAAATCCAGTATTGGAAGTTTTGTTGCCAAAATTAGACTTACCATTTCACAATTTCACACTGTACACTCTTATCTTGTGCCCCAACCCTTGTAATTGTTGTTAAACATCAGCATATTTGCAAGAAGGAGAAACATGCAATACCTTAACCACTGGCAGGAAATAAAGCAGTTGGTGTGATGAAGGCTGGACAGACCTTTACGATTGAGCCAATGATCAATGCAGGTATAATATTAGATATATCTTAATTGGTTAAGTGGATAATTTTCATGGATACACGTCATATCTCTGATGTTTTTCTTTAATAGGTGTGTGGCGTGATCGAATGTGGCCTGATGGATGGACTGCTGTTACTGCTGATGGCAAACGAAGTGCTCAATTTGAACACACTCTTTTGGTAAGCCCTTTTCTTTTTTCTATCTGGTTCTTACATTGTATATAATAGTAGCCAAGTCTGGTCTGAAAAGTTTACATGGTCGTGGTATGCTTCAAGTGATAACAATTTATCTAAATCATGATGAAATTTCAAAGAAAGAGTTTTTAACTTTATGCCTCTTCACATCTAATGATGATGTTGATGTGATTCATGTTTTAACTTTGTAATATGTACTTCACCTCTATAGCGCTATAGCGCCGCTATGGCCGCTATTTAAAGCCATAGCGAACAGTGTGCTCAATATCTTAGCAAACAGTGTGCTTTAAAGCCATGGTCGTTTGTCTTTAAATTGTTATGGTCAGTGAATTTTATTGATTGAAACTTGAAGTGATTTAGTGATTTTAGTGGTACATATATTTGGTTTGCTAGGTATTCATATAGTAATGCATCATTGCTCCAAGTTGGTTTTGCCTATTTAATATAATTTACCCTTTTCATTATTAGGTGACTGAGACTGGTGTCGAGGTTTTAACAGCGCGATTGCCAACATCACCCAATGTTTTTCCTTGGCTGAATTCAAAATCGGGTTAAATTGAGATGCCAGATGCTGGAAAGTTTATCAATACCATACGATTAATAGACAGCCATATTTCATTGCTCCTTTTCCTATGATTGCCTCTCTTTTTTGGGTATCATGTTCGTAACTTGTCATAAATTTCGATGTGCTCTCCTTTTCCTCTGGTTGCCTCTCTTTTTTGAGTATCATGATTGTACCTTTTATAAATTTAGATGAGCGAGATATCATAGTATATTTTTCCATACCCAATTTAACAGTGGTATATCATGTATGTGAAGTTAAAGTTGAATTATTTATCTTTTTGGTCTTGTGCTCTCTTCAGCTGAATAATGTTTGAACCTAAGTTTATAATACTTGGTCTCAATAAGTTAATAAATCTGTGTGGATATAAATAATGGAGGGACCAAAACGTTTTGTAAGTGCAGGGACCAAAACCAAAAGAAAAATTTTACAAGGACCAATTTCAAAGGAGTCAATATTTACAGGGATCATTTTCATGTTTAAGCCATACTTAAATACACCAAATTAAAGACATACATAATTAATAAACACAATTCATCTCAATCAAAGTGTCAAACATTTACTCCCGCCATCCCAAAAAATTAGTAAAAAACATAGAAAATTTTTTGTCTCAAATTAAACTTAAAATAGTGATTAAAAAAATTGAAATTGAATTGTATATTCTATGATTGGTTAATCAAGGAAACATGCATTATTAAATACTTGCTTTGGTAATTGGTTAATTTGGGAAACAATGCATTAAAAGCATGTTCCCTTGTTTTTGTTGAATTTTCAAAAATTTACTAACTTTTTAGGGTGGAGGGAGTATAATCAAAATATGTGCAAACATCTAATGCTTCAAGCTTTTATGATATATGCATTAGGAAAATCTCATAATACCATCGGGTCTCTCCAAAATGTTGGTTGCATTGCTTAGGGGAGTAGGTGTGACTATGGTTGTGTAAGGTTGAGAGCATGAGGCCATGATTGTGAGAGTTGAGATGAACAGGGTGAGAGGGAGGAGTTTTGTGGGAGAGAAAGAACAACTTATTAATGAGAGCATATTGAGAATGATGAGGCAATGGAGATTGAATTGGAGAGAATTAGGAATCATAATTTTATAGGAAGGGACAGTGATAATCGATAGTATAACAGTAGTAATGGTAGGATAAGCAATTCAAGCGGACAAAAATTTATGGGTAATATTGATTTTTCCCTTTAAAAATAAGAGCAAACTTGACCCCCTTAAAAATAAGGGCAAAATCGACTTTTACACTTTAAAAATAAGGGCAAAGACGACTTTTCCACTTTTAAAAATAGGGTTTTGCAATTCTACAGCTCTAGCGTCGCTATAACTCGCTACTCCTTCATGAAAATGTCGCTAAGTCACTGCTCAAAAACACAACAGCCTTTTGCTCTGCTACAAGCTACACATGTTTAAACCATGACATATTTTGCTATTAACTACACATGTTTAAACCATGACATATTTTGTTCCCTTAGCTTTTTTTTTTTTTTTGTCTTTTTCCTTTTGAAATCGCTTTAGTTTATTAGCTCCGTCTAATTTGCTCTCCCCTTAAACTGGAGCATGCGATGCTCCCCTGAAAAACATGTTTTGTTAAAATGCTCCCCCCCTATTATAACCGTTGGATGATGTTTAAAAATCATCAGCGGACCAGATTAATTCATGGATAATTGAAGAACAGGTAAAAGAACATATTTGCATCAAGCCTTACGTCTTATCCAAGACGTAGGTGCTAAAGTTATATACAAAAGCTACGTCTTGGTTGAGACGTAAGTGCTAAAAATTAACACTTACGTCTTGGTTGAGACGTAGGGGTTTAAAAAAAATTAATATCTACGTCAAAACTTAGACGTATGATTTGGGTCTAATATATGATGTTTTTGGGCTTAATTTCACTTCCTTTTGCTATGGATTTGGCTTGTTTCTCTTGTAAATATAGGTATTTTGTATTAGTTTTAGGAATTTTTAGTTTTGTAGAATCCTTTGAACGTTTTGATCCGTTTTGGGTATGTTTCAGGTGCTTTCGGAGCTTTATTTGGAGAAAATATTATTGGAGCTGAGAAGAGCATAAGAAGACCTTGCAAATGACACAAGAACGGAGAGAAACGGAGTCGGAAAATACTTTGCACGCCCAGGTGTGCTGCTTCACACGCCCAGGCGCGCGTGACTCGTGGAGGTCCAATTGGGCCAATTTCTGAGCAATTTCGAAGGCTTTTATTAGGATTTGTATTTTAGGTATATATTTTATGTGTTTAGGACTAGGTTTAGCAGCCATAATCAGTTATTATTAGAGATTAGAATTGAGTTTGAGGGAAATTACATTCTCTGGAGAGCATTCGGAGGAGGAATACATTGAAGGCTGAAGATTCAGATCAAGGATTAGTGGTAATTTAGGAATGAATTACTTCTTTTCTTATTTGTTCTTCTTCTCTATGATGTGTAACTTAACCCTCTTGTGTTAGGAACATGGTGGAGTTGTTTGTGTAGTTTATTTATATGAATTGATGTTTTTCAGTTTTTAAATCAAGTGTTTAATTGTGTTTTTATTGTTATGCATGAACTTGATCAATTCATGTTATGAACTTTTAGATCTAAATTGGAAAACTAGGATTTAAAATAGGTCATGCAATTAAACAATATAAGGATTCAACTTGTAGGAATACTTTTGAATTTTTATATAACTTTTCATAATTCACTGTTCTTAATCATGGTTATTCAATAGATTAAATTTCTAAGGAATTAGGATTTAACAAATTGGATAATAAACAGTAATTTCATTAGAGGAATCTAGAAATTATTAATTTTCTGAATTAGTTCTTGATTTAAATGGAAAACATTGATTTATAATAAATAAATGAAACATTCAATGAAAATAGTTTCTAACCACCATTTACCCATTGTTAATTGTTTTTATTTAATTTTCCAGCAGTGAAATATTCTTTTTAATTAATTTATTTAATTCTGAATTTTAATAGATTTTACTTTTAATTACTCTTAGGTAGGAATAAGTTAAATAATTCGTAGTCCCTGTGGGAATGATATCTAGTCTTCCTAGATTATATTACTTTGCGATCTAGTATACTTACTAGAGAGCGAACAAGTTTTTGGCGCCGTTGCCGGGGACTAGAATTTATTTAACTTATTTTTGGTACTTTGTAGTAGTTTTTAGTAGAATTTATTTTTTAGTTTTTATTTTTCCTTTTCTTATTTTTCTTTTCTTGACGGGTGCTGCTTAACCCTCTTTTATGCTTTTACGTTCTGCAGGAAACCGTAAGGTGTTGCATTTTGACCCCGACTTGGAGTTGAGTGCAAAGAGGAGGAAAAAGCAAGCAAGGAAAGAAAGGAAAGAGCAAGAAAGGAAGACGGCTGAACGAACTGAGCAAGACACCACACCTCCGGCTAGGAAGACACTGGCTGTGTGACACCCTTGTTTTATATCTTGAAAATAATAAATATTTCCAAATATAGCATACTTGTTATCAAAATTGGGTCTAGAAAATTTTTCCTTTTTAACTTATACTTGCTCAATTATAAACACGTTTAACCTTGACAAATAATTTGAATTCGGCTTAATAATACCTTAATTACAAAAGCCGCTTGAGACAACGCCTTTTAATATAATAAAACATACCCGTAGCGTTGATTAAAAACATATTAGTTGTCTCTTGAGTTTAATCGAACTTGTAGAATATAAACTTATTTGCCGAATCTTTTTTTTTTTAACCAAAATCAGAGTATGCGAAAGTAAAAATAATACTTGTGGGACATTGCTGAGGTAAAAACATCATATATATATATATATATATATATATATATATATCATAAGATAAAACACCCCCCCACCACCACCAATATCATAGTAGCAAGTATCACAGTCGAGATAGCAAGTTTTAGTGAAACATATACATAACTAGCTGCTCAAAATAAACATCACTCTAAGACCTCTCAAAAATATATACAATATATAACAAAGTCAAAATAGAAGTCTCAGAGCTGGTCATCCATGTCCTCAGCAGCTCCTCTGATCCTCTACAGCTCTATCCCTAGTCCTAGGATCCAAAATATCTATGCTATGCAAGCTCCTAGGAACCAGCAGGTCCACCTCTAGTAGAAACAATAGGCTCGACAGACACCTCCTCCTCGTCCTCATCCTCAATGGGATCCTCCTCGACCTCGCCCGACTGTGCACAGACCCCACCACTGAGCCTAGGATCTGCAGAAGCAGTCCTCTCAGAGTCAGCCGGACCAGGAGAATGAGTCTCCTCAGTAACAACTCTATGTGAAATAGGATGAGTACGAGTGGTAGATCTAAAACGAAAACTATGAAATCGACGCACTGGTCGAGCCGGGGGTGGTCCTCTATATGAGTAAAAGGGTGGAACATGCATAGTGTAGACTATAGCGATCCTAACCCTACGAGGTCGCACCCGAGCCAAAGAGTTAGGGTGGTAGAGAGTAATCTCCACCTCCCCCTCAAAGGTGGTTCGGTGCTCCTCGTAAGTCCATATACCACTAGGGATAGGGCGTATCTCGATGCAGGCTAGGTATCTGGCCATCACCTAAACAGGGCATAGGGAGTAAGTGTTAGAACCTACAATCGGTGGGTGAAACAACTAGGAGACACTAGGAGAACACCTAGAAGGGGGAGTTGAATAGGTGTTAGAGAAACCTTGAAAGATTTTTGAAAGAAACAAATCTAAACGATTAAAACAAATGATTTTCACAAAAATTCTTTAGCCTTAATCGATTAATGACATGAACTAATCGATTAATGCCTCTGTTAATGGATTAATCACTTTTCAAACAAATACGAAAATCAATCAATTAACACATATGATCAGAGATAAAGCGGAATTGATTAACATCAATATTCTTATTGATTACCTAGGTTATGAAAATGATTTTCCCCAAATCAATTTTGCACAATTAAGATTCAATTCAATCAATTATGAAAAATCACTTTTTCTAGGTTTTCAACCAAGAACACAATTAATAACAAGAATTGTAAAGAGTAGAGAGTTTAGAGATACGACACAGTGATTTATCCTGGTTCACTTTCATCCACTTGAAAGCTACTCCAGTCCCCTCTTCAACCAAGAGAGATTCTTCACTATGAGGAATTAGAGTTTCTCAAATTACAAGTAAATGCCTCACAAGACTTCCTTCTTGCTAGCCTACAAGAGATACCACACCCTTGCCTTGTAACCCTATTGATATCTAATCTAACCTCTTCTCTTGCTTGCCGATACCCCACAACAAGTCTTCCAATGCTTTGAGATTCTTCAAAGATTTCCAATTGCTTGTTAACACAACAAGGCTTCCAAGTGCTTGATGAAATGTCACACTAAGGCTTCCAATATAACTTTGCTTGATTCACAACCAAGACTTCCAATTGTTGTAGATAGCTTGCCTCTTGCAAAGATTACAACTCAAATGAAAACAAAATAACAATCCTATGAATCTCTTTCAAAAGCTATGAAAAGATCAACATGAGAGATTCAAGGTTCTTGATCAAAGAATGTAAAAGTTAAAGCTTTGATCTTGAGAAAGTGAGAGAGAATAGAGTGGCTTTGATTCTTTGTAAAATTGAATATCAAAATGATAGGTAATTGTAATAATGATTCACAAAGGTTAGAAAAAGGTTTATATAGAATACCCAAAAGTTAGGAATGGTTAGAAGCGCTTTTGAGAAGTGAAAAACTCATTTAAAAACAGTAACAGCTCGTGTTACTCGAGTAGCCAAGCCCTTACTCGAGTAACAAGTGTAATCAGTGTTCACTACTCGAGTAATCCGAGTTACTACTCGAGTATTTACGCAAGGCTTCAAAATTCTACTCGAGTAATCATAGCCTTAATCGAGTATTTCCGCAAGACTGCAAAATTCTACTCGAGTAAACAAGTGGTTAATCGAGTAGTCAGTTCAAAAAACACTTAAAAACTTGTTTTCTCAAAATCTAAACCTTTTCTTTCAAACCTTTAAGCCACCTATTGATTTTAGGCAAAGTGAATACTCAAAGTATGATAAAATCATGCAATCAAAAGAGATTCACTACCCTCTAAGAAACTCTACCCAAACTCATAAACTAAGAGACTTGAGAGGCTAAAGATAAAACAATAAAACATAAACTACCAAACTAAGTCTTCATGAGTTGGCTCTCTCTTTATCACTTGATGTTTGTTGTTGCTTGTTGAGCTTGAACTTGATCAACACATTTAAGCTTGTTCAAAACCTTTTGGCATTTATCAAAACATTCTTCATGGATCTTACAGTAAGTATACACATATACATAATCAATAAAGACTAAAATACAAACACAAGTATATCATGGACAGACAATAATATAAGTACATATGAGCACACCAATTTTCAACATTATATCTCTTATAATGCAAGTGGCATGATGCATGATTTCCATCCACAACTGAGGCCTCCATCATCTTTGATATCTGTCAATAGATATCTCAGTTTTCCCAGAACACTGGTACGTTCTCAGAACGTACTGCGGAATTGCTTTAAGTGATACTTAGCGCTCCCAGAGCGACTATCAATTACCAAAATTGACTAAGTATATACATCACTTAACATAAAATATTGATCAATACACTCCCGGAGTTGTTATCAATATTGTTGGCCAAAACGTTCCCAGAACAGCTACCAACCAGCAATCCGCACAGTTTAGTACTCCCAGGTACAGGGTCATGTTCCCAGAACAACACCCAATCACCAACCTAATCTTCATTCTCTATGAATGAATGCACACACAATTATTAAGGTTGGTTTTTATCTTTAATTTAATTATTGTGATTTAGAAATATCTCCAACTCTCCTTTGAATGATTGATTTGAGATATAACCTTTGACATAAAAATTCATCCTTGAATTAACTTAAAACATGCCATTAGACTTGGATTGGGAAAAACTTAACCAATGGTATCAAACTTTTCACTTAAAAGACTTAACTTCTATTTTTCAGTTTCAGGTACTAACCGGTTAC
Source organism: Crotalaria pallida (assembly GCA_037953625.1). Lineage (NCBI taxonomy): Eukaryota > Viridiplantae > Streptophyta > Magnoliopsida > Fabales > Fabaceae > Crotalaria > Crotalaria pallida. The sequence goes on from CM075653.1 coordinate 89,489,777, forward strand.
AGTTTCAGACTAACCGGTTAGAATTACAGACCTGAACCTAATAACCATTGAAATTCAGAAAAACCTTTTTCTTGAATTCTCTACCCAAATCCATAAACAGAGTCTCAGCATTGATATATACCTCAAACCCAACTGATTTCATCATTCAAAAGTCTAAATCACAATCCAATTCCAATTTAGCATAATTTCCACTTGAAATTATCTTTTAACATTAAGGCATTGACTCATCAATTACAATCTGAAACAAACAATGTTCATTGACATGATTTCAGATTGGTTTCAAATGGAATTAGAGTATAGACTTGAGTGCAAATGGTAAGAACACTGGGCCAATTTCAGAAAACCATTTTCTTTGAAAAACTGACAGTATCTAACCGTTTACCGATTCAGAATAACCAGTTAGATTCTGCAGAATTTACACTGCAGAAAAAGATTTTGCATACCATTTTCTACCATACTCAAATCTAACCAATTTCAGTCATGAACAGAGTTCACATACCTTAATATAAACATGTTTAACCACAGAAACATATTCATTTTGCATCCATTCAATTTAGAGCATCAAATTGCATATAACTCAACATAAACACAACTTGATATCACAAAACTCATAATAAGCATTTAGATTCTGTCTCAACCACCAAAATCACTTGCATGCATAATACCAAACCTGCTCAAAACAGAATTGAGCTGCAGATTGGCCTCCAAGCCTTTTTACATGTTCATATAATGCCCTTTTGAGTCTTTGTTGACTCAAATCCTAAAACAAATAATTTTAGCCTTAATCTAGTATAAGGTAAACTTCTCCCATACCTTAGGATAGTGTTTGATGAGTAATAACACTGAGATTGAATAAAAATCCACAGATTCCACAGAAATCCTTAGTTCTGCTCTTAACCACGATTTCAGCAACATGGTCCAAATACCAGGGATTTTGACATATAGATTGACCAAACAAATTAGGGAAAATAATTAGGACTTGCTCTAGGTAACATGCACTAAAGGATCGAAGTGATTTGAGGCTTAAAGGTTACCTGTACTTACCAAAATCAGAGCTTAAACCTAGCTTCCAGAAACAAGAAGCTCTGGATGTAAGCTTCGTGTTCGTGTATCACTCAAAGTCTCACTCCCCACACAGAAGAAGAATTGAACAGAATGAAGCAAAAACCCTAGAACAGAGATTTCCCAAACCAACACTCACCAAACTCTGATTTTGATCTCAATCCAAGCTATTTATAGTGAAATTAGCTTCTCATGCAGAGCGACACGTCTAATTCCACTCAAAGAAGGAAGAAATCGTGGCAAGAACATGATCCATAGCTGGATTACTCATCAAACTCCACTATCTCAGTTTCTGGGTTTTATCGACTAACCGGTTACAGGGCATTACTAACCGGTTACATCAGTGTAAAAATTAATACTTTTAAAACCTTTCCCTCTAAGAACCTTTCTAATATTACATTTAGGTCCTAACCCAAGGACTAAAATGCAATATCTATATTTTTGTATATCCTTATCATATAAAAATACCTTCACTTATTTTTTTTTATGTTTCAAGACTAATTAAATACAAAACATAAACTTGGAAAATTTATTTTAATTAATAATAAAACTTTATTTATTATTAATTTCCTTATTATCCGGGAGACGAAATTAGGGGTGTTACAGGCTGACTATGTCGTCGTGGACCCGGATGTTTGCATGTCCGGCATTGTCCGGCCAGCGATCACTGCAGCATCATTCGAGATTGATCTCCAGTACATCCATCTTATCAACTAGGATCAGTTCTCGGGTGCACCAAATCAAGACCCCGCGGAGCATGTAGCCAACTTCCTGAACATGCTCGATTTCTTCAAGATCAAGGGTGCGTCGGAGGCGGCGATAAGGATGAGGATGTTTCCTCTCTCTTTCAGGGAACATGCCTACCAGAGGATGAAGAATCAGCCGCCCGGAAGTCTTTCCAGCTGGGATGTGCTTGTCAAGAAATTCATAGACAAGTTCTTTCCAGCGGGAAAGCAAGCTAAGCTATGTGACGACCCAACTTTCTATTCTTAATGAAGTATTTATATTCGAAAATATGACCATTTTTTTTCATAAGTCAAGTCATCATCATTCTCAAATCTTGCGGAAAGTACTTAAAACGTCATGAAGGAAAACATCAACTTCATATTTCATCTTAAGGGCAAAAGTACATTCTTCCATTACATCAAGTCATAAAAGTTAAAAACATTAAACTAAACTTAGATACTCTAGGTCATTACATTATATTACATATATTACAACAAAACTTATAACAACCTAGAGCAATTGGTTCGAAACTCAAAATATAACATAAGTAAGAGAAGCCTGATGAGTTGCATTATCCACATTCCATCATCCAGAACTCAATTCAGTCATCAGTTCCCCACTGACTTCCAGTTGAGTTTTCCATGAATTCATCATCCGGCACCGGATCAGCATCCTCCACCGGGTCCTCATCCTCTATGGGATCCTCCTCCTCCTCCTCCTCATGTGCCGGATCAGAAGGCACATAAACTAGAGTCCGAGATCGGGCTCTAGTGGAAGGACGAGAGGGAGCAGGAACCTCCAAAATGATTCTTTCCTCAGAGGATGATGGACTTGGTGGAAGGGTGCGTCTCGGAAAACGTCTTGGTGGTGGTGATGGTGTTCCATGGCGAAACACAAAATTTGGTGGAATGTGCATAATGTACATCATTGGGATCCTCGTACGACGCGGACGCATCCGGGACCATGGGTTTGGGTGACGGAAAGTGCCTTCCACGTCCCCTTCGTACGTGGCCCGGTGCTCCTCAAAATTCCACTCCCCATTAGGGAGCGGCCTCATTTCCACGCATATCATATTCCTTGCCATGACCTACAACAAGGGATTAGGAGTGAGTCATAGCTAAATACAATAACAAATGAGCATAACAGAGGCTAAAAATAACAAGCACATATAATCAGATAGCATCCAGAATGCAAGTATATACATATGCTCAAACTTGTTTAACTCATATTTAATTTCATTAGTGACATGATGCATGCCTACTTCTCATTCATGCTTCACAGTTCGGCATCCTTTCGGGTATCCATTTCAAACCTACGTTTTCTTCGAACTGGAGCGTATCCATATCCCATGCATCACGATTGATTGGGAAACTAGCCTTCATAGCATTCTATGCCATGGTATCCAAATCATCATAGCACTTTCAAGGCCATGGTATCCAAATTCTATCCTAAGCTAGATTTCCACAATCGAAATCGGAGCAACTCCATGCATGATAATGTCACATCAGAGTTCCATTTCTTTTCTTTCATTATTCTCATCAGCATCTCATTTCATTGGTTTTCATTTAACTTTTCCTTTAACTGGTGCTGGTGCTTTCCAAAAAGGACCATCAGCGACATAGCTACTTTGTGAGGGGTTTACTTATTTTCAATTCTTCTTTCAGAAAAATCCATCAGCGGCCCAGCCACTTTGTGATGGTTTTAGAAATAGCGTATAATTATTTATTTAGTAATCCATCGGGGCATAGCCTCCTATTGGTGGATTTTTATTGCAACGACCCCATTGGGACTCCCATAGAAAAATATCAACCAAGTGAGTAAAACTTTCACTGGGACATCTAGGGATCATATCAACCAAATGGGTGTACGCACTTCCATTAGGACTCCTGTAAGGAAATAATCAACCACTGAATAAAATTCCATTAGGACACCTCCAGGATAACCATCAACCAACGGGATTAAGATATATTAATATTAAACGAGTAAGACATAAGAAAATTTTAGAAAGTAAGTGTTTTCTGAAGATTTGCTCAGAATACTTGAGTAGTTCATGAACTACTCGAGTAGTTCATGCAAAAATACTCGAGTCCTTGAAGAAATACTCGAGTCGTTATTAGCTTTCCAGAATACTCGAATCTTTTTTAAAATACTCGAGTCTTTTTGCTGCAACAGCACCAGTTTTCTGCATTTTCAATACCAATTCGAATTCCTTGCTTTATTTCTCCATTCCTATGCAAAACAGCAACTTAGGCACATGAAACAAACATGTTGCAACACTTAAACACAACTGAAACAACATCAATCAACAACAAATCACAGATTGCATTCAAACTTGAAAATATCCATTTTAAACTGTGAAATTCATTTCCACTTGATTTTAATTTCGAAACACATTACAGTGAGCTTTATTAGGTTCATTTAAACTTGTTTGAATCATAAAATTATGGGCTTCTGACCTCCAAGTCAGAATCCCAATTCAAGTTGCATCCCTTTTTGAACCTTTAATGGTTCCTACATTTCTAGCTTGAAATTACTCATTCTAGTATTTAAGTAACTCCTCCCTTACCTCAGAGAAGCTAAAGAAAGGATTGATTGATCAAGAAAGAGACTGAATCAAAACTTGATTTTCGGGCTGGTGCAAAACTGTTGCACTTGGCTGTCTTTGGCCATCAATTTCATAATGAATAAGACTTGAAAAAGAATGAAACAAGTTAGCTTTAGAAACTAGGAAATGCCAACTTTAAATAGAAACAAGTTTGGAATTGAAAGAGTTCATGGATTTACCAAACGGATTCAAGAAAGATAGGTATTTGATGCTGAAACTTGCTCTGTTTTCGCAGCTTTGAAAGCTCAACTTCGATTGCCTAGAACTCGATCTACAGGAGGTTATTTGGAGAGATTTCGTGTTCAAATTCAAGATTGGAATTAGAACTTCACTTTGTGTTTAGGTTTCGAAGGGAATGGATGAGAATTGAGAGAGAATGAAGTGGTTAAAGTGAGTGCCACAAAACAGAGAAATTTGGACAGAATTTCGGGTTTGGAATGATTTGAATGTGTTTGGGGCTTCCCCAATTGCCTATTTATAGTCTAAAGTTACCTCACTTTGAAGTAATGTCCAGCTCTGTGCTTGGAACCAAGGGAAAATGCGTTTTGGTTCGAAATTCAAATGGAAACCGACTTATAGACTTAGCACCACTGCTTGAACTACTCGAGTATTTTGGACAATACTCGAGTATTGCTGACGCACCAGCTTCAAAACACTCAGCAACACTACTGAATACTCGAGTCTCCCAACCAAATACTCGAGTATTCCAACTGAAAATTCAAATTTTCCTAACAGCTAGTTACAATACTCGAGTCTTCCTCAAATACTCGAGTATTCTAACCAAAATCATAAAAATTAATATTTTATTCAATCATAAACATATATTTATTTTATTTAAAATATCTGGACCTTACATCCTCCCCCACTTAAATAGAATTTCGTCCTCGAAATTCCGATTTACACAAAAAGGTGAGGATACACATCCTTCATTCTAGATTCTAATTCCCACGTAGAGTCAGACACTCCATTCTGACCCCAAAGGACTCGTACTAATGGCATCTCTTTTCCTCGCAGCTTCTTGACTCGACGGTCTTCTATCCGTACGGGCCCAACATCGAATGTGAGATTCTCTTTCAATGGTACTACATCTTGCTGCAGCTGGATGATCAAAGACGGGTCTTGGATAAACTTGCGAAGCTGAGAGACGTGGAACACATTATGGAGATTGGACAGAAACGGGGGTAAGGCGACCTGATACGCGACAGGGCCGACTCGCTTCAAAATTTGATAAGGGCCGATAAACTTCGGAGTCAGCTTCTCCGGCTTCATCACTCTTCCAATATCGGTCGTTGAAGAGGCAAAGGAGATAATTGAGACAATGGCCTACAACAGCAGTCAAGTCGTTTCTGACAAGGTGATTCTGAAGAACACTGATCTAGGCTCAAGTCAAGTGCAGACAATCATTCAACAAAACAAGGAACTGCAACAATAAATTTCTGAATTGGTAAAGAAGATGGCTCAGACTCAGTTGGCTGCAGTCAACACTCTGGTGTGTGATTTATGTGGAGGAAATCACCAAAATGGAGATTGCTCACCAGATGTGGAGAAGGCACCGGCTACCATTGAGGAGCAAGCCAAGTTTGTGGGTGATGGAGGCCAGAGAAACAATATGTACTCCAACACCTACAACCCAGCCTACAGAAATCATCCAAACTTCTCATGGAACAGCCCAGCTCTCAACCCACCGATGAAGACTCAGCAGTCTCAGAAACAAACTTGGGAGGCAGCAATGGAGAAGTTAGCCAATAATACGACCACATTCATGGAGGAGACCAGGGCTAACTTCGCCAATCAAGGGGCGAGTATTTGAAACCTGGAGGTGCAAGTGGGTCAGCTTGCAACGCAGCTATCAGAGAGGTCGCTAGGAACATTTCCTAGTGACACCGTCACAAATCCAAATGAGAGTCTAATGGCGGTGACTCTTTGGAGTGGCAAGTCGTATGAGGAGCCACTACCTAAGAGTGATGCAACTGCATCGGAGAAGAAGGAAGAAGAGGAACAAAAGAAACAAGAAGTGGAGAAAGAGCAAGGCAAAATAGGAGCATCGAAAACGCAGGGTCCACCTGCGGATCACCACCGAGAATCAGCCAAGCCTGCTCCACCACCTTTGAGGGTGCCATATCCTCAAAGGCTGAAGAAAGAAGAGGACCGGAGGCAATTCTCCAAGTTCCTGGACATGATCAGACGGATTAACATAAACATCCCATTCGCAGAGGCTCTGACACAGATGCCTCTGTATGCTAAGTTTATGAAAGACTTGCTGACAAGGAAGAAGGGAATGCTCTCGGAAGAGACATTTCCGATTGCGGAGAAATGCAGCACCATTATCAAGTGCAACTTACCACCGAAGATGAAGGATCCGAGAAGCTTCAACCTTCCCGTCAGCATTGGCAAGGAGTACTCTGGTAAGGCCCTCTATGACTTAGGTGCTAGTGTTAATATCATGCCTTTATCTGTTTGTAATGCACTAGACTTAGGTGAAATCAAACCTACCCCTGCGATTTTACAATTAGATGATAAGTCCACCCTTCGTCCTTATGGAGTGGTGGAAGATATTTTGGTGAAGGTTAATGATTTCATACTGCCCCTGGACTTCATTGTCCTTGATATTGATGAGGATGAAAATATTCCCCTGATCTTTGGAAGGCCATTCTTGGCCACAACTAGGGCAGTAATAGATGTTCCTAGGGGAGAGGTTATTCTCTGTGTCAATGGTGAGCAAAGTGTCATAAATATTTTTGAAAAACCACCATGTACGGCGAAGTGCTTAACCCCGCTAAATTTGGTTCAGCATTTAGTTGCTGAAAACTCTCTTAATGCTCAGATGCAGTCCCCTTAGCCTCCGAAAGGAGGTGACCCGTCAGACTCGTGACGTTAAACAAGCGCTAGTTGGGAGGCAACCCGATGTTTAGGTGACTTTCCCTTAGTTTAGCTAGTTTTTAGGAAATTAGTTAATGTAGGTTATCTTATTATGTTATTCTATTTTCTGCATTTTTATTTTTATTTAAAAAAAAAAGCACCAGTGTACAGGTCCTGCACGCCTGGGCGTGCACTGGGCGAGAAAGCCCAAAAGTTGGGGGATTTTTATTCATTGATCTATATTTTTACCCTTTCCGATCCCCATCAGACCAGTTCCTGTACCTGTGCAACAAAAATATGTATTCGCTTTCTACGATTTGTTTTTAGTTTTATTGCTTGGATTTCATTTGGATTAATTGTTATTTGCATCTAGTATATGTTGTGTAACAGGTGTGAGTTGATATTTCTCCCATTAGAGGTGCTATTTTTGGCACTTGTTTTTAATGACTTATATAAGTTTGGGGGAAAGTCTTCTCACTTTTGTTAGTGATGAGTATTTTGTTCACATGTGGTAGTAAGTGTTCCAAATTTATTCCATGTAATTTTTTATTTTGTAGTTAGGTATGTTTAGTTTCGTTTGCTTGAGGACAAGCCAACCTCTAAGTTTGGGGGAGTGGACAAAATAAAAAATTTTCAGATCTGAATTTTTCTCCCATTTTTGGTGTTGGTTTGTGTCTTAGGTAGAGGTTTTGTAATTATTCTAGACTTAGGATTATTTTTTCTGAGGATAGGTGTATATACTTAGTTTAGGATTAGACTCATTGATTCATGTTATTTATTTGTTGAGCTGTAAATATTTTTGAAATCAGGTTATTTTGACAGTTTTCAGAACTTGAGATTAGTGAACTGACTTTAGCTTAGTGAGATTTTGAGCCTATATTGATGGGGTATGAGATTAATTGAATTATTTTGACTTGAGACCCCTATTTCTTTCATGAGTGTGTTCACTTTAGTTTTGTGTTCTAGAACTTGACCGGTGACCATTTTGAGATTGATAATTGATTACATGCATGAAAATGATTAAGGCATTTAGGATGGTGTTTTTTTAGCCTTCAGAGATTTTTGTTGGATTTGTTCTTCCCTTAGTTGCCCATTTTGAGCCTGATATAAATATGATTTTTCTTTTGTACCCTGCATTGATTGTATAATTTGTTGTGAGTACCTTAGGAATTTTGGATGAGCAATTTGTTAGTTCCATGATGAATGTTTTGATAATGACAAAGTGTTTTGAACAAGCTATCATGTGTTGATCAAGTTTCAAGTTCAACAAGCAACAACAAACATCAAATGAAGAAGAGAGAAAGCAAGCTCATGAAGACTTAGTTTGAGTGTAATTGTAATTGTTTTATTTTTTTGCCTCTCAAGCTTCTTAGGTCTTTTATTTGGGTAGTTTATTTAGAGGGTAGTGAATCTCTATCATAAGTCATGATTAAATCATAATTTGAGTTTTCACTTAACCTAGAATCAATAGGTGGCTTAAAGGTTTTAAAGGAAAGGTTTAGTTTTGAGAAAACAAGTTTCTAAAATGTGCAGTATGGATTTAATCGATTAAGGATGAATTTAATCGATTACTACTCGATTAAGTGAAGATTTAATCGATTAAACACTGCTGAACTGGTTTTTTAAAATACGATTTTCACTTCTCAAAATCAGTTTTTAAGTGCTACAACTTTTGGGTATTCTATATAAACCTATTCCTAACCTTTGTGATTAATATACATCACTTTCATAATCAATTTTACAAGAATCAAGCCATTCTATTCTCTCTCAATTTCAAAGATCAAAGCTTTCATATTTTCATATTCTTTGATCAAGAACCTTTGAATCTCTTATTGTGAATTGTCATAGCTATTGAATGAGATTCATAGGAGTGTCATGTGTATTCATTGAGTTGTAATCTTTGCAAGAAGGCAAGCCAACTACAACAACAAAGAAGACTTGATGTGTCGTTTATCATCAAGCAAGTTCATTCAAGCAATTGAAGAAGAAAGTCTTGGTTATGAATCAAGCAAAGTGAAGCCTTGGTGTGTGGATTATCATCAAGCAATTGAAGACTTGTTGTGTCGATTATCAACAAGGGGTAGAGGTTAGATTAGAGAGAAGATCAATAGGATTACAAGGCAAGGGTGTGGTATCTCTTGTAGGCTAGCAAGAAGGGAGTCTTGTGAGGCATTTACTTGTAATTTGAGAACTCTAATTCCTCATAGTGAAGAATCTCTCTTGGTTGAAGAGGGGACTGGATGTAGCTTTCAAGCGGATGAAAGTGAACCAGGATAAATCACTGTGTCGTATCTCTAAACCCTTAACTCTTTACATTCAAGTCATTGATTGTGTTCTTGGTTGAAAACCTAGAAAAAGATTGATTTTCATAATTGATTGAATTGAATCTTTATTGTTCAAATTAACTTGGGGAAAATCATTTTCATAACCTAGGTAATCAATAAGAATATAGGTGTTAATTGTTTCCGCTGAATCTCTGATCTTACGTGTTAATTGATTGATTTTCGTATTCGATTGAAAAAGTGATTTTTCAGTTTCTGATAGATTTAATCGATTAAGTGTTCGTTTAATCGATTAAGTACTTTTGAACTTTCAGGTTTAATCGATTAAATTTCAGATTAATCGATTAAATGCTGTAGAATTTGCAAAAATCATTCGTTTTAATTGTTTCGATTCATTTCTTTCGAAAATCTTTCAAGGTTTCTTTTACACCTATTCAACCCCCCCTTCTAGGTGTGTTCCTAGGGTTCCTTAGTTGTTTCAACCACCAATTGCGGTTTCCTCAATTGGTATCAGAGCTCGGTCGAAAGACACGAGCATAAGAGCTTTTTCGTAAAGATCCTTTAAGAAAATCGCAATGGGTTCTACGAATCCCTTTGGTGGTGAAGGTTATTCAATAAATCGTCCTCCATTGTTTGCCGGAGAAGGCTATGCATATTGGAAAGTTAGAATGAAAATCTTTATCCAAGCCATAGATAGTGAAATTTGGAAAGTAGTTGAAAAAGGTCCTCATATCCCCTCTAGTTTAGTTGAAGGCGTAGTACATTTAATCCTCGAGGATTAGTGGAAGGATGATGATAGAAAGAAAGTTCAATATGATTATAAAGCAAAGAATATCATTACCTCCGCTTTATCCTATGACGAGTTCTTTAGAGTTTCTCAATGTTTTAGTGCTAAGGAAATGTGGGACACTTTACAAGTGACTCATGAAGGAACTAGTGAGGTTAGGAGAGCTAGATTGAATGCTTTAATGCGTGATTATGAATTGTTTCAAATGCTTCCAAATGAATCTATTAATGATATGCAAAAGCGTTTTACTCATATTATTAACCATTTACTTGCTCTTGGTAAGACTTTCTTACAAGGTGAACTTTCTAACAAAGTGTTGAGATGTTTAGACAGGAATTGGCAACCAAAAGTAACGGCTATTGTTGAATCTAAAAACTTGGATGCTATGGATCTAGCAACACTTTTCGGAAAGCTTCAAGAACATGAAATGGAGCTTGGACAATTAAGTATCAATGAAGAGTCGGATAAGAACAAAGGAAGAAAGGGACTTGCTCTTAAAGTCAATAGATCATACAAGAAGAAAGAGAGTTCCGATGATGATGATAGTGAAGATTCCGATTCGGATGTTGATGAAAAAGAAATGAAACTTTTACTAAGGAAGTTTGACAAATTTCTAAGGAGAAAAGGAAGGTTGAACAAAGACAAAGGTAAAGAGAAGGATTCCCCACACTACAAGACCAAGACTACAAAAGATGGAGTAGTTTGTCATGAATGCGGAAAACCCGGTCATCTCAAGTATTCGTGCTCTAAGTATCTCAAGAAGAAGGAGAAAGAAAAGAAAAATTCTAAATCTAAAAGGGCATACATAGTTTGGGATAGTGATGAAGATAACAAGAAAAGCACATCGAGTAGTTCATCGGATAATGAAGAAGCCGCTTGTCTCAACTTGATAACTCTAGTAGATGATGAAGAACAAAGTTCAAATGATGAATCAAGTGAACAAAGCGAGGATAGCAATGTAAGTCATATTAAATCCGAAATTTCTTCTAAATATGAATTGTTATATAATGCTTATGAAGAAATGCATGAACAACTTGAAAAACTAGCTTTGAAAAACATTAAAAGAAAGAAGCTCATTTTGAAACATCAAAAAGAGATTTTAGAACTTCAAAAACAAGTTGATGAGCGTAATCTTGAAAATGAAACTCTTGATCTTATATATGCTAGTTCTTCTTGTGATTGTGCTAGTAGAGTGAATATTGTGGTTGATTGTGAGAATTGCAAGTTGCTTAAAGATGAAAATGCTATTTTGAAAAATAAGCTTGCAAGTTTCACAAATGGTGATATTAGATTGCGCACATTGTTAAATTTTCAAAGAGAAAATTCAAACAAGTTTGGTTTGGGTTATACTAATGCTAAGAGTAATTCTCATAGAAATGTTGTTGATTTTTCTAAAGTTGATTTCTCAAATGCACCAACATGTTTCTATTGTGGTACTCATGGACATACTTCAAATGTGTGTTATATTAAAGTGCATGGTATACCTAAAGGAGATTTTGTTTGGATGAAAAAGGGTGAGAGTCCCTACACTAACAAAAATGGATCCAAAACCATTTGGATACCAAAAAGCAAAGCATGATTGTTTTGTAGGTATGATTGAAGAGCAAAGGGCTTACAAGTGTTATTCATACATTTGCATCTTCAATTGGTATTACATTTGCATCTCAAGTGAATGTCCTACAAAGTGGTAAAATGATATTGTTGAATATTTACAAATTGTTTAGTCTTCTTAATTGGTATAATTGAATTGTTCTCAAATAGTATTACTTTTCTAAAGTTCAATTGGTATAATTGATATTGATTACTCAATGCTACTAATTTTGATGATTAGATGATTATCATGCTATTATTGTTGTGATATTTCTTTACATTGATGATATCTCAATTGGTATTATGACTTCTTAGTATTTCTATTGGTTCATAATTCATTGTTATATTTTCTTGCCAATTGGTATCACATTTCAAAGTATAGTACTTGTTATATTTCAATTGATAATGGTATATATTACTTTGAAGAAATAAATGTGATTTTCTCTATTTTGGCTTAGTATTTTATATTTCAATTGGTATATATATTACTTTTTGATAATGCCAAAGGGGAGAAATGGTATGTTTTGGAGAAATGGTATGTTTTGAAAAATGGGAGAAAATGATATATTTTTTTTGGGAGAAAGGTTGTTTTGTTGTTTTTATGTAGGTTGAGCTAAGTTGTTGAAGATAGGGGGAGAATCAAGCTTCTATCAATTGGATTTCAAATATCAAATGCATTGATTGAGGGGGAGCAAGTTTCTCACAAAGTGATCAAATGGTTAAAGCATCAACAACTTCAATCAAATTCAAAACATGGTTTGTCATTTTCAAAAAGGGGGAGATTGTTAGTTACATGATGAATGTTTTGATAATGACAAAGTGTTTTGAACAAGCTATCATGTGTTGATCAAGTTTCAAGTTCAACAAGCAACAACAAACATCAAATGAAGAAGAGAGAAAGCAAGCTCATGAAGACTTAGTTTGAGTGTAATTGTAATTGTTTTATTTTTTGCCTCTCAAGCTTCTTAGGTCTTTTATTTGGGTAGTTTATTTAGAGGGTAGTGAATCTCTATCATAAGTCATGATTAAATCATAATTTGAGTTTTCACTTAACCTAGAATCAATAGGTGGCTTAAAGGTTTTAAAGGAAAGGTTTAGTTTTGAGAAAACAAGTTTCTAAAATGTGCAGTATGGATTTAATCGATTAAGGATGAATTTAATCGATTACTACTCGATTAAGTGAAGATTTAATCGATTAAACACTGCTGAACTGGTTTTTTAAAATACGATTTTCACTTCTCAAAATCAGTTTTTAAGTGCTACAACTTTTGGGTATTCTATATAAACCTATTCCTAACCTTTGTGATTAATATACATCACTTTCATAATCAATTTTACAAGAATCAAGCCATTCTATTCTCTCTCAATTTCAAAGATCAAAGCTTTCATATTTTCATATTCTTTGATCAAGAACCTTTGAATCTCTTATTGTGAATTGTCATAGCTATTGAATGAGATTCATAGGAGTGTCATGTGTATTCATTGAGTTGTAATCTTTGCAAGAAGGCAAGCCAACTACAACAACAAAGAAGACTTGATGTGTCGTTTATCATCAAGCAAGTTCATTCAAGCAATTGAAGAAGAAAGTCTTGGTTATGAATCAAGCAAAGTGAAGCCTTGGTGTGTGGATTATCATCAAGCAAGTGAAGACTTGTTGTGTGGATTATCAACAAGGGGTAGAGGTTAGATTAGAGAGAAGATCAATAGGATTACAAGGCAAGGGTGTGGTATCTCTTGTAGGCTAGCAAGAAGGGAGTCTTGTGAGGCATTTACTTGTAATTTGAGAACTCTAATTCCTCATAGTGAAGAATCTCTCTTGGTTGAAGAGGGGACTGGATGTAGCTTTCAAGCGGATGAAAGTGAACCAGGATAAATCACTGTGTCGTATCTCTAAACCCTTAACTCTTTACATTCAAGTCATTGATTGTGTTCTTGGTTGAAAACCTAGAAAAAGATTGATTTTCATAATTGATTGAATTGAATCTTTATTGTTCAAATTAACTTGGGGAAAATCATTTTCATAACCTAGGTAATCAATAAGAATATAGGTGTTAATTGTTTCCGCTGAATCTCTGATCTTACGTGTTAATTGATTGATTTTTCGTATTCGATTGAAAAAGTGATTTTTCAGTTTCTGATAGATTTAATCGATTAAGTGTTCGTTTAATCGATTAAGGACTTTTGAACTTTCAGGTTTAATCGATTAAATGCTGTAGAATTTGCAAAAATCATTCGTTTTAATTGTTTCGATTCATTTCTTTCGAAAATCTTTCAAGGTTTCTTTTACACCTATTCAACCCCCCTTCTAGGTGTGTTCCTAGGGTTCCTTAGTTGTTTCAACCACCAATTGCGGTTTCCTCACAATTGAGAGAGGGACATTTCAAAAGAAGAAAAATGGTGAAAAGTGCTATTGAGTTACTCTTCTTCCAAAAGAAAAGAAAATAAAATTGAAAAACGAAAAAGTTGAAAATTGTTGAATGTTGAGAGAAAAAGGAATTTTTGGAAGAAGTAGTAGAGAAAAATTGAAAAAGATGAAGTGTGAAATAGTTGTGATTTGAGTGTGAGTCCTCATAGTATTCATTGCTCATTCATAATTTTTGAGGGAATTTGTTTTTGCATTTTAGCCCTTAGGTTCATCCCTTCTTTCTTTTATCCCACGTGACACTTTTAGCCATGGCCTCATTACAACCAATTAAAGACCTTTTGATTTGTGCATGTTTTCAATAATTTCAGTGGAGATTTGAGTTTATGGTCAAGCTTATGGTAACATTTAACCACTGTATGAACTTGAGTTTGATACACATGAGAGATATACACTGAGAGGTTGAGAGTGTTGACTAGTTCTGAGTTTCGATTGGTTTTGTTTCTTTAACCAGGTTTTGATATGTGAATAGCTTGTGTAAATATGTAGCTGTGTTGATGAGTCGAAGTCTTAAATTAGGTGTTGTACATTTTGATTTAGAGGGTAGTCTTGAGTTTATGAATTTTTATTTTACTTTTGCTTGGGATATGCAAAATGCTAAGTTCGGGGGAGTGATTTGGGTCTAATATATGATGTTTTTGGACTTAATTTCACTTCCTTTTGCTATGGATTTGGCTTGTTTCTCTTGTAAATATAGGTAATTTGTATTAGTTTTAGGAATTTTTAGTTTTTTAGAATCCTGAACGTTTTGATCCGTTTTGGGTATGTTTCAGGTACTTTCGGAGCTTTATTTGGAGAAAATATTATTGGAGCTGAGAAGAACATAAGAAGACCTTGCAAATGACACAAGAACGGAGAGAAACGGAGTCGGAAAATACTTTGCACTCCCAGGCGCGTGGATGGCGCGCCCAGGCGCGCGTGCTTCGGTGATTATTGGGCATCAGATATAACGCGCCCAGGCGTGCTGCTTCACACGCCCAGGCGCGCGTGACTTGTCGAGGCCCAATTGGGCCAATTTCTGAGTAATTTTGAAAGCTTTTATTAGGATTTGTATTATAGGTATATATTTATGTGTTTAGGACTAGGTTTAGCAGCCATAATCAGTTATTATTACAGATTAGAATTGAGTTTGAGGGAGATAACATTCTCTGGAGAGCGTTCGGAGGAGGAATCCATTGAAGGCTGAAGATTCAGATCAAGGATCAGTAGTAATTTAGGAATGAATTACTTCTTTTCTTATTTGTTCTTCTTCTCTATGATGTGTAACTAAACCCTCTTGTGTTAGGAACATGGTGGATTTATTTGTGTAGTTTATTTATATGAATTGATCTTTTTCAGTTTTTAAATCAAGTGTTTAATTGTGTTTTTATTGTTATGCATGAACTTGATCAATTCATGTTATGGATTTTTAGATCTAAATTGGAAAACTAGGATTTAAAATAGGTCATGCAATTAAACAATATAAGGATTCAACTTGTAGGAATACTTTTGAATTTTTATATAACTTTTCATAATTCACTGTTCTTAATCATGGTTATTCAATAGATTAAATTTCTAAGGAATTAGGATTTAACAAATTGGATAATAAACAGTAATTTCATTAGATGAATCTAGAAATTCTTAACTTTCTGAATTAGTTCTTGATTTAAATGGAAAACATTGATTTATAATAAATAAATGAAACATTCAATGAAACTAGTTCCTAACCACCATTTATCCATTGTTAATTGTTTTTATTTAATTTTCCAGCAGTGAAATATTTTTTTTAATTAATTAATTTAATTCTGAATTTTAATAGATTTTACTTTTAATTACTCTTAGGTAGGAATAAGTTAAATAATTTGTAGTCCCTGTGGGAACGATATCTGGTCTTCCTAGACTATATTACTTTGTGATCTAGTATACTTGCTAGAGAGTGAACAACGTAGGTGTTAAAAATATATACAAAAGATACGTCTTGGTAGAGACGTAAGGGCTAAAAATTAATACTTACGTCTTGGTTGAGACGTAGGGATTTAAAAAAAATTAATACCTACGTCAAAGCTTAGACGTAGGTGTTAAAATTATATACAAAAGCTACGTCTTGGATGAGACGTAAAGGCTAAAAATTAATACTTACGTCTTGGTTGAGACGTAGGGCTGTAAAAAAAAATTAATACATACGTCAAAGCTTAGACGTAGGAGTTTAAATTATACTAAAAAGCGTACGTCTCAGGTGGGACGTTGGGTGTTTAAAAAAATTAATTCATACGTCTTAGTTGAAACGTAAAGTATTAGTTTGGACCAAGTTGCAACTAACGCTATACGTCTCAACTAAGACGTATAATAGTTTTATTCACCGGTAAAAAATCACCGGTTACCAATTTTGACATAAGGAGAGCATTTTAACAAAAACTTGAGGGGGAGCAAATTAGAACGAGCCTAATTTATTATCATTTTCATTTCCATTAGGAACACGTATCCCTTCGATGGTTTAGAAAATTTCATTTCATTTTCTACCTTTTTCTGCAAGAAAGACTTGCATACTCGCTTGTTGGTATAATAATAATAATAATAATAATAATAATAATAATAATAATAATAATAATAATAATAATAATAATAATAGTTGTTTTTAGGGTTTTTTTTTCTGTACTCTTTGGCCAGTATCACATTTGTCCTCAAAAGCACCCTTAATACCAGGGAACCTTTGAGACAAATCATGCACGAGATCGCGTTCCTATACCTCTTCCAGCGGAGTGTGTTAACCGGGAATCGAACCTGAGACTTCTTAGTCTCAGGCCCCATTCCCAAGTTCTCAAGTTGACAGGATCGCATCACTTGAGCCAACCCCGTTGGTAGAGTTTTTCTTATTTGTTCGGGTTGTTTTAGCCAGGGGTATAAGCGGATCTAAGTTGATCCGCGAACCTGTCAAACCCGAATCAAACCAACCAACCTATATTTTATAGGTTGGCTTGGTTTAGTTGGTTAGGTTGGGTTTATTTTCATCAACCCACTCATGTATGGATTGAGTCTCAAGTTTGCTACTTTGAAAACTTATCAACTTAACCTAACCTAACCTATTCACCCAAATTTATTTTATTTTTTTAAATTATATTTTAATACATTTTAATAGTTACATTAGTAACTTAGTAAGATATACCTAAGGTGAATGACGAATTTTATTTTATTTTATATTTTTTCTTTAGCAACTTAGCGAATTTTATTTTATTTTTTTTTATCTTTAGCAACTTAGTAACTAGATATGTTAATTTTACTTTTTTTTAATCTATTTAGACTTTTATATATATATATATATATATATATATATATATATATATATATTTACGAAAATAAAGAGAAAGGGTCTAATACTTATGCCCATTACCTACAACTCCAGACATGGTCGATAAAAAAGTACAGTAATTACAAAAGGTTATAGTCCCCTATAAGACAAAAATGTTAAGTTAACATCCGGATGTGACTCCTATGGTTACACCATACACATAAGTATACAACTGCGTTTTTTTATTATTTTTTATTTCACTAAAAAGTACTGCAGTGCATACGGTGCAGGTACTGATATACAAATAACAGAACTATTCCATAAAAAAATCACACAATTTCTGCTGATTTACCAAGGGATCAACCCTCAAAAGTATTTTTCAGTTTATCAACGACATATTTTGTCGGAAATGCCTTCATAGACTAATTTTAAATGGAATAATGATATCAAGGCCCCAACTGCCCTCGATAATACCAAATTACCAATGGATAACGGCCGTCGGTAAATAAAAATGCATTGTCTTGGATAATGCCTTTGGTAACTGTTGGTTTTTTTGTACTCACATCCTACCGGGATGGAAATTATCAAAACAAACAGACTCACTTTAAGCCTTCTCGTGCAAAGCTTTTTTTTTTTTTTTTTTTTTTTTATAACTCAGGTAATCCAGTCCATTGGGCTGACTAATCCTAGGGGATCAATCCCACCGTTCACTTGCGGGGGGCCCAATTGAAGCCAGAGCAAAACCCATGGCCAGCAATGTTTGATTCACCAGTAGGTTTCGAACCTAAAATCTGGAAAGAGCACACTCCCAAATCCCAAGTCTACAAAAAAAGTGTTAGTTCCCAAACCCCATTGTTTAGCCTCCAGCCCCCAAAATTTTTTTAATCCCAAAATTACCCTTATACATTTCCCAAACCCCATACTTTCTTCAATCTAACATGTCCATGTGACCACCATGGAACAGTACCCTTCCTACCACCACCGCCAAAACCAATCCAACAACCACCTCCTTCACCGGCGAGCACCACTGCCCACCCACCTCTTCGGTCCCCACCCACCTCCTTCTTCTCCTTCTCCATCCACCACTGCCACTGCCCCCCTCACGTGATCTACAACAGGTCCCACTCCTTCGTTGGCCCCTCCCCTCGCCTCCCTCCCAATTCCCACCGGTGCCACCACCACCACCATCCTAATTTTTTTTTTATTTTCTGTCTTCTGCGCTAATCTGACGAACCAGTGTCGGAATTTTTCAGAATTCTGACACGGGGTTCTCGGAGTTTTATTACGGTTTTTTTTTACCGCAATTTCAACGAACCAGTGTCGGAATTTTTCAAAATTCCGACACGGGGTTCTCGGAAATTTGTCAGACCCGGAAAAAAAAAACACAGTTGCAATGGCGAACACATTTCGGATTTTCGTCTTCTCTGCTTCGGTTCGTTCTCTTCTCCGCCGTTCTCCATTTGTCTTCTCCGGTTCGATTTCGTGTTCTCTGCCGTTCGCCTCTCCGGTTCGATTTCGTCTTCTCCACCGTTCTCCTCTCCGGTTCGTTTCGTTCCTCTCCGGTGGCAGCGAAGATGCGACAGTGGTTGGCTATGGCGGCTCTGGTTGGCTATTGGTGAAGAAGAAGAAGAAGGGGTTTGGGGTTTGGTGGAAAAAAATAGAAGAAGGGGGTATTTCTGTCATTTCCCAATTAAATTGGGGTTGGGGCTAAACAATGGGGTTTGGGAACTAAAACTCCTACAAAAATAATTCAATGGGCTAGAAATTGAACTGGGTTAGGCCCAGGTTCAAGGCAAATGCTAATTTGCTCCCCCTTAAGTTTTTGTTAAAATACTCCGTCTATATCAAAATCGGTAATCGGTGATTTTCCACCGGTAAATAAAACTATTAAACGTCTTAGCATGGACGTAGAAATTAATTTTTTTTTTAAAAACATGCGATTTTCAACCAGTAAAAAGAAATTACAAAACATACGCCTTGTCCGAGATGTAGATGTATGTGAGAATTTCAGTCGAAATTTTGAACCTACTTCATGCTCAAGAAGTATGGGTTAATTTACGAAATTTTGAACTTACTTCAAGCGTAAGAAGTATGTGTTAATTTCAGTTGAAAAAAACACTACCTGTACATCTCGTGTGAGACGTACGCTTTTTTAAACCCCTACGTCTGAATTTTGACGTAGGTATTAATTTTTAGCCCTTACGTCTCAACCAAGACGTAACTTTTGTATATAATCTTAACACCTACATCTTGGAAAAAACGTAAGGCTTGATGCAACTAAGTGTACGTCTTAGCTTTTGTATATAATTTTAACACCTACGTCTAAGCTTTGACGTAAATATTAGTTTTTTTTAAACCCCTATATCTCAACCAAGATGTAAGTATTAATTTTTAGCCCTTACGTGTCAATCAAGACGTAGCTTTTGTATATAATTTTAACACCTACGTCTAAGTTTTGACGTAAGTATTAATTTTTTTTAAACCCCTACGTCTTGACCAAGACGTAAGTATTAATTTTTAGCTCTTACGTCTCAACCAAGACATAGCTTTTATATATAATTTTAACACCTATATCTAAGCTTTGACGTATGTATTAATTTTTTTTAAATATCTACATCTCAACCAAGATGTAAGTATTAATTTTTAGCTTTTACGACAAAATAAATTAATTTCAATACATCGTACCTAAGATGTATGAGTTTGTGTAAAAAAAAAACCTGTACGTCTCTTCTTGGATGTAAGTGGTTTTCAAAAAAAAAAAAAATTCTTAATTGCAGTTGACAACAAAAATTTTTCTCAATTGAACATATAAGTGATATTTTTGTGTGAGCAACAAAAAAAAATTACGACTACGTCCTCGTTGGAACGTATGTTGTGTGTAAAATGTTGCACATTAACCTTTGCATCCGTTATCCATGAATTATTTTAGTCCGTTTTTTTTTTTTTTAAACATGATCCAACGAAAACAAGAAGAAAAACATTTTAACAAAACATGTTTTTGAAGGGAGCATTGCATGCTCTACTTTCAGCAGGAATGGAGCTATGAATTCAAAGCTACCGTTTTCTTCCCCAACACGAAGTTATAACTGTTTTCTCTATACGCAGAGACTTTTTTTTATATCGTCTTTGACATCTGCAACCCTAACTCTCAATTTTGAAGCATAGGTTTCCAATCGATGGCTGGTGAATCTGACAGCAACATCCTCTCCTGTGCTAACTGTGGAAAACCTGCAAATCTTCAGTTCATATTCTCTTCTTTTGAGCTTTTTAATTTTCTTAACAAAATGGATTGAATATGCTGTTTTTTTTTTTAATTTTTTTATTTTTTATATCATTTGACTTGGTTTGATATGTGGGAAAGACTTAGTTTTTGGTTGTCAATTGTGATCGAATGGTTGTTTTTAAGGTTTCAGCAAATGCTGTTGTTGCAGCTGCTCTCAGCTTGCAGATTTGGGACTTGGGATATGTGTGAATTTTTTAATTGAAACCAACTTGTTACATTGCTATGGTAGGGGTTTTGGTCAAATGGGGTGGTGAAAAATGAAATTTTTTTGTTTATTGTGATTGTCTTGTCATTGGGAGTTTGAGGTTTAAGGATTAAGGTTATAATGTTGTTTAAACCAGAGAAGGGTATGTTCTTATTCATCATATGTTTAATTTAAATTGATTTTTAACTCCTCAGGTGTCCCAAATGCATGGAATTGAAGCTTCCGCGTGAAGGTTCTGCTTTCTGGTTTGTGATTGTCCTCTCAATTATTCCAAGTCCCGTTCCTTTGTTTTTTTTTTTAATTTGCCACGCAATCTCTGTGGACAAAGCAAAAAAAAAAATGATATTTTTTTCAGAAAAATTACGAAACACATACAACAATATGTGGTATATAAAATTTAAATTTATATTCATATGTATTGATAAAGAAGGATATGCAACTAATTTATCTACTCAAATCAAGTCCCACGTGTTCTCTATCTTTTTTTGTCGAGGATGAAAATATGCAATGATAATTAGGAGAACAAGATAGCAAGATTGAAAAAAAGCCGAGGGAGATAATTAGTGAGAGCAGAAACTGAATCCTTTTCTCAGAAAAAAAAGAAGTTAAGTGGCATCCTTTGAAGGCTGTGGGTCTCCACAAAAAAAAGATCATACAAGGATAATATACGTCTTGTACAATCACTAGTATTGGCATTTGATATGAATATGATATATATGTGTCTCCAATTTAGAGTATCTGTTTATCATCATAGGCGTAAAATAAAGAAGTTCTGATTCGCTTGATTTAATATTTATAGCATAAGATTTAGTTATTAGGGATTAGCAATTGGGTGAAAGGGATTGCTTTGTTGCTCCAAGTGGCGCCGAGTTGCAGCTACGTAGACCATGGTTACGAATGAGAGAACAGGGAGTTACTCCTAGTTACGTACCGTTACAACAGTTGAAAACAACGAAAAATTACTTTGCATGATATTTATTGTATCCTTAATATTGGTGCCAATTTTGATATCTCATGACAGCACACAGGAATGTTTCAAGTCTTCATGGAGCTCGCACAAATCAGTGCATCTGAAGGCAAAGCTATCATCCTCACTTGCCACAGGTGCTCCAGGTGAGCAAAATACAGACTCACTTGGTGAAGGTTGGTTATATTGCACAAGGAGAGGCCAGGGTCGAACTCCAAAGTTTCCTCACTTTGACTGGACTGGGTAAATTCCCGGCGCTCGCCCATCATATTTTAGAATTTAGACATTTTGCTTTGCTTAATTGATGTCTGGTTTTATTTATTATAAGTAAGGATATGTTCCTGTTCTTGCATTTCACTGTCCTGTTTTTTCAATGTTCCCTTCTTTTCAACAACGCCTTAGTTTTAGCATTTTAGATGTAGCATGAAATTTTCAATTTTTTTAATAAAAAAATTGGTTAATTGCCAGTTACTCATGTATTTGCTGAAGCTTTAAGTTCATTTTTGCTCTTGTAAGGACGCTGCGGCCATATCCCATATCTAGCACGCGGACTGTTCCAACACATATTGATAAACCTGATTGGGCTGATGATGTAAGTCATCTTAGTTGGACATATTTAAACTGTCTTGTGCTTATCTTATTTGATTCATTCTAATTCAATTCAATCGGAAATTATCTTTTGATGACTTATCTGAGGTTCATAGGTTTCTAAATAGTTTTTATCTCTTGTTTAAACTTCAGGGAATTCCCAAAGTTGAGCCCAATAGTGATCTGCAGCGTATTGCTGAGGTGGGTAATTTTAAAATACGTGTAGACAATTGATGTAAGTTTAAGTTGAACTATGTCTGTAATCTTTTTGTTCTCCTTTGTAATTGATGTTCATATTAATATGCAGATCAAATCACCAGATCAAATTGAGAGAATGAAAGAAACTTGTCGGGTAAGAGTTTCTTTTCTATGCTATTTTGTCTTTCCAGATTCTTATGAAACAGATATCTTGTCTCCTTTCTTATCTCTAGTCTTCCTTCAATGCAAAATTAATTAATGACTCTCATTTAGTCATTTTCATGGTTCTCAATTTGCTGCTTCTTTCTTTCATCTGGCACAAGTCAACTGAATGGTACATGGTTTGATAATGTGAATTGATTGTTATTTTGTTGATTAATGATGGAAATCCATATCATTAAGATTCGACAAAGTTTTACGTTGTGTGTTGACTAGCCATCACAACCTTCACCTTTTATCCGGGCTTAGGACCGACTATGTATAGCATAAGCACAACATAGACAGGTTTAAAAGGCTTGGTTGGTTGTTGTTGATTAATTATGGAAATCATGGTAGTTTGAATCATATGAATTGCGATTCAATTCATGTGATTTGATGGGAGTCTTCATGCCATCGATACATATCACATGGAGTTTTACTGTGTCATAGAACCATGCCAGGATCACAGGAATCTCGATTCTACTGCAATTCTGACAACACAAATCATAGAGGTTGGATAGGGAGCCAAACAGCCAATATGATGCAAAATAAAAATAATCTTTTTTTGGACTGTTAATGGGTTTTTTTTATAGGTAAACATTTTTTTTAGGGGAGGGGGGAGGATGTGTAGTCACCATGATTTGAATCCAGAAGCTAACACTTAACTATCATTGGGACATATTGAATGGTTTATTATTATCATTGAAATTAAAATAAACTTTTTAAAATCTTGTTTTTTGGTTGTTTGTTGGGATTCTGGCAAGTGGTGCTATGTTAATTTCAATGATAATAATAAACCATTCAATATGTACCTGCACACATGAAAATGTAAACTCCCCCAAACTTATGTACCTGCACACATGAAAACTAACAAGTGGTGCTAGAAGCAACCCATTAGCCGTTACATATAGAAAACTCTAAACTCTTTATTCAATCTCCTAATTAAAATTTTTAAATCCTACACTACTACAAAACTAAAGAGAATTCACCAGGATCCCAAATCCTATGGGTTAAATCCCATGTGATGCAGGAATAACAAGTTACTCCCAAATCCCATAGGAATGAGCATAGATGATGGTGGAGTAAGGAAGTTTTAAAAATAAGTTCAATCCTTCCAGGGTTAAAATGTACATTCCTTACTCCATACATCATCTTAAACAATTGGTATTTGTTGGAAGTTAAACTTGGCGTGTTGTCTCCGCGTTTGTAAAAAAGTGAAGTTTGTTATTTTTATATAATTATATTTTCAACCTTTAGAATAGGAAATGTAACTGCATGTGTTGCCTAAATTAGTTTGAATCAATTAGTATATATAGGATGCTTACATTCTTGTAATTTGTAATTCAGAGAGAGAAAAACTTGTAACAATAGCATTCATAGAAAGAAATAATAAAAATTAGGGAAAACTCCAACGAGTCCCTAAAGTTTGTGTTGTGTGTGTTTTTTTATTTATTTTACATAGGCAATTTAATTTTATATTGCCAACATCTGGTATCAGGAGCCGGTTAATTTAAAATGGCAACAAGTTCAAGTACAAGTACACAACAGCACGTGCAATCCTCAATTTTCAAGTTTGATGGAAAATCAAATTTTTCCATGTAGAAGCGACTAATGGAGCTATGTCTAAAGACTACTGGCTACGGAGAAATTATTCAGAAAGGTTTTGTTGAAACCACAATAACAGACAAAGAAGATCAACAACAAATAGAAAAAGATCGTGTACTAAACGAAAGAGCATTATTTTTAATTTATCAATCGGTGGAGCTGCATGTTTTAGAGAAAATTTTTCATGCAAAAACAGCAAAAGAAGCATGAGAAATTTTAACTAAAACCTATGAAGGTGGTGATCCAATTAAACGAACGAGGTTGCAAGGCCTGAAAAGACAATTTGAGATGATGGAGCAAGGCAAAAGTGAAACTATTCGTGACTATTTTTCACGAGTTGATAAAGCTGGTCAATGAGATGAAAAACAATGGCGATAATATAGCAGAAAAAGAAATCGTGGAGAAAATCATGCATACGCTCACAAGTCGATTCGATTTTGTGGTAGCTGCGATAGAAGAATCAAGAGACCTTAGCACAATATCCTTAAATGATTTGCAAGCGTCTCTAGAATCACGTGAGATGCGAATGAATAAAAAAACAAGTGGCACAATGGAGCAAGCATTGAAAGCTCAATCAAATGTTAGAAATGATCGAGTTATTCCAAGGAAGATGGAGTACAATCAAGGATAATAAGTAAAATCAAGTCATGGATTAACAAAATGTATCATAATCACATATTTTCAATATCCAAATACATTTCCATATTTATTCTCTTTTCAGGTTCATAAAGCTGTATGTCACCTCACGGTCAGAGGCCAACATACCCACTTATACATTGTATGTCTCCTCACGGTCAGAGGACAACATACAAACCACATATACATTGTATGTCTCCTCACGGTCAGAGGACAACATACAAACCATATTCTCTTTTCTTTTTATCTTTGCACCACTAGGAATTAGCGCACCTGCTAGGCAATTCGGCACCTACTAGGGACTTTACACCTGTCAGGACTGAGACACCCATTAGGCATCACCCGTTAGGACAACGCAATTAATTACCTTTCCATTAATTATTCATTTCTCAATTCCAGTCCACAATTTATTAACTTTTTCAGGTGGTTATGCAGTGTATTGATCCATTGGCGCACCGACGCCTAACGGGAATTTATGACCTAATGGGCAATTCGCCTGACAGGCAATTAGGCCCTAGCAGGCAATTCACCACCTAGCAGGGCACCTAGTGTGCCGGGGCATCCAAGGATCAATTACACTGCATTCCTTTTATTCCATATCAAAACTCATTCACAAAAGTCATTAACAACATGCACACCATTCATCAAATACTCAGAGAATTGCAAACAATATCAAATATTCATTTTCACCACCTTTAACAGACATAATCATTCCTTTAATTTATAGATCCAACCATAATTTACCGAGCATTTCACAAATCACACATATTTCCAAACATTATTTACACACCAACATTCTCAAGTTATATCTATATATAAATTCATTTCAAGTTCCAGCTTATTATATTTTTTTACATCACATTTCCATTTTTAATGTTTATACACATAAACCATCAATTAAACACATATAGGGTCACATTTCCATTAATCGCATATAAAACTCTTAGTGAGCATATCAATTTAACAACCATCAACCAATATTACAAATCAGTCGACATACTCAGGTATGTCTCGGAGTACATGGAATGTAAGTCAACTCCCTAGGGTTCTTCACTTCCTACTTTAGTATTAATAAAAAGAGAATTTAACATAAACAATTTAATTAATATAAAATTAACCGTAAACATATTAATCACTCCTAAATCAACTTTAAATCAAAACCATTTTGCTACCCACAACCCGATCTAAGTATTAACTCAAATCCTGTTATACACCCTAACTATCCCTAACCCAAAGTGTGGAAAAGTGACTCCCCATACCTGGAAATCCTAGCAATAAAGACAGAGTCACGTTTACATCCACGACTTGCTCCAGGATCAAGGTCAATAACGTGATGGATCTGAAAGCAACGACAATTACTTTCTCTCGTTTGTGATCAAAGTCTTGGAGGACACTACAACTTTGATCTATTACTATAAATCCAGGAAGTGAAGCTAATACAGCCGCCAGAGATGCTAAATTCCAAGCTGGAACACTCATTGATACAATGGGCCTCGAGAACCAATGAAACTGAGAGAATGGAGATGAAGTAGGTAAAGGAGTAGAAGCAGAAGCCAAGTTTATGAGTTGAGAAACGAAAGAAGGGTTGGCACATGTCCCATCACAAGCTAAGATCTCTTTGCACCTCTTTCCCTCCGTCTTCTCTCTCTCTGTTCTTTTCTTTTGTTTCCTTTCACTCACGCAAGGCCTTATGGCCACAGCCTTTTTTTTTTTTTTACTTTCTTTCTTTGTGTTTAGGGTGGGGCGGTGGTTCTGGGTAGTACTAGGGTATATATATAATATATTATTTTATTTTATGTTTTGTTTTTATTTGCGGGTCAATGAGTGTAGGTATTTTGGATTATAGTTAAAAGTTTGATAATCTTAAAAATAAAATACATTTAAGTAAAACAATATTGTATTTTTAATTAATCAAAGCTGATTGAAAAATAATATAGTTACCGGTCCCTATAGATAGTTATTGCGTAAGAAAAATTATCGAAATTCAAAAGTAAATATATTTTTTAAATCTTGATATTAAACTTGATAATATATAAGATTTAAAATTTTCAAGTAGAAGATTATTATATATAACTTAAACCGGTAATGTATTAAACCAGTCCAGAAGCTAAAAATAAAACAGCCTCCGAACACTATGAAAATTTACAGGGACGCTCAAAATGCTAAGTTAAACATATTTTTCTAAAGAAACTATTTATAAAAATGCCTCTAAGGCTTGCCACTTGAGCTCCCTGTCAATATGTTAATTAAACTAAAGAAAAGTACTATTTTATTTTTGAAAAACGTATGATAACAAATTTATAGTTATTTTGATTACAGAACATATTTCAATTAAAATGATGAAATCAAAATTTTATTAAAACGCTCAAATCTTGAAAACATCATATTAAATCACTTAATTATTTTACTAGAGGTATTATAAATAACGGGATGTTACAATTCTCCCCCACTTATTGGAATTTCGTCCCCGAAATTCC
Source organism: Crotalaria pallida (assembly GCA_037953625.1). Lineage (NCBI taxonomy): Eukaryota > Viridiplantae > Streptophyta > Magnoliopsida > Fabales > Fabaceae > Crotalaria > Crotalaria pallida. The sequence continues at coordinate 89,517,532 of CM075653.1, forward strand.
GTTCAAAATCCTTAAATGGAGAACCATCCCGGACAAGGGTTTTCTACTACAATACTCACTTCCTTTGGTTTTATTCCCCCACTTGGAAAACGACATACCATTATGCGTTAGTACGCCACTAAGCTCTTGCACTCAATGAAGAGTACGAATTTATGGTTTGATTTGGTTAGTCTCGACGCGAAGACTCTAACAGGTTCTCTAAGGTTTACTCTCCTTACGTCTAACATTTCAAGAGTCCCACTAATAGGACTCCCAAAATTCGGCTTTTGCTTCCCAAGGAAGTCGGAATTGGTTTCTAAGATCAACCGGGTTTCCTCCGGAATTTTATATCAAAGGTTTGGAAATGGTATTATTAGGCCCTAAACACTAATACCCTCAAGGGTTTGATTATAGCCTAACCCCAAAACATACAACCTATCCCCTACTCCTAAATCCTAGTCAAGCACATTCATCAATTAGGCAGTTATAAATCACATACGCATCATACACAATTCAAACATATGCAACAATAATTCACAACATCATATACTTCAAACACAAGCATTACTCAATCCCTACCTCTTCCTAACTTAGTCCTTATCTATCTAGCCTAACTTAGGGTAAATCTTCATCTATCCACACAATCTTAACAATCAACACATATATGAAAATCGGTTTAAGAAAAGGGTTCGGGGAATAGGATTACTGAGGGTAATAAAAATACATTTTCATCACTTCATTTTCCTGATGTTTTGAAATTTTCCAAGTAGTGTCCCTACACAAGAGTATCATGATAAGTTTTCAAGTCACTCAGAGTTCATTAGGTTCAGTTTTTAACCCTACGACCATTTTGCCAAAGAATTGTAATTGTCGGGGCTAAACCTAAATCAGATTTGTTTGAAAATTAGTAATTAAACTCTGGATGGCCTCAAAACTTTAAGGGACATCACTTGTACTTAGCCAAAGGTTGAGTAAAAATATCGAATCGATCGGAGCACGTTAGATTAAATTTGTTCAAAAACACTAACTTGCTCCAATTGGCTTGAGATTTTACATGGAACAATCATTCAACCTTAGGGGCTTGTATATAAAAATGTTTAAGTCAATCAAGTATCCCCAACCCAAAACTCAGTTTTCCACTTTATGTAATAAAACCCCGATTTCCCAACAACCACCTAATCACAATCACATACACACGACAAAATATTTGGTTTAACAATCTCTACGTATGAGGATTAAAATTTAATAAATAAGATCCCATACAATAAAAGCATTTGGACACGCATTTGTGTACTTCACCATAAAGGACTACCTTCATCTAATTTCGTAAGAACCTAGATGAAGGAGTGCAAACTTGTACAAAATTTATCAGACTTAGAGAAAAAGGAATATGGTTTTAACTTAGAAAATTCAGTTTAGTTCATCTTCAAAAATTGGAACAATTACATTTCCTTTTACTCCAAGTTTGAAAATTGAATATCATTCCGAATCACGAGGTGTCGCTTATAGAGAGTTCCTATTTAATCGACAGGTGACTTGTTTAAAAACAAATGAGTTAATTCCCTGTTCGATCACTTAGGAATTCCTTGCTTTCTTTATTACTTTCTTAAAAATTTGTCGTGTGACTCCACGATTCGTTTGGAATGATTGTGATTCGGTGCAGCACTTTGAAATTCATTTTGAACACTTATATTACCAAACAAACAGTCATAAGAATATTCACTCACAATCATCAAGTAGGATTCAGGTTCACATATAGCATCAAGCACCTACATCAATCAAACATACACCACTATGCACAAATATCAAACACACATATGCAACAACAACGATCAACAATCAACATGTATACATATATACACATATACTAATAACAACCTAGGCGAAATTCGGGTCGAGAACCTCTCGATTGAATTTAAAACCCCTTTTTCGATTAAATACAACTCTTTTCATTTATAAAAAATTTTATTGTTACACTTGGGGTTCAAGTCCAATCGATAGGAGCTCCATACATATCTTTCATTTAGTATTAAAGTTATCGAAATCAAATTAGGGATGGAATCACTACAAGTTCAACATAAACGTTTTTGTTTCTCGTGGATCCTAATCTAGTCGATGTGAACTAAATCACTCGTTTAGATTAGTATCTAGTCAATCAACTATTTTGATTTTCATAGTTCCACCTCTAACCTTTGTTCGCTTACTTTAACACTAAACTATTCCACAACTAAACACATTTCGAGGACCTTTTGATTGAATTCAAACCGCTTCCCAAATATGGTAAAAAGTTTCTTTTATACTTGCAATTCAAATTGGGATAGTTCAGCGGTTTGAATCTGATCGATTAGTTCTCAATTCCTATTTTCCATTTGATGTCATAGTCACTTGAATTAAGATTAGCTACGGAACCGACCGTTAATTTAATTTAAACATAATTTTCCGTTCTCTTAGATACTAATCTAATCGACGTGAATTTAATCACTTGGTTGGATTAATATTGAAGTCATAACTCATTTAATCCAGGCGGTTCCATTTCTAATCACCGTCCAATTACTTTGACACCAAACCACTCATCGAGCACACATTCAATTATACACAAACAAACATAAAAGAGCAACAAAACAAAAGAACTAGCACTAAGGTTTCATACATAGGAAATCGTTTACTAATTCACGATAGTGCACAAACTCTTGAATTTCGATGACTTCACCTCCCAATAGATATAATGTCGGATTGGCCATTTCCAACACTACATTTAATCGGTGGTAGTAGTCCTCGCAATTCAGTTGAATTCCTGTACTACATGCTCAAATGCATTGACATTAATTAGATTTACTTTGTATGAAACTTTAACTTTCGATTAGTCCAAAAACTCAACATTTACACACTCGACTAATCATGTTCATACCGCCTAGGTTTCCTGTTTGCAATTGGGTGAATACTCAAAATATCCAATTCTTTGAATCACTAAGGGATCCTTCTTAGTTTCCAAAGAATTCGATTCTCTTCCGTTACCGTAAATAATTTCTCTTACATTGTCAATTGTCAGTATTCCCAATGCAAATATAAACCTATTCAGTTCATTTCAAATATACTCAACAATAGTATCAAACATATACCAATTCACTTGACATTCAAAAGTTTTCACTTGTATGGGTCTCACCTCTGGTCAAGAAGCTTGAGATGAGAGTGTCGCAGCGGGATCGAGATTACTTTCCCTCAGGTCGAAAGGAAAGAACTGCTCTGATACCATAAATGTAACACCCCGTAATATAATGAATAATAAACAATAAACGTTTGAAAAATGAAACATTGGACTTAAATTTTCTTTTATAAATCAGAGTTCACAAATAGCGTTTGGGGCTTTCAATTACAATATAATAAAATACACTTGAGTTCCTTTCTTTCGATTGATCCGCTGAGCACTCTTATCTCCAAGCTCTTTGCTCAAGTACCTAAAATGTTAACCACATAAGGGTGAGACCTTTTCACAACACAGTGGATTAAAAGATAGTAAAATGGTATATAACAAAAACTCAAGGATAATAAGTAAATCAAGCCATGGATTAACAAAATGTATCATAATCACATATTTTCAATATCCAAATACATTTCCATATTTATTCTCTTTCCAGGTTCATAAAGCTGTATGTCACCTCACGGTCAGAGGCCAACATACCCACTTATACATTGTATGTCTCCTCACGGTCAGAGGACAACATACAAACCACATATACATTGTATGTCTCCTCACGGTCAGAGGACAACATACAAATCATATTCTCTTTTCTTTTTATCTTTGCACCACTAGGAATTAGCGCACCTGCTAGGCAATTCGGCACCTACTAGGGACTTTACACCTGTCAGGACTGAGACACCCATTAGGCATCACCCGTTAGGACAACGCAATTAATTACCTTTCCATTAATTATTCATTTCTCAATTCCAGTCCACAATTTATTAACTTTTTCAGGTGGTTATGCAGTGTATTGATCCATTGGCGCACCGACGCCTAACGGGAATTTATGACCTAATGGGCAATTCGCCTGACAGGCAATTAGGCCCTAGCAGGCAATTCACCACCTAGCAGGGCACCTAGTGTGCCGGGGCATCCAAGGATCAATTACACTGCATTCCTTTTATTCCATATCAAAACTCATTCACAAAAGTCATGAATAACATGCACACCATTCATCAAATACTCAGAGAATTGCAAACAATATCAAATATTCATTTTCACCACCTTTAACAGACATAATCATTCCTTTAATTTATAGATCCAACCATAATTTACCGAGCATTTCACAAATCACACATATTTCCAAACATTATTTACACACCAACATTCTCAAGTTATATCTATATATAAATTCATTTCAAGTTCCAGCTTATTATATTTTTTTACATCACATTTCCATTTTTAATGTTTATACACATACACCATCAATTAAACACATATAGGGTCACATTTCCATTAATCGCATATAAAACTCTTAGTGAGCATATCAATTTAACAACCATCAACCAATATTACAAATCAGTCGACATACTCAGGTATGTCTCGGAGTACATGGAATGTAAGTCAACTCCCTAGGGTTCTTCACTTCCTACTTTAGTATTAATAAAAAGAGAATTTAACATAAACAATTTAATTAATATAAAATTAACCGTAAACATATTAATCACCCCTAAATCAACTTTAAATCAAAACCATTTTGCTACCCACAACCCGGTCTAAGTATTAAACCCAAATCCTGTTATACACCCTAACTATCCCTAACCCAAAGTGTGGAAAAGTGACTCTCCATACCTGGAAATCCTAGCAATAAAGACAAAGTCACGTTTACATCCACGACTTGCTCCAGGATCAAGGTCAATAACGTGATGTATCTGAAAGCAACGACAATTACTTTCTCTCGTTTGTGATCAAAGTCTTGGAGGACACTACAACTTTGATCTATTACTATAAATCCAGGAAGTGAAGCTAATACAGCCGCCAGAGATGCTAAATTCCAAGGTGGAACACTCATTGATACAATGGGCCTCGAGAACCAATGAAACTGAGAGAATGGAGATGAAGTAGGTAAAGGAGTAGAAGCAGAAGCCAAGTTTATGAGTTGAGAAACGAAAGAAGGGTTGGCACATGTCCCATCACAAGCTAAGATCTCTTTGCACCTCTTTCCCTCCGTCTTCTCTCTCTCTCTGTTCTTTTCTTTTGTTTCCTTTCACTCACGCAAGGCCTTATGGCCACAGCCTTTTTTTTTTTTTACTTTCTTTCTTTGTGTTTAGGGTGGGGCGGTGGTTCCGGGTAGTACTAGGGTATATATATAATATGTTATTTTATTTTATGTTTTGTTCTTATTTGCGGGTCAATGAGTGTAGGTATTTTGGATTATAGTTAAAAGTTTGATAATCTTAAAAATAAAATACATTTAAGTAAAACAATATTGTATTTTTAATTAATCAAAGCTGATTGAAAAATAATATAGTTACCGGTCCCTATAGATAGCTATTGCGTAACAAAAATTATCGAAATTCAAAAGTAAATATATTTTTTAAATCTTGATATTAAACTTGATAATATATAAGATTTAAAATTTTCAAGTTGAAGATTATTATATATAACTTAAACCGGTAATGTATTAAACCAGTCCAGAAGCTAAAAATAAAACAGCCTCCGAACACTATGAAAATTTACAGGGATGCTCAAAATGCTAAGTTAAACATATTTTTCTAAAGAAACTATTTATAAAAATGCCTCTAAGGCTTGCCACTTGAGCTCCCTGTCAATATGTTAATTAAACTAAAGAAAAGTACTATTTTATTTTTGAAAAACGTATGATAACAAATTTATAGTTATTTTGATTACAGAACATATTTCAATTAAAATGATGAAATCAAAATTTTATTAAAACGCTCAAATCTTGAAAACATCATATTAAATCACTTAATTATTTTACTAGAGGTATTATAAATAACGGGATGTTACAGTGAAGGTTTTCAAAATAAATCCTCTATTCAATGTCATAAATGCAACAAGTACGGACATTTTCAATATGAATGCAAATCTCATATTCAAGGCCATAATTGTAACAAGTATGGGCATTATAGTCAAGAATGTTGTACTAAAACATTGAATAATAGAGAGACATGCTCACATTGCTGAAAATGAAGATACAATGAAAGCAGTATTTTTAACTAGTAACAGAGGAGTTGATAAAAATGACCACCAATGGTTATTAGACACGGGGTGTAGCAATCATCTAAGCGGAAATAAAGATATATTTTCCTCCTTAGATGAAAGCTTCCGCAGTGCTGTCAAGCTTGGTGATAATTCAAAGCTTGATGTCTTGGGGAAAGGAAAGATAGCTATTCGACTTAATGACGGGTCCTTAAATTACATTTCTGATATATTCTATGCACCTGGAATATGTCAAAATCTTCTAAGTGTTGGCTAGTGCCAACTAGCAGAGAAAGGCTATGATTTAAAATTCAACAAGGAAGGTTGCACCATAAATGATGTCAAGATGGGCCTGATAGCGAAGACAAGTATGTCGAGAAATCGGCTATTTCTGATGAACATCAGGTATGATGCTAATTTGTGTTGCAAAGTAGGGAATGTCAATGATAATTGGCTTTGGCACATGAGGTTAGGGCATTTCAATTTTGAAAGCATCAAGTTTCTTGCCAATAAAAAATGGGTTACTGGTTTGCCTGTTGTCCAAGCTCCTTATCAGCTATGTGAAGCGTGTGTAGCAGGCAAGAAGCATCGAGATCCTTTTCCTAAAGGATGTGCATGGAGAGCCACAAAACCACTCGAGCTAGTGCACTCTGATTTATGCTATTTGGAGGTTCAATCCAATGGAGGTAATAAATATTTTATCACTTTCATTGATAACTTTAGTAGGAAGACATGGGTGTATTTTCTAAAAAAGAAATCTGATGTTTGTGATACGCTGAAAAGCTTTATGGCATATGTTGAGAGGCGTAGTGGTCATACCCTAAAAACCCTAAGAACCGATAGAGGAACTGAGTAATATTGTATGTGATGATTTTTTAAGAAAAAATGGTGTTAAACATCAAATGACTGCCAGATATACTCCACAACAAAATGGAGTGGCAGAACGAAAGAATAGAACTATCATGGATATGGTTAGAAGCATGCTACATTGCAAGAAACTACCCAAAAGTTTCTGGGCAGAAGCTGTAGCTTGTGCTGTCTATATCCTGAATAGGTGTCTAATTAAAAGTGTTCGAGATCGAACGAACTCCACAAGAAGCTTGGAGTGGGACAAAGCCGGATCTCAGTCACTTGAAGGTCTTTGGTTGCATCGCTTATGCACATGTTCCCGATCAAATGAGGAAGAAGTTAGATGATAGGGCAGAAAAATGCATATTCGTCGGATACAGTGAGGAAACAAAAGCCTACAAGCTGTACAATCCAGAGACTCAAAAGGTAATTATCAGTCGAGATGTTACTTTCGATGAATATGAAGAATGGGACTGGTCAGAGAAGGAATCAAAGGAGACTTTGCCTACACCGATAATAATAAATGAAGAGGTCGAACAAGATAATAATGGAGATGAACATCCAGGAGATATCATAGGAGCAGACGAAGCAGCATTTGAAGCACCGCCTCCGAGGTATCCACAAAGGGCACGACGCCTACCTTCTAACTTGCAGGATTTTATAATTGGCAGAGACGATGACCCAGAAGACAGGGAGGACGAGGTAAATTACTATGCCTTGTTCGCAGATTGTGATCTAGTGGCATATGAAGAAGCAGTCAATGATGATCGTTGGATTAAAGCAATGAACGAGGAGATCCAAGCGATCGAGAAAAATGACACATGAGAGTTAACAAAGCTTCCAGAAGGAAAGAAGCCGATTGGAGTCAAATGGGTGTATAAGACAAAATACAATCCAAATGGTGAGGTGGACCGATATAAAGCAAGATTGGTGGCGAAAGGATACAAGCAGAAACCTGACATTGATTATTTTGAAGTGTTCGCCCCAGTTGCCAGATTGAATACGGTACGTATGATTATCTCTCTTGCCGCACAAAATAAATGGAAAATATTCCAAATGGACGTTAAATCAGCTTTCTTAAATGGTGTACTCGAAGAAGAAGTTTACATTCAGCAGCCACCGGGTTATCAAAAACAAGGAGACGGAAAACAAGGTATATCGATTAAAGAAAGCATTGTACGGATTGAAGCAAGCACCTCGAGCATGGTACACACGTATCGACACATATTTTATTAATAATGGATTTCGTAAAAGTCCAAACGAACATGCTTTATATGTTAAAACAAATAAAGCTGGAGATTTTATTATTGTGTGTTTGTACGTCGATGATTTGATATTCATTGGCACTAATTCAAAATTGCTAGCTGAATTCAAAGAAAACATGTCGACTCAATTCGAAATGACAGATATGGGCCTGATGTCCTACTTTCTAGGCATTGAGGTTAAACAAACAAATGACGGGATTTTTATATCTCAAAATAAATATGAAAAAGATGTTTTGAAAAAATTCAAGATGGAGAATTCTAAACCGATGCTCACCCCAGTTGAGGAGAGATTGAAGCTTGTAAAAGAAAGCGGTGGCGATCTCGTCGACTCAACTCATTTCAGAATGTTAGTTGGAAATCTCAGGTATTTGACTGCTACAAGACCTGATATAGTCTATGGAGTCGGCCTCATTAGCAGATTCATGGAATCACCGAGACAATCCCATTGGCAAGCTGCGAAGAGAATCCTAAGATATATCAAAGGCACAATCGATGAAGGTATCTTTTACTCAAGTTCTAATAAGTCTGAGTTAGTTGGATACACAGACAGTGACTGGGCAGGTGAAACTGAAACTCGAGAAAGCACATCGGGTTATGCTTTTCACCTTGGCTCAAGAGTATTTTCTTGGTCTTCCAAGAAACAACAAGTCGTTGCACTTTCGACAGCAGAAGCAGAGTACATTGCCGCAACTAGCTGTGCTACTCAAGCAGTTTGGTTGAGAAGAATATTGGGTGAACTACAACATCAACAAGGTGGCCCGACACAAATATTTTGTGATAATAAATCGACTATTGCTTTATCAAAGAATCCAGTGCTTCATGGACGTAGCAAGCACATCGACATTAAACATCACTTCATTCGAGACTTAATTAGAGACAAAGAAATCGTGGTGGAGTATTGTTCTTCTGAAAATCAAGTAGCAAATATTTTCATAAAGCCACTCAAAACTAATTTGTTTTTGAAATTGAAGAATATGCTCGGAATGATGAAGTCAAGTTTAAGGGAGGATGTTGAAAGTTAAACTTGACGTGTTGTCTCCGCGTTTGTGAAAAAGTGAAGTTTGTTATTTTTATATAATTAGATTTTCAACCTTTAGAATAGGAAATGTAACTGCATGTGTTGCCTAAATTAGTTTGAATCAATCAGTATATATAGGATGCTTACATCCTTGTAATTTGTAATTCAGAGAGAAAAAAAACTTGTAACAATAGCATTCAGAGAAAGAAATAATAAAAATTAGGGAAAACTCCAACGAGTCCCTAAGGTTTGTGTTGTGTGTGTTTTTTTATTTATTTTACATAGGCAATTTAATTTTATATTGCCAATAGTATTTTTCCTCATTCATGAAGGTGTTAATTTCATGAATTAGGAAAACGACATTCTTGGGATCTTTATTCACCCATGGTACAACAATGAATTATGTTGATGATTTAGAAAAATATCATGCAAACTCAAGGGTTGAACATAAGAGAAAGATTTTGAATCATCCAAACATGCAAGAGATTTAACACAATTTTTAAGTTCGGAAAATTCAGCATGAAAGGATGAATCAAGTTCCTCTACTATCATCCTACCCTCTATTGTTTCGTTTTGTTTCACCTTTACTACCTCATGATGCACCTTAATTTCTTTTTCTTCTAAATTTTCATAGAAATTAGTATTTTGGTCTTCCTTAACGAAATATTTTTGTACCATTTCCTCTATGACAGATTTCTTATACTCATTGAAATACAATTCCTCAATCTCATAAATCGAGGTATTTGCATCATAAGTAAGAGGAGGTGAAGTCAAAACAAAATTATAAAAATATAAATCCTCAAAAGTCATTATTGTACATTCCAGATTTCACTCTATAACTACTCCTAGTACCGAAAAATTATTAAAATCTAATTTTAATCTCCGGCAACGGCGCCAAAAACTTGTTGGGATTCTGGCAAGTATACCAGATCGTACAAGTAATATAATGATAAATAGAGTATCGTTCCCAACGAGGATTAAAATTGACATTAAGAATTCTCACCTAATTGTAGTTACTTAGTGAAATTTAGATTTGAATTTAATTGATTTGAGAATTGTTGATTAAAATAAATAAAACTAACGATTCTTAAACAGGATAAAGAGCGGGACGTGGTTTCGATGAAGGTTTCTAAAATATTCGACAACGAATTAAATTGTTTTCCTGAATTCTGAATTTGTTTTGCAAAAGTAGGAAACGCCTAATGTCTTAGAACGTTTCCGTATTTTAGAGATTAATCCCCCAATGATGTCTCAAGGGAGCCTTAAAACCTAATCCTTAATTAATGTTCAAGCAAAACTCATAAAATTATTCAATTCATAAGAAATATATCAATCCCTATGCAATTGAACTGTTTGATTATTAGGCACAATCCTAAATTAATATGTCTATTAAATTAGGATTCCCATGTCATGAATCGCGCGCTTTCATGAACAACGATAAAAACATAATCAAACAGAATTCATAATGGAAAAGACAAATTAATTCATTGCATACATATTAGCAAGGTTCCATTACCATCTACTCATACATCCCAAATAAGGATTTAGTTCATATTAGAGGAGAGAAAAACAATAAAAGTTGTAAAGATAAACATAATTACCACTAATACTTGAATCTAGTCTCTGTGTTCTTCCCAAAACCTCTCAAAAACTTCTTTCCAAACTGTCTCAAATCCTAATCTACTATTATTCTATGGGGTTGTATGAGTGTCTCTGTTCCCGGAATGAATACTAATCCTATTATTATATAAATAAAGACTAACCTAATTTTCAATCTAATGTGATAAGATTTTTATTTTAATAAAACTAATCCTAAATCTGAATATAATATGATAAGATCCTATTAGAATAAACTAATATGTAAGAATCTTATTTACAAATAGAATTTATCATTAAAGTCCTTCTAGAATCCCGTATTTGTGTCTGACAGCAACTTTGGCACTGATTTTGACCCCCAAGATTGACGAATTTGAGCAAGGCTATTTCTGGTAAAGTTGTAGATCTTTTCCTTAGCTTTAAAATGATACCCAGATCACCTCATTTGGATAGCGAACAATGTCACTTTCTCGCATTTTGCGCGCCTGAAACTCCTGCGCCTAGGCGTGCAGCTGTATGAAAAAATCAACCAAATGCACCCATTATTGGCCAGCTGACCCCAGCCCGCGCCTGGGCGCATGGGAGCCGAGCCTGGGCGCCACCTTCAACTTTTCTTCATTTTTTTCTTCCCAATTCAAGTACCAAGCTCTCCTTCTTCATTCTTTTGCAAAAATCACTGTTTTAAGAGCTTAAACACCTGAAAACACACCAAACGCATCAAAAGGTTCCAGAAATCTTATAATGACAAAATTCCATTGTTTTATTCCAATTTACTCAAAAAAAAAAAAAACAAGCCACTTACTATGTAAAAGGGAGGCAAAAAAGGTACAAAAACATCACATATTAGACCCAAATCACATCCCCAAACTTAGCATTTTGCATGTCCCAGGCAAAAGTAAAAATTACAACTCAATACTACTTTCTGTTTCACAGTATTTCAATCCAATCCAGGAATTTAATCCACCCATTTGTATATATCAATTTGATGAAAAAGTGACTAAATCAAAAATCAGTTAGAGAGAACCTTCAAAAGAACACTCGATTAATGAAAACACACAACTCACTATATTTTTCTCTCATGTGTATGTTAGGATGCAATTTCACTCAAGTTCAATCAATGAGAACATGTTACCATAAGCTTGACCTTATCCTAAAATCTCCACTGAAATTATTGAAAACATGTAAGAATCAAAAGGTCTTAAATTTGGTTGTAACGAGACCATGATTATCAATGAAATGTGGGATAAAAGAGAGAAATGATAACAACTAAGGGCTAAAATGTAAAAACACAATTCCCTTTTCAATTTATGAACGAGCAAAGGATGTTTTACAACCCACTCACTCACACTTTTCTATTCTTTTTCCTTTTTCTTTTTCTTCTTCATTCATTTTTTTTAGTCTCTTCCTTTTTATTCTTTTTTTTTTCTTGGAAGAGACATAGAGATCACCTTTTATTTACCTCCAATGGGTCTATCCACTCAATTGCTCATTCAAAAATTCAAAGGTACTCATACAATGTACTCCCTCCGTCCCATTATCTTGGTAAAAAAAGGCACTTTTTTTTGTCCCAAATCAAAGTAAAAATAATAAATGAAAAATCTTAAAGATTGTATATTATATTCATGATTGATTCATGATTGAATAAGTAAGGAAAAATACAATTAATTACCAAAAAAAAAAAATTTGATGATCCATTAATTTTTCAATTATTATTATTATTACATCCACTAAATATATGAACCGTAAAATGGAAAATACAGACCATGAAAGAGCTTGTAACATGAGTTTGAAAAGCAACCACAAAGCATGACAAGAGTATAGCAATATCAAAAGATTCATAAGTGTCAAAATGCTTTTAATTTATTGACTAAATTTATTTCATGTCTAACCTAAAACACAAAGAAACAATGGAATAAAAATTATTAAGTTAGACTCAATTATTTTCCTTTTCTTCAAGCTCAAAGAAACCTCTAGCAGCGGCAACAACTGAAATTTATCAACAATTATAAGCGGCAAATTATAATTCATCAGTTAAGTGGCAATTTCTGCTCCGTAGTGGATCAGTTATCGGAGTCCATGCAAACAAGATTTTTTTTAAATATTCAAATATGTATTAATTATAATAATATGGAAAGTTGTGTGATTGAAATTTGTAATCATACATTATATTTGATTTTGAAAATCGAATTAGGTATTGTATCAAAAGGATATTTTCTTATTTTTGTTGATTTCGTTGACTTTTACCAAGATAATGAGACGGAGGGAGTATATGCAATCAGGTGTAGGGGACCAAAGAAAGTATCATAATCATGTAAGGCTCAAAATGGGCAACTAAGGAATAATATTCAATCAAATCAGTTGAAGGCCACAAAAACACAAACCTAGGTGCCTTAATCATTTTCAAACATGCAATCAATTATCAATTTTAAAATGGTCACAAGTCAAGTTCTAGAACATATAATCAAAGTGAACAACTCTCATGAAAGAAATAAGGGTTCATGCAAAAATAAATAGTTAGAGAAACAATCACCCCAATAAGTGTGTGGGCTCAAAATTCTCACTAGGTAAAGTCAAATCCATTAAACAAGTATTCCAATCAAGTTTGTCCAAATAACCAAATTTTGAAAAATTCACTCATTCAATCAAATCAATACATTATCAAGGTGAATCACATTCCTAAACCAATATTTACATCATGCACAAAAAAATAGTCATACAACAATACATACTTCTGCCAGAACACAACTTTAACACTAAGGGAAAATGGAATAGGGATTCATGCAAAAAGTTATTTTTATTTTGTTTCAATCCCTCAAACTTAGAGGTTGGCTTGTCCTCAAGCAAACTAAACTAACAAAACTACAAAATAAAAAAAAAAAGAAAAAGAAAAGAAAGAGTAAGAGACTTCCCTTTTTCTTGCAGTACCCAAGTGACAATCCAAGGCAGAAACTCCCCCAAACTTATGAACCTGCACAGATGAAAACTAACAAGTGGTGTTAGAAGCAACCCATTAGCAGTTACATATAGAAAATTCTAAACTCTTTATTCAATCTCCAAATTAAAAATTTTAAATCCTACACTACTACAAAACTAAAGAGAATCCACCAAGATCCCAAATCCTATGGGTTATGTTGGGTATCAGAGTTATGGAAATAATATCACGCAGATAAAATATAGTCAAGAAAAATAAGGAACTGACATAGATATTTTCCGTGGAAACCCTTTCGAGAGAAAACCACGGGGCAAGTATAGAAGGTTTTCACTAAGTGGGGAAATATAACAATCTCTCTTTAAATATAAGGAGAGAACAATAACACCCTCTCTTATACTAGGAGAATACAATTCTCTCTATATAAAAATATAAGAGAAACACTAATAACACACTACAAGTATTTTACACCGGGATTTATATATTTTGGATACCGGGGAATTGTGTGTGATGCTATGGAGTTTGAGAAAAATGGGATGCAATGGGATGATGGAAATGAGGCCTCCTTTTATAGAGAACCCCAGCTCCTCTATGTATTAACTTCCTCTTTGTTGCTAGCTAATATTTTGGTGGTTCCTTCAAAATGTCAAAATGCCAACTTTTCTTTTCCTTTTTTTTTAACTATTTCTTTCTTTCCTTCTTTGGTGCTTGTTATTTGACAAAGTCACAAAAGTGACTTTGCAAAAGCTGGCCAACAATCTCCCACTCAAAGTCACTTTTGATGAGCTTTCAAAACCTTTCTTAACTTGTCAGTTCCATACCGTTTAAGTTTTCGATAGGCCATATGAGGATCGACACCATATAAACTTATCAGTGTTGATTGCATTCGTCATCACATCTGCTAGGTTCTCTTTGGTATGAATCTTTTGCATATCCACACCCCCTTCTTTTACTACTTCTCTGACAAAATGATATTGTACCCCTATGTGTTTCGTCCTTGAATGAAAGACTGGATTCCTTGCAATGTGCAAATCACTCTGACTGTCACAATACACAGTAATCTTCTGTTTCTTGTGCCCGAGTTCTTTCAATAACCTTTGAATCCAAATTGCTTCTTTGCAAGCTTGGGTAGCTGCCATGTATTCAGCTTCCGTAGTAGATAAAGCTACCACGGACTGTAATTTGGATAACCAGCTAACCGCTCCTCCTGCAAGTGTGAACACATAGCCTGTAGTAGATTTTCTTTTATCGAGATCTGCAAAATCCGAATCGACATAGCCTCTGATAGTAAACTCCGATCCTCCAAAACATAATGCAGCATCACATGTTCCTTTGATGTATCTAAGGACCCTCTTAACAACGTTCCAATGCTCTTTACCTGGATCCGCCATGTACCGACTGATCGCCCCAATTGCTTGAGCAATATCTGGTCTCGTACAAATCATGGCATACATAAGGCTTCCCACTGCTGATGCATACGGTACTCGAGACATTTCCATCCTCTCCGCTTCATTGCTATGACACATACATGAGGATAATTTGTAATTGATATGAAGCGGGATAGAAATTGGCTTACAGTCTTGCATGTTGAAGTGCCGCAAAACTCTCCTTAAATAATTCTTTTGGGAAAGCCAAATCTTCCTATCGTTTATGTCTCGGTGAATTTGCATCCCTAAAATCTTGTTTGCTGGTCCCAAGTCCTTCATATCGAACTCCCTAGCCAATTGTGCCTTCAATTCTTGGATTCGAACTTTGTTGGGGCCCACCACCAACATGTCATCCACATACAACAGCAAAATGATGAAATCATTATCACCAGACCTCTTGTAGTACGTACAGTGGTCTGAACTCAGTCTGTTGTATCCGAGGCTAATAATGAAGGAATCAAATCTCTTGTACCAAGCCTGCTTTAGACCGTACAGAGATTTGGTCAACCTGCAAACCAAGTTTTCTTTTCCTTTTTCTTCAAAGCCTTCTGGTTGGAGCATATATATTTCCTCTTCAAGTTCACCATGAAGAAAAACAGTCTTTACATCCAGCTGTTCAAGATGTAAATCGAATGCAGTGCACATTGCCAAAACTATTCTGATAGTGTTAAGTCTAACCACCGGAGAGAAAATCTCATTGAAATCAATACCTTCTTTCTGAGCATATCCTTTGACCACAAGTCTTGCACGATATCGTTCCACCTGATCATTGTCATCTCTCTTGATCTTATAGACCCATTTGTTACCGATGGCTTTCCAACCTCGGAAGTGTAACAAGCTCCCATGTCTTGTTCCTTTGTAAGGCTTCCATTTCTTCATGCATTGCTGTCATACATAGAGAAACATTTGAACTATTCAATGTCTCATGAAAGGTTGACGGTTCTCCTTCTTCTGTTTGAAGACAATATGCATCGTGGTTTACCTTAACAAAGTCTTTGTGCCAATGTGGTTTCCTCCTTAGACGATCTGATTGTCTAACTTCTCTATCATTGGCATTATCCGGTACTTGTTCCTCGTGCTCTGGCTCAGCTTCAGAAGAATCATCTTCTTTCGATTTCTTATCTATCTGCATTGTAGTAGTCTCTTTAGTGCTGCTTTCATTTTTTTTGCTCACTTTGCAGATCATTTTCTGCAAATTTTACATCCTTGCTGATGACAACCTTGCGGGCAGTGGGATCCCACAGGCGATACCCCTTAACTCCATCAGCATGGCCCAAAAATAGACATTTCCTGGATTTTGAATCTAGTTTGTCTCTTTCTTGGGAGTTGTACATCACATACACAAGACATCCAAACACATGGAGAGAAGAGTAACTTGGTGGCTTGCCAGTCCACATCTTCATTGGTGTTTTCAACTCAATTGTCGTTGATGGTGATCTATTTATCAAGTAACAGGTAGTTCTGACTGCTTCAGCCCTGAAAGATTTGGCTAATCCTGCAGTTTGCAGCATAACTCTTGTTCTTTCTAGGAGAGTTCTATTCATCCGCTCTGCTACACCATTTTGCTGCGGTGTGTGTGCAATTGTGAATTGTCTTTGAATGCCCACCTGCTTGCAAAATGCTAGAAAATTTCCATCAACATATTCTCCTTCATTGTCTGTCCTCAAGCATTTGATCCTTTTACCAATTTCAAGCTCTACTTGTGCTTTGAATTCCTTGAATACTGGAAACACATCTGACTTCTTCTTGATTGGGTACACTCATAATCTCCTAGAGTAATCATCAATGAATGATACAAAATACTTTGCTCCTCTTAGGGATAAGATAGGTGACTCCCACACATCAGAATGAATCAAGCCCAGTATATGCTTGCTTTTGGCAGTTGATCTATCAAACTTCAGTCTATGCTGTTTGCTTATCACACAGTGCTCACAGAAAGGTAAATTTACCAATTTGAGTCCGGATAAGAGGTTTCGTTCTGCAAGGACTTTCAAGCCTCGTTCTGACATGTGGCCTAGTCGGCGATGCCACATCATCGAACTTTCTTCTTGGCTTGTTGCTGCAACTGATGCATCTGCCTCTTGCAATGTGTCTCTCATAAGTATATATAGATTAGCCGAGATCTTGTCTGCCTTCATCACCACAATCGCACCTCTCACAACTTTTAAGATCCCACATTCGATGTGAGTCTTGCACCGAAGGTCGTCTAATTGTCCAATAGACAATAGATTCTTCTTCAAGCCCTTCACATGTCGTACCCCTTGAATTGTGCGAACAGTACCGTCATACATCTTTAATTTAATAGTACCGACTCCATCAATTTTTAAGGCATGATCATTTCCCATGAACACAGATCCCTCCGAGATAGGTTCATAAGTGCTAAACCAATCTCGTCGTGGAGTCATGTGCCATGTTGCCCCTGAATCCATTATCCATACATCGGGTAGCTGCTTTCCGCCTTTAGAGCTTACTGCTGCTTCACTATATAGGATTTCTCCGTTATATGAGGTACTTGCAACACACCCTTGAGAAGTAGTTGCATCCGGTGACTTCTCTGTATTCTTTTTGCTCCAACAATCTTTCTTCAAATGTCCTCTCTTGCTACAATTATAACATTTGAGGTTCTTTCTTCCCCGAGATTTTGATCTACCATGATGTTGACTCCCACTGTGATAGAAATCTAGAGAGAGAAGAGTTTCTTAATAAGATTCTATTATTGAATCTAAAATGAGTTAGTTACAATAATGTGGTACTCATTCTATTTATAGAAGAGTCCAATACATTAAGTTAAGAAGATAGCTGACAGCTGTCTAACCAACTATCTAATAACTACTATTTACAATATACTCTAATAGTCCCCCCAGAAACCATACCACCTATACATCATTTATCTATTACTCCCCCTTTAAACTAGGCTACCCAGGAGTAACGATTGGCTTGGAACTAGTAGATGCTTCTTGGTGTATGGTGTTCTGTAAAGAAGGAATGGGACAACAACCAAGTAAAGAAGTCTTTTGAGATAGAGCTTGAGATTGACTGATGATGTTTAATTTTCCCTTGAGTAGACTGAACCTAGTGGTTGATAGTGGCTTTGTTAGGATATCTGCAATTTGTTGCTCACCAGGAACATGTTCCACTATGATCTTCTTGTTGAGAACCTTTTCTCTGACCCAAAAAAGATCAAGCTCAATGTGCTTTGTTCTTGAGTGAAGAACAGGATTTTTAGTGAGCATAACTGTGCTCAAGTTATCACAATAGATGACTGGAACATGTGAGTTGAAACCTAACTCATTAAGCAAACTCTGAACCCACATGAGTTCACCAGCAGTGTTTGCCAAACTCCTGTACTCAGCTTCAGCTGTAGATCTAGCCACCCACTCTTGCTTCTTAGACCACCATGAAATAAGATTGGAACCAAGATAAACAGCAGATCCTGATGTTGATTTTCTATCATCTGGATCTGATGCCCAATCAGCATCACAATAGGCATACAAGCTGAGAGGTGTATGAGCAGAAGTAGGTTTAAGAAGAAGGCCTTGATCAATAGTACCACTAAGATACCTGAGAACACGTTTGAGAGCTTTCCAATGTTCTTCAAGAGGCTGAGATAAAAACTGATAAAGCTTATTAACAGAATAGCATATTTCAGGTCTTGTTGTTGTAACATACTGTAAGGCCCCAGCCAAGGACCTATAGAGAGAAGGATCAGCCAGAAAATTACTACCCTGCTTAGTGAGTTTCAAATTTCCAACCATAGGAGTAGGTTGACTTTTCATGTCAGTGAGATGAGACCTTTCTAGAAGATCTTTGATGTACTTTGACTGAGAGAGAAGAAAATTTCCTGATTCTAACCTTTTAATCTCAATTCCTAGAAAATAATCTAAGGAACCGAGATCCTTCAAGGCAAAAGCAAGATTCAGATTTGAGATGAGATTCTGAATGAGAGAAGAAGAAGTACCAGTGATTATTATGTCATCAACATAGCAAAGAACATAAATTCTGTGAGATGAAGTGGTCTGAATGAAAAGGGAATGATCACATCTGCATTTCCTGAAACCCAAACCCATCAATGTACCAGTTAGCTTATCAAACCAGGCCCTAGGTGCTTGTTTAAGACCATAAATGGCCTTATTCAGCTTGCAAACTTTAGACTTGTCCCCAATCTGAAAACCCTCAGGTTGTTGCATGTACACTTCTTCCTCAAGAATACCATTAAGAAAAACATTGTTAACATCAATTTGTTGAACATCCCATTTGTGAGTAAGAGCTAGAGTTAGAATGGTTCTGACTGTCACAAGTTTTACAACAGGAGAGAAAGTTTCTTTGTAATCAAAACCTTCCCTTTGATGATATCCTTTTGCCACAACCCTTGCCTTAAGTTTATTGATAGACCCATCTGGATTTTCTTTAATTCTGAAGATCCATCTATAACCAATAGCGACTTTCCCTTCAGGTAGAGTAACAATAGTCCAAGTGTTATTCCTTATGAGAGCATTATACTCATCTTCCATAGCCAATTTCCAAGCAGGTATAGTAAGAGCAACCTTGGCTGATTTCGGTTCAGTAATAGAACCAGTGGAAGTTGATGTAGATGATGTACTAGCAACAAGAGCTCTATGTACAGTATTGGAACCAGTCTTAGATCTAGTAAGCTTAGGATGAGTATTTACAGGTTGCTGAATAGAACTAGACTCAGAGGAAGAAAGGATTAAAGTAGGAGAAGCAGTGTGAGGTAGAGATGTTGAGTTTATAGAAGTAGAGATATGAGAGGAAGAGGGATCAGAATCAGAAACATGTTCTGTGCTGGTTGAAGAAGGTATTTGTTTAAGAACAGTGAGAGGAGGAATGGAGTCTGAATTTTTAACAAATTCAGTGGTACTTGTACTTTTCTGAAAAGGAAAAGTGTTTTCATCAAAAACAACATCCCTAGACACATACACTCTCCCATTAGGTGAAAGACACTGATACCCTTTATGACTAGATGAATAGCCTAAGAATGTACACTGAGTAGACCTTGGCTGAAGTTTATTTTTGTTATAAGGTCTAAGATGTGGATAGCAAGAACAGCCAAAAACCCTTAAGAAAGAATAGTCAGGAGCATTTTTGAACAAGAGTGTATAAGGAACCTTGCCCTGAACAGAAGCACTAGGCAGTCTATTTATAAGATAGACTGCACTAGTGAAAGCATAATCCCAATAAGATATTGGTAGAGAAGCTTGAGCCAAAAGAGTAAGACCCATTTCAACAATATGCCTATGTTTCCTTTCAATCACACCATTTTGATGATGAGTGTGAGGGCAAATAACTCTATGAGTCATGCCTTGATCATTAAGGAAACTAGTAAAGGGTCTAAATTCACCACCCCAATCAGTTTGAACTGATTTAATTTTGGTTGAAAATTATGTTTGAACATAGTTATGAAATTGTTGAAAACACTTTAAAGCTTCAGATTTTTGATGAAGTAGAAACAGCCAAGAATATCTGGTGCATGAATCTACTATAGACATATAATATTTGTAACCAGTAGATGATAGAGTAGGTGCTGGACCCCACAAGTCAATATAAACAAGATCAAAAGGATGTTTATAAACTGTAAGAGAAGGACTAGAGGGCAATTTATGAGATTTGGCTACAGCACAAGCATCACAAAACATAGAAGTAGTTTTATTCATATTGATGGGTATATTACAAGATTGTAGAATAGTTCTTACAACATTGTCATTAGCATGACCCAATCTACTGTGCCATAAAGAAAATTTATTGTTGGCAACAGAAACAATGAAAACAGAACCTTTACTAGAACTGGATACATCAGAATTTTGACTAGAGCTAGGTACATATGCTTGTGTATTTTCAGAAGAAACTACATTGGTACAAGTATGAACAACATTAGTAGAAACTCCAGAACCAGCAGAAAAAGGTGAAGTAGAACTTGTGGACTTAGGCTTGAGGATGTCATGAAAAATATAGAGCCCATCAGCACCAAGTGTGCCTTCAAGTAGGATAGCATTGGAACCCTGAGATTTCACAAAGCAACAATCAGCATGAAACTCAAAATAGACAGAATTGTCTTTGGCAAACCTACTAACACTAACTAAGTTTTTAGTTATGGAAGGCACAAGTAATAAATTGTTTAGGTGAAGAGTAGTGTTAGGAGAAATGGGAGAAGAAAAAGAGCTGGTTCCAATTCCTGTAATTGGTATACCTGTACCATTACCCATGTAAATCTGACTTTGGCCAGGTTGAGGATTAATAGTGCCTGTCAGATTTGAGGAATCAGCAGTAAGATGGTGTGTGGCACCTGAGTCTGGGTACCAAAGCTGAGAATTGTAGGCCATTGGCTCCATAACCATAGCTTGAGGTTGAGGTCTAGGAACAGCAAAGGATGGCTGTGATGCCCAGGAATTAGGTGCTGGACCAAGAATAGAAGGTGCAACAGTAGGTCTTGCAGCAAATTGAGGAAACTGTATTGGCATTTGTTGCATTGTCCAAGGAGGATATGGCATGAAGAAGGGAGAAGGATAAGGAACAACTCCAGTAGTTGAAGAGTTAGAATTCTTAGAATTCTGTCCTTTTTGTGCCTTATAGGATTTATTTTGGGACTTATTTGCATCAGCAGCCATGACTATATCAACTTTATTCCAGCATTGAAGTGCTTCATGGCCATGTTTGTCACAAAGTTGACACTTAACTCTTCCTCTACCAGACTTCCCTTTTGAAATGGTGCCCTTACCATTTGTTTTCTGCTTAGAGACAGCTTGCTCATAACCATTTGAGTCACTACTCTCATTGTCAGTGTCAAAGGGATTGGTAGACTTAGGAATTTGAGCATTAGGAGCAGTGATTGATGGTGCTGGTGCTGAGTTTGAAATTTGCACCTGTTGAGGAAACTGAGCTGGATTTTGAAAATACATCATACTCTGAGGTGTTTGAGTACTAGAAGATGGAACAGGACCATATGCAAAGGGCTGAATAGGAGTTGGTGCAGCTGAGAGGGTTGAATGAGGTCCTTGAGCCAACTGAACAGAGAAGTTATCATTCACCACAGGATGAATGCGTTCCAGATAGGCTTCTTGAGTAACCAAAAGAGCCTCTAAGGCACCAAGAGTGACAGGATCATCACGAATGAGCAATGAGGTAACAAAGGCCTCATAATCTGATGGTAAACCATCTAGAACTGCCCTAACCTATTCCCTCTGTGATACGATTTCTCCTACTGATGATAGAGAAAACACTAAGGCCTTGATTCTGGCCACAAACTCAGAAATGGTTTGATTACCTTTCTTTGAGGAATGAAGCTTTGAATAAAGCATTTGAGTTCTGGCTTTAAGCAGAGAGCTGAAGTAGGTGTGAACTCATCCCAAATCTGATAAGAATGAACACATCCCAATACCCTAGCCTGAACTGGTTCAGATAGAGACTGCAGCAACCATGAAGCTAAGTGCTGATCCTGCTCCTCCCCTCAGTTAAGGTAGTTAGGGTTAACCCGATCAAAATCGTGATCCTCTTCAGTAAGATATTTAGGAGGAATTTGTGGACTAACCACAAACCTTTGAAGGCGATGAGAAGCAATAACAGATTCAACTTGTTGCTTCCAGACTAAGTAATTTTTGTCTGAAAGTTTCGCCGAAACAGAGTGTGAAAAATTCACTGGAGTAAAGACTGTAGTCATTGGATGTGGTGGAGGAGAAGATGCGGAAGCCATGAATTTTCAGGATCGAACTGTACTATCACACAATTGAGAAGAAGAAGAGGACAATCGCGATTAGAGAAAAAATTCAGAAGTGAGATGCGATTGAAGAGATTGAGAATCGCAAGTGAGAACAGAGAAGAAAATGATGTGCGATTGAAGAATCCAGAATCGCAAGTGAGAAGAACCTGAAGTGCGATCTTCAGAATTGAGAATCGCAGGTGAGAAGAGGAAGAAATTGGTGTGCGATTAAAGAATCCAGAATCGCAAGTGAGAAGAACCTGAAGTGCGATCTTCAAAATTGAGAATCGCAGGTGAGAAGAGGAAGAAATTGGTGAATCGTGATTGCCATGCTTCTCTGGTGTGAAGAAGCGTGTGATACCATGATAGAAATCTAGAGAGAGAAGAGTTTCTGAATAAGATTCTATTATTGAATCTAAAATGAGTTAGTTACAATATACTCTAATACACTGGAGCCACGTTCCATTGATCTACCTCTCGTCATTGTCAATGCCTCTGGTTGGCTTGAACTCCCCAATCTGTCTTCCTTGTTCTTGCGCTTGGATTCTTCCTCAAGGATAGCTCTGGCGACATCATCAAAGGATAGAGTTTTGGCAACATTATTGTTGGTAATGTTGATGATGAGTTGATCATACGAATCTGATAAACTCTGGAGTAGAAGCTTCGCACGCTCATTTTCCTTTATTGTGAAATCTGAAGCTGACAATTGTGCAAAGAGCGTGTTCAGATTGTTGATGTGATTCGTAACGGAAGTGGATTCACTCATTCGAAGTGTATAGAGTCTCCTCTTCAGAAATATTCTATTGTGAAGTGATTTGACCTCATATAGTTTAATGAGGGTATCCCAAATCTCCATTGCCGTCTTCTTTTCTGCAATGCTTGACAACACTGAATCCGTCATTGCCAGATGCAAATTGGCAACAACATTGTCATCCATTTCCTTCCACTTTTCATCAGTTACCCCTGAGGGTCTGCCTTCAATTGTTGTTCCTCAAAATTGCTTTTATCTTTAATTTCCATAGGGAGAAATTACTCCCGTTAAACTTTTCTAACTCATATTTTGCTGCCATAATTTTTTTTTCAACTGTGAATAGTGCAGCGGAATATTAACCTGTGGCTTTGATACCACTATTGGGTATCAGAGTTATGGAAATAATATCACGGAGCTAAAATATAGTCAAGAAAAATAAGGAACTGACACAGATATTTTACATGGAAACCCTTTCGGGAGAAAACCACGGGGCAAGTATAGAAGGTTTTCACTAAGTGGGGAAATATAACAATCTCTCTAAATATAAGGAGAGAACAATAACACCCTCTCTTATACTAGGAGAATACAATTCTCTCTATATAAAAATATAGGAGAAACACTAATAACACACTACAAGTATTTTACACCGCCACACCGGGATGTATATATTTTGGATATCGAGGAATTGTGTGTGATGCTATGGAGTTTGAGAGAAATGGGATGCAATGGGATGATGGAAATGAGGCCTCCTTTTATAGAGAACCCCAGCTACTCTATGCATTAACTTCCTCCGTGTTGCTAGCTAATATTTTGGTGGTTCCTTCAAAATGTCAAAATGCCAGCTTTTCTTTTCCTTTTTTTTAAATCTATTTCTTTCTTTCCTTCTTTGGTGCCTGTTATTTGACAAAGTCACAAAAGTGACTTTGCAACAGGCTGGCCAACAATCTCCCACTCAAAGTCACTTTTGATGATCTTTCAAAACTTTTCTTAACTTGCCAGTTCCATACTGCTTAAGTTTTCGATAGGCTATATGAGGATCGACACCATATAAACTTATCAGTGTTGATTGGCTTCGTCATGACATCTGCTAGGTTCTCTTTGGTATGAATCTTTTGCATATCCACACCCCCGTCTTTTACTACTTCTCTGACAAAATGATATTGTACCCCTATGTGTTTCGTCCTTGAATGAAAGGCTGGATTCCTTGCAATGTGCAAGGCACTCTGACTATCACAATACACAGTAATCTTCTGTTGCTTGTGCCCGAGTTCTTTCAATAACCTTTGAATCCAAATTGCTTCTTTGCAAGCTTGGGTAGCTGCCATGTATTCACCTTCCGTAGTAGATAAAGCTACCACGGACTGTATTTTGAATAACCAGCTAACCGCTCCTCCTACTGTAGTAGATTTTCTTTTATCGAATTTTCCTGCAAAATCCGAATCGACATAGCCTCTGATATCAAACTCAGATTCTCCAAAACATAATGCAACATCACAGGTTCCTTTGATGTATCTAAGGACCCTCTTAACAGCGTTCCAATGCTCTTTACCTGGATCCGCCATGTACCGACTGATCGCCCCAATTGCTTGAGCAATATCTGGTCTCGTACAAATCATGGCATATATAAGGCTTCTCACCGCTGATGCATACGGTACTCGATACATTTCCATCCTCTCCGCTTCATTGCTAGGACACATACTTGAGGATAATTTGTAATTGATAGGAAGCGGGGTAGAAATTGGTTTACAGTCTTGCATGTTGAAGCACCGCAAAACTCTCCTTAAATAATTCTTTTGGGAAAGCCAAATCTTCCTATCTTTTCTGTCTCGGTGAATTTGCATCCCTAAAATCTTGTTTGCTGGTCCCAAGTCCTTTCTATCGAATTCCCTAGCCAATTGTGCCTTCAATTCTTGGATTCGAACTTTGTTGGGGCCCACCACCAACATGTCATCCACATATAACAGCAAAATGATGAAATCATTATCACCAAACCTCTTGTAGTACGTACAGTGGTCTGAACTCAATCTGTTGTATCCGAGGCTAATAATGAAGGAATCAAATCTCTTGTACCAAGCCTGCTTTAGACCGTATAGAGATTTGGTCAACCTGCAAACCAAGTTTTCTTTTCCTTTTTCTTCAAAGCCTTCTGGTTGGAGCATGTATATTTCCTCTTCAAGTTCACCATGAAGAAAAGTAGTCTTTACATCCAGCTGTTCAAGATGTAAATCGAATGCAGTGCACATTGCCAAAACTATTCTGATAGTGGTAAGTCTAACCACCGGAGAGAATATCTCATTGAAATCAATACCTTCTTTCTGAGCATATCCTTTGACCACAAGTCTTGCACGATATCGTTCCACCTGATCATTTCCATCTCTCTTGATCTTATAGACCCATTTGTTACCGATGGCTTTCCGACCTTTTGGAAGTGTAACAAGCTCCCATGTCTTGTTCCTTTGTAAGGCTTCCATTTCTTCATGCATTGCTGTCATCCATAGAGAAACATCTGAACTATTCAATGTCTCATGAAAGGTTGACGGTTCTCCTTCTTCTGTTAGAAGACAATATGCATCATGGTTTACCATAACAAAGTCTTTGTGCCAATGTGGTTTCCTCCTTAGACAATCTGATTGTCTAACTTCTCTATCATTGGCATTATCCGGTACTTGTTCCTCGTGCTCTGGCTCATCTTCATAAGAATCATCTTCTTTCGATTTCTCATCTATCTGCACTGTAGTAGTCTCTTTAGTGCTGCTTTCATTTTCTTGCTCACTTTGCATATCATTTTCTGCAAATGTTACATCCCTGCTGATGACAACCTTGCGGGCAGTGGGATCCCACAGGTGATACCCCTTAACTCCATCAGCATGGCCCAAAAATAGACATTTCCTGGATTTTGAATCTAGTTTGTCTCTTTCTTGGGAGTTGTACATCACATACACAGGACATCCAAACACATGGAGAGAAGAGTAACTTGGTGGCTTGCCAGTCCACATCTCCATTGGTGTTTTCAACTCAATTGTCGTTGATGGTGATCTATTTATCAAGTAACAGGCAGTTCTGACTGCTTCAACTCAGAAAGATTTGGCTAATCCTGCAGTTTGCAGCATAACTCTTGTTCTTTCTAGGAGAGTTCTATTCATCCGCTCTGCTACACCATTTTGCTGCGGTGTGTGTGCAATTGTGAATTGTCTTTGAATGCCCACCTGCTTGCAAAATGCTAGAAAATTGCCATCAACATATTCTCCTTCATTGTCTGTTCTCAAGCATTTGATCCTTTCACCAGTTTCAAGCTCTACTTGTGCTTTGAATTCCTTGAATACTGGAAACACATCTGACTTCTTCTTGATTGGGTACACTCATAATCTCCTAGAGTAATCATCAATGAATGATACAAAATACTTTGCTCCTCCTAGGGATAAGATAGGTGACTCTCACACATCAGAATGAATCAAGCCCAGTATGTGCTTGCTTTTGGCAGTTGATCTATCAAACTTCAATCTATGTTGTTTGCTTATCACACAGTGCTCACAGAAAGGTAAATTTACCAATTTGAGCCCGGGTAAGAGGTTTCGTTCTACAAGGACTTTCAAGCCTCGTTCTGACATGTGGCCTAGTCGGCGATACCACATCATCGAACTTTCTTCTTGGCTTGTTGCTGCAACTGATGCATCTGCCTCTTGCAATGTGTCTCTCATAAGTATATATAGATTAGCCGAGATCTTGTCTACCTTCATCACCACAATTGCACCTTTCACAACTTTTAAGATCCTACCTTCGATGTGAGTCTTGCTCCCGAGGTCGTCTAATTGTCCAATAGACAATAGATTCTTCTTCAAGCCCTTCACATGTCGTACCCCTTGAATTGTGCGAACAGTACCGTCGTACATCTTTAATTTAATAGTACCGACTCCAGCAATTTCTAAGGCATGATCATTTACCATGAACACAGATCCCTCCGAGATTGGTTCATAAGTGCTAAACCAATCTCGTCGTGGAGTCATGTGTCATGTTGCCCCTGAATCCATTATCCATACATTATGTTGCTGCTTTCCGCCTTTAGAGCTTACTGCTACTTCGCTATATAGGATTTCTCCGTTATATGAGGTACTTGCAACACACCCTTGAGAAGTAGTTGCATCGGGAGACTTCTCTGTATTCTTCTTGCTCCAACAATCTTTCTTCAAATGTCCTCACTTGCCACAATTATAGCATTTGAGGTTCTTCCTTCCCCGAGATTTTGATCTACCATGTTGTTAACTCCCACTGGAGCCACGTTCCATTGATCTACCTCTCGTCATTGCCAATGCCTCTGGTTGGCTTGAACTCCCCAATCTGTCTTCCTTTTTCTTGCGCCTGGATTCTTCCTCAAGGATAGCTCCGGCGACATCATCAAATGATAGAGTGTTGGCAACATTATTGTTGGTAATGTTGATGATGAGTTGATCATACGAATCTGGTAAACTCTGGAGTAGAAGCTCTGTTTTCCTTTATTGTGAAATCTGAAGCTGACAATTGTGCAAAGAGCGTGTTCAGATTGTTGATGTGATCCGTAACGGAAGTGGATTAACTCATTCGAAGTGTATAGAGTCTCCTCTTCAGAAATATTCTATTGTGAAGTGATTTGACCTCATATAGTTTAATGAGGGTATCCCAAATCTCCATTGCCGTCTTCTTTTCTGCAATGCTTGACAACACTGAATCCGCCATTGCCAGATGCAAATTGGCAACAACGTTGTCATCCATTTCCTTCCACTTTTCATCAGTTACCCCTGAGGGTCTGCCTTCAATTGCTGGTAAGCAATTGTCCTTCCTCAAAATTGCTTTTATCTTCAATTTCCATAGTGAGAAATTACTCCTGTTAAACTTTTCTAACTCATATTTTGCTGCCATAATTTTTTTTCAACTGTGAATAGTGCAGCGGAATATTAACCTGTGGATCTGATACCACTGTTGGGTATCAGAGTTATGGATACGATGCAGGTACTGATATACAAATAACAGAACTACTCCATAAAAAAATCACACAGTTTCTGCCTGATTTACCAAGGGATCAACCCTCAAAAGTATTTTTCAGTTTATCAACAACATATTTTGTCGAAAATGCCTTCGTATTAAAAAGACTAATTTTAAATGGAATAATGATACCAAGGCCCCAGCTGCCCTCGATAATACGAAATTACTAATGGATAACGGTTGTCGGTAAATAAAAATGCATTGCCCTGGATAATAACTTTGGTAACGGTTTTTTTGTACTCACATCCTACCGGGATGGAAATTATCAAAACATTCAGACTCACTCTAAGCCTTCTCGTGCTTGGAAATTATTTTGCCACCCCATGATCTACTAATGACACTCCAATACTATAATTTATTCCTTTTGTGCCCTTAAAAAAATTACTTTTACACGGGTCGTAGGGATTGCTCACGACCTACAGTCGTAACACCCCTTTACTACCCAATCAAAAACTAAATTTTTGAACGGGTCGTAAGGAGGTATTACGACCTCAGGTCATAGGGGTTGCTTACAACCTATAGGTCGTAGCACCCCCTTATGACCCATCAAAAACTGAGTTTTTGAACGGTTAGTAAGGAGGTGTTACGACCTCAGGTCATAAGGATTGCTCACGACCTACGGTCATAACACCTCCTTAAAATCCGTTCAAAAACTGAATTTTTGAACGGGTCGAAAGGAGGTGTTATGACCTGCAGGTCGTAGGGTGTGCTACGACCTGTTGCTTACGACCTACAGGTCAAAGCACCCCCTTACGACCCATTCAAAAACTCATAAAACTGAATTTTTGAATGGGTCGTAAGGAGGTGTAACGACCTCAGGTCGTAGGGGTTGCTTACGACCTATAGGTCGTAGCACCCCTTACGACCCTGTTGACACCCAATTTCGTCCCCTCCCCCCCCCCCCCCCCCCCCAAAACAAAATAAAACTAAAAAATAAAAATGTTTTTTTTTTAAAATGAAAAATGAAAAATAAATAAATAATTAAAAAATATTTTGTAAAAGTATTTTTTTTATGAAAAATAAAAAAACGAAAAATAAAAATTTCAAAAAAAAAAAGAAAAGATAAAAAAAAATTTTAAAGAGAAAGATTTGATTAATTTTTGTGAGGATAAGGATAAAAAAAAGTCTTTTGGTTAAAGGGATTTGTTTTTAAAAGGATTATTATCAAATTTGTTTTAAAAAAAAAATGAGAGTTTATCTTTAACAAAGTTTGAAAGATTTGATTGAGAAATAAATCAAGTAATATTCCACTGGGTTCTCAAAGCCTGTTGAAAAAACCGTATTTTTCTTAACCTAATTTTTTCCTATAAATAAAGCTCTCTTCGTCACAATTTAAAAAAACAGAATTTTAAACACACAATTTTTGAAGAAACAATTTTCTTTTAAAAAGGGACGTATAGTCAAAACCGTGTGAAAAACACCAGTGTTCAATTCATTATTTGTGCCAAGTACTCCCCTACCACATTTTTTTTTCTTTCTTGATTTCCGTGCCAACCTCAAATTACAAGCCTCCCTGCACTACTTCCGTTCCAGGTAATCTATTCTTGTTTTTTTTTTTTAGTTTTAGTTTCATTTATTTATTTATTTACTTTAAATAATAATAAATAATTAAATAAAAATAAAATAAAATGTAGTTTTTATGTTGAGATTTTAATTGTTAAATTTTACTAAACCCTTTTTATTGTTGAATAATAAATATTTTTCATCAAAGTACAAATTTGATATTTAAATTCTAATTTTATCCTTAAATCAATGTATTTGTGGTTTAGGATATGTTATGAATTTAATTGTTAAATTTAAATTAAATAATTTGGGATCATAAATTTTAATAATTAAATCTCATTTTTTAAAAAAGATTATTGGATATGCTTTGACAAGCCGATTTTTCTCACCCATTTAGTGGAGGGATCTCTCGGACTTTCCTCTTTATTCAAAAACATGTATATAGTAAACAATTTTTTTATTGGGTTTTAAAATAAAATAGTTCAAATTTTTTTATAATGTTTAATAAATTTTATTAATTAAGAATTTTAATGCGTTTTGGAAATCCACCTTTCCTTGACTAAATGTCGAGGTCTTGTGCATATTTCTTCTTTGCATCAAACATTTTTGTAATAAAACTAAAAAACATTAAAAGTTAATTAAGAACTACGTAGCCTTGATTCCTCATTTATGAGGGTACGTAGGACCAAGGGCAACCTTGTCAGACACAACAATGAAAAACAAATAATTTTGGCAAACCAATTTATTTAGGTCTTTTAATTAAAATCAATCAATGGTACCATTTTCGAATGGGCGAACGGGGTGTTAATACCTTCTCTGACTCATGCTTTACCTGTTTTAATTAATTACTACTTTTCCGCATTTTTGCAACAAAATGCGGTGGCGACTCCAGATTGGGTCAATCGACCCCCACTCGTAGGCGAAACCCCGAGGGCGACCCGGGACCCCGGCTGCGACAGCTGGCGACTTCGCTGGGGACCTAACCTAAAAAAGAGAGTCAAGACTAAATGATTGATTATTTTTAATAGACCTATTTTCTTTTCTAATTGGTTTGCTTTTAATTAATTGTTGATTGTATATATTTGTTTAATTTTTTTTTACATATTTGTTTAATTGTATATTTATTTTTTATTGTAATCTCTTTTGTTTTTATTTTAAAAAAAAGGATTTGTATGCCTCCGAAATAGTTTTTTTTTGCACAAATCTTGGAGCACACGGAAACCTATACTCGGGTACTATTATTTAAACCCTAAGTTTAGGGGTGCTTTTGCCCTACCTTTGACTTACCAAGTGTATGGTCTCTTGTAGTGTGCGAAAGTATCACTCGGACTACAAACCATTTTTTGTAAACACGACCTTTGGAAGGTATGTATAACCTATTTTGGGAGGCGTAACCAACCTCTTGTCGACCGTTTGCGAAGTGGGTCCTCACCTTAAAGAGTGAGGGCGATCCGAGGGCCTTTAGAGGTCTAGAGCCACCATTGAGTATACTTTGTGTAACATTCTATCTTGGAACTTGAATAAGTCCGTCATGATTCCCCTTCATTCACTATCAAAGGATAAGAGGTACCAAAACCTACTTAACCTTCGAAAAAGCTGTGGGGATTGTCTCGATCAAAAAATTAAAAAATATATATACTCTTTTTCAAGTTAACAAATTAGAGTGTTACACCTTAGTTATACCTTAGAACAAAGTCTCTTATAGGATTTACTCTAAGGGGGCATATTCTCTATCTCTTATCGTATTTTGTTTAATAAAAGTCGGGATCACCATCCCACATAAGTTGGGTGACCCACCATCATCTAAGTCAGAATGATGTAAGGGGCACCGTTGCACTTTGGTAACCTTATGCCATGAGGAAGGCCTTTTCTTTGCATGCGCATTAAACCCACAATAGGGCCCACGCCCTAAGGGTAAATTTCATTTTCATATCCATCATTTCACTTAGGATAGATAATCCTTCGTTGTTCCAAGTGGGCCCGAACTATATGGTTATTGTCAATTCATTATGGCATTTCGTATTTTTTAATGAATGCTTAATTGCCCCCAAATAGGGTCACTTACCCTAGGGGAATGCATATGCATTTGTACCATAATATTTCTTTTCAATAAGACAAATAAAAATTTTGGAGCGATCCACTGTTGTTCCGAAGTTGGCCAAAACTATATGAATGTTATCAATCCATCCCAATACCTCATATTGGTAATGAAGGCTTAATCGCCCCCATATAGGATCTTTTGGATTCTAAGGGCATTGCATCATACATTTTTGCATCATCATATATTCATATGCATCATTCATAAAGAAAAAAAGTTAAAAAAATTTGAACAAGCCAAGGTTTCATCACTATTGTTCTCACATACCCTTACCGGACCAGACAGAGAACCATGACTAAGGTAGATGTGAGTGAACGCATCGAGAAGCTTCAATCGAAGAGCTCCAAATGAAGGAACAAATGACCAAGATGACCCAATCAATCAACCAGAGGATTAAGATTTGTCAAATGATTGAATTGATGTTGAAGGGTAACAACGACAGGGAATGAATGACTCATCACAATTCCTTGAAGTTTAACTCTTATTGCTTTGCTTAATAATGGGCAACCATGATTTCCATTCTCTCTTCAATAATTGTGGGTCATGTTTGGCCATCTCAATGTTGTTCCTTAATGAAATTTTCATTTTTCGTTGCACATCTCTTTAACAATTATCTACTAATGTTTAGATCATGTGAATAAACCATCTCACTGCACTTCCAAAAAAAAAACAAAATTGATTCCTGCATTAACTTGAGATATTTGATTCAAATTTGAAATTAAAGGGATGATGAGGCAAATGTAAGACTCAAAATAGTGTTGACTCTCAAGCAAGTCCTTCCAGTGATACAAGGCTTTGTTGAATTCCCAAATACTGAGAAGATATCCCTAGTCACCCCATTGAGCCTAGATATTTTGAAGCAGATATCGTTTCTCTCAAACCAACCATGTGTGTTTAAACTTGGGTAGGTAGTTTGTCAACAATTTTTGCCAGCATGCAAATATCAAGGAGGATTACTTTTTCTTTTATAAAATCAAACACATTTGATCCATTGTTCTCTCCATTGGGCCCCAACAAGAAAATTTTTCTTCTTTTAAACCAAAAATATTTTACCCGAGTATTAATGAGAATCAAATTAAGGGAGGCAATTTCCATGGTCAAAAGTACAATCACAAAAAAAATCCAAAAAAGGATGTAGGCAAGCACAAAAAAAATTAGCAAAAAGTGAGCATGCTTGTCTAAATAAGGCAATGCCCATGAATCCATTATGTGATGAAAAAGAACAATTTCAATCATTCTGAATGAAAGATTCTCATTAAAAACTCAACATAAATTTTGGGCCTTTATATCTATTCTTTCATTAGCTACATTATTAACTTTTGGAAAATCCTCTTGATGATTTGAGTGTTGTGTAAAATCTGTTGAGAAAATGGGGAATTGAAGAGAAAGGAGAAAGGAAGGGAAGGGAAATAAAAATTTGAGCCTTATACCTTTTATTGCGAACCCTTAGCCAGGGCACATTAAAAGCTTTAAAAGACCTCGTTGAGGATTGGTTTGCTTGAGTTATACACTAGGGCGGAGAAATGTTGACTTCATTAAACCTAATTGAAACTATGATGAAAAATATCTCATTTTTAATGCATAAATGAATTGATTCCATCATCTAAACATTTTCCTGTTAGATCCAGTGAGAATGTTTTGATAATGACAAAGGTTTTGAACAAGCTACAAATGTGTTGATCAAGTTCAATCTCAACAAGCAAACAACACTCAACAAATGTTGAAGAGAGAGCAAGCTCATGAAGATTCAATTTGTATTTAATTGTAATATCTTTAGTTTGAGTCTTTAGATGGTAGTGAATCTCTATCAAGTGCATGATTATATCATATTTTGAGTTTTCACTTAACCTAAAATCAATAGGTGGCTTAAAGGTTTGAAAGAAAAGGTTTAGTTTTGAGAAAACAAGTTTTTAATTGAATTTAGCAGTGGCTAATCGAATAATGGGTTAGGTTAATCGATTAATACACATGTTAAAGTGGTTAATCGATTAAGCCATATGTTAATCGATTAAGACCTGTAAAACTGGTTTTTAAAATACGTTTTTAACTTCTCAAAATCAGTTTTTAAGTGACTTAACTTTTGGGTACTCTATATAAACTTTTTCCTAATCATTGTGATTAACAAGTATCATTTTTACATCAATTTTACAAAGATCAAGCCAGACTATTCTCTCTCACTTTCATAGATCAAAGCTTTCATTTTTACATTCTTTGATCTGTAAGTTCCATTGAGAATGTTTTGATAATGACAAAAGGTTTTGAACAAGCTACAAATGTGTTGATCAAGTTCAAGCTTAACAAGCAAATAACATTTGTAACATCCTCAATTTGAAAATGCTTAATATAATGTGAATTGTGTAGTTTAGTATATTAAATTGAGATGGATTTATGAGATTCATAAGACTAAAAGATGGGAATGAGTGTAGAAAACATAGCCTAAGGGGTATAGGAACTAAGGAAAATGTTCTAGAGTTAGAAACCATGAGAAGATGGAAAAACAACAAAATAATCGATTACTTGTGTGGAGTTAATCGATTACTAGCTCTCAGCCAAAATGCACCAAAAATGTTGCATTGAAGAGTAATCGATTACTATTGGAACAGTAATCGATTACTGAGCCTCTGCTGAAAACACCAAAATTTGTTGCATCAATTTTAATTGATTACTTTCAGGGCCTTAATCGATTACTGGTGCTCTGTAGGATGTATGGAGAGAAGTTGCATCAAAGGGTAATCGATTACTTATAGATGAGTAATCGATTACCATAGCAAAAATGTGGAAAAAAAATAGCGTACGTGTCATCTTGTGCGTGGCTTCAAGAAGCCTTAGTCATGAAGGATTGGTTTTCAGCCACTTATTTTAAGCTAGGGCTTGGTGAGTTATAATAAAATAAAATAAAGGAAAGAGAAATAGAGATCCATCAACCAAAAACACTCACTTCTTCTTCCATCTTTCTCTCTCTCTCTCGAGTCCCCTCCTCCTCCACCATAAGGTCTCATCTTTTTCTTCTTCTCAAATCAACCAAGAAGAAGTGATCCTTGCATCTTCATCATTGTAACTTCTTTCTCATCTCAAGGTAAGTGTTTAAGTTTTGATTTCTTCCTCCCCTCTCTCATAATTCGTCCTTTCCTTTCTCTCTCTACCTTCCATGGTGGTTCTCAAATTCTAAGCCATGGAGCTCTAATTTATCTTGAATCTTGACATGAACCATCGTATAAATGACCATCCTTTCTCTTGGTGACTCTTGTTTTAGGATCTCCTGCTCTCTTGTTGATTATAAGCTTTTGGTGGAAAAGCTAAAGTTTAGAGCCAAGCTAAATCTTCCTATCTCTAAGAGTTGAGGTAAGGAGGTTTGTGTTACCATATTCTAGGGGGTACGTTGTATTGTGTTTATAAGGGGTTGCCAAGAGATTATGTGTTAGTTAAGGGTTAGAAACCTTAGGATAGATAACATGGTATAAAAGCATTTAAATGTATTATGTGGTGATTAAATGTAAATATTGGTATTTATGTGGTGATTATATGTGATTATTGATACTTGGTTGATGTGGTTTGATGTTTTGCAAATTATGTTGGACTTGGGAATTATAAGATGAATATGAGTGAGATAATTGAAATGAAGATGATTTTATTGTTGGTTGTGCCTTGTGTAATTAGAAATTAAAAGTATAATAGGTTTATAAAATCTATAAATTAATGGATGAGATTACAAGGAAATGAAATATGTGAAATAAGTTGTTAAAAGATTTAAAGGAAAAAGAGTGTGTGACCCAGGTCTTGTAAGTCGTTGTCCTTAGGAGACTGTACGCATAGATCGCGTAAGACACACATTGTGTGCAGTTGTAAGACATTGCCCTTAGGAGACTGTACGCAGTTATGGGCACACACCATATATTAATAAAGGTATAATTGGATTGTGCGATTCCAGATCTTGTAAGACGTTGTCCTTAGGAGACTGTACGCATAGATCGCGTAAGACACACATTGTGTGCAGCTGTAAGACGTTGTCCTTAGGAGACTGTACGCAATGATGGACGCACCTTCTGATTTTGGGAATCCAGGTCTTGTAAGACGTTGTCCTTAGGAGACTGTACGCATAGATCGCGTAAGACACACATTGTGTGCAGCTGTAAGACGTTGTCCTTAGGAGACTGTACGCAGTTATGGATCCCCGTGATAAATTCTAATAATCCTTTGTAAAACTCCAAAGAGTGTGAAAAAGAAGTTTGTGGAAATTAATAAGGAATGAGAATAGGCTTATGGTTGACTAAGCTGGAATTAAATGAATTCATGTTTTATGATATCTTGAAATGGACTAAATGTATAATATGTGTACATGCTTATGGTTTGGCAGTGCCTTACTGTGAAGTGTGCTTTATCTGACTATATGTGTGTGGCTTGGGGGTTCATTATAACATAATAGAAACTGTTTCCCTATTTTATTGTGTAATACTCACCTCCTTACCATTTTTCAGGTACTGAGTCGGAGTTTACACCAGGACCGGCCGAGCAGGATTACTCTCCCTCACGGGGAGAGTAGGGTTATGGGTTTTCTTTTAGATGCACCTACTCACCTAAGCCTCACATATTCTTTTTGATGTATATGTGATGTCCATATTTTTGAGTGAGGCTTAGGGTGTTTTATTTTTGGGCATGGTTTATGTTAATTTCCCTTGAATTCAAATACTTGGTCTTTGATGGTACTCTAAAAACTGATGACTTGTTTTGGGCCCATGGGGCAATTATATGATGCATATATTTATACTTTGAGCCCTGCTGGCTTCTGTTGCCATGTTGTGAATGTGTTAATCAGGTGGAAAAATTTAGAAAAGTCCGAAAAACAAACGAAACTCTGTCCGTTTGATGGTTGATTTTAATATAACAAAAAAGAATTTTTAAGTCTGTATTTTAATATAAGGGGAATTAAGGGTAATAAATCCTAGGTGTTACATTTATGGTATCAAAGCAGTTTCTCCTCGGCCTTGGAGTTATGCAAACTCCACATGATTACTCACCTAGCGAGTAATGGATGCTCATAGTAAAAGTTTAGGAATTTAGTAGTATGATTATAGTATTATGTAAACTTTTAGTATTTAAAGTCTTACTGGTCTGCTCTCTTTGGTTAAGCAGTATGGCTGGAAGAAGGGCTGCCAATGATGGGCTTGCAGCCATTCTGGAGCATCTGTCACAGATGCAGCAGCAGCAAGGAGAGCAGATGGCCGCTGCCGCAGCAGCAGCAGCCACAGCAGCAGCTGCAGCTCTGCAACCAGCTCTAGTAGAGGTGGACTGGATGGCTAGGTTCCGCAAGAATGATCCACCTCGTTTTGAGGGTGGAAATGACCCTGATGGAGCACAGAGATGGATTCAGGAGATCGAGAAGATCCTCCGCTTTATTCAGCCACCCGTAGAGCAGCATGTTCGGCTGGCGGAGTTCATGCTAACCAATGAGGCTGAGCATTGGTGGGATCAAAAAAGAAGGGGATTGGTGGAAGCCAATCCGGTTGTTTCGTGGGAGGTATTCAAGGATCTCTTCTTAGGGAAGTATTTCCCTGAAGACATAAGGAGGGAGAAGGAGATTGCATTTCTCCAGCTGACACAAGGCTCCATGTCAGTTGGGGATTATGCAGCTAGATTTGAAGACCTTATCCAATTCCCTGACTATCGGGATGCTAGTGAGCGCGGTAAGTGCGTCAAGTTTGAGTCGGGACTCAGGACTGATATTCGTCTCTCGTGCGAATACCACAATATTGACAACTTGGCCCGTTTGGTTAACATGGCGAGCACTTATGAGAAGGGGCTTAAGAGGAAAATGGCTGAAGACAAAAGCAAGTATGTGCAGAGAATTGGTGGTCCTGTAAGGGGCAAGGGTGCGGTGCAGCGACCAGGCCCCTATCCACAGCCTAGATCAGGCCCTATAGGGGGTTCATCTGGTCCTATTCCGCCTTGTCCTCATTGTGGCAAGCAACATAGAGGAGTATGCTGGAATCTGAATCAGAATCAACCAAATATCACTTGTTTTAAGTGTGGACAGCCTGGTCATGTTTCAATGAATTGCCCGAAGAATGTTGTTAAGAAAGAAGCCAATGTGACTAGGGCGCAGAGGGTTGGAGATGGACGCCCACTTCAAAGGGGAAAGGTGTATACTCTTGATGGAGAAGAGGTGACTGAAGCTGATGAGTTGATCCGA
The DNA here is from genome assembly GCA_037953625.1 of Crotalaria pallida. Classification (NCBI taxonomy): domain Eukaryota; kingdom Viridiplantae; phylum Streptophyta; class Magnoliopsida; order Fabales; family Fabaceae; genus Crotalaria; species Crotalaria pallida. The sequence goes on from CM075653.1 coordinate 89,556,042, forward strand.
GGTATTGGTCTAGTAAATGGTATTCCTTGTGGTATTCTCTTTGATTGTGGAGCTACGCATTCTTTCATTTCTGTCAATTGTATGGAGAGATTAAAATTGTCTGCAGTTGAGATGCCATTTAAGTTGTCTGTTTCTACCCCTACTAATTCAGCTGTGGTTACATCATTAATATGCTTGGATTGCCCACTTCGAGTTTTGGAGCGGGAATTCAGAGTGAATTTGATATGTTTGCCCTTAACCAAGCTGGATATTATTTTAGGCATGGACTGGATGTCCCAGAACCGTGTCCTTCTTGATTGTAGTTAGAAGTCAGTAATTTTTTGTCAAGTCTTGGTGTCGGCTGTAGATGATGAGGAAGCATCAAATATTGGTAAAATTCCAGTGGTTTGTGAGTTTCCGGATGTTTTTCCTGATGAAATTCCCGGATTACCTCCAGCCAGAGAAGTAGAATTTGGCATCGATCTTATGCCTGGTGCCGGCCCGATATCTAAAGCGCCTTATAGAATGGCCCCTCCGGAGTTGGAAGAGTTGAAGAAGCAATTAGAGGAGCTTTTGGCTAAAGGATTCATAAGGCCAAGTGTTTCCCCGTGGGGAGCTCCTATCCTCTTTGTCAAAAAGAAGGATGGAAGTGTCCGTATGTGCACTGATTACCGGCAACTAAATGCGGTGACAGTGAAGAATAAATATCCGCTCCCACGCATTGATGATTTGTTGGATCAGCTTAGGGGAGCTGCAGTTTGCTCGAAGATTGACCTCCGATCTGGATATCATCAAATTCGTATCCGAGAGGAGGACATTCCCAAGACTGCTTTTAGAACCCGGTATGGACATTTTGAGTATGTGGTGATGCCTTTTGGCCTCACGAATGCTCCTGCCATCTTCATGGATTATATGAACAGGATCTTCAGGCCGTACTTAGACTCATTTGTCATTCTGTTCATTGATGACATTCTTATCTATTCCAAGAGCCCGAAGGAGCATGAAGAGCATTTGAGAACGGTGCTCCAAGTTCTCAAAGACAAGCATCTTTATGCGAAGTTTTCTAAGTGTAGTTTTTGGTTGGATGAGGTTCATTTTCTGGGGCATGTGATTTCTGAGAAGGGTGTGGTTGTTGACCCTTCTAAGGTGGAAGCGGTGCTTAAGTGGGAGAGACCCAAGTCCATTACTGAGATCAGAAGTTTCCTTGGTATGGCTGGGTATTATAGAAGGTTCATTGAAGGGTTTTCGAAGCTTGCCCTTCCTTTGACTACTCTCACGCGAAAAGGTGTTCCGTTTGAATGGTCCCCAAAATGTGAAGATAGCTTTCAGGAGTTGAAAAGGCGATTGACTAGTTCTCCGGTGTTGATTTTGCCGGACCCAACTCAATCCTTTGTGGTTCATTGCGATGCTTCCAAACAAGGGTTGGGTTGTGTGTTGATGCAGCAAGGACAAGTTATAGCCTATGCTTCCAGGCAGTTGAGGCAGCATGAGCAAAACTATCCCACTCATGATCTTGAGTTGGCAGCAGTAGTTTTTGCTTTGAAAATCTGGAGGCATTATCTATATGGTTCAAAGTTTGAAGTCTTCAGCGATCACAAAAGCCTTTGCTATCTCTTCGATCAAAAGGAGTTGAATATGAGACAGAGGAGGTGGATGGAGTTTCTGAAGGACTATGATTTTAGTCTTCAATATCACCCGGGAAAGGCCAACGTGGTGGCTGATGCACTAAGTCGCAAGACTTTGCATGTCAGCAATTTGATGGTGAAGGAGATGCAATTGATCCAGGAATTCAGTGACCTCAACTTGAACATGCAAGTGAAAGAGAAGAGCATTGTTCTAGAAATGTTGCAGGTTACCAATGATTTGATTGATCTTATCAAGGAAAGACAAGCCGGTGATGAGGAGCTGCAGAAGTTATTAGAAGGGGCAACGGGCAATGAAGAGCCCGACTTTGTAAAGGGTTCTGATGACATTATCCGTTTTAGGGGTCGGATATGTGTTCCTATGGATTTCGAAGTCAGGAGGGATATTCTATGGGAAGCACATCGAACCAAAATGAATTTTCACCCCGGTGCAACGAAGATGTATCAAGATTTGAAGAAGATTTATTGGTGGCCAAAGTTGAAAACCGATGTAGCAGATCATGTATCTCATTGCCTTACTTGTCAGAAAGTTAAGATTGAGCATCAAAAGCCTGGTGGTCCGTTGTGATCACTTGATATCCCGAGTGGAAATGGGATAGTATTGCTATGGACTTTGTGACGGGTCTACCAAGGACTGCTGCAGGATGTGATGCAGTTTGGGTGGTTGTAGACCGTTTAACCAAGTGTGCTCATTTTATCCCCACTCACAAGAAGTACACTCTGGAGAAGTTGACCCAGTTGTATATCAGGGACATAGTCAAGTTGCATGGTGTTCCTACCAGCATTGTATCCGATCGCGATCCGAGGTTTCTGTCTAGATTTTGGCAGAGTCTCCAGCAGGCATTGGGTACTAGACTGAAATTTAGTACGGCTTATCATCCGCAGACAGACGGACAATCTGAGCGTACTATTCAAACACTTGAGGATTTGTTGAGAGCATGTGTTCTGGAGCAGGCTGGTAGTTGGGAGCAGTTACTACCGTTGATGGAGTTTACTTATAATAACAGCTTCCACTCCAGTATCGGTATGGCATCATTTGAGGCTCTCTACGGAAGAAAGTGTAGGACGCCTCTGTGTTGGTTCCAGATAGGTGAGAATCTGTTGACAGGTCCGGATATCGTGAAAGAAACAACTGAGAAGATCACGATGATCAAGAACAAGATGAAAACCTCCCAGGATCGCCAAAAGAATTATGCTGATAGGCGAAGGAGACCTTTGGAATTTGATGTTGGAGATCATGTGTTTTTAAGAGTGTCTCCGGTTACTGGGATTGGTAGAGCAATTAAGTCCAAGAAACTAACTCCTCGGTTTGTTGGACCTTATGAGATCTTGGAGAAGGTTGGCCCGGTAGCTTATAGGATTGCTTTGCCCCCTCATCTAGCTAGGCTCCATGATGTATTCCATGTCTCACAACTAAGGAAATACATTCATGATCCTACTCATGTGGTTACATTGGATGATTTGCCCTTGAAGGAGAATTTGACTTTCGAAGTGTTGCCCGTGAGGATTGAAGATAGACAAGTAAGATGATTGAGAGGCAAGGAGATTGTGTTGGTAAAAGTTATTTGGAGCAGAAGCAATGTAGAGGAAGTTACCTGGGAGTTAGAAAGCAAAATTCAGCAGTCTCATCCACAGTTGTTTGAAGAAAACGAATTTCGAGGACGAAATTCGGGTAAGTGGGAGAGGATTGTAACATCCTCAATTTGAAAATGCTTAATATAATGTGAATTGTGTAGTTTAGTATATTAAATTGAGATGGATTTATGAGATTCATAAGACTAAAAGATGGGAATGAGTGTAGAAAACATAGCCTAAGGGGTATAGGAACTAAGGAAAATGTTCTAGAGTTAGAAACCATGAGAAGATGGAAAAACAACAAAATAATCGATTACTTGTGTGGAGTTAATCGATTACTAGCTCTCAGCCAAAATGCACCAAAAATGTTGCATTGAAGAGTAATCGATTACTATTGGAACAGTAATCGATTACTGAGCCTCTGCTGAAAACACCAAAATTTGTTGCATCAATTTTAATCGATTACTTTCAGGGCCTTAATCGATTACTGGTGCTCTGTAGGATGTATGGAGAGAAGTTGCATCAAAGGGTAATCGATTACTTATAGATGAGTAATCGATTACCATAGCAAAAATGTGGAAAAGAAATAGCGTACGTGTCATCTTGTGCGTGGCTTCAAGAAGCCTTAGTCATGAAGGATTGGTTTTCAGCCACTTATTTTAAGCTAGGGCTTGGTGAGTTATAATAAAATAAAGGAAAGAGAAATAGAGATCCATCAACCAAAAACACTCACTTCTTCTTCCATCTTTCTCTCTCTCGAGTCCCCTCCTCCTCCACCATAAGGTCTCATCTTTTTCTTCTTCTCAAATCAACCAAGAAGAAGTGATCCTTGCATCTTCATCATTGTAACTTCTTTCTCATCTCAAGGTAAGTGTTTAAGTTTTGATTTCTTCCTCCCCTCTCTCATAATGCGTCCTTTCCTTTCTCTCTCTACCTTCCATGGTGGTTCTCAAATTCTAAGCCATGGAGCTCTAATTTATCTTGAATCTTGACATGAACCATCGTATAAGTGACCATCCTTTCTCTTGGTGACTCTTGTTTTAGGATCTCCTGCTCTCTTGTTGATTATAAGCTTTTGGTGGAAAAGCTAAAGGTTAGAGCCAAGCTAAATCTTCCTATCTTTAAGAGTTGAGGTAAGGAGGTTTGTGTTACCATATTCTAGGGGGTAGGTTGTATTGTGTTTATAAGGGGTTGCCAAGAGATTATGTGTTAGTTAAGGGTTAGAAACCTTAGGATAGATAACATGGTATAAAAGCATTTAAATGTATTATGTGGTGATTAAATGTAAATATTGGTATTTATGTGGTGATTATATGTGACTATTGATACTTGGTTGATGTGGTTTGATGTTTTGCAAATTATGTTGGACTTGGGAATTATAAGATGAATATGAGTGAGATAATTGAAATGAAGATGATTTTATTGTTGGTGGTGCCTTGTGTAATTAGAAATTAAAAGTATAATAGGTTTATAAAATCTATAAATTAATGGATGAGATTACAAGGAAATGAAATATGTGAAATAAGTTGTTAAAAGATTTAAAGGAAAAAGAGTGTGTGACCCAGGTCTTATAAGTCGTTGTCCTTAGGAGACTGTAGGCATAGATCGCGTAAGACACACATTGTGTGCAGCTGTAAGACGTTGTCCTTAGGAGACTGTACGCAGTTATGGGCACACACATCATATATTAATAAAGGTATAATTGGATTGTGCGATTCTAGATCTTGTAAGACGTTGTCCTTAGGAGACTGTACGCATAGATCGCGTAAGACACACATTGTGTGCAGCTGTAAGACGTTGTCCTTAGGAGACTGTACGCAATGATGGACGCACCTTCTGATTTTGGGAATCCAGGTCTTGTAAGACGTTGTCCTTAGGAGACTGTACGCATAGATCGCGTAAGACACACATTGTGTGCAGCTGTAAGACGTTGTCCTTAGGAGACTGTACGCAGTTATGGATCCTCGTGATAAATTCTAATAATCCTTTGTAAAACTCCAAAGAGTGTGAAAAAGAAGTTTGTGGAAATTAATAAGGAATGAGAATAGGCTTATGGTTGACTAAGCTGGAATTAAATGAATTCATGTTTTATGATATCTTGAAATGGACTAAATGTATAATATGTGTACATGTTTATGGTTTGGGAGTGCCTTACTGTGAAGTGTGCTTTATCTGGCTATATGTGTGTGGCTTGGGGTTCATTATAGCATAATAGAAACTGCTTCCCTATTTTATTGTGTAATACTCACCTCCTTACCATTTTTCAGGTACTGAGTCGGAGTTTACACCAGGACCGGCCGAGCAGGATTACTCTCCCTCACGGGGAGAGTAGGGTTATGGGTTTTCTTTTAGATGCACCTACTCACCTAAGCCTCACATATTCTTTTTGATGTATATGTGATGTCCATATTTTTGAGTGAGGCTTAGGGTGTTTTATTTTTGGGCATGGTTTATGTTAATTTCCCTTGAATTCAAATACTTGGTCTTTGATGGTACTCTGAAAACTGATGACTTGTTTTGGGCCCATGGGGCAATTATATGATGCATATATTTATACTTTGAGCCCTGCTGGCTTCTGTTGCCATGTTGTGAATGTGTTAATCAGGTGGAAAAATTTAGAAAAGTCCGAAAAACAAACGAAACTCCGTCCGTTTGACGGTTGATTTTAATATAACAAAAAGGAATTTTTAAGTCTGTATTTTAATATAAGGGGAATTAAGGGTAATAAATCCTAGGTGTTACAACATTCAACAAATGAAGAAGAGAGAACAAGCTCATGAAAACTTAGTTTATGTTTTATTGTAATATCTTTAGTTTGAGTCTTTTATTTTGATGAGTTTGGTTAGAGTATTTAGAGGGTAGTGAATCTCTATCAAAGTCATGATTATATCATAATTTGAGTTTTCACTTAACCTAAAATCAATAGGTGGCTTAAAGGTTTGAAAGAAAAGGTTTAGTTTTGAGAAAACAAGTTTTTAAGTGATTTGAACTATCTTAATCAATTGAGGCATGTTCTAATCGATTAACATATTCAAAGCTACAGTTCTTAATCGATTAAGCAACAGTCTAATCGATTAAGAGCTGTACAACTGGATTTTAAAATACGTTTTTGTCGCGGCCGGGGTCCCGGGTCGCCCTCGGGGCCTCGCCTACGAGTGGGGATCGATTGACCCAATATGGAGTCGCCACCGCATTTGTTACAAAACGCGGAAAAAATAATTATTAATTAAAAAGGATAAAGATTGATCTCGAACTAGATTGATCCTGAGTTCGGGAGTCGGTTACAAGCGGGGAAGGTATTAGCACCCCGTTCACCCATTCAAAATGGTACCTTTGATTGATTTTAATTAAAAGACCTAAATAAATTGGTTTGCCAAAATTATTTGTTTTTTATTATTGTGCCTGACAAGGTTGCCTCTGGTCCTACGTACCCTCATAAAATGAGGAATCAAGGCTACGTAGTTCTTAAAATAATTTTAATGTTTTTTTATATTTTATTATAAAAATATTTGATGCAGAGAGGAAATATGGACACGACCTTAACATTTAGCCAAGGAAAGGTGGATTTCCAAAATCCGTTTGGATTCTTAATTAGTAAAAATTAATAAACTTTATAAAAATATTATCTATTTTTTTTAAAAAAAAAGAAAACTTAATAATAAAAAGAATGTTTCATGTTGAATACAAAGAGGAAAGTCCCGAGAGATCTCTCCATTAAATGGGTGAGAAAAATCGGATTGCCAAAACATATCCAATAATTTAAAAAAAATGAGATTTAATTATTAAAATTTATGATCTCAAATTATTTAATTTAAATTTAACAATTAAATTCATAACATATCCTAAATACAAATACATTGATATAAGGATAAAATTAGAATTTAAATATCAAATCTGTACTTTGATGCAAAAATATTTATTATTCAGCAAAAAAAAAGGATTCATAAAAATTAATAATTAAAATCTCAATAATAAAAGACTACATTTTCTTTTATTTATGTTTAATTATTTAAAGTATTATTTATTAAAAAAACTACAAAGAGTGAAAAAAATAAAATGAAATATAAAATGAAACAAACCTGAAGAACTGGAAGGAGGGAGTACTGGAAATGAGACTGGACGGAGGAAATAGTGCAGGGAGAATGGAACAGAGGCAAGGGAGGGAGACTTGATGTTGGCACGGAAACCGAGAAGGAAAAAAAATAAAAATAAATGAAATAATCCTATTACGTGTTGGTCTCCCTGGCACCAATGATTTTTCCAATGATTTTTCTTTTTATCTTTGTACACCACACCCACACTCAATTCTTTTCTGTACACCTCTCTCAAAAAAATAAAAAAGTCTTAAAAAGAATGTGTGTGTAAAAAATATTCGTTTTAAATTGTGAGGAAAAGAGCTCTATTTATAGTAAAAAATCATGTTTAGAAAAATTTGTCCAAAATCAATTGTAATCTTTTTCAAATATTTATGATTAAAACAAATCTCAAATTAAATCAAACTGATTCTGGATTTCTCAAATTAATCTTCAAAAATCTTTTAATTGATTTTGAAATGATTCTCAAAATTTTCTAAATTGATTTTTTTATTAATTCTCATAATCTTTCTCTTTTTTTAAAAAAAAAATAAAATAAATGATTTTCAATCTTTTGAATTGATTCCAAAAAAAGTAAAAAATAATAAATAATAAAAATGAATCATTTGAATTGATTGTCAAAATTTGAATTGATTTTCAATCATTTCAAAAAGAGGATAATCCTTTCCAAATAATTTTTTGATTTGAAATAAAAATTTCAATGGAAAAAATCTCAACTCAATCAAATTGATTCTCAATCCTCTTTAATTGATTTTAAAAAAAATTACTTGATTTGCAATCGATTCTCAATCTGTTTTTGAATTAATTTTCTATCTTTTCAAAAAAAAAAGGTTGATAATCACTTCCAAATCATCAACTAAATTCAAATTGATTTTCAATCTTCCTTCATTGATCATAAATTTTTTTAATTGATTTCTCAAAATTTCAAAGCAAACCTTTTATTTTATTTATTTTATTTATTTTTTATAAATAAATGCCAAAAATAACATATTACACCTGAATTGGAAAATACTGGGTCCAAACAAACTTTTTTTATTTTATTTAAAAAAAATTCAATTATAACAACTTGAGGATAAAAATCTAATTAACCAAAATATTTACAAAATTAATTTTTGACCCCGGACAAAATTGGGTGGCTACAGCTTTTCACTTCTCAAAATTAGTTTTTAAGTTTCCTAACTTTTGAGTATTTCATATAAATCTTTTCCTAACCTTTGTGAATCATTAGATTGAATCAAGCATCATCTTTTACATCATTTTACAAAGATCAAGCCACTCTATTCTCTCTCTATTTCATAGATCAAAGCTTTCTATTTTTACATTCTTTGATCAAGAATCTTGGAATCTCTTATGTGATATTGTCATAGCTATTGAAAGATATTCATAGGATTGTTATATGGTTTTCATTTAAGTTGTAATCTTTGCAAGAGGCAAGCTATCTACAACAATAAAGAAGACTTGGTGTGTCATTTATCATCAAGCAAGTTCATTCAAATTGAAGAAGAAGTCTTGGTTGTGAATCAAGCAAAGTGAAATCTTGTTGTGAGGTATCAACGAGCAACGTGAAGACTTGTTGTGTGGAGTTATCAACAAGAAAAGGGTAGAGGTTAGATTAGAGGGTCAATAGGATTGCAAAACAAGAGTGTGGTGTATCTCTTGGAGGCTATCAAGAAGGGAGTCTTGAGAGGCATTTGTTTGTAATTTGATAACTCTAATTCCTCATAGTGAAGAATCTCTCTTGGTTTAAGAGGGGACTGGATGTAGCTTTCAAGTGGATGAAAGTGAACCAGGATAAATCACTGTGCAGTATCTCTAAACCCTTAACTCTTTACATTCTTGTCATTTCATATGTTCTATGATTGAAAACCTAGAAAAGATTGATTTTTCATAAGTGAATGAATTGAATCTTAATTGTGCAAATTGATTTGGGAAAAATCATTTTCATAACCTAGGTGATCAATAAGAATATTGGTGTGAATCTTTTCCGCTGAATCTCTGATCATACGTGTTAATTGATTGATTTTCGTATTCGATTGAAAAGTGATGTTTCAGTTTTTGAATGTGCTTAATCGATTAAGGGTGTTCATAATCGATTAAGAATTTGTGTACTTTTTGATCTTAATCGATTAAGACACAGTTTAATCGATTAAGAGCTTAGTTTTATGCAAAAATCATTCGTTTTGATTGTTTCGATTTGTTTCTTTCGAAAATCTTTCAAGGTTTCTTAAACACCTATTCAACCCCCTTCTAGGTGTTCTCCTAGGGTTCCTTAGTTGTTTCAACCACCAATTGCGGTTTCCTCATGATCAAGAATCTTTGAATCTCTCATGTTGATATTTTCATAGTTATTGAAAGAGATTCATAGGATTGTTATTGTTTTCAATTTGGTTGTAATCATTGCAAGGAGGCAAGCTATCTACAACAAAGGAAGCCTCGGTGGTTGTTCATCAAGCAAAAGAAGTCTTGGATGTCTTGTTGTGTTAACAAGCAATTGGAAGCCTTGGTGTGAGGTATCATCAAGCATTTGGAAGTCTTGTTGGGTAAACAAGCAAGTGGAAGTCTTGTTGAGGGGAATCGGCAAGCAAGGGAAGATGTTAGATTAGATTCAATAGGGTTGCAAGACAAGAGTGTGGTATCTCTTGGAGGCTATCAAGAAGGGAGTCTTGAGAGGCATTTGCTTGTAATTTGAGAACTCTAATTCCTCATAGTGAAGAATCTCTCTTGGTTGAAGAGGGGACTGGATGTAGCTCTCAAGCGGATGAGAGTGAACCAGGATAAATCTCTGTGCAGTAATTCTATTCTCTTAACTCTTTACATTCAAGTCATTTCAATATTATTCTTGGTTGAAAACCTAGAAAAGATTGATTTTCATAATTGATTGAATTGAATCTTAATTGTGCAAATTGATTTGGGGAAAATCATTTTCATAACCTAGGTAATCAATAAGAATATTGGTGCTAATCAATTCCGCTTAATCTCTGATCTTACGTGTTAATTGATTGATTTTCGTATTCAACTGAAAAGTGATTTTTCAATTTTAACAGTGATTAATCGATTAACTGAAGGTGTTAATCGATTAACCAAAATCAATCTTTCGGCACTAATCGATTAACTAAAGTATTAATCGATTAACCATTTGAAGCCTTTAGGGTGTTAATCGATTAATTGCATACTTAATCGATTAAGAGCTTAAATTTTTGTAAAAATCATTTGTTTTAATTGTTTCGATTTGTTTCTTTCGAAAATCTTTCAAGGTTTCTCTAACACCTATTCAACCCCCCCTTCTAGGTGTTCTCCTAGTGTCTCCTAGTTATTTCACCCACCGATTGTAGTTCTTACAATTGGTATCAGAGCTCGGTCGAAAGACACGAGCATAGAGCTTTTTCGTAAAGATCCTTGAGGAAACTACAATGGGTTCTACGAATCCCTTTGGTCGTGAAGGTGCTTCAATTAGCCGCCCTCCTATGTTTGGTGGAGAGGGTTATGCTTATTGGAAAGTTAGAATGAGAATTTTTATAGAAGCCATAGACATGAACATTTGGGAAGCCATTGAGAATGGTCCTCATATTCCCTCAAAAGAAGTAGAAGGTGTATCTCAACTTACCCCCAAAGATAAGTGGACCGATGATGATAAAAAGAAAATTCAATATGATTTGAAAGCAAAGAATATCATCACCTCCGCTCTATCTTATGATGAGTTCTTTAGAGTCTCCCAATGTCATAATGCCAAACAAATGTGGGACACCTTGCAAGTCACACATGAAGGCACTAGTGAAGTTAGGCGTGCTAGATTAAATTCTTTGATGCATGAATATGAATTGTTTCGTATGTTGCCTAATGAATCTATATGTATTATTCAAAAACGTTTTACTCATATTATTAATCATCTCATTGCTCTTGGAAAAACTTTCATGAATTGTGAACTTGTTAACAAAGTTTTAAGATGTCTAAGTAGGGAATGGCAACCTAAGGTTACCGCAATTGTTGAATCAAAGGACTTGGACACCATGGACTTAGCTACACTTTTCGGAAAGCTTCAAGAACATGAAATGGAGCTTGGACGTTTGCATATGCATGAAGAGTCGGATAAGTACAAGGAAAGAAAAGGAATTGCTCTTAAAGCCAAAAGTTCTTACAAAAGTTCATATAAAAAGGAAGAGAGTTCCGATAGTAATGATAATGAAGATTCCGATTCGGACATTGATGAAGAAAAGATGAAACTTCTACTAAGAAATTTTAGCAAGCTTCTAAGGAGAAAAGGAAGGTTGAACAAAGACAAAAGTAAAGAGAAGAATTCCCCACACTACAAGACCAAGACAACAAAAGAAGAGTGGTTTGCCATGAATGCGGAAAACCCGGTCATCTCAAGTACTCATGCTCTAAGTATCTCAAGAAGAAGGAGAAAGAAAAGAAAAATTCAAAGCATAAGAAGGCATACATCGTTTGGGATGATGAAGAGGAAAAGAAAATCACATCAAGTAGTTCTTCGGATGATGAAGAAGTCGCTACACTCAACTTGATAGCTCTAGTAGATGAAGAGGAAAGTTCAAATGATGAATCAAGTGAACAAAGCGACGAAAGCGAAGTAAGTGAAACAAAATCCGAAATTTCTTCCAAATATGAAATTTTATATAATGCTTATGAAGACATGCATGAACATCTTAATAAACTAGCTTTGAAAAACATTGAAAGGAAGAATCTCATTTTGAAACATCAACAAGAGATTTTAGAACTTCAAAAACAAATTGATGAGCTTAATCTTGAAAATGAAACTCTTGATCTCATATATGCTAATTCTTCTTGTGATTGTGCTAGTAGATTGAATATTTTGGTTGATTGTGAGAGTTGCAAGTTGCTTAAAGATGAAAATGCTATTTTGAAAAATAAGATTGCAAATTTCACAAGTGGTGATATTAAATTGCGTACATTGTTAAATTTTCAAAGAGAAAATTCAAACAAGTTTGGTTTGGGTTATACTAATGCTAAGAGTAAGTCTCATAGAAATGTTGTTGATTTTTCTAAAGTTGATTTTTCAAATGCACCAACATGTTTCTATTGTGGCACTCATGGACATACTTCAAATGTGTGTTATATTAAAGTGCATGGTTTACCTAAAGGAAATTTTGTTTGGGTTAAGAAGGGTGAGAGTCCCTTAACTAACAAAAATGGATCCAAAACCATTTGAATACCAAAAAGCAAAGCATGATTGTTTTTGTAGGTATGATTGAAGAGCAAAATGCTTACAAGTATTACTCATTTATTTGCTTCTTCAAATTTCAAGTGAAAGTCCTACAAATTGGTACAATTGATATTGTTGGATATTTACAATTGGTATTATTTCTATAAAGGTCAATTAGTATCATTGAATGATTATTAGATGATTATCATGCTATTGTAGTTATTGTGATATTTCTTTACAATTGATATTGTACTTTGTTAAGTGATATGATGACTTTTTAGTTACAATTGGTATATTTCATTGTCATATTTCTTTCCAATTGGTATCACATTTCAAAGTAAATTAAAGAACTATACTTTGAAGAAATGTTTCTTTAGTTTTACATTTGGTATCATTGTTGTGAAGAAATGAATGTTATAATTTCTCTTATTTTGGCTTAGCATTTTATATTTCAATTGGTATATATTACTTTTTGATAATGTCAAAAGGGGGAGAAAGGGTTGTTTTGTTGTTTTTATATAGGTTGAGCAAAGTTGTTGAAGATAGGGGGAGAATCAAGCTTATCTCAATTGGATATTTCAAATGTCAAAAGCATTTATTGAGGGGGAGCAAGAGTCTCACCAAGTGCTCAAATGGTTCAAGCATCAACAACTTCAAACAAATTCAAAACGTGTTTGTCATTTTCAAAAAGGGGGAGATTGTTAGATCCAGTGAGAATGTTTTGATAATGACAAAGGTTTTGAACAAGCTACAAATGTGTTGATCAAGTTCAAGCTCAACAAGCAAACAACACTCAACAAATGTTGAAGAGAGAGCAAGCTCATGAAGATTCAATTTGTATTTAATTGTAATATCTTTAGTTTGAGTCTTTTATTTTAATGAGTTTGGGTAGAGTCTTTAGAGGGTAGTGAATCTCTATCAAGTGCATGATTATATCATATTTTGAGTTTTCACTTAACCAAAAATCAATAGGTGGCTTAAAGGTTTGAAAGAGAAGGTTTAGTTTTGAGAAAACAAGTTTTTAATTGAATTTAGCAGTGGCTAATCGATTAATGGGTTAGGTTAATCGATTAATACACATGTTACAGTGGCTAATCGATTAAGCCATATGTTAATCGATTAAGACCTGTAAAACTGGTTTTTAAAATACGTTTTTAACTTCTCAAAATCAGTTTTTAAGTGACTTAACTTTTGGGTACTCTATATAAACCTTTTCCTAATCATTGTGATTAACAAGTATCATTTTTACATCAATTTTACAAAGATCAAGCCACACTATTCTCTCTCACTTTCATAGATCAAAGCTTTCATTTTTACATTCTTTGATCAAGAATCTTTGAATCTCTCATGTTGATATTTTCATAGTTATTGAAAGAGATTCATAGGATTGTTATTGTTTTCAATTTGGTTGTAATCATTGCAAGGAGGCAAGTTATCTACAACAAAGGAAGCCTTGGTGGTTGTTCATCAAGCAAAAGAAGTCTTGGAAGTCTTGTTGTGTTAACAAGCAATTGGAAGCCTTGGTGTGAGGTATCATCAAGCTTTTGGAAGTCTTGTTGGGTAAACAAGCAAGTGGAAGTCTTGTTGAGGGGAATCGGCAAGCAAGGGAAGATGTTAGATTAGATTCAATAGGGTTGCAAGACAAGAGTGTGGTATCTCTTGGAGGCTATCAAGAAGGGAGTCTTGAGAGGCATTTGCTTGTAATTTGAGAACTCTAATTCCTCATAGTGAAGAATCTCTCTTGGTTGAAGAGGGGACTGGATGTAGCTCTCAAGCGGATGAGAGTGAACCAGGATAAATCTCTGTGCAGTAATTCTATTCTCTTAACTCTTTACATTCAAGTCATTTCAATATTATTCTTGGTTGAAAACCTAGAAAAGATTGATTTTCATAATTGATTGAATTGAATCTTAATTGTGCAAATTGATTTGGGGAAAATCATTTTCATAACCTAGGTAATCAATAAGAATATTGGTGTTAATCAATTCCGCTTAATCTCTTATCTTACGTGTTAATTGATTATTTTCGTATTCAATTGAAAAGTAATTTTTCAGTTTTAACAGTGATTAATCGATTAACTGAAGGTGTTAATCGATTAACCAAAATCAATCTTTCGGGACTAATCGATTAACTGAAGTATTAATCGATTAACCATTTGAAGCCTTTCGGGTGTTAATCGATTAATTGCATACTTAATCGATTAAGAGCTTAAATTTTTGTAAAAATCATTTGTTTTAATTGTTTCGATTTGTTTCTTTCGAAAATCTTTCAAGGTTTCTCTAACACCTATTCAACCCCCCCCTTCTAAGTGTTCTCCTAGTGTCTCCTAGTTATTTCACCCACCGATTGTAGTTCTTACATTTCCATGGTCATGTGATCATTAAATTAGTGTTTCTTGTTAAGAAGATATGTGAGGAAAAGAAGTTGAAAGGAACTTGATCGGTTGAATACAGTTAAAGATCTTTTGTTATTAAGAACATGTTCTCTGAGAGAGTCCTAACCTTGAGTGGAATGAATGAAAAAGATTTGTAATTTTTAGTCAATTTAAAAGCAATTAAGAAATGTTGTGCTTGAAGAAAAAAAAGAGAAGAAAGGTTTAATAAAAAAGATCTCGCTAGGTTGAAAATCCTGAAAAGGGATGACCTAGGCAAAAGTTAGAGCGATCCGCTAAGTCGTAAAACTCGAAAGAGGCGGCTTAGGCAAAAATTAGGATCATGAGACAAAAAACGGCTAGGAACCTACATTGGTTTTCCTAGGCAAAATTTATTCACAAAAAAAAAAGTATCCTCAAAAGCAAACCAGCTTGTTTTTAACAAAGAGATGATGGAAATTGCAAATAGAACCAGAAAAGGAGTCTTGAAGGTTGCACTGGGACAATGTTGAATATACCCTATCCTCGGTTAAATATTGCCCAAACTGGGGCAGTTTTGAAAAGTTTTCTTGTTCGCTAAGCAAATTGGGGCAGTTTTGGAAATTTTTAACAAGCCCTAGAAAGAAATACTGGGGCAGTTTTGAAGAGAGGTCAAGCAGATTGTTTGTTCCTTTGCAAATATTGCTAATATAGTCAACTGGGGCAGTTTTGGAAAATTTTGTTGAATAAATCCTTGAATGAGATACTGAGGCAGTTTTTGAAGAGAAAATTAGAAGCATTGATCATTCCCTTGCATTTGTTGGTCAGACAATAAACTGGGGCAATTTTTGAAGAGATTAATTGTTGAACTCTAGATGAAAGATATTGGGGCATTGTTTAAAAAAAATCGATTCCCCGGTAAATATTCTGAGCACAATGCCCTGGGGCTGATTTTGGACAAGTTCAGGTTATTTGAAGATGATTGATTATTGACAAATGTTTTATTGCTGAGCTGTCAAAAGATTTTATTAAAGAAGAAGGTTGTTAAAGATTCGCCTGTGTCTGTCTTGATCGACAAGATTTTGGTCTGATTTGGTATTGGTGTCCGAGAGCAAAATAGTTGAAACCAGTGGTCAAATTTAATTTATCTTGTTGGAAAAAAGAAGCATTTCGAGTTTACCAGACTTACCCTTTTCCCAAAGGAGCACGTTAATTCCTGATGGGTTTACATTTTAACAAAGTTAGAGTTACATTGTGAATTTCCAGTTGCATTCCTTTCATTGGAATTCACATCATCTGCATTGATTCCATCTTGCATTATCCATCATTTGCACCAGTTATACTATCCATTGCATTATATCAGTTGCAGCATACCAGTTTTTCATTAACAATATCATTACATTGATTGCATTCTATCAATTACTGTTTGCATTGCTTGCGTCACCAGAACTTGCATATTCAAAAATAATAATTTCAAAATAATCATCTTGGGTCTTTTGACACCAAGCATAAACGCTAAAGTCATTTTGATGTTGGTTGGACTTTTTGATGCCCCGACAGATATGTCGGAAATCATTTTGGGTCTTTTGACACCCGACATAAACGCTTAAGTCATTTTGATGTTGGTTGGGCTTTTTGATGTCCCGACAGAAATGTCGAAAATCATTTTGGGTCTTTTGACGCCCGACACAAACGCTGAAGTCATTTTGATGTTGGTTGGGCTTTTTGATGCCCTGACAGAGATGTCGAAAATAATTTTGGGTCTTTTGACGCCTGACACAAACGCTGAAGTCATTTTGATGTTGGTTAGGCTTTTCATGATATCCTGACGGAAACGTCGAAGCATCATAATTGTTATTAGGTTTTTCATGATATCCTGACATAAATGTCGAAACATCATCATTGTTATTAGGCTTTTCATGATATCTTGACGGAAACGTCGAAGCATCATCGTTGTTATTAGGTTTTTCATGATATCCTGACATGAATGTCGAAGCATCATCGTTGTTATTAGGCTTTTCATGATATCCTGACGAAAACGTCGAAGCATCATCGTTGTTATTATGCTTTCATGATATCCTGACAAAAATGCTAAAGAATCATTATCGACCAGTTTTGTTTCTATCAAATTTCCAAGTTTGTTAAGTGTGATTTATTTCTAAACAAGATTGGTATCCACTTCTTTACTCGTTCCTTACTCTGATAGCATCCAAACCACATTTTGCTTTCTATCATGATAAGAAACAAGTAAAGAGGGACGGCAACTGTTGACACCCAATTTTGTCCCCCAAAACAAAATTAAACTAAAAAATAAAAATGTTTTTTTTTAAAACATGAAAAATGAAAAATAAATAAAAATTAAAAAAGATTTTGTAAAATTTTTTTACGAAAATAAAAATTTCAAAAAAGAAAAGAAAAGATAAAATGTTTTTTTAAAAGAGAAAGATTTGGTTAATTTTTGTGAGGATAAGGATAAAAAAAAAGTCTTTTGGTTAAAGGGATTTATTTTTGAAAGGATTATTATCAAATTTGTTTTAAAAAAAAAATTAAGAGTTTATCTTTAACAAAGTTTGAAAAATTTGATTGAGGAATAAACCAGAAAATATTCCACTGAGCTCTCAAAGCCTGTTAAAAAAACTCATTTTTCTTAACTTAATTTTTCCTATAAATAGAACTATCTTCCCCACAATTTAAAAAGACATAATTTTAAACACACAATTTTGAAAAAGCAATTTTTCTTTTTAAAAGTGACGTATTGTCTACTAGTGCTCAATTCATTATTTGTGTCAAGTAGTACTCCCCTACCACAATTTTTTTCTTTCTTGATTTCCGTGCCAACCTCAAATTCTAAGCTTCCGTGCACTACTTCCGTTCCAGGTAATCTATTCTTGTTTTTTTTTTTAGTTTTAGTTTCATTTATTTATTTATTTACTTTAAATAATAATAAATAATAAAATAAAATGTAGTTTTTATGTTGAGATTTTAATTGTTAAATTTTACTAATCCCTTTTTATTGCTGAATAATAAATATTTTTGCTTCAAAGTACAAATTTGATATTTAAATTCTAATTTTATCCTTAAATCAATGTATTTGTGTTTTAGGATATGTTACGAATTTATTTGTTAAATTTAGATTAAACTAGCAAGTAAGCCCGTGCACATGCACGGGGCCATTACGCGAAGCCCCTAATTTAAAGGTGAAATTATTAAAGGTTTCATATCATGACTTAAATTTGATTAACAAATATTTGATTAAAATTTGTTGTCATGACTTAAATTTTATATTTTAAAAATAACCAAATTCTAAAGAAATTCAAATTATATCATGTCAAGTGACAAAACTTTCCTTAACCCTCTTAATCTGGTTGTTTTAGAATTTGTTGATTTGTTAGATTATTTTCATGAGTTTTTATTTTTGTAATTTTTTATCATTTTTTTTAAGACAAATGAAGCATTTTAAATAATTTTTCTTAACTTCAATCATAAAAATCCATAATATTTTTTATTTTTTCAAGATAATAAAGTTTATCCCTTTTTAGATTCCTATTCTCAACCCAAGATTATTAAAAACTCTTACTTATGCATCAATGCATAACAAAAACCATTAATTAATAATAATCAACTTGAAAGTATTCTTTAAATGGTGTAGATATTTCTCTCATATTTGTCTTCTCGATGATCTAATTAATTTCGGTCTTCTCAATGATCCCATTAAGTTCTCTTCTATTAGTAATAGATTTCTTTTTTTTGTTTGAAAAAAATTTGAATCAGATTTAGAATAAAATAATTACATTCAAAAGAATAATATAATACCTAAAATTGAAACGTTTTAATGGAATACAAATTTTCGTAACTTATGAATCAATGCATAACAAAAACCATTAATTAATAATAATCAACTTGAAAATATTCCTTAAATGTTGTAAATATTTCTCACATATTTGTCTTCTCAATGATCTTATTAATTTCGGTCTTCTCAATGCCATTAATTTCGATCTTAAATGTTGGAGATATTTCTCTCCTATTTGTCTTCTCAATAATCCCATTTATTTCGATATTAAATATTGTAAATATTTCTCTCCTATTTGTCTTCCCAATAATCCCATTAATTTTGGTCTCCTCAATGCCAATAATTCGATCTTAAATGTTGGAGATATTTCTCTCCTATTTGTCTTCTCAATAATCTCATTAATTTCGGTATTAAATATTTTAAATATTTCTCTCCTATTTGTCTTCCCAATAATCCCATTAATTTTGGTCTTCTCAATGCCATTAATTTCGGTCTTCTCAATGATCTCATTAAGTTCTCTTCTATTAGTAATAGATTTCTTTTTTTTTTGTTTGAAAAAAATTTGAATCAGATTTGGAATAAAATAATTACATTCAAAAGTATAATATTAATAATCCCATTAATTTCATTTGAATCAGTTTTAAATATTGTAGATATTTCTCTCCTATTTGTCTTCTCAATAATCCCATTAATTTTGATCTTAAAATGTTGTAATATTTTTTTCCTATTTGTCTTCTCAATAAACCCATTAATTTCGATCTTAAAATTTGTCTTCTGAATAGATTTTTTTTTTGTTTGAAAAAGATTTGAATCAAATTTGGAATAAAATAATTACATTCAAAAGAATAATATAATACCTAAAATTGAAACTTTTTAATGGAATACAAATTTTCGTACTTATGCATCAATGCATAACAAAAACCATTAATTAATAATAACCAACTTGAATATTAGTAACTGATTTCGATTAAAAAGTAACTGATTAGTAACTGATTTTTTTTCTTTGTATTAGTAACTGATTTTTTTTAATATTAGTAACTGATTTCGATTAACAAAAAATATTGAATAAAAAAAACCTAAAAAACTAAAAGTTGCTCTATTGTTAAGAGAGCCTAAAGAATAGGGATAGAAAACAACACAATGAACAATTTGATTCAACTTCACCGTTATTGATAAGATTTGAATGTGTTAAAAAAAATTAATTACATAAGATTGAAAAAGCTTCACTGTTCATTGTTTAGAGGAGATTGAAAAGGTCCTTCAAATCCTCACTCTCATTCGTATTCCAAAACTGCAGTGAATAATAATATTAGCAAATAAATTATTAGTCTCAAAAACAAATCTTACCATATAAATTATTAGTCTCACCTTCAACCCTTGAAATCAACTCCCTTCAAGTCTTGATCTTTCTTCACTTTCAACACTTGCAAGAAGACAAAGTAGACCAAAAGTTAAAAGAAATACAACAACAAAATTATATAGGTAGAAATTTAACATAAATATTGAATATAAATTGCGAAAAGAAATTAGAAACAAATAAATAAAGAAATAAAAGATTCTTGAAAAAAAAAGAAATAAATAAATAATATTTTTGTTATTAATATTTTTGGGAATAAATAAATAAATAAAAGAATATGTTGAAAAAAAAAAAGACAAAACCTGTGTATGTGTGTGCGGGGGGAAACCCTATTCTCCCCTTCTCCTTCTTGTTCCAGCCGCAGCCCCATTCTTTGGTGTCTCTCTCTCTCATCCCTACTCCCTCTGTTCCGGTCTTCTTCTTCAACCACCGCCGCCGCCGACCCACAACCACCCTCACAGCCTTCGTCCCTCTATCCTTCACTGTTTCGAGCGCGCTCTCTCTCTCCCCCTATCTTCTCCAGTCGCGCTTTCCCTCTCACTGCGAATTGGTTCGCGAACCAATTCGCGAAGCCGCCGTCGCCAGTCGCCATGGTAGCACCCTTCTCCACCAACATCAACACCGACTGATCTCCACCGATAGCGATCCATCACGCACCGTCCTCCATCAACCACCGTCGTTCTTCTCCGTCAACCATCGCTTCTTATGATGTGCATGTGGCTGGATTCACCCCCTCAAGCATCAATTTTTGAGTTGGGAAGAAGATTTAGGATTTAGGGTTTTTGATTTTCCCCTTTCTTTCTTCTTCTTTTCATTTTTGATTTTGTTATTTTTTTTTAAATTTCTGCTGTGCTCTGCTCTGTTTGCAAAAATTTCTTCTTCGTTCGTGGCATGGTGATTCATTATTATTAGAGAGAGTGAGAGAGAGTGAGAAAGAGAGATAGACGAAATGGGTGAGAGATGAGGAAGAGAAAGAGTCGTGAGGCATGAGGGAGTTTTTTCATTATTATCAGATACACATATATATATTGAGACTCCATTCATTAAGCACATATATTGAGACTATTTAACACCATTGGGCTTCCCAATTAGCACATATATTGAGATTCTCAATTACAACACATTTAATTACCAGCCACAATCAACTAACCCATTTGAATTAGTCAAAATTAGTCAAAATCAGAATTGATTTTGGAGGGAAAATTAGATTTAATTGCAGACCCAGAAGAAATTATAATAGTATTGATTATTTTATTCCAAATCTGAATCAAATCTTTTACAAACAAAAAAAACATAGAGAAATATATGAGGTAGTTATTATGATTGAAGATTAAAATATATTTTTTTAGTTTCTTAACTTTTGGTTTTTTAGGTTTTTTTTATTCAATATTTTTTTCATAGAAATCAGTTACTATAAAAAAAATCAGTTACTAAGAGAAGAAAAAAATCAATTACAAAATAGTTACTAAAAGTATGAAAATATGGTGTGATTCATTAATTAATAGAAAATAAATTTTTAATAGAAGAGAATTTAATGGCATCATTGAGAAAAACGAAATTAATGGCATTGAGAAGACCAAAATTAATGAGATTATTGGGAGCACAAATAGGAGAGAAATATTTACAATATTTAATACCGAAATTAATGGGATTATTGAGAAGACAAATAGGAGAGCAATATCTCTAACATTTAAGATCGAAATTAATGGCATTGAGAAGACCGAAATTAATGGGATCATTGAGAAGATAAATAAGTGATAAATATTTACAACATCTAAGGAATATTTTCAAGTTGATTATTATTAATTAATGGTTTTTGTTATGCATTGATGCATAAGTTACAAAAATTTGTATTTCATTAAAAAGTTTCAATTTTAGGTATTATATTATTTTTTTGAATGTAATTATTTTATTCCAAATCTGAAGCAAATCTTTTTCAAACAAAAAAAAACATAGAGAAATATATTAGGTAGTTATTATGATTGAAGATTAAAATATATTTTTTTTTAGTTTCTTAACTTTTGGTATTTTAGGTTTTTTTTATTCAATATTTTTTTCATAGAAATAAGTTACTATAAACAAAAAAAATCAGTTACTAATGGAAGAAAAAAAAATCAATTGCTAATTAGTTACTAAAAGTATGAAAATATGGTGTGATTCATTAATTAATAGAAGAGAACTTAATGGGATCATTGAGAAGACCGAAATTAATGGCATTGAAAAGACCAAAATTAATGGGATTATTGGGAAGACAAATAGAAAAGAAATATTTACAAATATTTAATACCGAAATTAATGGGATTATTGAGAAGACAAATAGGAGAGCAATATCTTCAATATTTAAGATCGAAATTAATGGGATCATTGAGAAGACAAATAGGTGATAAATATTTACAACATTTAAGAAATATTTTCAATTAGGAAAACCAATAATATAATACCTAAAATTGAAACTTTTTAATTTGAATCAGATTTTGGTCTCTCTCATTTGGGCTTGAAGCCCACTAACTCAATAAACAATCACATAATAAATGCACTCTCTCTCATTGATTAAGCAATGATTAATAGACTTCTTAAGTCAAAATTGGTCAAAATTGGCTGCTAAAATCATATTTTGGTGTCCTAATTGGAAACCATTATGGATTTATAATAATATTGATAATTTGGAATCATAAATTTTAATAATTAAATCTCATTTTTTTAAAAAAAGATTATTAGATATGCTTTCGCAAGTTGATTTTTCAACCCATTTAGTGGAGGGATCTCTCGGACTTTCCTCTTTGTATTCAAAAACATGTATATAGTAAACAATTTTTTTATTGGGTTTTAAAATAAAATAGTTCAAATTTTTTTTATAAAGTTTAATAAATTTTAATAATTAAGAATTTTAATGCGTTTTGGAAATTCATCTTTTCTTGACTAATGTCGAGGTCTTGTGCATATTTCCTCTCTGCATCAAACATTTTTGTAATAAAACTAAAAAACATTAAAAGTTAATTAAGAACTACGTAGCCTTGATTCCTCATTTATGAGGGTACGTAGGACCAAGGGCAACCTTGTAACACCTAAGATTATTTACCCTTTTATACCCTTATATAAAATAGTGAATTTAAAATTTTCTTTTAAACTTATAAAAATCTTCCGTCAAACGGACGGAGTTTCGTTTGTTTTTAGGACTTTCCAAAATTTCTGGTTTTCCTGTGACCTGATAAACATTCACAATTTCAAATTTTAAAGTCAGCAGGGCTATATACATATATCACAGCTTGTGCAACATCGTGCACACATCAGAATATCAGAGTATGAAACATCAGAGTAAAGCGGAAATATTAACAAGTTGTGGAAAATAGTTCTTTTCCCAAAATAAGACTCCTACCCAAAAGGAGTCGTCCTGGGCCCCCAAAAAGCTATTTACATTATACACAACAAAAATGAATCACATCATATCATCGGGCCCAGGACATTCCCATGTCCTACATATATATAAGTGACTTACTCTCCCTGTGAGGGAGAGTACTCCTGCTCGGCCTGATCAAGTACAAACTCTTCCTCAGTACCTGTGGAGATAGTACGGAGTGAGTATTACACATAAAATGGGGAGGCAGTTTCCAATTATGACATAATGCTATACCAAGTCATACACATATAACAATTCAATCACCAAATAGTAAAGCTCAACATATCACAGTTAATTATCAGAACATTCCATTGGTTACTCAAGTCTATATTGCATATTCAATCCTATTCATCATTTGCATAAAGTCTATTGTTCCATACACTTTAATCATATTCATAATTCTTTTCAATCTGTCCCTGGTCACGACCTACTGCGTCTGCACTCCTGTGCACTCACGACTTACTGCGCCCGGGTATGTTTCATTCTCCCCTAGTCACGACCTACTGCGTGCGCACCACCGTGCGATAACGACTTACTGCGTCCGGGTATGTTTCATTCACCCCTGGTCACGACCTACTGCGTTCGCACCACCGTGCGATAACGACTTACTGCGCCCGGGTATGTTTCATTCTCCCCTGGTCACGACCTACTGCATTCGCACCACCGTGCGATAACGACTTACTGCGCCCGGGTATGTTTCATTCTCCCCGGGTCACGACCTACTGCGTTCGCACCACCGTGCGATAACGACTTACTGCGCTCGGGTATGTTTCATTTCATTCTTTTAACATTATCAACTCTTAAACTCTTTGACAATTCCATTACTCAAGTTAATCCCAACATTACACATTTACACTATCCAATCATCACAATTACGTAATGTAAATCAATTATCACAGTCCAGGCACGTTATCAACATCATCACTATTTTATATTCTATAATTGAAATAACATAATTCAAGCACATTCTTGTTATCATTCCTATTATTCCTAGCTCACAAATTCTATTTATTAATTAACCTGTGGTGCAATATCCTATCTAGCACATAATTCTTAGTACTCATTATATGCATATCGTAAACTAAACCCCAGAGTGTGGTAATACTCACTATAACCCACTCCTTACCTCAAAGTAGCAAGAAGTAAATGAAACCTTAGTGAGCCCTAGCTCAAAACCTTGGAACTTTGAACTTCCGGAGCTTTGCTTGCCACCTCAACAAAGATATGATCAAGTGTTGATAAATAATTCTATTTAGGGAATTACAAGAGGGTTGATCCTTGCCCTTATCTTGGTTAGGATTAGAAAGCATGAAATAAAGTTCCTACATAACCATGAGTGCAAGAAACCCTAAGGATTTAAACACAATTTCTATGAACTAAGGAGAGTTGGAATGGAAAGGAAATTAATATTATGACATGAAGCTTAACTTACTCCAATAATGGTGGAATTTGAAAACCAAGAAGAAGGAAGGAGGGAGCCACACGTGAATCAAGGGAGGAGAGGGAAAAAGTCTTCAACCAACCTCCATGGTGCAAAACTTGATGGGGTTTAATGATTTTGGGTTTGAGGTGCCCAAGATCGAGTGTTTATGAAGGAAGGGTGATGGAGATGCTCTTGGGGTTGAGAGAAATGATGAAGATGATGGGCTTGTGTTGGTGATGAAATGTGAAAGAGTGTTGCATTTTTGATGTTTTATTTTCTTTCCATTAAGCTGAGAAAATCGTGTGGCCATGGTTCTATGCTTAGCCACCAAGTTTGAATTCGACGCACCAGATCTGATCTGGTGTGCGTCGCTCGCTTGGGCGATCTATTCACTCGCTTGGGCGAGTCCTGGCACCAGCTGGTGCTGCTGGTGCACGTCGCGTGCATCTGGTGCGGTCAGGAGAGGTGTTGGCGCGCCACTTTGCGGAACTGGTGCGTGCTGATGCGCCAGAGGCGCGCCTGGGCGAATAGGGGGCTCGCCAGGGCGGTTTTTCCACTGGCTGGTGCACGTTTGAACAGTGCACGCGCTTGGGCGCATGCTAGCGCGCCTGGGCGAGAAACAGGGTTTCCAATCTTCGATTCGCCGTAACTTTTTCGTTAACCGTCGGATCGGGTCCAAATTTTTAGACAAGCTTCTTAATCCCCTAAACTTCACATCCAACGGTGGAATTTATTTTCTTAGCTTCCTATAATAAATTTCTAATTTTCTCTTTTCGGTCGATTTCTAACATCTAAAACGTCGATTTAACCCCCGATTTCGCTTATATAATTCTGCTCGAAGTCACAATTTCCTTCTATACAACCCCTAGGACTTATAATTACCACTCACCTATCTACCAAAATTCGTTAAGTCATTATTCCAATTATTTTTTTTGGTTTTTAATAATAATTTCATTTAAAATAAAATTTAGGATGTTACAATTCTCTTCCACTTACCAGAATTTCGTCCTCGAAATTCAGTTGGCATCGAACAATTGTGGATGAGATTGCCTGATCTTGTCCTCCAACTCCCATGTAGCCTCCTCCACATTGTTCCTGATCCAGATAACTTTCACCAAAGGGATTTCCTTGCCTCGGAGCTGCTTCACCTGCTTGTCTTCAATTCTAACTGGCAGAACTTCAAAAGTTAAGTTCTCCTTCAAAGGCAAATCATCTAAGGTAACCACATGCGAAGGATCATGGACGTATTTCCTTAGCTGTGAAACATGAAACACGTCGTGAAGCCTTGCTAAGTGAGGGGGTAAGGCAATCTTGTAAGCCACCAGGCCAACCTTCTTCAGAATCTCATAAGGCCCAACAAACCGAGGAGTTAGTTTCCTGGACTTAATTGCCCTACCGATTCCTGAAACCGGAGACACTCTTAGGAATACATGATTCCCAACATCAAACTCCAAAGGTCTCCTTCGCCTGTCAGCATAACTCTTCTGGCGATCCTGTGAAGTCTTCATCTTATTCTTGATCATTGTGATCTTCTCAGTTGTTTCTTTCACAATATCAGGACCTGTCAACAGATTCTCACCTATCTGGAACCAACACAGAGACGTCCTACATTTCCTCCCGTAGAGAGCCTCAAATGGTGCCATACCGATACTGGAGTGAAAGCTGTTGCTGTAAGTGAACTCCATCAACGACAGTAACTGCTCCCAACTACCAGCTTGCTCCAGAACACATGCTCTCAACAAATCCTCAAGTGTTTGGATAGTACGCTCAGACTGTCCGTCTGTCTGCGGATGATAAGTCGTACTGAATTTCAGCTTAGTACCTAACGCTTGCTGAAGACTCTGCCAAAATCTGGACAGAAACCTCGGATCGCGATCGGATACTATACTGGTAGGAACACCATGCAGCTTCACTATGTCCCTGATATACAACTGAGTCAACTTCTCCAGAGTGTACTTCTTGTGAATAGGAATGAAATGTGCACACTTTGTAAGACGGTCCACAACCACCCAAACTGCATCACATCCTCCAGCAGTCCTAGGTAGACCTGTCACAAAGTCCATAGCTATGCTATCCCACTTCCACTCCGGGATATCAAGTGATCGCAAAGGACCACCAGGCTTTTGATGCTCAATTTTAACTTTCTGACAAGTTAGGCAATGAGATACATGATCGGCCACATCGGTTTTCAACTTCGGCCACCAATAAATCTTCTTCAAATCTTGGTACATCTTTGTTGCACCAGGATGAAAATTCATTTTGGTTCGATGTGCTGCCCATAGAATGTCTCTTCTAACTTCAAAGTCCATAGGAACACATATCCGACCCCTAAATCGGATAATACCATCAGAACCCTTCACGAAGTCGGGCTCTTCATTGCCCGATGCCCCTTCTAACAACTTTTGCAGTTCTGAATCGTCCGCTTGTCTTTCTTTAATAAGACCAATCAAGTCATTAGTAACCCGTAACATTTCTAGAACAATGCTCTTCTCTTTCACTTGCATGTTTAAGTTGAGGTCACTAAACTCCTGGATCAATTGCATCTCCTTCACCATGAGATTGCTGACATGCAAAGTTTTGCGACTTAGTGCATCAGCCACTACATTGGCTTGGCCCGGATGATACTGAAGATCGAAGTCATAGTCCTTCAGAAATTCCATCCACCTCCTCTGTTTCATATTCAACTCCTTTTGATCAAAGAGATAGCGAAGGCTTTTGTGATCTCTAAAGACTTCGAACTTTGAACCATATAGATAATGCCTCCAGATTTTTAAAGCAAAGACTACTGCCGCCAACTCAAGATCATGAGTGGGATAGTTCTGTTCATGATGCCTTAATTGTCTGGACGCATAAGCTATGACTTGCCCTTGCTGCATCAACAACATCCCAACCCTTGTTTTGAAGCATCACAATACACCACAAAGGATTGAGTCGGGTCCGGTAAAACCAACACCGGAGAGCTAGTCAACCGCCTCTTCAATTCCTGGAAACTATCTTCACATTTCAGGGACCACTCAAACGGAACACCTTTCCGTGTAAGAGTAGTTAAAGGAAGGGCTAATTTAGAAAACCCTTCAATAAACCTCCGATAGTACCCAGCCATACCAAGAAAGCTTCTGATCTCAGTAATGGTCTTGGGTCTCTCCCACTTAAGTACCGCTTCCACCTTGGAAGGATCAACAACAACATCCTTCTCAGAAATGACATGACCCAGAAACTGCACTTCATTCAACCAGAAACTACATTTAGAAAGCTTTGCATAAAGCTGTTTGGATTTGAGAATTTGCAATACTACTCTCAGATGCTCAACATGCTCACTTGGACCCTTAGAATAGATGAGAATGTCGTCGATAAAGACTATGACAAAAGAATCCAAGTACGGCCTGAAAATCCTGTTCATATAGTCCATGAAGATGGCCGGAGCATTCGTGAGACCAAAGGACATCACCACATATTCAAAATGTCCATATCTCGACCTGAATGCCGTTTTAGGGATGTCCTCCTCTCGGATACGGATTTGATGGTATCCCGATCGAAGGTCAATCTTAGAAAATACAGCTGCTCCTCGCAATTGGTCCAGCAAATCGTCAATACGAGGGAGAGGATATTTGTTTTTCACAGTCACCGCATTCAATTGCCTATAATCGATGCACATTCGGAGACTCCCGTCCTTCTTTTTAACAAAAAGAATCGGAGCTCCCCAAGGTGACACACTCGGTCTAATCAAGCCCTTGGCCAAAAGCTCCTCTATCTGCTTCTTCAATTCTGCTAACTCTGGAGGTGCCATCCGGTACGGGGCTATTGAAATAGAACCTGCACCAGGCATCAGATCAATACTAAACTCCACTTCTCTGTTCGGCGGTAATCCAGGAATCTCTGCAGCAAAGACTTCCGGAAATTCGCAGACTATCGGAATCTGACTGATCTCTGCCTCCTCATTCATTTCCAAGGCAGATAAAGAAAGATCACTGATAGTAATTGATTTATGATGACAGTCAATCAGAACATGGTGCCGAGACATCCAGTCCATGTCCAGAATGATGTCCAGCTTAGCTAGAGGTAAACAGATTAGATTCACTTTGAATTCCCGCTCCAATACTCGAAGTGGGCAATCCAAACACATCGTTGATGTGACTACAGAAGAATTTGTAGGGGTAGAGACAGATAATTTATAAGGCATTTCTATTGCAGACAACCCTAACTTCTTCATGCAATTGGCAGAAATAAATGAATGAGTAGCCCCACAATCAAAGAGAATACCACAAGAAATATCATTAACATAACCGGTACCTCTAATCAGCTCATCGGCATCCGTAACTTCTTCACCATCCAAAGTATACACCTTGCCCTTCCGAGTCACCCGATTGTCACCAGCTTTCTGAACCTTAGCCACATTAACCTCCTTCTTGACTGCCTTTTTAGGACAATTAGTCACAATGTGACCCGGCTGCCCGCACTTGTAACAGGTTGGACCCTTACTCGGATCCAATGTCCAGCAATCTCCCCTATGGTGTCTACCACAATGTGGACAAGTCGGAATAGGACCAAAAGCACTTACTGCTTGGCCTGTTCCAGGCTGGGAGTAAGGACCTGGTCGCTGCACCGAACGCTTGCCCTTGATAGGACCTCCAGACTTTTGTACATTCTTGCTGCATTTCTCAGCTGCACGTTGTTTGCGACTCTTTTCATAAGTGCTAGTCATGTTGATTAGTTGAGACAGGTTGGCGATGTTCTGATATTCAAAAGCCATCTTGATTTCAGAACGAAGTCCGGTCTCGAACTTGATGCACTTGGTCCTTTCATCTGCATCCCTGTAACTCCCTGCATATCGGATCAAGTCCTCAAACCTAGCAGCATACTCCCCAACGCTCATGTTCCCTTGCACGAGCTGCAGAAAAGTTATCTCCTTCTCTCTACGAACATCTTCAGGAAAATATTTGCCCAGAAAATGATTCTTGAACAAATCCCATGTGATCGCCTGGTTGTTCGCCTCCAAACCCCTCCGCATCTGTTGCCACCAGTGTTCTACTTCACTAGTCAGCATGTACTGTGCTAGCAGAACCTTCTGTTCCTCCGGTGGTGCCATAGTGTTCAGGATCTTTTCAATCTCTTGCAACCAAAGCTGTGCCCCATCGGGATTGAACCCACCTTCGAACTTTTGCGGATCGTTCTTTCTGAACCGCGCAAGCCAATCAATTGCAACCGGAGCTGGGTGTTGAGGATTCATTGCTGCCGCTGCGGCCGTTGCTGCTGCTGCAGCTGCTATGTTCTCCCCCTGGTTATGATGCACTTGCGCTATGTTAGCAGCATGATCTTGTTGCATCTGTACTAGATGTTCCAGAATAGCGCGGATCCCGTCATTTTCGACTCGTCTACCAGCCATTCTGTTTAGTCATGCATAAGGCCAACAGTTAATGCTTATTAGCATAATTAATAGTATAAACATCCTATCAATAGACTCTAGACTCTAAACTATAATTATCGATTACTCGCTCGGTGAATAATCACTGGAGTAGCTCATAACTCCAAAAGCCGAGGGAAACTGCTCTGATACCATAAATGTAACACCTAAGATTATTTACCCTTTTATACCCTTATATAAAATAGTGAATTTAAAATTTTCTTTTAAACTTATAAAAATCTTCCGTCAAACAGACGGAGTTTCGTTTGTTTTTAGGACTTTCCAAAATTTCTGGTTTTCCTGTGACCTGATAAACATTCACAATTTCAAATTTTAAAGCCAGCAGGGCTATATACATATATCACAGCTTGTGCAACATCGTGCACACATCAGAATATCAGAGTATGAAACATAAGAGTAAAGCGGAAATATTAACAAGTTGTGGAAAATAGTTCTTTTCCCAAAATAAGACTCCTACCCAAAAGGAGTCGTCCTGGGCCCCCAAAAAGCTATTTACATTATACACAACAAAAATGAATCACATCATATCATCGGGCCCAGGACATTCCCATGTCCTACATATATATAAGTGACTTACTCTCCCTATGAAGGAGGGAGAGTACTCCTGCTCGGCCTGATCAAGTGCAAACTCTTCCTCAGTACCTGTGGAGATAGTAAGGAGTGAGTATTACACATAAAATGGGGAGGCAGTTTCCAATTATGACATAATGCTATACCAAGTCATACACATATCACAATTCAATCACCAAATAGTAAAGCTCAACATATCACAGTTCATTATCAGAACATTCCATTGGTTACTCAAGTCTATATTGCATATTCAATCCTATTCATCATTTTCATAAAGTCTATTGTTCCATACACTTTAATCATATTCATAATTCTTTTCAATTTGTCCCTGGTCACGACCTACTGCGTCTGCACTCCTGTGCACTCACGACTTACTGCGCCCGGGTATGTTTCATTCTCCCCTGGTCACGGCCTACTGCGTTCGCACCACCGTGCGATAACGACTTACTGCGCCCGGGTATGTTTCATTCTCCCCTGGTCACGACCTACTGCGTTCGCACCACCGTGCGATAACGACTTACTGCGCCCAGGTATGTTTTATTCTCCCCTGGTCACGACAGTCGCCCGGGTATGTTTCATTCTCCCCTGGTCACGACCTACTGCGTTCGCACCACCGTGCGATAACGACTTACTGCGCCCGGGTATGTTTCATTCTCCCCTGGTCACGACCTACTGCGTTCGCACCACCGTGCGATAATGACTTACTGCGCCCGGGTATGTTTCATTTCATTCTTTTAACATTATCAACTCTTAAACTCTTTGACAATTCCATTACTCAAGTTAATCCCAACATTACACATTTACACTATCCAATCATCACAATTACGTAATGTAAATCAATTATCACAGTCCAGGCACGTTATCAACATCATCACTATTTTATATTCTATAACTGAAATAACATAATTCAAGCACATTCTTGTTATCATTCCTATTATTCCTAGCTCACAAATTCTATTTATTAATTAACCTGTGGTGCAATATCCTATCTAGCACATAATTCTTAGTACTCATTATATGCATATCGTAAACTAAACCCCAGAGTGTGGTAATACTCACTATAACCCACTCCTTACCTCAAAGTAGCAAGAAGTAAATGAAACCTTAGTGAGCCCTAGCTCAAAACCTTGGAACTTTGAACTTCCGGAGCTTTGCTTGCCACCTCAACAAAGATATGATCAAGTGTTGATAAATAATTCTATTTGGGGAATTACAAGAGGGTTGATCCTTGCCCTTATCTTGGTTAGGATTAGAAAGCATGAAATAAAGTTCCTACATAACCATGAGTGCAAGAAACCCTAAGGATTTAAACACAATTTCTATGAACTAAGGAGAGATGGAATGGAAAGGAAATTAATATTATGACATGAAGCTTAACTTACTCCAATAATGGTGGAATTTGAAAACCAAGAAGAAGGAAGGAGGGAGCCACACGTGAATCAAGGGAGGAGAGGGAAAAAGTCTTCAACCAACCTCCATGGTGCAAAACTTGATGGGGTTTAATGATTTTGGGTTTGAGGTGCCCAAGATCAAGTGTTTATGAAGGAAGGGTGATGGAGATGCTCTTGGGGTTGAGAGAAATGATGAAGATGATGGGCTTGTGTTGGTGATGAAATGTGAAAGAGTGTTGCATTTTTGATGTTTTATTTTCTTTCCATTAAGCTGAGAAAATCGTGTGGCCATGGTTCTATGCTTAGCCACCAAGTTTGAATTCGACGCACCAGATCTGATCTGGTGTGCGTCGCTCGCTTGGGCGATCTATTCACTCGCTTGGGCGAGTCCTGGCACCAGCTGGTGCTGCTGGTGCACGTCGCGTGCATCTGGTGCGGTCAGGAGAGGTGTTGGCGCGCCACTTTGCGGAACTGGTGCGTGCTGATGCGCCAGAGGCGCGCTTGGGCGAATAGGGGGCTCGCCGGGGCGGTTTTTCCACTGGCTGGTGCACGTTTGAACAGTGCACGCGCCTGGGCGCATGCTAGCGCGCCTGGGCGAGAAACAGGGTTTCCAATCTTCGATTTGCCGTAACTTTTTCGTTAACCGTCGGATCGGGTCCAAATTTTTAGACAAGCTTCTTAATCCCCTAAACTTCACATCCAACGGTGGAATTTATTTTCTTAGCTTCCTATAATAAATTTCTAATTTTCTCTTTTCGGTTGATTTCTAACATCTAAAACGTCGATTTAACCCCCGATTTCGCTTATATAATTCTGCTCGAAGTCACAATTTCCTTCTATACAACCCCTAGGACTTATAATTACCACTCACCTATCTACCAAAATTCGTTAAGTCATTATTCCAATTATTTTTTTTGGTTTTTAATAATAATTTCATTTAAAATAAAATTTAGGATGTTACAATTCTCTCCCACTTACCAGAATTTCGTCCTCGAAATTCAGTTGGCATCGAACAATTGTGGATGAGATTGCCTGATCTTGTCCTCCAACTCCCATGTAGCCTCCTCCACATTGTTCCTGATCCAGATAACTTTCACCAAAGGGATTTCCTTGCCTCGGAGCTGCTTCACCTGCTTGTCTTCAATTCTAACTGGCAGAACTTCAAAAGTTAAGTTCTCCTTCAAAGGCAAATCATCTAAGGTAACCACATGCGAAGGATCATGGACGTATTTCCTTAGCTGTGAAACATGAAACGCGTCGTGAAGCCTTGCTAAGTGAGGGGGTAAGGCAATCTTGTAAGCCACCAGGCCAACCTTCTTCAGAATCTCATAAGGCCCAACAAACCGAGGAGTTAGTTTCCTGGACTTAATTGCCCTACCGATTCCTGTAACCGGAGACACTCTTAGGAATACATGATTCCCAACATCAAACTCCAAAGGTCTCCTTCGCCTGTCAGCATAACTCTTCTGGCGATCCTGTGAAGTCTTCATCTTATTCTTGATCATTGTGATCTTCTCAGTTGTTTCTTTCACAATATCAGGACCTGTCAACAGATTCTCACCTATCTGGAACCAACACAGAGGCGTCCTACATTTCCTCCCGTAGAGAGCCTCAAATGGTGCCATACCGATACTGGAGTGAAAGCTGTTGCTGTAAGTGAACTCCATCAACGGCAGTAACTGCTCCCAACTACCAGCTTGCTCCAGAACACATGCTCTCAACAAATCCTCAAGTGTCTGGATAGTACGCTCAGACTGTCCGTCTGTCTGCGAATGATAAGTCGTACTGAATTTCAGCTTAGTACCTAACGCTTGCTGAAGACTCTGCCAAAATATGGACAGAAACCTCGGATCGCAATCGGATACTATACTGGTAGGAACACCATGCAGCTTCACTATGTCCCTGATATACAACTGAGTCAACTTCTCCAGAGTGTACTTCTTGTGAATAGGAATGAAATGTGCACACTTTGTAAGGCGGTCCACAACCACCCAAACTGCATCACATCCTCCAGCAGTCCTAGGTAGACTTGTCACAAAGTCCATAGCTATGCTATCCCACTTCCACTCCGGGATATCAAGTGATCGCAAAGGACCACCAGGCTTTTGATGCTCAATTTTAACTTTCTGACAAGTTAGGCAATGAGATACATGATCGGCCACATCGGTTTTCAACTTCGGCCACCAATAAATCTTCTTCAAATCTTGGTACATCTTTGTTGCACCAGGATGAAAATTCATTTTGGTTCGATGTGCTTCCCATAGAATGTCTCTTCTAACTTCAAAGTCCATAGGAACACATATCCGACCCCTAAATCGGATAATACCATCAGAACCCTTCACGAAGTCGGGCTCTTCATTGCCCGATGCCCCTTCTAACAACTTTTGCAGTTCTGAATCGTCCGCTTGTCTTTCTTTAATAAGACCAATCAAGTCATTAGTAACCCGTAACATTTCTAGAACAATGCTCTTCTCTTTCACTTGCATGTTTAAGTTGAGGTCACTAAACTCCTGGATCAATTGCACTTCCTTCACCATGAGATTGCTGACATGCAAAGTCTTGCGACTTAGTGCATCAGCCACTACATTGGCTTGGCCCGGATGATACTGAAGATCGAAGTCATAGTCCTTCAGAAATTCCATCCACCTCCTATGTCTCATATTCAACTCCTTTTGATCAAAGAGATAGCGAAGGCTTTTGTGATCGCTAAAGACTTCGAACTTTGAACCATATAGATAATGCCTCCAGATTTTTAAAGCAAAGACTACTGCCGCCAACTCAAGATCATGAGTGGGATAGTTCTGTTCATGCTGCCTTAATTGTCTGGACGCATAAGCTATGACTTGCCCTTGCTGCATCAACAACATCCCAACCCTTGTTTTGAAGCATCACAATACACCACAAAGGATTGAGTCGGGTCCGGTAAAACCAACACCGGAGAGCTAGTCAACCGCCTCTTCAATTCCTGGAAACTATCTTCACATTTCGGGGACCACTCAAACGGAACACCTTTCCGTGTAAGAGTAGTTAAAGGAAGGGCTAATTTAGAAAACCCTTCAATAAACCTCCGATAGTACCCAGCCATACCAAGAAAGCTTCTGATCTCAGTAATGGTCTTGGGTCTCTCCCACTTAAGTACCGCTTCCACCTTGGAAGGATCAACAACAACATCCTTCTCAGAAATGACATGACCCAGAAACTGCACTTCATTCAACCAGAAACTACATTTAGAAAGCTTTGCATAAAGCTGTTTGGATTTGAGAATTTGCAATACTACTCTCAGATGCTCAGCATGCTCACTTGGACCCTTAGAATAGATGAGAATGTCGTCGATAAAGACTATGACAAAAGAATCCAAGTACGGCCTGAAAATCCTGTTCATATAGTCCATGAAGATGGCCGAAGCATTCGTGAGACCAAAGGACATCACCACATATTCAAAATGTCCATATCTCGACCTGAATGCCGTTTTAGGGATGTCCTCCTCTCGGATACGGATTTGATGGTATCCCGATCGAAGGTAAATCTTAGAAAATACAGCTGCTCCTCGCAATTGGTCCAGCAAATCGTCAATACGAGGGAGAGGATATTTGTTTTTCACAGTCACCGCATTCAATTGCCTATAATCGATGCACATTCGGAGACTCCCGTCCTTCTTTTTAACAAAAAGAATCGGAGCTCCCCAAGGTGACACACTCGGTCTAATCAAGCCCTTGGCCAAAAGCTCCTCTATCTGCTTCTTCAATTCTGCTAACTCCGGAGGTGCCATCCGGTACGGGGTTATTGAAATAGGACCTGCACCAGGCATCAGATCAATACTAAACTCCACTTCTCTGTTCGGCGGTAATCCAGGAATCTCTGCAGGAAAGACTTCCGGAAATTCGCAGACTATCGGAATCTGACTGATCTCTGCCTCCTCATTCATTTCCAAGGCAGATAAAGAAAGATCACTGATAGTAATTGATTTATGATGACAGTCAATCAGAACATGGTGCCGAGACATCCAGTCCATGTCCAGAATGATGTCCAGCTTAGCTAGAGGTAAACAGATTAGATTCACTTTGAATTCCCGCTCCAATACTCGAAGTGGGCAATCCAAACACATCGTTGATGTGACTACAGAAGAATTTGTAGGGGTAGAGACAGATAATTTATAAGGCATTTCTATTGCAGACAACCCTAACTTCTTCATGCAATTGGCAGAAATAAATGAATGAGTAGCCCCACAATCAAAGAGAATACCACAAGAAATATCATTAACATAACCGGTACCTCTAATCAGCTCATCGGCATCCGTAACTTCTTCGCCATCCAAAGTATACACCTTGCCCTTCCGAGTCACCCGATTGTCACCAGCTTTCTGAACCTTAGCCACATTAACCTCCTTCTTGACTGCATTTTTAGGACAATTAGTCACAATGTGACCCGGCTGCCCGCACTTGTAACAGGTTGGACCCTTACTCGGATCCAATGTCCAGCAATCTCCCCTATGGTGTCTACCACAATGTGGACAAGTCGGAATAGGACCAAAAGCACTTACTGCTTGGCCTGTTCCAGGCTGGGAGTAAGGACCTGGTCGCTGCACCGAACTCTTGCCCTTGATAGGACCTCCAGACTTTTGTACATTCTTGCTGCGTTTCTCAGCTGCACGTTGTTTGCGACTCTTTTCATAAGTGCTAGTCATGTTGATTAGTTGAGACAGGTTGGCAATGTTCTGATATTCAAAAGCCATCTTGATTTCAGAACGAAGTCCGGTCTCGAACTTGATGCACTTGGTCCTTTCATCTGCATCCCTGTAACTCCCTGCATATCGGATCAAGTCCTCAAACCTAGCAGCATACTCCCCAACGCTCATGTTCCCTTGCACGAGCTGCAGAAAAGTTATCTCCTTCTCTCTACGAACATCTTCAGGAAAATATTTGCCCAGAAAACGATTCTTGAACAAATCCCATGTGATCGCCTGGTTGTTCGCCTCCAAACCCCTCCGCATCTGTTGCCACCTGTGTTCTACTTCACTAGTCAGCATGTACTGTGCTAGCAGAACTTTCTGTTCCTCCGGTGGTGCCATAGTGTTCAGGATCTTTTCAATCTCCTGCAACCAAAGCTGTGCCCCATCGGGATTGAACCCACCTTCGAACTTTTGCGGATCGTTCTTTCTGAACCGCGCAAGCCAATCAATTACAACTGGAGCTGGGTGTTGAGGATTCATTGCTGCCGCTGCGGCCGTTGCTGCTGCTGCAGCTGCTATGTTCTCCCCCTGGTTATGATGCACTTGCGCTATGTTAGCAGCATGATCTTGTTGCATCTGTACCAGATGTTCCAGAATAGCGCGGATCCCGTCATTTTCGACTCGTC
Source organism: Crotalaria pallida (assembly GCA_037953625.1). Classification (NCBI taxonomy): domain Eukaryota; kingdom Viridiplantae; phylum Streptophyta; class Magnoliopsida; order Fabales; family Fabaceae; genus Crotalaria; species Crotalaria pallida. The sequence goes on from CM075653.1 coordinate 89,593,567, forward strand.
TACCAACCATTCTGTTTAGTCATGCATAAGGCCGACAGTTAATGCTTATTAGCATAATTAATAGTATAAACATCCTATCAATAGACTCTAGACTCTAAACTATAATTATCGATTACTCGCTCGGTGAGTAATCACTGAAGTAGCTCATAACTCCAAAGGCCGAGGGAAACTGCTCTGATACCATAAATGTAACACCTAAGATTATTTACCCTTTTATACCCTTATATAAAATAGTGAATTTAAAATTTTCTTTTAAACTTATAAAAATCTTCCGTCAAACAGACGGAGTTTCGTTTGTTTTTAGGACTTTCCAAAATTTCTGGTTTTCCTGTGACCTGATAAACATTCACAATTTCAAATTTTAAAGCCAGCAGGGCTATATACATATATCACAGCTTGTGCAACATCGTGTACACATCAGAATATCAGAGTATGAAACATCAGAGTAAAGCGGAAATATTAACAAGTTGTGGAAAATAGTTCTTTTCCCAAAATAAGACTCCTACCCAAAAGGAGTCGTCCTGGGCCCCCAAAAAGCTATTTACATTATACACAACAAAAATGAATCACATCATACCATCGGGCCCAGGACATTCCCATGTCCTACATATATATAAGTGACTTACTCTCCCTGTGAGGGAGAGTACTCCTGCTCGGCCTGATCAAGTGCAAACTCTTCCTCAGTACCTGTGGAGATAGTAAGGAGTGAGTATTACACATAAAATGGGGAGGCAGTTTCCAATTATGACATAATGCTATACCAAGTCATACACATATAACAATTCAATCACCAAATAGTAAAGCTCAACATATCACAGTTCATTATCAGAACATTCCATTGGTTACTCAAGTCTATATTGCATATTCAATCCTATTCATCATTTTCATAAAGTCTATTGTTCCATACACTTTAATCATATTCATAATTCTTTTCAATCTGTCCCTGGTCACGACCTACTGCGTCTGCACTCCTGTGCACTCACGACTTACTGCGCCCGGGTATGTTTCATTCTCCCCTGGTCACGACCTACTGCGTTCGCACCACCGTGCGATAACGACTTACTGCGCCCGGGTATGTTTCATTCTCCCCTGGTCACGACCTACTGCGTTCGCACCACCGTGCGATAACGACTTACTGCGCCCGGGTATGTTTTATTCTCCCCTGGTCACGACAGTCGCCCGGGTATGTTTCATTCTCCCCTGGTCACGACCTACTGCGTTCGCACCACCGTGCGATAACGACTTACTGCGCCCGGGTATGTTTCATTCTCCCCTGGTCACGACCTACTGCGTTCGCACCACCGTGCGATAACGACTTACTGCGCCCGGGTATGTTTCATTTCATTCTTTTAACATTATCAACTCTTAAACTCTTTGACAATTCCATTACTCAAGTTAATCCCAACATTACACATTTACACTATCCAATCATCACAATTACGTAATGTAAATCAATTATCACAGTCTAGGCACGTTATCAACATCATCACTATTTTATATTCTATAATTGAAATAACATAATTCAAGCACATTCTTGTTATCATTCCTATTATTCCTAGCTCACAAATTCTATTTATTAATTAACCTGTGGTGCAATATCCTATCTAGCACATAATTCTTAGTACTCATTATATGCATATCGTAAACTAAACCCCATAGTGTGGTAATACTCACTATAACCCACTCCTTACCTCAAAGTAGCAAGAAGTAAATGAAACCTTAGTGAGCCCTAGCTCAAAACCTTGGAACTTTGAACTTCCGGAGCTTTGCTTGCCACCTCAACAAAGATATGATCAAGTGTTGATAAATAATTCTATTTGGGGAATTACAAGAGGGTTGATCCTTGCCCTTATCTTGGTTAGGATTAGAAAGCATGAAATAAAGTTCCTACATAACCATGAGTGCAAGAAACCCTAAGGATTTAAACACAGTTTCTATGAACTAAGGAGAGTTGGAATGGAAAGGAAATTAATATTATGACATGAAGCTTAACTTACTCCAATAATGGTGGAATTTGAAAACCAAGAAGAAGGAAGGAGGGAGCCACACGTGAATCAAGGGAGGAGAGGGAAAAAGTCTTCAACCAACCTCCATGGTGCAAAACTTGATGGGGTTTAATGATTTTGGGTTTGAGGTGCCCAAGATCAAGTGTTTATGAAGGAAGGGTGATGGAGATGCTCTTGGGGTTGAGAGAAATGATGAAGATGATGGGCTTGTGTTGGTGATGAAATGTGAAAGAGTGTTGCATTTTTGATGTTTTATTTTCTTTCCATTAAGCTGAGAAAATCGTGTGGCCATGGTTCTATGCTTAGCCACCAAGTTTGAATTCGACGCACCAGATCTGATCTGGTGTGCGTCGTCGCTTGGGCGAGCTATTCACTCGCTTGGGGGAGTCCTGGCACCAGCTGGTGCTGCTGGTGCGCGTCGCGTGCAGCTGGTGCGGTCAGGAGAGGTGTTGGCGCGCCAATTTGCGGAACTGGTGCGTGCTGATGCGCCAGAGGCGCGCCTGGGAGAATAGGGGGCTCGCCTGGGCGGTTTTTCCACTGGCTGGTGCACGTTTGAACAGTGCACGCGCTTGGGCGAGAAACAGGGTTTCCAATCTTCGATTCGCCGTAACTTTTTCGTTAACCGTCAGATCGGGTCCAAATTTTTAGACAAGCTTCTTAATCCCCTAAACTTCACATCCAACGGTGGAATTTATTTTCTTAGCTTCCTATAATAAATTTCTAATTTTCTCTTTTCGGTCGATTTCTAACATCTAAAACGCCGATTTAACCCCCGATTTCGCTTATATAATTCTGCTCGAAGTCACAATTGCCTTCTATACAACCCCTAGGACTTATAATTACCACTCACCTATCTACCAAAATTCGTTAAGTAATTATTCCAATTATTTTTTTTGGTTTTTAATAATAATTTCATTTAAAATAAAATTTAGGATGTTACAAACCTTGTCAGACATAACAATACAAAAACAAATAATTTATGCAAACCAATTTATTTAGGTCTTTTAATTAAAATCAATCAATGGTACCATTTTCGAATGGGTGAACGGTGTGCTAATACCTTCTCCCGCTCGTAACCAACTCTCGAACTCGGAATCTATCTAGTTCGAGACCATGCTTTATCTGTTTTAATTAATTATTACTTTTCCGCGTTTTTGCAACAAAATGCGGTAGTGACTCCATATTGGGTCAATCGACCCCCATTCATTGGCGAGGCCCCGAGGGCGACCCGGGACCCCGGCTGCGATAGACCCGTTTAAAAACCCAGTTACTACCCATAGGTGCTTACGACCCATAGGTGCTATAGGTCGTAGCACCGTTTAAAACCCTTGGTAACTGGGTTTTTGAACGGGTCGTAAGGGGGTACTACGACCTATAGGTCGTAAGCAACTCCTACGACCTAAGGTCGTAACACCTCCTTATGACCTGTTCAAAAATTCAGTTTTTGAACGGGTCGTAAAGAGGTGTTACGACGACAGGTCGTGAGCAACCCCTACGACCCGTGTAAAATTAGTTTTTTTTTAAGGACACAAAAGGAGTGACAAAATAATTTTCCTTCGTGCTAAGTTTTTTTTTTTTTTTTTTTATAACTCAAGTAATCCAGCCGAATACTAATCCTGGGGGACCAATCCCACCAGGGACCCAAATAAAGCCAGAGGCTTTTCTTGCTCCGTATGGCCATGGTCAACAACGTTTGGTTCACATTAAGGTTTCGAACATGAAACCTTGAAGGAGCACACTCCAAAGATTTCACCATCCGCACAACCATTGCTGGTTAAAAGTACACATCCACTAGAGCTAGGAACGTTGTCCTTCTCGTGCTAAGCTTGACAACGAAAGAAAGACTCTGTTGGCTCCGTGTCAAGACCTTTCAGTCATTCACACTTGCACGATCGCTCAGCCCCTCCTCCATTGCCACACTATCTTCCTCTTCATTTCACATTTCTTTCTCTTAACAAGGTATGTCATATCCTTCCCCTTTTCGTTTTAATGAATTTCATTTGAGGGTTGGAGTTTGCTAACTAGTTTGGGATAATTCAGAATTTCAAATTTCAATTTATGCTTGCTAATGCTGCAAAGTGTTTTCAATTTCAACACTCACATATCAGTATTTTGTACCTTCAACCTCGGAAGGAAAGACATGAATTGTTAGGACTTAAGCATGTGAGTAGAGCCCAACCTACAACCCAAAAGACAAGTCCATTAGGTGGGAGAGCCTCATCACTTAAGTACCACAATGAGTTTCACATGCTACTCAATGAGGGACTCCTAACAGTTTAGTACTTGGGTTTGGCTATTAGAGCTTCAAATTCTGATACATTGGGTTCAATAATATCCTGTTATAATTGACCTTATTTCCTGAGTTTGAAATTGGATTCACTTGTTTCTGCTTTGTGAATGTTTTGACAGCTCTGGTTTGGCACAACAAACTTAGCAATTGCTACTTTGCAACGTCTTCACTCGTATACGAATTTCCGTTACTATTTGTAATGGCTATTTAATTTTCATGTTTTTTGTTCTACTCTTATATGCCATGTACAATATATAAGTTCTATGGTGCTTGGTCATTAAAATTTCATTCGTTGAAGTTAATGTTTCCGAATATTTGTACTTTGAATTATGATTACTTCAATATCATAATAAGTAGTGTCTTGAATTATCGTTCATACTTGCTTGAGAAAAGAAAGGAAAAAATAAAGGCTTAATTGTATTTTTGGTCCTTTATCATATTTTCAAGATTCACTTTGGTCCTTTATTACTCTTTTGAGTAATTTTGGTCTTTTATCTTTTAAAAAAGATTCAGTTTGGTCCTTCCGTTGAAAAAATATTAGATTTCACCGGAATATTCCGGGGATGAGAGGGAATATTCAAGAATATTATGGTGAAATCTAACTTTTTTGTGACGGAAGGGCCAAAATGAACCTTTTTAAAAAAATAAAGGACCAAAGTGAATCTTGAAAATAAGATAAAAGACCAAAAATGCAGTTAAGCCAAAAATAAAACATGCAATATGCTTTCAAATATTTCTACTTGCGGCCTTGTAGCTTGAATAGTTTCTTTTAAAGAGTTAGAAACAAGTGCAATCCAAAATTGGTTTATGTATGTACAAGAACTGAAGTGAATTATTGCTGTTATTTCTATGGCCCCAATCCAAAATTCGTTTAATATATTAAATGCGTGATGCATTCCAGACTCATTCTCACTCCCACACTCACTGCAAAATAATCAAAACAACAGGGATGGAAATTGCAGAGCAAGGAGATGACTTGAGAAAAAGGTTTTGTTCAGAGTTTCTGCAAGTACTAAATAGCATGGGAAATGATAAAGGTAACAATCACATTCACTTGAGATTTAGATTAGGGTTCACTAGAATTATGAATTTTCTTTAACCGATTGAAACTTTTTCCTTGTGTTTGTTTCAGTTCACCGACTGTCAATTTCTCGAATCAAGAGGTTTGCTCAAAGTTCATCAAAAAAAAAAAGAGGTTTGCTCAAAGAGGAGAAAATCTCTACTTGATTTTTGAGGTATCAATTTTTTTTTTTATTCGGCCTCATCCAATTTCTATATTGTGGATATTTTTTATAGTTGGATTTAATAGATAGATGCATTAGATCAGCTATTTTAGATACATAAAGTTCTGTGATTTTTTAGGTTGCTTATGTGTATGGTGTTGGCTTTAAAAGAGGGGATATAGGCTGGGGTGTGTGTGTGCACTATAAGGGTACATGTTGGATTGTTAGCTTTGTGTTGCTAATTCCTAATTTAGGCTTAATATATCCTTCCTAGTTCCTAGTTTTATGTCACCTAATACATGTACTTAAATACTTATTTTTGAATTCTGACAGTTACCTGAGTAATTGAGTTGATGACTTCTTCGAAACAAATTTCACTTGTTGCCAAGATTTTGATCCCTCAGCTAATGTACTATCTTGCATTGTCGTTTGACTTTTAGCATGGGAAATGATAAAGGTAACAATCACATTCACTTGAGATTTAGATTAGGGTTCACTAGAATTATGAATTTTCTTTAACCGATTGAAACTTTTTCCTTGTGTTTGTTTCAGTTCACCGACTGTCAATTTCTCGAATCAAGAGGTTTGCTCAAAGTTCATAAAAAAAAAAGAGGTTTGCTCAAAGAGGAGAAAATCTCTACTTGATTTTTGAGGTATCAAATTTTTTTTTTTTTTATTCGGCCTCATCCAATTTCTATATTGTGGATATTTTTTATAGTTGGATTTAATAGATAGATGCATTAGATCAGCTATTTTAGATACATAAAGTTCTGTGATTTTTTAGGTTGCTTATGTGTATGGTGTTGGCTTTAAAAGAGGGGATATAGGCTGGGGTGTGTGTGTGCACTATAAGGGTACATGTTGGATTGTTGGCTTTGTGTTGCTAATTCCTAATTTAGGCTTAATATATCCTTCCTAGTTCCTAGTTTTATGTCACCTAATACATGTACTTAAATACTTATTTTTGAATTCTGACAGTTACCTGAGTAATTGAGTTGATGACTTCTTCGAAACAAATTTCACTTGTTGCCAAGATTTTGATCCCTCAGCTAATGTACTATCTTGCATTGTTGTTTGACTTTTAGCTTAGCAGCATATCCTGGAATCAGGGACTTTAAGTAATTCTTGCAATCAACTTAAACTGGTTGAATGTTTTTGAAAAAATTGTCATGTGCACTGTTGTTAATTAGATCAGTAGTCGCTTGGCTGAAGTTGTTAATTTAAGCAGTCCTGTTATTCTTGTACTCCCTCCGGCTTGAAATATAAGCAACAAAAAACTCATTTCATTTGGTTTAAAATATAAGCAAAAGTTAATTAATCTTAAATTTTATTTCATTCTGAATGCAACTTTTTTAAAATATACCTAGAAAATTGTTTTCTCATTTAATTTTTGTTTTATTCCCAATATTACTTTCCTAAAATACCTTTATTTTTTATAAATTTGAGAAAATTAAATACAATCAATTAACCTTCTTGATAAGTGTGAAAGTAGTTAATTTTGCTTATATTGTAAGTCGGAGGGTGTATTTGTCAATTGTTTGTTCGCATATCTTAACTTGTAGCAGATGCAGGGATTGTGTTGAGACTAACTTAAAAAACCAAAAATGTAATTTTGCTTCAAATCGTTGTATCTCAAGTAGTTACATTACAATCCGTATCTCAAGTAGTTGCAGTAGAGACTTGTGGATGTTTGATTTTACTTTTTAGTGGTCTTTGAGATTAGTAGAGTTCTTATGCTGTTGTTTGACTAATACTTTGCATACTACTAGTAACAGGCTCACAATGATGTTCTATTGTTGAATGAACTGACAAGCATTTTAGTTCACTTAAATTAAACTATCTCTTGATTGAGTAACTTTTTTGTGTTGTAGAAATATTTGGGCACAGTTAGAGAGGAGGGCACTTTAAATATTCTCCTGGAGTTTGTTTCTGGTGGATCCATTTCATCACTATTGGGGAAGTTTGAAGCTTTCTTAAGGTGTCAAGTTTTACCCACTGAATTAATGTACTTGGTAATTCATTATGCCATAAGGTTTTCACTGATTCGTTCAACAGGTCATAAGAACTTATACCAAAATTGCTTCTTGGACTTGATTACTCACACAAAAATGGAATGATGCACAGAGACATTAAGGTGCCTTTTTTTTTGTTTTTAATATTATTAATATGTATGTTAGTTTGGTTCTTTTTTCAGTGGCTGATGTTCTAGTAAAAATTAATTTCAGGGGGCCAATATTCTTGCAGATAATAAAGGGTGCATAAAACTTGCAGATTTTGGGGCATCCAAGCAAGTTGTTGAGCTGGTAAACTAAGTCTTATTGTTGCTCTTCTGTTTTATATACTGTTAACCTCAAAAAAAGTAATTTGGCAAGGATTCTAGTTTTGGGGTGGCTTTTCTAGGTTTTTTTGTTTTTCATTCCCATCTTTGTACATTCTTGCTAAAAATATGTCTTATTTTTCTCAGTTTTTAACTGTATGAAAAAAAGTTGCCCTCGAAAAGTCATGTTAAATTGCAGAGGGTTGTTGCCCTTGGTAATTCTTGTTAAATTTAACGAGGGCTATGTCCATTGGTAAGAAAACCCTTATTACCAAGGGTTATGTCCCTCAGTAATTACTGAAAGTCAAATCCCTCAGTAAGTGCCCTCGATAATTACAGACAGCCTAACCCTTTGGTAAGTGCCCTCAATAATTACCAATGGCCAGATCCCCAATTCAAGGGGCCAACATTACCGAGGGGTTCGCGTCTGTCGATTATCCTTCGGTATCACATCATTACCGATGGACTCTTGAGGATTACCAAGGTAATCAGCCAATTTCATGTAGTTAGACTCAATCAACCAAACCAATCCAACTCGAATTTATGTGGGATGGGTTGGTTTAGATTTGACATTCAAATTTAGAGCAACCCGACTCAACCCAACCTAATTTATTCTTAATGGCTGGGTTAGAGAGTCTCAGTCAACTTACTAAGAATGGTTTCGATTGATAAAATAATGCAGATAACACAACTTTTTAATACAAATAAATATGAACTGAATTTCTATATCCAGATTACACTTGAATAATGACGATGGAAACCCACCCAAAGAAAAAACATGCATCATTCACATGAACAAACAAAGGGTGGTACACTAACTTTTTCTTTTTTTTTTTTTGCTTTTAGGGCTTCTTGGTGGTTCTAGCCACTGCTTGCTGGTACCTAGATGCATATCTATGAAACAAGGCTAGTGCATTACTAGTGACTTCTGCCACATTTTGTGCCTTAACCTTTATAGCAGCCATGCTCTTACTCATCCTTCGACCAGGGAAAGAATACACACAACTGCTAGCATCTGTTAAGGCAGTGCTCACCCATGTCTCAACGTTACTTATATGCCACAACATGTCATCATTGATGGCGGAACCATGTCGGCTCAACTGGCGTAGTTCTTTGATTGCTTGGCTAAGTTGATCTACACTATCAGAGATTTGATTCGCGCAATCTTGCACAGTTTGGTACTTCTTGTCTTTCTTGATTGTCTTAAGTTCCTTGGCAACTTTTAACAAGTACCCTCTTGTGTTTAGTGCTCTAGAGAGGCTCACTGACAAGGCAACATGGGCTAAGTGATTAGGGCCATCTATAGTGGAATAATTTGTAACATATCTGGCCAAGCAACGAATGCATAGATCTTGGTAGAGAGTGCCATTGCAAGAGGACTCTAAGTAGCTCATTGTTTGGGAATTTTGCTTGGCCAAGGATGCCTTAACTAGGACACATGGAAAGAAGAGAGAGAGGAAAATGACTAGCAATGTGAGGTTGAGTTGTGACATTTTAATTGAGTGACACTTGAAGCTTGCTAAGCTCTTAGGGCAATAGAAGAGAGTTCTCAATGATCAAATGCAGGTTTAATTTTTAGTTGATGAAAATGGTATTGAGGTATGGTGCTTATATAGAGATTCACGTCATCACATGCCTTTTCCTCCATCACATGTTACCTGATTTTACGTCCTTCATATATGCATTGACATGCGCTAAGAAAGAATACTAGGAATAATATTATAAGTTTTCAATAGGATCTGGTCGGTCAAAAATATGGGGTTAGCAATAGCATTATTATTAGCATTGACATAAATTAAGCATTGATTTATGATATGTGTAGATAATACTCCCTTCATCCACGTCCGTAGCATGATGAGTCATAAGTGATTTAGTCTCGCTTAAGCAATATCTCAAGTTCAATAACTTGAATGCAAAAAATTTATGTTGGAAGACTTATCTACCACAATTAAGCAAGTGATCTTAGTTGGATCCGGATGTACTCAGGTAGAATTAAGGAAACTAGGTGGGCAACCAGAAAAAGAAGATAATACTCCTGTTTTATATGTATTGTAGTTTAAGGTTATGTAGAAAGATTAAGCTAAAATATTATTAAATAATGTTGTAAGAATCTGGGGGGCTTAATTATGTCACAGGTCCCTGAAGTTTGGGGTACTTTTGCCAGATACTCTTATTCTTTTTTTTTTTTCAATGTCTAACTTCCCGTAGTTACTTCTGAGTTTGTCATATACCCCTACTAGGCTACTACCAATTCTGGCTAATTTTGCTGACATGTAACATCGGAATCCTGATCAGATGCAGGAGGTTAAGCACCTGGTACCCCGTGGTTGAAAATCCTTTTTTCAAAAAATTTAAAAAACTAAAAAACTAAATATTTTTATATTTTTAGTTAAATAAAAAAAGAGAAAAAAGAATTGAAGAGAGAGGTCGTCTTCGCACGTGTGACATCACTCGACATCACATGACCAACCTCCTATGTCTGATCATGATTCCGATGTTACATGCCAGCAAAATTGGCCAGAATTGGTAGTAGGGGTATATGACAAAATCAGAAGTAACTTCAGGGAGTCAAACATTGGAAAAAAAAATAAGGGTATCTGGCAAAAGTACCTCAAACTTCAGGGACTTGTGACATAATTAAGCCGAATCTGAGGTATTTGATTAAATTAAAGGACCCTTAGCTTGTGTAAGAATTATTGAAGAGAGAAAAAGATGTTGTGATTAATAAAGATATAATTAAGAAAAACAGTGCGATTATATATTGGGTTTATAAAATAACAATATATATGAAACAAGGTTAAAAAAAAAAAAGAAAGTTTAACTTACGTATAAAATGAAGGGAGTAGTAATTGATTCATGCATGCAGAAGATATTCCATAATCATTCCAAGAAAATACTCTCGCTTATCCTTATTACGTATACTTTATACTTAAGTGCGAATCACACAAATCAAAGTGGTAATTACTTGATCAATCACTATTTTTAATTTTATACTCTCGCATGAGTCTTTTTACGAAGAATTGATATTTTCAACTTTTAATTATTCTTATCTTCATCTCATTAATCATGTTATGCTTCCATTCACTCAACATTCTCATTATCCAATGTCTAGCAGTCTTTTTCTTACTCCTATAAAAGTAATTAAAAAAACTCACGAAGAACAAATGTAAAATGAATGATTTTTAGTTAATGAGAGCACTCATTTATTAGGGATAATCAGCTGGAAAAAAAATTAAATGCATTTTAAAAAATATAAACTATCTTATATGTATGATAAATTTTTTTTCCAGAAAGCAAATATATAAATAAGAGAGGAGGAAGTAACAAGTTGAAGACCCTTGTTTAAGAAGGATGTTTTCCTTATTTTGAGTGTAGTTGTATGGTAAGTAATGTGGCTCAAGCTTTTGTTGTTATACGTTTATACTTTACAGGTTAGACATTTTGACATTAGATTATAATATAACTACGCGCGATCGATGGTTACGCAGGATTTTTTTTTTTTTTTTTTTTTTTGGGAGTGCGCAAGAAAAGAAGGTGTCAATAGATGCTTAATATGAAGAAAATTAAAATGTACTACTATGAAACTTGAGTAGCTGGGAATAGTTTAATAAATGATTGTTGATGATTCTGAAGGCTGGATGAAGGTGAAGCTCTCAGCTTTTAAGGCGATGCCTGTGGGTCTATGTCCCCATGTGTGTATTTGTTGAATTGGTTGGCACAATAATGAATTCGAGTCAATTTTAACTTAATGATATAGATGTTGGAATTATTTTAATAATTCATGTGGGCTGCAATATTTAGTTTTAATAAAAACGGGTTAATAATATGATTTATTTGGAGATGCTTTTATGCCCTACTATTTGGTGAGGTTTGAATATTTGAAACCTGATCAGTGTTGGAAACAAAGTGTGGGCCTTAACCCTTTTTGGTCCATGATGGGTGGAGACTAGGGTTAATGACTATAAATTGGCTAGGTCTCCTCTGTCATCACATATACACTGTTAATGATTAGACAGAGGAAGATCTTGTCATCCTTCTCAGGATTCTGAAAAGGTGTTAATGCTATAGTCCCTAATCTATCACGTCTTCAATAAGTAGGTATAAATTCAATATCAGTGTTTTAATTTCATATAATCACATATATTATTTAATATCAGAGCCAATGATTATGTGATTTAAGACCTGAAAAATTATGGATCAAAATTTCTTTTTGTGGAATTTTTACACCAATTTTTGGTTATTTTTGTTCATTATATATGTAATTTTTGAACCAAACTATTTCGAAGAAATTGAATCCTTGAAGCATAGGGTTTTTGTAGAGCATAATCACGGGAGCATTTTGACACCAAAATCGTTTTGTTTCGTTACGTATTGAAGGAGAATTTCGATTTTGAAATCTGAAAAATTAGGGTTCATTGAACCGCTAGTTTTGGCATTAATTTCGCATGAATCAATTGATAAAAATTGGGGGTTTTTATTGTAACGAGTTAGAAATCGTTTTCTAAACAAAACCCATATGCATATGAGATTATGTTTTATAACCTTCAATTTTTGATCGCTCCTTACTTTTCACCGCGACCCGTTTTTATGATTTTGGAGTTTTAAAATCCGCATGAAATTGTTACGATGATTCTGTTTTCGGTGTTGTGTGCACTAAAATCATGTTTCTAATGATTCCCGGTTTGACTCAAGTTGATAAAAGCATAAAAATTAAGGTTTGATACCATGTTAATGGCGGAATCCGGTTTAGACCCGGTTCGTTGCAGGCGGGTTGCGGGTTGACCCGCTAGAGGAAGAAGATGAAGTATTAAATTATTTAAAAAAAAAAAGTTGCAAGGTTGACTGGGTCGAGTTTTCAGTTTTGAACTACCGGACCCCTTGGAAACTTGCCAGATTCGACTACCACTGGGCTACTGCATCATATATACTAAAAGGGCAATGCAGATATATATATATATATATATATATTAAATTTGTGTATCAGCATTTTGTTTGTATTTTTTTTTACTGAATTATAATTATAACTAGTTATTTTGCATTACCGCTAGTTATTTTGCATTACCTCTTATTGCCAACAAGCTGAGTTATAACGATGTGCTTAATAACAAAAAATGATGGTTGTCAATAATATTATTATGCCTCATATATTTAAGTGTGTTTCTTGTTAATTATTATTAAACTATGTTGAAATGTGAAGGCATTAATGTTTTTTCACGAGGCTTAATAAAATGGCGAGTGATGAAGAAAATTAACATGACATATATATTTTATCACCGACAATTTGACATTAAAGTAGAACTTTCTTTGATATAACTTTTTCTATGATTCTCTAATGTTTTCCTTATGAGTTGTTTGAAAAGTTATATAAAACAGATGATGCTTTATTAAGTTGACTTTTGCTTTTGTCGGTTCTACACACATGTTGAGTGGTACACTCTCTGAGGTTGATTATAAAATATTTATGACTACTGACATATTGTAAATATGTACAAATATAGAAATTTTTTCCAGAATTAGTATATGCCTCATAATTTCTGCTTTCATAATGAAATTATATGATAGTATGGTAATCTCATGGCATAAAATTTGTGTTTTATTATTGACATAATATATATATATATATATATATATATATATATATATATATATATATATATAATCATTGAGTGGCATCGGTGATTGTGTGGATATGAAAGTATTGAGTGGTGTGAATCACATATGTTTTGGAAATATTTGATGCATTATAAATTTTTGTTTTGATACTCTATTTTCAATATAAATACTTTTGTGATATTTCCAAAATTAAGTCTCCGTTGTATAATTGTGCTATTTGGAATGTATCTAATATATATTAATTGAATAACATGTGTTGGATATAAATTGACTATTGAAAATATGTGGTTCCTTCATGAAAAATTGATTAATTTATTCTACCTTGTTATTTTTCTATTGTCATTATTGAAATTATTGAATTGGATAGAATAAGAGAATGTGTGAACCAAATAATTGTTTGACCTTGGTATATTGATTATTTTTCCGCTGCGTGAATATCTCTGTAGAATACTTGGATATGTTATGATTTTATTTTTTCAATTGATATTTTGATGACTAATATTCTAGGAAATCAGTATACCAAAATTTAAATCTTCACATGATATATTTGGCCAATGTTGTGAAATTTGCAATTTGGGCTTAGTTTGATGTACCATGTTCTTTAATTATAAAGCACTATTAGATATTTTTAAGTGCAAAATTTTTGGAAATGTCGTTGGATTTGAAAAGTACGAGTATTCGTTATTGATACATATTCTCAAAGAAAGTATCATGATTTTTCCTTTTTCGCAAGAACAATTTATCGTTGGGTAAATATATATTGTAACTAATTCCATCCAAAGGGAGCTACTCGCTAATCGTTTGATTTCATTATTTGAGGAATGTGATATGTATAATAAAAGGTTAATTTTGTGATGAAGTTATTGGAGGTGCACTGGTGTAGGAAATCTTTCTGCTTAAAGGTGATAGATTTCTGAACTTGATGCATGCTCATTGAGTAACTCTTCAAGGAAGTTTGGGATGAAGTTATTGGATATATTATGATCTAGGGATTTTTCTGCTCAAAGGTGATTGATTTCGAAACTCAACTTATTATCATTGAGTAACTTATCATCAATGTTTGTAACTTAGATGCGTTGACCTATGGAGTTAACAAAGGTGCATTGACCTAGGGGAATGCCTGCTATTTTAATGTCACTACTCTCCAATTTTATTTATTTATTGCCTGCCCCATTTTTTTTAATGGGAGTACTATTGTTACTGCTATTTTGATAATATGATATACATGAGTTTTTTTTATGTATAAAATTGGGCCGTTTTTCCCTTTGCAGTTGTTCTCCTTAATCTGTTTTGTTTGGGTTGTTGGTGCTGCTTTTAATTAAATGGATTAATAAATTTATGCTCTTTGTTGTCGTATTTTCTTTTTTCTAATTGTGTTGTGGAACCACTTATGATGATCTTGGCCAATTTTAATAATATGGTTGTTCTTGTTTATTGTTTCACTTAAATAAAATTGGGCATTTTTTTTTGGTTGCGTTGTTGCTCTTTTTCATCAAAACTAGGCAATTTTATTTGCAGCTCCTAATTGGGAGATTTTTTTTTTCGGTTGTTAATAAAATTGAGTCGTTTGATGTTTCTCCTTAATAAAAACAAATTGGATTGGGTTTTTTCCTGTTGTTGTTCCTTCTTTTCTTATGCACGTAATTATTGTATTTTTTAATTATTTTTTCCGCTGCATCAAATTTTCTAAAAATATTTGGAGAAGTATTTAACATATCTTGTATCTTTAATAAACAATAGAAAATATTATTCCTGTGTAAGAGTTTTCATTAATTGATATAAGGCATCACCATCAAAGTGGGATCACCTATAACAATTAGTGAAAAATATCTTTGTAATTTGAGGAATGTTTTTTTTTTTTTAACATTGCATGCAATTTTCTGCTTAAAGGTGATATCGATAATTGTATGTTATGTTTTAAAAATTGATTGCGATTGGAGTTATTGGGGAAGATATCTGCCTAGTAAAATTTGCTGCTTAAAGGTAATGAATTTCCTAACCAAACATATTCTCATCGATTAACCCACCTGAGGTTCTGATCTTGGTAGTTACCTTGGTTTGTGCATTCCGCCTATAGGTGATTGCACTGTTATGTTGGCCTCATTGTGACAGCTAGTTCTTATTTGGAGCTATGTCTTGTTCTATTATTTGACTAATATGCATTCATGTTTTGCCTAAACAGGAAGTTTTTCCATGAACTATTATTAAGCTACTTTTGAGATTTTGACTGGCTTGAATTAAAAAAATGAAAGTAGTTAGTGAATGATATTTTCATGTGATTTATGTTAATTAATAATTTATTTTTATATTGATTTTGAAAATGTTATTTGTTGAGATCATGTTATAAAGATTTCAAAATCTTGTATATGTGCTTATAATTTTTTTTCGTGAGTCTTTAAAGTCCTGACATAAAACTTGCACATATAACATTAACACGAAATATGCATTTCACTATTGATTATACTAGGTAATATGGAAGTGAATTTTGCTGAAATTATATTTTGGATTCCATGAGTTTTAAAGATGTGATATGTATTTGGCAAACATGTATACATGTGCTTATAATTTCATTTTATGGATTATTTGGGAGTATAATAAAATTATGAACATGTTTTTCACATTCTTTTAATAAAGGGAATTATTGAGTTTGATTAATTTTGACATCAAAGATGATTTTCCTCTGGATGAGATATTTGTCTTAAGGCTTTTAGATTGAGAAAATTTAACAAAATTATCATTCTATTTCTCCATTGATCTCTTATCCATAATCATGAATACCGCTATAACCATTTCTTGAATTTTTATTTTTATTTTTTTTGCAATAAGCATTGAGACAATAAGTTGATGACAATAAGTCATATTAATTTAAGATTAGATAAATCTTGACATCAGTGAGAGTATGATGACTTTGTCATTGTTTTATGACAAGAATGATAAATTATTTTGATATAGTATATGATTATAGGACATATTAAATTAAGATTGTAAGAATCTTGACATCAGTGGGAGTATTATGACTTTGGTCATTGTTCGATGTCAATAATGGTGATTAAATTATTTTCATGAATATTATATGCTTATAATTATGAGAAATTTTGAACCCTTGGATATATTGAATAGGTATCAATTGGTCTAGAATTTGTGATGTTGCAAATGTGATATAAGATGTGTTCATTATATTTGTTTGTTGATAAAGATAAATGGTAAATTTGAGTTCTTTTAACCAGATGTTTAAAAGCATATTTCACATGTGTATTTTGTTCACGTTAGGTTGCTACACATTATTTGGTTAAGAGTGGTATGACATGATTTCACTTTGAAAATTTTAGTTTCCTATACCTTGATGTTGTTTTGATAATAGTGATTATTCACATCGGTGTTGACCATGTGAAAGTGAAATATTTGATGTCATATAAATTTGAACACATTAATTTTGGATTGAAGTTAGTAATTCCGTAACCAAAGTCTTTGGCCTGAAGCATTTGAAATGCTCGATATTGACATTTACAATTTTTTTTTTAGTTAAGTGGTTAATTAGTGAGAGTTTGAAAATATAGTGTCGTGTTGGATTATTATTTTGACCACTTTGTGTTTTGGTTGGCTTGTATATATACATATATATGCCGAAAAAGTTACTTTTATATTAATTTTCGTATTTGTATATATCAACTTTGATTTTAGTAACTCCGTGTTGAAAGAAACATTGTACTTGTGGTTGGCACTTTAAGATTTTTTGAGGTACAATGGTGTTTTGTAGCTCGGTGTCGTCGGGACCACTATGTCGGTGGTTGACACCAGATGAGAATTGAGGCATATGATATATACTTTGTAGTTCGGCATCGTTGGGACCACTATGCCGGTGGTCGATGCCATTTGGGAGCTGAGGCATAATAATATTTTATAGCTCGGTGTTGATGGGACTACTCTGCCGGTAGTCGACACCATATTGGAGCTGAGGCAAGGTGGTTCTGATAAACCACATAGTTTCTTTGGCTTTTATGCATTTGAGAGAAACTAAGGACTGACGAAGGAAATGATAGTTTGGCTTTTAGATCACATTGGCATATCATTTTCTTGCCACACTCCACAACCGATGACTAGTCGACGGAGTCGATGATGTTTGTAACCATAGAAGGTACTGTATCAATAAAGGATATAACTACCGCTATGATTCGATATTATTTGACTTTTGTATTGGACAGAGTCATATTCAAATATTGCATCTTGATCATATGTTATTCTAAAGATGATGGCCACATCCTTAGAATTAGTCATTAACCCGAGAGTCGTTTTCAAATTTTTAAAATTTTTCAAATTGAATTTGTACAATTAATTTTGCCCAAGTGGGAGATTGTTGGAATTATTTTAATAATTCCCGTGGGCTGCAATTAATTGTAATATTTAGTTTTAATAAAAACAGGTTAATAAAATTTTTTGACCTTGGGTTTGACTTGCGTTGACTTTTCTCTCCTAGGGTTAGGTGTGACGACCCAATTTTCTATTCTAAATTAAATACTTATATTCAAAAATACGACCATTTTTTTTCTTTTTCTTTCATCATAAGTTAAGTCATCATCCATTTCGATTTTTGCGGAAAATACTCAAACATCATGAAGGAAAACATCCATTTTACATTCCATCATAAAAAGAAAGTACATATCCGTTACATTAAAAGCTACTAACATTAAACTTAACTTGGGTACTCTAGGTCATTACATTATATTACATATATTACAACAAAATATATAATAACCTAGAGCAATAGGTTCGAAACTCAAAACATAACATAATTAAGAGAAACCTGATGAGTCACACTATCCACATTCCGACCTCTAGAACTCAACTCAATCATCAGTTCCCCACTGACTGCCAGTTGAGTTGTCCATGAAATCATCATCAGCCACCGGATCGGCATCCTCCACCGGATCCTCATCCTCTAACGGATCCTCCTCCTCCTCTTCCTCCTCATGTACCGGATCAGATGGCACATAAACTGGAGTCCGAGATCGGGCTCTAGTGGAAGGATGAGAGGGAGCAGAAACCTCCAAAATGATTCTTTCCTCAGAGGATGATGGACTTGGTGGAAGGGTGCGTCTCGGAAAACGTCTTGGTGGTGGTGGTGGTGTTCCATGGCGAAACACAAAATTTGGCGGAATGTGCATAATGTACATCATTGGGACTCTCGTTCGACGCGGACGCATTCAGGACCATTGGTTTGGGTGACGGAAAGTGACTTCCACGTCCCCTTCATAGATAGCCCTATGATCCTCGAAATTCCACTCCCCATTAGGGAGCGGCCTCATCTCCACGCAGATCATATTCCTGGCCATGACCTACAACAAGGGATTAGGAGTGAGTCATAGCTAAATACAATAACAAATGAGCATAACAGGGGCTAAAAATAACAAACACATGTAATCAGATAGCATCAAGAATGTAAATGTATGCTCAAACCGGTTTAACGCATTTTTAATTTCATTAGTGACATGATGCATGCCTACTCCTCGTTCATGCTTCACAGTTCGACATCATTTCGGGAATTCGTTTCAAACCTATGTTTTCATCGAACTGGAGCGTATCCATATCCCATGCATCACGATTGATTGGGAATTAGCCTTCATAGCATTCTCATGCTACGGGATCCAAATCATCATAGCACCTTCAGGGCTATGGCATCACAGCTCATTCAATGCTGCGGAATACGTCTAACTATGCAAGATTCCACAATCGAATCGGAGCAACTCCATGCATGACAATACCACATTCAAATTTCATTTCCTTTTGTTTTCACTACTCTCATCATCATCTTTTTTCATTATCTTTCAATTATCTTTTCTTTTAGCTGGTGTTGATGCTTCTCGAAAAATACCATCAGAGGCATAGCCATCTCATGATGGATTTACTTGCTTTCTTTCTTTATTGTAGAAAATCCATCAGCGGTCCACCCACTTTGTGATGGTTTTAGGAATAGCATAATTATTTATTTAATAATCCGTCGGGGCCTAGCCTCCTATTGGCGGATATTTATTGCAACGACCCCATTGGGACTCCCTTAGAAAATATCAACCAAGTGAATAAAACTTTCACTGGGACGTTAGGGATAATATCAACCAGATGGGTGTACGCACTTCCGTTGGGACTCCATTGGGTAAATAATCAACCACTGAATAAAATTCCAGTAGGACACCTCCAGGATAATTATCGACCAACGGGATTAGGTTTTTAAGCATAAAAAGAAATATTTAGAGTTTAGTAATTTAAGAGTTTAGACGAGTTAATCTTTAATTGAAATTGTAGAAAAATAAAGGTTTTCTGAAAAATTCTTTGAATTACTCGAGTAGTTCTTGACTACTCGAGTGTTCATGTAAAATCACTCGAGTTCTTAAGAAATACTCGAGTGTTCTTCCAATTTTCCAGAATACTCGAGTCTTCCTTAAATTACTCGAGTGTTTTTGCTGCAACAACACCAGTTTTTGCACTTTTCAATATCAATTCGAACTCCTTGCTTTATATCTCCATTCCTATGCAAAACAGCAACTTGGACTCATAAAATAAACATGTTAGAACACTTAATCATCACTGAAACAACATCAGATAACATCAATCACAGATTGCATCAAAACTTGCAAATATCCAATTTAAAACATGAAATCCATTTCCACTTGATTTTATTTTCGAAACACATTACAGTGAGCTTGGTTAGGTTCATTTAAACTTATTTAAGTCATAAAACCTTGAGCCTCTGACCTCCAAGTCAGAATCCCAATTCAAGTTTCATCCCTCTTTTGAACCTTAATGGTTCCTACATTTCTAGCTTGAAATTACTCATTCTAGTATTTAGATAACTCCTCCCTTACCTCAGAGAAGCTAAAGAAAGGATAGTTTCGAAGAGAAAAGAGCTGAATCAAAACTTTGTTTCTGGACTTTGTGCAAAACAGTTGCACTGGCTGATTTTGGCAATCAATTGCACCACGAATAAAACATAAAAAAGAATGAAACAAGTTAGCTTCAGAAACTAGGAAGTTCTAACTTTAAATGAAAACAAGTTTGAAATCGAAAGGGTTCTTGGATTTACCAAACGAATTCAAGGAAGATGGGTGTTTGGTGCTGAACTTTGCTCTGTTTTCACAGCTTCAAGACCTCAACTTTGGTTGCCTATAATTCGATCTATAGGAGGCTATTTGATGTGATTTCAAGTTCTAATTCAAGAGTGGAATCAGAACTTCAGTTTGTGTTTAGGTTTCAAAGCAAAAGGATGAGAATTGAGAGAGAACAAAAGGATTAAAGTGAGCTCTGCAAAACAGAGAAATTTTGCCAACAATTCGGGTTTCAAGAGATTTGAGGGTGTTTGGGCTTCATTGATCACTTATTTATAGGCTAGGATTACCCTCCTTCGAAGTAAGGTCCAGCTCTGTGCTTGGAACCTCAAGAAAACGCGTTTTGGTGCGAAGTTCAAATGAAAACCGACTTATACACTTAACCAGACTGCTTGATTTACTCGAGTCTTTTACCCAATACTCGAGCACTTTTCAGAAATTCAAAGAACACTCGAGTCTTTTCTGAAAGACTCGAGTCTTTTGACTAAAATTCAAATTTTTCAAGCAATTAATGATTATACTCGAGTCCTTCCCAAAACACTCGAGTATAATAACCTAATTTTCGAAAATTCATTATTTTATTCAACATATTAACATTATTATGTAAATACTTAATATTTATTTATTCAAAATACAGGGCCTTACATTAGGTCTTTGTTTTTTCCTCACGGTGGCTTGGCCATCGTCGCCGGCATAATCATGCCGAAGAAACGAGGTCGTCCCTCCAAATCTACTCCATCTTCTTCCATCTAACCCTCTAACCCATCTCCTACGAATGATATTGAGCCACAATCGTTTGACCTCTCGCAGGTTGATGATGAAGACCTTGCGAAAATAGAAAACTTAACTCCTAAGCAAGTTGAGATATGGTTGAAAAACCTTGATATTCTACGTGAAAAGATCAAAGGAAAAGGTTTATTAACTCAGCAGATTGATGAGCACGTTGGGACTGATTCAGATCAGACTCATGCAAATGAGAAAAATAAGGATTCATCAGATACACGAGACTGCGGCAATGATCAGAATAGTATCCCTGCAATGGAAAAGAGAGCATCTGTATGGGATTCCTTTGACATCTCAAAGCTGCGAAATGCTGGTGAAAAACTAAAGTTTTGCAGGCCTGTTCTGAAGGAAGGAGTTAGTGTAGGCAAGATTGAGATAGCTGATGTAGAGAATGAAGTGAAATATTGGCAAAATTCCTTGGTTTGCTATGTCCTAGGAGCAAAGCCTTTGTATTCTGTTCTCAGTGGATACATTAAAAAAATTTGGGGATCATATGGTATTGATAAAGTGCTGATGAATAATGATGGCACTATGATAGTTAGATTTAATACTGCAGAAGCCATAAATTCTGTTCTTGAGGTTGGAATATACCATTTTGACAAAAAGCCTTTGATCTTAGCTCCTTGGACAGGTAATCCTGTGATCCGTGGAAACCAAGATAGGCTGCCAGTATGGATTCAACTCCCCAATCTCAATTTAAAATTCTGGGGAGGAAGTGCTCGAAGAAAAATTGCAAGATTGATTGGTGTTCCTATTATGGTAGATCAAGTGACTCAAGAGAGGAATCGTATAAATTTTGCTAGAGTCCTTGTTGAAGTGAATCCTTCAGTGTTACTTGAAGAAGTCTATTTTGAAGATGAACATGGCATCCTAATATCACAAAAGGTCTCTTATGAATGGAAGCCAATGCTCTGTAGTAAATGTTCTATGTATGGGCATGATTCCAGCATGTGCAGAAAGAATGTCAAGCAGGCCTGGGTTGAAAAGAAAAAGCCATCACAGAAGGATATTGAAAAGATTGATGATAGTTTGAAGCTAAAGGAATGCACTGAGAAGGGGATAATACCTGAGGAAAATATCCATAGTGCAATTGAGGCAGTGGAAGCAGTTATTGGTGAAGGAGCTCCTTTAATGAAGCAGCCAATATCAGTTCCCAATTCTACTTCCAATGAGAATGAAGGCTGGACAACAGTCACCAGAAGCAAAGCAAACTAGAAACTGAAAGGAGAGGCTGTTAAGCCTATCCCTCATGGATAATCTAGGTGCTTGGAATATAAGAGGGCTCAACCACCCTCAAAAACAAAAGGAAGTTGTCAACTTCTGCAGGTTGAATAATGTAGGTATGTTTGGTATTTTAGAAAATAAATTGAGAAGCAACTCAGTTTCCACTTTGGTTCAGCATATGGTCCCTGGCTGGGGCTTTGTTAGCAATAATGATGTTTGCTCTATTGGTAGAATACTGATAATCTGGAAACCAGATATGTTTGATGTGGTTTTGGTAGCTAGGTCTCCTCAGTACATCCACTGCCTTGTTACAGTGAAGACAAACAACTCTTTATTCTTTGTTACCTTTGTTTATGCTTCTAACAACCATGATGACAGGAAAGAGCTTTGGCAGGTCATAAAAGGCATGAGCTCTTTCATTCAGATTCCCTGGGTGATTCTTGGTGACTTTAATTCTATCCTGGATCCTGATGAGAAAATTGGTGGTTCTGCTGACATTGATCATTATCAGGACTTTAAGGAATGCATTGATGATAGCTTGTTGATTGATATGAGATTCAAAGGCTGCACTTTCACATGGACTAATAAACAGATTGGCCATGACAAAATAATGTCTAAGCTGGACAGGTGTTTAGTGAATACAGCATGGTGTTACTCCTGGCCTAATGTTGAAGCAAATTTTATGATTCCTGGCCCTTCTGACCATTCTCCAATTCTAGTGGAATGGAATCAGGTTGCTCCAAAACTCAGGTCAGAATTTAAGTACTTTAATATGTGGTCGCAGAATGAAGGATTCCTCAACATTGTTAAATCAACTTGGGATCTTTGCATTAGAGGTAATCAGATGTATCAATTAAGTATGAAGCAAGGCTTGCTAAGGAGACCTTCTCTGATATTGACAGGAAGGAGAAGGATCTAAGGGACAGACTGAACTTTACTCAGCATCTTTTATCTCAATATCCTCAGGATCCTATTCTGCAATCTGAAGAAAGGAAGCTATCTCTTGAATACAGATCTACTCAGCAAGCTCTGTTGTCTTTTCTCAGACAGAAAGCAAAAATCCACCGGTTAAAGGAAGGTGATCACAATACTGCTTTCTTCCATGCCTCAATCAGAGAAAGAGTTTACAGGAACAGAATTATCAGAATTAAAGATAGTCAAGGAGGGTTTGTCATAGGACAAGATAATATGAGTAATCTATTTACTGCTTTCTACAAGAATCTATTCTCAAAGAAATTGCAGTATCAGTGGAATGCAGCCTTTTCAGCAGGGAAGGTCCTGACAGTGAATCAGCAGATTAACCTGATTAAGCCTTTCACTAATGATGATATCAAACAAGCCTTCTTCTCCATAAATTCTAATAGCTCTCCTGGACCAGATGGCTATGGTTCTGATTTTTATAAGAAGGCCTGGGATATTATTGGTCCTAGCTGTTATGATGCAATTCAGGAATTCTTCTCTTCAAGTAAAATTCTGAGGAAATTTAATGAAACTAATCTAGTCATGATTCCTAAGATTGAGGGTCCAACTGAGGTGAAAGACTATAGGCCTATTGCTTGTTGCAATACTTTTTATAAGTGTATTGCCAAACTCTTATGCAGCAGACTGAATCATGTTCTACCTGAACTGGTTAATGAGAACCAGACAGCTTTTGTGCAGGGTAGAAGCATCATACACAATGTCCTTATTTCTCAGGAGTTGCTGAGATTGTATGGTAGAAGGAACATATCCCCAAGGTGCCTTATGAAGATTGATATTCAAAAAGCTTATGATACTCTTGATTGGAGATTCATTAGTGATATGTTGACAGCCTTTAAATTTCCTGAGAAGTTCAAATCCTGGATTTGGACTTGTGTTACAACTGCATCATACAGAATTGTCATCAATGGTCAGAAATCAGAAACTTTTACTGCATCAAGGGGTTTAAGGCAAGGTGACCCTGTGTCCTCTATCCTTTTTGTCCTTCCTATGGAAATTATGACAAGACACTTGCAAGTTGCTGCAAATCACAGGAACTTTAGGTATCACCCTTTATGCAAGGAATTGAAACTGATTAACCTAGCCTTTGCAGATGATCTCATGATCTTCTGTAAAGGTCATCCAGCAAGTGTTCGTATTTTGACTGAAGCGTTTAAGGAGTTCTCTTTGATTTCTAGTTTGGAAGCTAGTCTTTTAAAATCCCAGATCTTTATGGCTGGCTTAAATCCTGAAAAACAGAATGAGCTGATGCAAATCACAGGGTTTCAAAGGGGTGTTTTTCCTTTTAAATATCTTGGTCTGCCAATTTCAGCAAAAAAATGGTCTATTACAACTTGTAAAGTGCTTGATGAGAAGGTTAGCAAAAGGATTAAAAGCTGGAAGTCCAGGAACCTTTCTTACCAAGCAAGGTGCTGCCTCATTAATTATGTGTTGCTCAGTCTTCAGGTTTATTGGAGCCAAATTTTCTTGATTCCTAAGGTTGTGCTTAGATTAGTTGAAAAGAAATGTAGGCAATTCCTTTGGGGATCTGATAGCAATGGCTCTTATCATTCTGCAGTAGCTTGGTCTCAGGTTTGTAAGCCAAAGAAGCAGGGAGGTTTAGGCTTTAAAGATAGCATTACTTGGAATTTAGCAGCCTTAGGCAAGCAAGTATGGTTCATTGCTAACAAAAAGGATACCCTTTGGGTAAAATGGATCAATTTCATTTACTTAAAGGGATCTGATTTCATGGATTATATTCAGAAACCAGGAGATGGCTGGCATTGGAAGCAAGTGATTAAAGTGAAAGATAGATTGAAGGCTCACTTTCAAAATGATCTTTGGAGACATACCTCTGATGGTTTCTACACAATTCGCAGTGGCTATAAGATCCTCAAGAATCATTCCTCCTTTCTTTTTTATAGATTTGTTTGGAATCCTGTTAATGTTCCTAAACACAATTTCATTGTCTGGCTGGCTATGCTTGATAAACTTAAAACTAAAAACAGAATGAGTGTTTATATGAACATGCCTACTAATTGTGTCTTATGTGATTCAGGAATTAAAAGCAGGAACCACTTATTTTTTGAGTGTTCCTGGAGTCAGCAGCTGCTTGATGCTGTATGCCTCTGGATTGGTTTGGATTATTGGCCTAAGCTCTTTCAACACTGGACTCGATGGCTCATCTATGGCTTCAAAGACAAAACAAGGAAGAGGTGCATCTTTGCTTGTTTTGCTGCTGTAATTTACCATATCTGGTATGCTAGGAACAAACAGATATTTGCTCAGGAGAAACAATCAGTGGCTTATGTGCTGAAGTGTGTGAAGTTGGAGATTGCTTGTAGAATAAGTTTATGTTTTCCTCATTTTAATAATTGGGACAATACTGCTTTGGTCAATCGTATTCTCATTCAATTATGTAATTAGCTTGCTGTTTAGGGTAATGAACTCTTCCTAGAAGGTGACATTATCCTATTTAGTTTTGGCAGGCTCTTTCTCTTTGAACCCTTCCTAGAAGGTGGCAAAGGGTTTGAGGTTTGCCTTTAGGTGTATGATTTTATTTCTGCTTGTTGGTTAATGAATTTTTCGCTTACAAAAAAAAAAAAAAACAGGTTAATAATATGATTTATTTGGAGATGCTTTTATGCCCTACTATTTGGTGATCTATTATGGGTTTGAATATCTGAAACCTGATCAGTGTTGGAAACAAAGTGTGGGCCTTAACCCCCATGATGGGTGGAGACTTGGGTTAATGACTATAAATTGGCTAGGTCCCCTCTGCCATCACATATACATAATACACTGTAAAATGTGTCCACTCATAGTTTGCCCCATTGATGACTATAGAGGTTAGGGAGTAAGTGATCAGGCAGAGGAAGATCTTGTCATCCTTCTCAGGATTCTGAAGAGGTGTTAATGCTATAGTCCCTAATCACGTCTTCAACAAGTAAATATAAATTCAATATCAGTGTTTTAATTTTATATAATCACATATATTATTTAATAAAATTCTAACAATAGAAACCCCCAAAATCAAGATTAGAAGCTTTGTGTGAGACAAAAATTACGTGTCATTCAATGGTTAATAGTTTTTCCGATGAGTTGTGCAAGTGGGACTGCATGAATTGCATGTTTGGATGCAATTTGTGTGCCCTCAATTAATTTTAGAAAACATACGGAATTTATTTACAACTATTTCGCATCAAATAAATGTAATTTTTTTGTTCAACATGATTTTTCACCATGGAATCAAAGATGAGGCCGATTACAATCATACGAGAGAAATGAAAGGAATTTGGAGATGATCCGTATCATCCCGAATTTTTATTCATTAGTTGTGTTTTTTAGGTTTTATGTTCTTATATGCTTTTATGCCTTTGTACGACTTAATATGTTTTTAATTAATATGATTTTTTTAAGACTGGAGCGTCATAATAAAATTTTGATTTCATCGTTATATTTGAAATATCCTTTTTAGTCAAAATAAGTATAAAATTGTTATCATACGTTAAAAAAAATGGTATTTTTATTTAGTTTAATTAATATTTTGATAGGGAGCTCAAGTAGCAAGTCTTAGAGGCATTTTTATAAATTTTTTATTTAGGAAGATATGTTTAATTTAATATTTTGAACGTTCCTGTATGTTTTTCATAGCGTTATGAGATTGTTTTATTTTTAACTCTCAGACTGATTTTAATATATTACCGATATAAGTTATATTTAATGGTTTGCTATTTCAAAATTATGAATATTATATTTTATCAAGTTTGATATCTGGATTGATAAAATATAATTATATTTCAATTTTGATACTTTTTCTACAGTATGAATATCTTTAAGACCGGTTAATTAAATTGTCTCTTCTCAAATTAGACTGATAACTTTATTATTTTTAGTTTGTTTTGAATAATTCAAAATGCAATATTATTCCAGTTAAAAGTATTTTATTTTTAGGATCATCAAATTTTTAGTTAGAACTCCAAATACCTACACACATTGACCCACAAACGAGAACATAATATTAAACAATAATATATATACTGCCATGTGCTAGCCGCAAATCAACATGCCCATTTGGGCTTGTTCCACATGCACAAACAGCCCAATATTTGGGCTGTGTGCCGCATACCCATGTTGTAGTGTTAAAAGGGAATTTCAATTCCCTTGTGGCCTTATTTGCTTTTTGGTTGAACCCTAGCCTCCACTTAACTCTCTTACATCTTCTCCCATCTTCTTCTTGGAAGTTCATATCTTTCTCCATAAAAAATCATCCATGTTTCCATCAAAAACAAAAAACCTAACATAAAAACCTTCATAAAAACACTAACCCATCATTATTTCATATACCCACATCATTATCATCTCAAAAATCAAAATGGGTCTTGTTCAAATAAGCTTGGGTAAAGGTTTTGAAGCTTGGAGCAGACTTTATTTGGGAAGAGAAGCAAGCTTTTGGGGTTCTTAGCTTCAAAGGGGAATTTTCCACTCTACACCTTCATCCTCCTACTTGAGGTAAAGGGGGTGGTTTCTCTAACTTAGGATAGGGGTCGAAAAATAAACATTTGGGTATTCTTTGTTGTTAAAAATGTTACGAGTATGTGAAATGATAATTTTAGCCTTCTGTGTAACATCCCCAATTTTATAAAATTGCTAAGTGTAGTAGTTAGTAGAATTTTGATAATTGTAGCAACCTCTTTAAGTTCTTGAGTGTGTTAAGAAGTGTTTAGGAAGTGTTTAGAAAATAGAATTTTGATCAGAATAAGATTGTATAAGTCAAGAGTAGTTTAGAAGTGAGTATAAATTAGCAAAGGGTTGTGTGTAGAATTGCGTATGGTTTAGGCATGGCTTAGGACTCTTAGAATGCATGAAAGAATGGAAATTATAGGCTCTTAATCGATTAATCTGAATAAGATTTATGAACCTGTCAGCCCTTAATCAATTAATCCTCAGATTAATAGATTAAGCTTTGAAATTCTATCAACGCTAATCGATTATTGCAGGCCTTAATCTCTTATTTTTATGCACAGCATCAGGTCTTAATCGATTAACATATCAGTTAATCGATTAAGCCCTGTTATATCAGACTAATAACACGTGTTTTTCAATGTATTTTCATAAGTTTCCTCTTCTTCCACGAGTTTTCTTTTTCTCTCTCAACCAAGGGGTTTTGCAAACCCTCTTCTCTTCACCAAATCAACACTAAATAGCATTAAATAAACCCTCTAAATCATCTCTCCATTAATCCTTTATGTGTTTCCCTCTCCCAAATCTCAATTTCATCTCTTTTCTCAAAATCCCCAAATCCCCACATAAACCCTAACTTCTCCAATCCACCTTATAGAGTTTTGCAATCAACCAAGGAAGCTTAGAAAGTGGTTAAGGGCATGGAATAAGGGACTAAGGAGCTAGGATTGGAGCTTGGTGAGTGGGTTCCAAGAAAACCCCAATTTCTCCGCTTCTCTCCAAGAGGTAAGTGGGAGTACTTTGGTTTAAATTAGGGAAAAGATTTAATGATAATAATAGGGACATAATTAGGTGTATATAAATGTTTTATCAAGTTTAGAACTAAGTGGTTATATGTTATTGCTTGATGCCTTGACTAATTGTTTCTGTTAATTGTATGTTTGATCATGTGTAAGTGTGAATGATACTATATAATAAGTATCGCCAATGATCATAGGTTAGATAACCCAACCAAATTGGTATAAAATATTAAAAGGGTTTGATTATTAAAAACAACTTAAAATGAACTAGAAACACCTGCATTTACGAAGCAAGGTGGACGTTAGGGGTACGGGGAAAAACATTCGTATATCGTGAGGGCAAGAGTGACTAGGTTGTGTTATTTAAACAACCGCCGAGAATTATTATGGAAAGCTTTGATCTTCCAAAGGGCCGAGTTCATTACTTGTGTCGGGGATTGGCTTTATCGGAACCGTAATGATTCTGTCAGTCACTTTGGCTCTTCGTGGCCAGTTGAGGGTGATTTCTGCTAAAGCCAATTTGGACGAATCAAACCAAATTGTACGAGGAACCATTCTTCAGGGAGTGTGTGAAGTACTGAGCAAGCGGGTGAGCGAGGAACCTTCCTAAGGGGAGGTGAAGCACCCAAACAGGGGTTGAGAAATGCTTACTCCTGGTTGGTTTTTCCCCAAAGTGGAGGGTGCAAGTGGGTGAGAAAAATTATAAAGTGAAAGAAAAGAAGAAAAAGGGCATGCATTTGTATATAAATGGGTTTAATTCACTGAATCTAATGAAAGTGTTAAAGTGTATAAAGTAAAACGGAAAGTGTAACATTGGATTTAGGAATTAAATCAAAAAGGGTATAAAGTTGCATTGCATGTTCATGTGTTTGAGCATTAAAGCATTATAAAGTATATGTATAGTGCAATGGAATGAAATAAATGAAAATATGAAATTGATGATGTGTGTATGGGTACATTTAGTTATGCTTTATTATTGTCATTTTAAGTGTTTTCCTTAATTTATATTCAAATTACTCACCCCTTAAGTTGACCATTTTAGGTACACATCGGAGAAAGACTTTCATACTGTTTATGTCGAGAAGGTACACTCTCTTGAA
This sequence comes from Crotalaria pallida, assembly GCA_037953625.1. Taxonomy (NCBI): domain Eukaryota; kingdom Viridiplantae; phylum Streptophyta; class Magnoliopsida; order Fabales; family Fabaceae; genus Crotalaria; species Crotalaria pallida. The sequence continues at coordinate 89,623,660 of CM075653.1, forward strand.
AGAGAGCATTGTATTAGCTGTGACCCTTTTGGTCTCAACCTTATTGCAACCATTCTAGGATCCTATGAAGTAAAATGTTTTCATTAATTAAAGTTGTATTAAGTATTAACTTTTTATTATAAGTTAAGGATACTATTATTTTGTAAGAAGAGACTTTATAAGAACTTTTCATTTATTGAAAGTATAGTGGTTGTGAAGGATATAAAAATATCCTCTTATAAATGATTTCAAAGTAAGTCACAACCACTTACCATGAGATTATAGATTTTCTTTATATGTATGAACTGTTCTGGACTTGACAGGTACAAGTTTAATTTTGGGGAAAGTCCATATTTTAAACAGAACTGCCACAATTTTTATAAAACCCCAAACTTTAATAACACAATCACTGATTTAAAGTAATATATTTTAAGTATAAAAGGTAGGATTTTACATTCTCTATGAATTTTATTATTTATGAGCATGTTTGTAGAGATAGTATTTGGTGTTGAGAGTAGTGGTTAAATGATGCTATGTCCATATTTTTGAATATTAGAACTTATTCATCATATTTACTATTTTTGCAAATATTTATGTGAAGTGATATTTTGTCATGGCAAGTATTTATTTTAAATGCTCTATGCTCACAAATAATAATCCATGATAGCTTATTTAGGCTTATATGTCATTTTGACCTATGCGTTTGGTTATTACATGCATAGAAGTGATTGTATTGTGCTTATATTCAAGTTTGACTTATACATTTCATGCACGAGAGCTTAATTATTATAATTGCTATTTTCGCAATCAATTATGTGACATGGTGTATTGCCCATGATAGGTATTTATCTTAAATGTTCTATCTTTATGAATGTATGCATGATAGCTTATTTGGGTGTATAAGTCAATTTGGCCTATGTGTTTGATGTTGCCCTAGAAATAATTGTAGGGTGCCTACATGATAATTTGGATTAAATTTTTTACTCTACACGCTTGAAGATGATTTTTGGACACTTGTAAGCTATTTTGGGTATATGTTCTATGTTATATGATTGGAATTGGTAGTATGATGCCTTTATGTTAGTTTGACCCTTGTGTTGTCGAATTGGTTGATTATGAAGTAAATGCGTCATCTGAACTATCTTGCTTTTTGCATGAGAGTAATTGTGCTAAGGCTAAGAGACGAGAACAGGTGGTTGCTCATTTGGAATTGCACAAAATAAATTGGGTTTTCTAAAGATGAATGGTGAAAGGCCAAATGAGGGATTTTAGAGCACACATCATATGTAACATTCTGAACTTATTACTAAATTAAAGAATGTTAAAAATTATAATTTTAACCTGTTATTGCCTTTATGTAAGCATAGGAAAGTACTAGGAATCGTTAGAATGCATTAGGAAAGGAAAAATTCAAGTCTTAATGGATTAAGTTTGGAGCTAATCGATTAGGACTTATGCACCTATCAGGCACTAATCGATTAGCCCAATAGGGGCTGTAAAGCTCTCAGACATTAATCGATTAAGTCACCCAGCAGTTGATTAGTTTTAAATCATGCGTCAGGCGTTAATCGATTAACTACGTCGGTTAATCAATTAACCACTGCTGCAGAAGGCTTAAAATACGTGTATTCATCACATACTTGGGCATTCTTTCATATGCCCTAGTCGACCAAACCCCCATCTCTCTTGTTTCCATTCACACCATCATATACTCACTCCAAAACCTTGATACACACACTCCACAATCTTCCTCCTCCTCCAAATCCCTTCTCTAATCTCCATCAAATCCTCACTCCTCCCTCAAACAAAATCCTAATTTCTCATTACTCTTGGGGTTTCTCATTAACAAGTTGAAAGAATAGGGTTTAAAGGCAAAGAACCACAAGAAAAGAATTAGAGCAAGAAAGAAGTCAAGGAGTAGTAGCCATAAGCTTCAAGTGGAGCTTTCTCTCTCTAAGTCAATGAGGAGTTGTTTTCTTAATTTAAAGTGAAAAATTAGGTAACAATAGTATAGAATTTTAGGATTGATGATAGGGTAGGTAAAACTACTTGTGATTTATTGTGTTTGAAGCCTTTAATGTTGAGATGAAAATATGTTGTTGTCTCTTGATATTGATTATGTGTGATATTAAACCCTAATCATTCTATGCTAGAATGATAATTATGATGTGATTTTAAGTGATTTAATTGCATTCAAACATGTATGATTGAGTAATTGAATGAGAGTAATGTGGATAATAATTATGAAACTTTTATTTCAAAATTCATGAATTAGTAAAGCACCTAAGCTTCTCAATTGAGGTCATATTAAAATATAAACCATTTTCGAACTTTATCAAGTATGAATTCAATTGAGAAGTAATTAGGATCATGCATGATACATGGAGTCATAAGGTGGACGGGTGAGGATGTTGGGAAAGGCATGACGTGAAGGTTCTTCGAACCGATGGACGAGAGTGTTATAGTTACTAGGTTATGTTAATGAAACAACCACGGGAATTGTTGTTGGGTGGAACCTAGATCCACTAGAGCTCCGGATTGGCCACCCGTGTTGAGGATCGGTTCCGCGTTGATCACGACAATTCTATCGATCACTTAGGCACTTCGTTGACCAGTTGGGGGGGGGGGGTTCTCTGCTATAGCCAACTTGGGCAGTCAACCCAAGTTGTACTGGACCGAGAGAGAGGCCAGTACTGTGCAAGCACTGGTGAAGGGACACTTACTCCCGGTTTGGTCTTTCCCTGGAGCGGAGGGAGATGTGAGGAATTATGCGAAATGTGGAATCACGAGATAAAATGACAATGTGATATGAAAAGAGAAGAAATGTGAAGGAAATGAAATGATGTGAGAGGGAGATAATGTTTTGATTTGTCCAATAATTGGATCCAACGTACTTCAAAGTATAAAGAATGAAAAGTGAAAAATGAGATGAATGTTATGATGGGTTCAAAGTCATTGGATTCAATTGATGGACCAAAGAGCGTCGTGCATGCATTATGTTCTTGAGAACCAAACAGATAATCATTCATACATTTCTGCATAGTTAATTATATAAGTTTGATTGTGATATGTGTAAAATTTAAATGAAGATGTATAATTATTTGGTTTCAAAATTTGCAGGTTTTATGGTATTATTATTTAATTCTTTATTTTAAATTATGCAAAACTACTCACTCCCTTATGTTGTCATTTTGTGTACTCCCTCGGGAAGTGTCTTCTCCCATCTACTGCCGAGGAGAGTCATGCTCCATCCAAAGGGGTTTGACTCATTTAGGTGGCTTAGCCCACCCTGGTTGCAACCAACTCTGCTACTGCTGATAGATAAATGTATAGTTTTGAAATGGCGTTATAAGATGCTTGTAATAATTATGATGTGATGTAAAACCTGTATAACTTTCCTTTTGAAAAACGACTGTAGAAAACTACTCAAGTAAATTAGTCTTTTGATGTGAATGTTTATATATGAAAAATCTGAACCCATGGTATGTTACATACCATTTTTTTGGGGATAAGGAATATAGTAATACTCTAAAATCTGACAGGTATTTAGAAATTTAAAATTTTTGGAAATATCCAATAAACAAAGTAAATTCTACCCAAATTTTTTTAAAAATCTTTAATAACATAATAAAGAAATTAATATAGGATGTTACATTTATGGTATCAGAACAATGGTTGCAATCCTCAGCTGTGTTCAATCTAGGAGGTTATAGTTTCTTATTATTCTTATTGTTTCCATTCGATTTCAGAATTGTAGATGGCTGCTAGGAACAACCAACTCTTTGAAAGAATTACCGCTGTCCTTGAGACGTTGGCACAAAATCAGAAAGAATTGAACATCAGACAGCGAAGATGAATGGAATTTCTCAAAGACTATGATTTTGGTCTACAATATCACCCCGGAAAGGCAAATGTAGTTGCTGACGCCTTGAGTCGAAAGACTCTTCATGTTAGTAGCATGATAGTGAAAGAATTGGAACTAATTGAGAAATTCAATAACCTCAATTTAGGTGTCCAATTCAAAGAAGGAAGCATTGTTCTGCGGATGCTCAAAATCACCAATGAATTTTTGGAACAAGTCTGATAGAAGCAATTGAATGATGTTGAACTGCAAGAAAAGAAAAGGGTGGCTATAGAAAAGAATGAACCAGATTTCCATGAGGGAACTGATGGCGTCCTAAGATTTAGGGACAGAGTTTGCATTCCCTCCGAACCATAATTAAAGAAGATGGTTCTTGATGAAGCCCATAAAAGCACATTGAGTTTACATCCAGGATCCACAAAAATGTATCAAGACTTGAAGAAACTCTTTTGGTGGCCAGGACTCAAGCGTGATGTGGCGGAATACATGGCGAAGTGCTTAGTTTGTCAAAAAGCTAAGATTGAACATAAGAGATCTGGTGGTGATTTGCAGCCATTAGAGACTTCAGTGTGGAAATGGGACAACATAGCCATGGACTTTGTCTCTGGTTTACCAAGGACAACAACAGGTTATTAAGCAGTATGGGTAGTGGTTGACAAATTCACCAAATCATCCCACTTCATCCCCATAAACATGAGATATTCCATGGAGAAACTGACTCAGCTGTATATTAAAGAAATCATCTGGCTGCATGGAGTTCCTTCCAGTATTGTTTCAGATCGGGATCCTAGATTTCTATCTAGATTCTGGAAGAGTCTCCAGCAAGCATTGGGGACAAACCTAAGGCTTAGCTCTGCCTACCATCCTCAAATCGATGGCCAAACGGAACGTACCATACAGTCCTTAGAAGACTTGTCGAGGACTTGCACCGTTGAGCAACAAGGAAATTGGGACCAACTCTTGCCCTTGGTGAAGTTTACCTATAACAACAGTTATCATGCTAGTATCGGTATGGCTCCATTCGAGGCTTTATATGGAAGGCGATGTAGAACTCCCCTATGCTGGTTCCAAGTGGGGGAGAGTCAATTCATTGGTCCCGACATCATTCAAGATACAACATATAAGGTTAAGATGATCCAAGAGAAAATGAAAGCGGCACATGATAGACAGAAGAGTTATGCCGACAAGCGTAGACACCCATTGCAGTTTGAAGAAGGCGATCATGTGTTCTTAAGGGTGGTGCCAACCACCGGAGTCGGAAGGGTAATGAAACCTAAGAAGCTTACCCCAAAGTTTATTGGGCCCTATCAAATTCTCAAAAGAATTGGATCCGTGGCTTACCAAATTGCTTTGCCTCCCCATTTATCCAACATACATAATGTGTTCCATGTATCTCAATTACGCAAGTATGTTTATGATCTTTCTCACATAATCTCATCCGTGTTGGAAACCAACAAGAGGCCTAACAATCGAGTAGAGGGGGGGTGAATAGGAGATTGAAGCTAATATGGCAATTTTTCGATTTATTGAAAATTAAACTGATGTTGTTCGGTTTTAAAAGAAAACCCGAGCTTCTTTCCGAGTAGACAAGGTTAAATGATTAACCAATCAGATAAACAAAATGGTTAATCAGTTAACCGAGCTGCTTCAAGGTAGAGCTGGTTTTTGACTTAAGATCGAAGAACAACACTCAAAGGGCCGAGCTAAGAAAAATAACAGTTCGAACTTAGATAAATGACGATTAGCGGAATTAACGATACGCTTGGCAGCAACAGATAAGCAGTAAAGAAAGAACACCAGAGATTTATCCTGGTTCACTCTCACCCTGAGAGCTAGTCCAGTCCCCTCTGAAAACCTTTCAGAGAGCTTTCACTAAAAATCAATTTTCTGGGTTACAAAGGATTTACAAGAGCCTACCCCTCTAGACCTATCCAGTCAAACGAGTGTACCAAACTCGTGACAAACTACCCACAACAAATCGATGACCAAAGAACCTCTTTGGAACCTTTACAAATCGAAGCTTTCTCGATCAGAGACCAGCTTCTCACAACAGCAAATACAACGAAGAAGATGATGAAAGTGTATGGCTCCAATTTGAAGCACTCTTCGAATATGATGAAAGATTGAATAACAAGAGTGAGTCAATTCTAGAAGTATTTCACAGAGATGAACTGATTCGAACTTAGAGTTAAGATTTGAAAGATTTAAGTCTCTAAGTTCGTATGAAAATCGAATGTCCTTCTTCTCTGTGAGTTTTTGATTTCTGCTCTGTTTTAAAGTAAAAATGAAAGTTTTTGGTTCTGAGAAAAATGGTTGTGAAAGAGTCAGTCATAGTTAACGTTGAAGACCCCCTCTTTTATAGTCTCCTCTTTTCTGGAGAGAAAGAGAGAAAGAGAGCTGTACGGAGATGGGGTTTCCAACGGTAACATTTAGACAGCAGAGCAGTGATGGTGACAGTTCACCAACCTTTGATTGAACTCATTTTGAATTTCAAACTTGTCAGAGCATAGGAGCTAAACCTAGGACTTCTACCCAGACTCAACGGTAATAAAAAGTACGAAATAGTTGAGCAGAGTCCGAAGGTTGAAGACGATGCATTGTTGAAGACGATGATCAGAGATTGCCGAGCTTTTGGCTTTGTTCGAGCTTGGTGTTTCTGAACTTGATCTGTGCGTCGGCAAATAGTCAAGTTTAGAACGATCAACCCGAGCTTATTTATTCGATCAGATGCTGCGGTTGTTTCGAGCTTAATCCGAGCGAGTACCGAGCAAATCATCATCCGAGCTTACTGCCTTGAAATGAAGAACCGAGCTTGCAAACTTGGATGAACTTTGGCCTTGATCACGGGCCGAGTCAAATCCGAGCTTGAGCTACAAAAGCTGACTTGATGCAGGTAGCGAAGAACCCTAGTTTTCCGAGCTTCTGCCTTTGGTGGAACGCATACGCAAAACAAAGATTCCGAGCCTCTGCAGAGCTTGTACCTTTAGCTGAACGCTTGCGCTGATAAGTCTGACTTGACTAACGCTAAGCACATGCCGAGTTTGTTTATTTGACATCATCAAAAGTTCTTTGATTCTTCATTGTGAGTCTACAATCTCCCCCTTTTTGATGATGACAAATATTCTTTAACAGTTTGTTGCTTTTTGTGTTCTCCCCCTGACTGTATGCTCGTAAGCTGATTGGACTTGGCACTTATTGGAATTTGCTCGAAAATACACCACATGTTGCACATGAAAATGCACTTATCAGACCTTTCTCCCCCTTCCACTTGTTGAAAGGATGTAAAAATGTGGAGCAGGAGCAGCTAGTCAAACACTCCCCCTGAATTTATGCTCGCAAAATCTGAAACATCAAAAACAAACAACAAACACACCTTTTCTCCCCCTTTTGGCATGATCAAAAAGGAGCCAAAGATTAAGCACATTCGCCAAAAGAGAGAAATAAAAACTAAAGAAAAGATTAACACCTTTCTCCCCCCTTTAAAAAAAAGAGATTTAACATTTATCTGTAAGCACTTGATAGTAATGTACCACTTGTTGATTTAAAAACAAAACTGTTTTCCCCCTTAAGACTTTAAAGTGATAACCAAGGAAGAAAATTTTCATGATCATCGTTCCCCCCCTTTAACAGTGAAAGCATGCTTCTCATCCGAGAAGTTAAAAGGTAAAGGTGAGAATGACGAATAACATAATGTGAAAGTTCAAAAAATAAAAAAAAACAGCACTCTTCTCCCCTTAGATAAAAATTTAGAGGAAGGGAAGAAGTTTTGAAGGATGTGAAATTTCAGGAAATTTAAACAAGTTCACAATTGAATGTAAAGATCGAGACTATGAAGGTGATCAAAATTTATGATATACTGAAAACCAAACTCATGCCGAGCACATGCTAAACTTATCCAGGATTCCGAGCTTGCGCTGAGCACACACACTGGGTTCGTCTAGAATGCCGAGCTCACGTCGAATTTTATAAAGAGTTTCCCTCGGCAAAGGTTTAGTAAACACATCAGCTAATTGATTTTCAGTACTTACAAATTCTATGACACAGTCACCTTTTTGAACATGATCTCGAAGAAAATGATGCCTAATTTCAATGTGTTTTGTTCGAGAGTGATACACTGGATTCTTAGTTAGATTGATTGCACTTGTATTGTCACATTTGATAGGAATGTGATCTAAAATTAAGCCAAAATCTGATAACTGTTGTTTCATCCAAAGAATTTGAGCACAACAATTACCAGCAGCAATGTATTCGGCCTCAGCTGTTGACAAAGCAACGCAAGCTTGCTTTTTAGAAAACCACGACACAAGGGAACTGTCGAGCAAATGACAAGTTCCACTTGTGCTTTTCCGGTCAAGCTTGCACCCAGCAAAATCTGAGTCCGAATACCCAATCAAACTAAGATTGGCATCGCTAGGATACCACAGACCAGTGTTCACAGTTCCTTTTAAATATTTAAAAATTCGCTTAACCGCCGAAAGATGAGATTCTTTGGGATTAGCTTGAAAACGAGCACATAAACAAACACTGAACATAATATCTGGCCGAGATGCAGTCAAATATAGAAGGCTTCCTATCATGCCTCTATATTTGCTCACATCCACGGCTTTACCTGACTCATCCTTGCCGAGATAGCTGGATGTGCTCATGGGAGTGGCAGCTTCTTTGCAATTTTCTAAGCCAAATTTCTTGAGGAGTGCCTTGCAGTATTTTCCTTGATGCACAAAGGTTCCTTCATCAACTTGCTTTATTTGAAGCCCAAGGAAGAATGTGAGTTCTCCCATCATTGACATCTCGAATTCACCTTGCATTGATTCAGAGAACTTCTTGCAAAGAGACATGTTAGTAGCACCGAAAATTATATCATCAACATAAACTTGTACTAACAATATGTCCTTTTTGGATTTATAAATGAATAGAGTTGTGTCAACCTTCCCTCTCTCAAACCCTTGTTCGAGTAAAAATGAACTCAAACGATCATACCACGCTCTCGGAGCTTGTTTCAAACTGTAAAGAGCCTTTTTGAGTTTAAATACATGGTTTGGATATTCAAAATTTTCAAAGCCAGGAGGTTGTTTCACATATACTTCTTCATTTATAAAGCCATTTAAGAAAGCACTCTTTACATCCATTTGAAAAAGGGTGAAATTCATAATAGATGCAAAAGCAAGTAAAATTCGGATTGCTTCAAGCCTAGCAACTGGAGCGAAGGTTTCATCATAATCGATACCTTCCTCTTGGTTGTAGCCTTGAGCAACTAATCTTGCTTTGTTTCTTATAATTGAGCCTAATTCATCTGTTTTATTTCTGAAAATCCATTTCAACCCAATTATCGTATGATTATTGGGCCGAGGAACCAATTCCCAGACATCATTTCTGATGAATTGATTCAGTTCCTCTTGCATGGCAATCGCCCAATGTTCATCATCAATTGCTTGATCAATCGAATTAGGTTCAATTTGAGAAACAAAGGAAGAGAAATTGCAAAAGTTCTAAATAGAACGACGAGTTAAAACTCCCTTATTGAAGTCGCCGAGCACATTCTCTATCGGATGGTCCTTGACTCTCTTCCAGGATGGACTGAGCTCAAACTGCTCTGCTCGGCTTGGAATGAGTTCGGACTGACTATTTTGAATTTGGCTCGGACTGAGTTCGGTTTGTTCCTTGTTTGTTTGGCTCGGAACAAGCTCGTCCTTCCGATCTTTGTCTTCAGCAGTTTCATCCTTTTGAGCTCTTTCAGTTGTTGTGCTCGGATCGAGTTCAGCCATATGATGATCCTCTCTATCTGCACAACTAACATTGTCTCTCCGAGGAGACTCATCAAATACCACATGCACGGACTCTTCCACTGTGGAGGTCCTTTTGTTAAAAACTCTAAATGCTTTACTGTGAGTAGAATAACCCAAAAATATTCCTTCATCGGCTTTAGAGTCAAATTTGTCGAGATGCTCTTTTCCATTGTTTAAAATGAAGACTTTGCAGCCAAATGTATGGAAATGAGAAATTTTTGGTTTTCTACCCTTATAAAGTTCATATGGAGTTTTCTTTAAAATTGGTCTGATGAGGATGCGATTCATTACATAGCAAGCTGTGTTCACCGCATCGGCCCAGAAATAATGTGGTAAATTGTATTCATTTAGCATGGTTCGTGTGACACCCTTCGTAGTTACCCAAATATAAACTAATAAATAAGCTTTTATATTACATTGGGTAATATATATGGACTTGTGAGTGTTAAGAAAATATGGTAAATAAAAATTTTCTTTAGATCGGGTGCACAAATCGACAGATGAAGTTCTTGGAGAATAAACTATATCTATTTCAAAACGTTAGTATCAAGTTCGGTGTTGTCCTAAAACCTTTTCACAAACAGGGTAATCTTCGTCTTTTGAAATCGTACATACATTATTGAAAGTAATTGTAGTTACCCTTGCTTTTCTTAATAAAGCTGATACCATTGAGTTAATGGGTGTATCCGAACCCTTAAGTAATCTAAATCAGAGTAAGCGGAAAGTGTTGGACTATGCAATAGTTTGAACATAAGATTTATATTTATATATATAGATAATAAAAGTGGTAAGTACATAGTCCATCATCATGTCTCCAAGTTTCAGAATATACAAGTCCATAATAGATCTACATAGTCATGTAACCCCAACCCTAGAGTACTACAAAAGTATATCTACAATATATACATAACCAAAATACAACTCCAGGGATAGTCACGTAGATCCATCAGCAATCAGATGCAGTAGTAGTAGCAGTAGTAATCTCCCAAAAGTAAAGTGAGTAAGGTAGTAGCATCATCATCACAGCAGCAGCAGCAAATCTCCTCCCCACACCGGATCCTCATATCCACACCATACACCATATACATGTACCTAGGGATCGTCGTCCCTCCAGTCACTCCCAGTAGAATGCACGACAGGCTCGCTCCCACTCTCGTCCTCCACCGGATCCTCCTCGATCTCATCCGAGGGAGAGTGTACCCTACCACTGGGTACCGGGTCAGGTGATGGTGAAACCCTGACTGGGCTCCTCGGATCAGATAGGGGAGTCTCCTCGCGGACGACTCTCGAAGTAAAAGGGTGAGAGCGGGTAGGTCGAAAACGAAAACTGTGGTAAGAGCGAGCTGGTCGCGAGGGAGGTGGTCCATGGTAAGTGTAAAAAGGGGGTACATGCATAGTGTATATGATAGGAATCCTAAACCTACGTTGACGGAATCGTATCAGCGGGTTCGGGTGGTAGAAGGTGATCTCTACCTCCCCCTCGAACACCGCACGATGGTCCTCATAGATCCATATGCCACTAGGAAGTGGCCGGATCTCGAGGCAAGCAATGTAGCGAGACATCACCTACAAGGGCATAGGGGTAAGCAATTCTATGCACATAATCAATAGAGAATAAATTATGCAACATAAATATGTAACATGCATCAATTAATATCAATCACACTTAACACGTAGCAAGTAGGTTATGCACATAGGATGTTCACACTTAATTCAGTCATAACAGTTTATTTGAATGAATGGCATGATGCATGACTTTAGCTCTCAAGCCTATCTCCATCATAATACTATGTCACTATCTGACGTCCATCCCTGACAACCCAGCACTCAACAGTGCGTTGTATTCCTAGGTATACAACCATTCGTACATTCACCTAGAATGTACACGACAAGCTTGGTATCCATGCCACCCGAGCATATCCCGTCATCCAAACGATATATCCATATCGGCATCCACTAAGCCGACCACGTCAACAACGTGTCATCAAGCAAGCGTATTGGCACTCCCAGAGGCCCTCCACATGTTTAACAAACATGAAATACGTCCTACCATCCAAACTCCAGGATGAATGCAATTTATCTTTTAGACTTAAGGGAAGTTGATTAATACTTTACAGGCCACCTAGGCTTATTTTCTTTATCAAAAGGACCGTCACCAAACGATCTTTTTGTATTAATCAATTTCTCTAAGTCTTGATCCCTTGGACTGTTATTAATAATTCCTTAATTTAATAAGTTAGAATTGAAAATGGTGTTTTCAGGTTCTGAACAATTTACTCGAGTAAACTTCAGGATACTCGAGTGTTACTCAACTTTTCCAGATTACTCGAGTGTTCTTAAGACTACTCGAGTGTTCATGACTTTCTGAGGATTTGAGTTTTCAATTCAACAATTTACTCGAGTAGTACATGGGTTACTCGAGTGTTCTTGAACATTTCCAGAATACTCGAGTGACCTTGACTGACTCGAGTGTTTGGCATATAATGGTCCTCAGGTCATGCTCGATACTCGAGTACCAGACAGACTACTCGAGTGTTTTCCTTAATTTACATGGTTTTGAACACGATTTACTCGAGTACTCTGCCTTTTACTCGAGTGTTTCGCAGAAGACAGCACTGAAAACTGGTTTTAGCATGACATTTTCATTTCTACTCAAATTTAATCCATTCCAGGGATTCACAGAGTTCATACAACATAATTTGAACATGTTATAACATTCATTCCATATCAAAACACAGATTTGACAGAGAATTCAGTAATCATGCATTAAAACACATTTTCACAACTCAATACCTCAATTTGCAGAATAAGCTCAATACTCATGAATTAAAGTTCATTTAAGCTTGCATGCATGATACATAACTTGCTCAACACAGTTTTAGAGCATGGATTGGTCTCCAAACCAAAGTTCCTATTCAATCTAAGCCCTTAGAGCCTCTTGGTGGCTCTCTAACACAATTCATGGAATTTAAACTCTATCTAGTGAATATAATTACTTCCCCTTACCTTTCAGACGTGAATCAACAGAAAGAAATCCAAGAAAAGTGCTCCAACCCCAGAAATCACTTTGAGCTTCACATGCATGACAGGTTTGAGTGCACCACCAAAACCGAATTGGTTCACCCATGAAACAGAGATAAGAATTGGGGAAAATTAGATTTCTAGACTCTATACAACATATTCTAACTAAAGGAACCAAGTTTGAGACTCAAGAATTCGTGAGCTTACCAGAATCAGTGATCAAAGTAAGCTCCAGACCAAGGTTCAACAGAAACAGCTTCTACTTCAAATCTTCAATTCTCCCAGCACGCACACTCAATCCTCACAATATTACTCTCTATACAAAGCTCAAGATGTGAGCTTTGTATTCGTGTTTGGTTTGTGTTTCAAATCGACACAGAGAAGGAGAATCGAAGAGAGAAAATCCGGAACCCTAACTTCAACAACAACAACAAGGATGAGCAAAAATTCTTCACCAAGGATCGTTGATGAGTTTAAATAGAGCTAGAGGAAGCTCATGCACGTCGACACGAAGGCATTGAGCTGTTGATGTCGGAGTAATCGTGTCAACGGAGGGGAATCGTTGGCTGTGACTCATCAAACGCACTAACTCGTGCAGTTTGACCCAGAATACTCGAGTATTCTGAATAATACTCGAGTATTTTGCCCAGATTTTGAAAAATAATTATTTTATTTATTTTCCCTCCAAAACCTTTCCTATAATTGCTTTTAGGTCCCAACCCAGGGACTAATATGCAAAATACTCATTTAATGCATTTAAATTATTTATTAAATAATTTCACACACCTAAGCTAGTCACTTGAACACATATTTTAATCAAGGATTAATATAGAAACTATTAATTATAATTTAATTATAATTAACATTTCATTAATCGGGGATTAAAATTTTGGGGTGTTACACTACTCCCCCACTTACAAGGAATTTCGTCCCCGAAATTCAACTCATACAAATAAGTCAGGATAATCCTGACGCATCTTATCCTCTAACTCCCAAGATGCTTCTATTACATCTCCACAGACCCAGACAACTCTGACCAGATGGATGTCCTTCCCTCTAAGCTGCTTGATTCTTCGATCTTCAATACGAACTGGCACAGCTTTGAAGGTTAGGTTTTTATGAATTTCTAAGTCATCAGGTTGGATGCTAAGAACAATGGTGGGGTCATGGACATATTTCTTCAATTGAGACACATGGAATACATTATGGAGGTTAGCTAATGACGGAGGCAAAGCTAATTGATAGGCTACTGGGCCGATCCTTTTGAGAATTTGATAGGGACCAATAAACTTAGGTGATAGTTTCTGGGTTTTCAAGGCTCTACTAACACCTTTGGTTGGTACTATTCTAATGAACACGTGGTCTCCTTCAGCAAACTCTAAGGGTTTTCTTCTTCTATCAGCATAGCTTTTCTGCTTACTCTGAGCTGCCCTCATCTTCTCTTGTATCATCTTGATCTGCTCCGTGGTCTCTTGCACAATATCTGGTCCAATCAGAGAACTCTCCCCCACTTGAAACCAGCATAACGGCGTCTGACACTTTCTCCCATACAAAGCTTCAAATGGTGCCATTCCAATGCTCGTGTGATAGCTGTTGTTGTAAGTGAACTCCACGAGTGGCAACATTTGCTCCCAATTCCCTTGTCCTTCCAAAGCACAGGCTCGTAGAATGTCCTCCAATGACTGAATAGTCCTTTCCGTTTGGCCATCAGTCTGAGGATGGTATGCAGAACTTAGCTTCAATCTTGAACCCAAGGCTCTATGCAGATCTTCCCAAAACTTTGATGTAAACCTCGGATCGCGATCAGACACGATGCTTGATGGTACCCCATGAAGACGAACAACTTCCTTGATGTACCACTGAGTGAGCTTTTCCAATGAATAGCGCATATTCACGAGAATGAAATGCGCTGACTTGGTCAACCGATCCACGATCACCCAGATTGCATCATGACCAGTAGATGTCCTTGGCAAACCCGACACAAAATCCATCGAGATACTATCCCACTTCCATACAGGAACTTCCAAAGAAAGTAACTCTCCTCCTGGCCTTTGGTGTTCCACTTTCGCCTTTTGACACACCAAACAGCATGCCACATACTCCGCTACGTCCTTCTTCAGCCCAGGCCACCAAAATAGTTTCTTCAAATCATGATACATTTTGGTAGCTCCTGGATGCATACTCATCTTACTCTTATGCGCTTCATCCAGAACCATTTTTCTTACCTCCAGATCATCAGGGACACAAATCCTTGTTCTAAAACGCAGGATTCCATCCTTTCCTTCTTGGAATTCCAATTCCTTACCTTCTTGCATCAATTTCTTCCTCTCCATGAGTTTCTCATCCTTGTGTTGCAATTCCCGAATCCTTAGCAGGAATTCATTAGCAACCTGCAACATCCCCAACTTGATACTCGTTGGTTCCACTTGCATTGTCAGGCTCAAATCCCGAAACTCCTCTATCAGTGCAGCTTCTCTGACCATCATCGCACTGATATGCATCGCTTTTCTACTCAATGCGTCCGCCACAATGTTAGCCTTCCCAGGATGGTAATGGAGCTCAAACTCATAATCCTTCAAAAACTCCATCCATCGACGTTACCTCATATTCAACTCCTTTTGATCAAAGAGGTACTTTAAACTCTTATGGTCACTAAACACTCGGAACGTAGTACCATAGAGATAGTGCCTCCAGATCTTTAAGGCAAACACCACAGCTGCTAACTCCAGATCATGGGTTGGATAGTTCGTCTCATGAACCTTTAACTGTCTTGAAGCGTAAGCGACGACTTGTCCATCTTGCATCAAGACACACCCAAGACCTTGTTTCGACGCGTCACAATACACATCGAAACTCTTCTGCCTATCGGGCAACACCAACACAGGAGACGATGTCAACCTTTCCTTCAACTCCCGAAAACTTCTCTCACACTTCTCATCCCATAGGAATGGTTGATCTTTCCGAGTCAACTTCGTCAGAGGCAGTGCGATCTTCGAAAATCCTTCTATAAATCTTCGGTAGTACCCAGCCAAACCGAGAAAGCTTCTAACCTCCGTAACCGACTTCGGTTGCTCCCATTGCAAAACCGAACTTACTTTCGTTGGATCAACTGCTATCCCTTTATCTGAAATCACATGCCCCAAAAATTTAACCTCCTTCAGCCAGAACTCACACTTTGTAAGTTTGGCGTACAGTTGCTTCTCCTTCAAGATGCTTAACACTATCTTCAAGTGTTCAGCATGCTCCTCCGGGCTCTTAGAGTAAATCAGAATATCATCAATGAACACAACCACGAATGAATCTAAATAAGGTCTAAAGATTCGATTCATGTAGTCCATGAAGATAGCTGGTGCATTAGTCAATCCGAACGGCATTACGACATACTCATAATGTCCGTATCGAGATCGAAATGCAGTCTTAGAGATGTCCTCCTCTCTAATCCTGATCTGATGGTACCCCGACCTCAAATCAATCTTGGAAAATACTGAAGCCCCACGAACTTGATCCATAAGGTCATCTATCCGTGGTAACGGATACTTGTTCTTGATGGTGACCTTATTCAGCTGCCGGTAGTCTATACACATCCTCATGCTACCATCTTTCTTCTTTACTAATAAGACAGGAGCACCCCAAGGTGAGACGCTTGGTCGGATCATCTGTTTCTGCAGCAGCTCCTTAATCTGCTTCTTCATTTCCGCCATTTCCGGTGGTGCCATTCTATAGGGAGCGATAGAAATGGGACCAGCTCCCGGAACTAGGTCAATACCAAATTCAATTTCTCTTCTTGGTGGCAGACCAGGGATCTCGTCAGCAAAAACTTCCGGGAAATCTCTGACAACGGAAATCTCTTCTATCCTCGGACCATTCTCCCCCACCTCAGTGTTGAATAGACACATGTAGCCAGAGGGTTTTGGGTTTCTATAGATCACGAGTCTTCTATCACAATCAATGATCACTTGGTTTTGACTTAACCAGTCCATTCCCAAGATCACATCCAATTGTGCTAAGGGTAAGCAGATCAAATCTACTTTAGAGGTTTGTCCTAACACTTCTATACAACAGTTAAGACAGACTCTAGAAACAACTACGGGAGCATTTGTAGGGGTTTCTACTTGCAAAACATAAGGCATTTCAGACATCATCAAGCCTAATCGGTTTACACATTCATACGAAAAGAATGAATGCGTTGCACCAGAGTCAAACAAAACATGGCAAAACTGACCATTAAGCAAGTATTTACCTTGCACCAGATCAGAGGATCGATTCGCTTCCACACCGCTAAGGGTGAAGACCCTTCCTTGAGTCACCGGTCTATCTGCAGTTCCTCTTGAGTTGGCCTTGGCTGGTTCCTTGCAATCTCTTGCAAAGTGTCCCGGCTTTCCACAGTTAAAACATCCACTTGTCCCCCAACACACACGACCATAGTGGTTGCGCTTGCACTTGTCACAGAATGGAGCCTCGCTCCGATAATTCCTTCCCTCAGAACCACCAACTTTGCCCTTGCCTTTCCCTCTGCGATCATATGGACCTTTGCCTCGATTGTTGAAACCCTTACGCCTTTGAGATCCATACCCTTGATTTGTTTGTATCTTGTCTCTTTGTGTACAAGACGCAATTGATTGTAGATTTAATAAGTTTAAGATAGAGCCTTAGTATAGGTAGTGTAATGGAAGTTTCTTTAGTTCAACATATGTGACCATAAGTCCATAGCGCAGGTCTAATATGGCAACTAGAAACCAAAATCACACTAATACGATGTTGGAACGAATCACCACGGTACTGGAAGCGATGCAAAGGCAGTCTCAGCAACCCTCTCAATCGGCAAATCCGCCTCATCAGTGTAATGTGGGTAACACTGAGGCGAAGACTCTGGCTGATTTTAGGAGTTGCAACCCCCCAAAGTTTGAAGGAGGATTTAAGCCGGAAGAAGCCAACAAATGGATTCATACTATGGACAAGATTTTGAGGACTTTGGAGTGTTCTGATGTTCAGAAGGTGGCGTATGCAACCTATATGTTGGAGGATGAAGCGGAGAACTGGTGGAATCACACGATGCAGCTTCTGCAATATGAAGGAAGAGATCTAAGCTGGGGAGTATTCATGGAAAAATTTCTTCAGAAATATTTTCCTGAGGATCTAAGGAGGAAAAAGGAAGTGGAATTCTTGCAGTTGAAGCAAGGTAACATGAGTGTGGGTGAGTACGCGGCAAAGTTTGAAGAGCTGATGAAGTACTCTCTATACTATCAGAACAATCCAGATGAGAGGAGCAAGTGCATTAAGTTTGAAGGAGGTTTGAGGCCAAAGTTGAAGTCAATTTTTAGCTACCAGCGGATTCAAAGTTTTCCTGCACTCGTGGACATGTGTAGGATGTATGAAGATGATACAAAGGCCGAGGAGGTGCAAGTCTCCCACTAAGTGTGACACCCTTCGTAGTTACCCAAATATAAACTAATAAATAAGCTTTTATATCACATTGGGTAAAATATATGGACTTGTGAGTGTTAAGAAAATATGGTAAATAAAAATTTTCTTTAGATCGGGTGCACAAATCGACAGATGAAGTTCTTGAAGAATAAACTATATCTATTTCAAAACGTTTGTATCAAGTTCGGTGTTGTCCTAAAACCTTTTCACAAACAGGGTAATCTTCGTCTTTTGAAATCGTACATACATTATTGAAAGTAATTGTAGTTACCCTTGCTTTTCTTAATAAAGCTGATACCATTGAGTTAATGGGTGTATCCGAACCCTTAAGTAATCTAAATCAGAGTAAGCAGAAAGTGTTGGACTATGCAATAGTTTGAACATAAGATTTATATTTATATATATAGATAATAAAAGTGGTAAGTACATAGTCCATCATCATGTCTCCAAGTTTCAGAATATACAAGTCCATAATAGATCTACATAGTCATGTAACCCCAACCCTAGAGTACTACAAAAGTATATCTACAATATATACATAACCAAAATACAACTCCAGGGATAGTCACGTAGATCCATCAGCAATCAGATGCAGTAGTAGTAGCAGTAGTAATCTCCCAAAAGTAAAGTGAGTAAGGTAGTAGCATCATCATCACAGCAGCAGCAACAAATCTCCTCCCCACACCGGATCCTCAGATCCACACCATACACCATATACATGTACCTAGGGATCGTCGTCCCTCCAGTCACTCCCAGTAGAATGCACGACAGGCTCACTCCCACTCTCGTCCTCCACCGGATCCTCCTCGATCTCATCCGAGGGAGAGTGTACCCTACCACTGGGTACCGGGTCAGGTGATGGTGAAACCCTGACTGGGCTCCTCGGATCAGATAGGGGAGTCTCCTCGCGGACGACTCTCGAAGTAAAAGGGTGAGAGCGGGTAGGTCGAAAACGAAAACTATGGTAAGAGCGAGCTGGTTGCGAGGGAGGTGGTCCATGGTAAGTGTAAAACGGGGGTACATGCATAGTGTATATGATAGGAATCCTAAACCTACGAGGACGGAATCGTATCAGCGGGTTCGGGTGGTAGAAGGTGATCTCTACCTCCCCCTCGAACACCGCACGATGGTCCTCATAGATCCATATGCCACTAGGAAGTGGCCGGATCTCGAGGCAAGCAATGTAGCGAGACATCACCTACAAGGGCATAGGGGTAAGCAATTCTATGCACATAATCAATAGAGAATAAATTATGCAACATAAATATGTAACATGCATCAATTAATATCAATCACACTTAACACGTAGCAAGTAGGTTATGCACATAGGATGTTCACACTTAATTCAGTCATAACAGTTTATTTGAATGAATGGCATGATGCATGACTTTAGCTCTCAAGCCTATCTCCATCATAATACTATGTCACTATCTGACGTCCATCTCTGACAACCCAGCACTCAACAGTGCGTTGTATTCCTAGGTATACAACCATTCGTACATTCACCTAGAATGTACACGACAAGCTTGGTATCCATGCCACCCGAGCATATCCCGTCATCCAAACGGATCGTCATCCAAACGATATATCCATATCGGCATCCACTAAGCCGACCACGTCAACAACGTGTCATCAAGCAAGCGTATTGGCACTCCCAGAGGCCCTTCACATGTTTAACAAACATGAAATACGTCCTACCATCCAAACTCCAGGATGAATGCAATTTATCTTTTAGACTTAAGGGAAGTTGATTAATACTTTACAGGCCACCTAGGCTTATTTTCTTTATCAAAAGGACCATCACCAAACGATCTTTTTGTATTAATCAATTTCTCTAAGTCTTGATCCCTTGGACTGTTATTAATAATTCCTTAATTTAATAAGTTAGAATTGAAAATGGTGTTTTCAGGTTCTGAACAATTTACTCGAGTAAACTTCAGGATACTCGAGTGTTACTCAACTTTTCCAGATTACTCGAGTGTTCTTAAGACTACTCGAGTGTTCATGACTTTCTGAGGATTTGAGTTTTCAATTCAACAATTTACTCGAGTAGTACATGGGTTACTCGAGTGTTCTTGAACATTTCCAGAATACTCGAGTGACCTTGACTGACTCGAGTGTTTGGCATATAATGGTCCTCAGGTCATGCTCGATACTCGAGTACCAGACAGACTACTCGAGTGTTTTCCTTAATTTACATGGTTTTGAACACGATTTACTCGAGTACTCTGCCTTTTACTCGAGTGTTTCGCAGAAGACAGCACTGAAAACTGGTTTTAGCATGACATTTTCATTTCTACTCAAATTTAATCCATTCCAGGGATTCACAGAGTTCATACAACATAATTTGAACATGTTATAACATTCATTCCATATCAAAACACAGATTTGACAGAGAATTCAGTAATCATGCATTAAAACACATTTTCACAACTCAATACCTCAATTTGCAGAATAAGCTCAATACTCATGAATTAAAGTTCATTTAAGCTTGCATGCATGATACATAACTTGCTCAACACAGTTTTAGAGCATGGATTGGTCTCCAAACCAAAGTTCCTATTCAATCTAAGCCCTTAGAGCCTCTTGGTGGCTCTCTAACACAATTCATGGAATTTAAACTCTATCTAGTGAATATAATTACTTCCCCTTACCTTTCAAACGTGAATCAACAGAAAGAAATCCAAGAAAAGTGCTCCAACCCCAGAAATCACTTTGAGCTTCACATGCATGACAGGTTTGAGTGCACCACCAAAACCGAATTGGTTCACCCATGAAACAGAGATAAGAATTGGGGAAAATTAGATTTCTAGACTCTATACAACATATTCTAACTAAAGGAACCAAGTTTGAGACTCAAGAATTCGTGAGCTTACCAGAATCAGTGATCAAAGTAAGCTCCAAACCAAGGTTCAACAGAAACAGCTTCTACTTCAAATCTTCAATTCTCCCAGCACGCACACTCAATCCTCACAATATTACTCTCTATACAAAGCTCAAGATGTGAGCTTTGTATTCGTGTTTGGTTTGTGTTTCAAATCGACACAGAGAAGGAGAATCGAAGAGAGAAAATCCGGAACCCTAACTTCAACAACAACAACAAGGATGAGCAAAAATTCTTCACCAAGGATCGTTGATGAGTTTAAATAGAGCTAGAGGAAGCTCATGCACGTCGACACGAAGGCATTGAGCTGTTGATGTCGGAGTAATCGTGTCAACGGAGGGGAATCGTGGGCTGTGACTCATCAAACGCACTAACTCGTGCAGTTTGACCCAGAATACTCGAGTATTCTGAATAATACTCGAGTATTTTGCCCAGATTTTGAAAAATAATTATTTTATTTATTTTCCCTCCAAAACCTTTCCTATAATTGCTTTTAGGTCCCAACCCAGGGACTAATATGCAAAATACTCATTTAATGCATTTAAATTATTTATTAAATAATTTCACACACCTAAGCTAGTCACTTGAACACATATTTTAATCAAGGATTAATATAGAAACTATTAATTATAATTTAATTATAATTAACATTTCATTAATCGGGGATTAAAATTTTGGGGTGTTACAGTTCGGGCTAGTTCTTCTAGAATCGGTTTTTCCGTTCCACAACTCCGTTTTGTTCGGGAGTCCGAGGAGCAGAAAACTGATGTTCTATTCCGAACTTAGAACAAAACTTGTCAAATTTGTAGTTCTCGAACCCACCGCCCTGGTCTGTTCGGATTACAACTACTTTTTGGTTTTCTCGGTTTTGGAGTTGCTTGACAAGCTCTTTAAAAGTTTCAAAAGTTTCACTTTTTGATTTTAAAAATAAAGTCCATGTAAACCTGGAAAAGTCATCTACAATTACTAGGGCATAGAGATTTCCACCAAAGCTTTTGACTTGTGATGGTCCGAACAAATCCATGTGTAACATTTCCAACGGATGAGTTGTCGAGACCATCAACTTAGATGGAAAATCGTTTTTCTTTTTGATCGGTTTGCACTTCTTGCATGAAGAGCAAACTCCCTCAATGTTAAAATTTAGCTTTGGTAAACCAATCACTAATTCTTTTGATTGTAGTTTCTTTAACTGGTTTACATTTATATGAGCTGTCCTTCTATGCCATAACCATGTGTCACTTTCTTTGCTAACCATGCAAGTGCTTACCAAAGAGGTGATTTCATTCAAATCAACCAAATAAGTATTGTTAAATCGTTTTCCAACAAATTTGACATAGTTGTCCTCGTCACTTTTAATAATGCAATGGGTAGAGGTAAAAACAACATGGTTACCAATATCACAAAGTTGGCTAATACTTAATAGATTGTGTTCTAGCCCTTTTACAAGTAAAACATTATTGATAACCAAGTTTGCAGAGTTACTGACTTTACCTTCACCCAATATTTTACCTCGGTTGTTATCACCATAAGTGACGTAGCCCTTATCTGAATGTGAAAGTTCAATGAATAGAGTTTTGTCCCCCGTCATGTGCTTCGAGCATCCACTATCAAGGTACAATCTGCTCTCTTTTGCTCGGAAGCACACCTGCATCACAAAAATATTACTTCTTTGATTCGGGTACCCAAATAGTTTTGGGTCCCTGGGGGTTAGCAGTTGGATCTTTCTTTTTGACTACCCAAACAAAGTTGCCCTTGGTTACACCGTGACGTCGGATTTTACATTCATTGGGTGTATGACCATGAAGGCCGCAGTAGGAGCAGCTTGGCCGTTTTGAGTTATTAAAGTTTGAGACATAGCTGAGTTTCCTTACTGCTTTCTTCTTGGTCTGAGTGTAGCCTAGGCTAGTTTTGTTCGAGTAGTTCTTATGTTCGGCTAAAAGCCGATCAAACAAGCCATCACTCTTGATGACAGTTGCACTTTTAAATTTTAGGTCAGAAATCTCCTTTTCATATTTAGTGCAGCAGTCAAGATTTTCATTTTTCAACTGAGTGATAGTGTTTTCTAATGACTCGTTTCTGCTTTTCAGAATTTCAATTGAAATTTCCAAATCAAGAACTTGCCCTTTGTATTTTGAAAGACTGAGTTTCAACTTAATGAAATTTTTAGCAAGCTTCTTGAATTCAGTTTGCATTTCAAGATAAGCAGAATACAATTCATCAGAGTCATTAAATTCAGATTCAGAGTCAGAATCAGATGTAGAGGTTACCTCAGTGTTTTTATGTTCGGACATTGTTCGGCTGGCTGAGGTTTCCTCGCTGTGTTTTCCCATTAAGCATTTGAAATTTGATCTTTGATTAATTGTGCCAAAAGTCGAGCTCGATGAGTCTTCTTGATCGGTATATCTGAGACTCGAACAATCTTCCTCATCTTCACACTCCGAGCAAGAGTCGTATACAGGGAGATCTTGTTCATCTATTCTGAGTGATGAGTTCGATATTTCCTTTTCACGGTTCGAGCACCATTCTTGCTCGGGGCTCGTTTGGCTCGGGCTTCTTAACACAGTTTCCCTTCCAATTAAGCACATAATTGCTTTTTCTTCTTCATCGCCTGAGCTGGAGCTTGAGCTGGTATTGTTGTTGGGTGCATCCCATACTATGTAAGCTCTCTTCTTCTTGTGGTCTTTGTTCTTCTTTATTTCTTCACCACTTTGCTTTTGTAATCTTGGACAGTAAGTTCTAATGTGACCTGCTTCACCACATTCGTGGCATCTAACTTGGTCTTTTGAACTTGAGCCTTTGTGGTGAGTGCTTCTGGTATCTCTTGCTCTGTTTGTGAAGTTCTTTTTGCCTTTAAAAAATTTGCTGAACTTCCTGACCATGAGACCAAAGTCTTCCTCATCCATGTCCGAGCTGGACTCATCTTCAGAGGATTCTTTGGTTGCCTTTATAGCAGCTTTGAGGGAAATTCCCTTCTTCTTCTTATCAGATTCTTCATGCATGGTCAGTCTGCCGAGCTCCATCTCATGCTCTTGCAGCTTGCCGAACAAAGTGGCTATACTCATTGTGTCCAAGTCTTTAGCTTCCATGATGGCAGTGACCTTCGGCTGCCATTCTCTGCTAAGACATCTAAGCACTTTGTTAGTTATCTCGGCATTTTGAAAAGTTTTGCCAAGAGCATTAAGATGGTTTATGATATGAGTAAACCGTTTCTGCAAATCATTTATATTTTCATTTGGCAGCATTCGGAATAACTCATATTCATGCATCAGAGTATTTAATCTTGCTCGTCTGACCTCACTTGTCCCTTCATGAGTAAGTTGTAGAATGTCCCACATTTCTTTAGCAGATTTGCAACTTGACACTCGAAAGAATTCATCGTAGGACAAAGCTGAGGTGATGATGATGTTTTTGGCTTTTAATCGAAAGATACTTTTCTTTTGTCATCATCATCCCAACTTTCCCACGGGATTTCTACAACTTCATCATTAATTTTTCTTTTAGGGACAAATGGCCCATTTTCAATAGATTTCCAAATTTCCATATCTATGGCTTCAATGAAAATTTTCATTCGAGCTTTCCAATAAGCATAACCTTCACCATTGAATAGTGGTGGTCTGTTTATGGAAGAGCCTTCACCTCCGAAGGGATTGTTAGTAGCCATTCGGTTTCCTCAAGGATCTTTTTCGAAAAAGTTTTTACACTCGATCTTTCGACCGTGCTCTGATACCACTTGTTGGAAACCAACAAGAGGCCTAACAATCGAGTAGAGGGGGGTGAATAGGAGATTGAAGCTAATATGGCAATTTTTCGATTTATTGAAAATTAAACTGATGTTGTTCGGTTTTAAAAGAAAACCCGAGCTTCTTTCCGAGCAGACAAGGTTAAATGATTAACCAATCAGATAAACAAAATGGTTAATCAGTTAACCGAGTTGCTTCAAGGTAGAGCTGGTTTTTGACTTAAGATCGAAGAACAACACTCAAAGGGCCGAGCTAAGAAAAATAACAATTCGAACTTAGATAAATGACGATTAGCGGAATTAACGATACGCTTGGCAGCAACAGATAAGCAGTAAAGAAAGAACACCAGAGATTTATCCTGGTTCACTCTCACCCTGAGAGCTAGTCCAGTCCCCTCTGAAAACATTTCAGAGAGCTTTCACTAAAAATCGATTTTCTGGGTTACAAAGGATTTACAAGAGCCTACCCCTCTAGACCTATCCAGTCAAACGAGTGTACCAAACTCGTGACAAACTACCCACAACAAATCGATGACCAAAGAACCTCTTTGGAGCCTTTACAAATCGAAGCTTTCTCGATCAGAGACCAGCTTCTCACAACAGCAAATACAACGAAGAAGATGATGAAAGTGTATGGCTCCAATTTGAAACACTCTTCGAATATGATGAAAGATTGAATAACAAGATTGAGTCAATTCTAGAAGGATTTCACAGAGAAGAACTGATTCGAACTTAGAGTTAAGATTTGAAAGATTTAAGTCTCTAAGTTCGTATGAAAATCGAATGTCCTTCTTCTCTGTGAGTTTTTGATTTCTGCTCTGTTTTAAAGTAAAAATGAAAGTTTTTGGTTCTGAGAAAAATGTTTGTGAAAGAGTCAGTCACAGTTAACGTTGAAGACCCCCTCTTTTATAGTCTCCTCTTTTCTGCAGAGAAAGAGAGAAAGAGAGCTGTGCGGAGATGGGGTTTCCAACGGTAACATTTAGACAGCAGAGCAGTGATGGTGACAGTTCACCAACCTTTGATTTAACTCATTTTGAATTTCAAACTTGTCAGAGAATAAGAGTTAAACCTAGGACTTCTACCCAGACTCAACGGTAATAAAAAGTACGAAACAGTTGAGCAGAGTCCGAAGGTTGAAGATGATGCATTGTTGAAGACGATGATCAGAGATTGCCGAGCTTTTGGCTTTGTTCGAGCTTGGTGTTTCTGAACTTGATCTGAGCGTCGGCAAATTGTCAAGTTTAGAACGATCAACCCGAGCTTATTTATTCGATCAGATGCTGTGGTTGTTTCGAGCTTAATCCGAGCGAGTACCGAGCAAATCATCATCCGAGCTTACTGCCTTGAAATGAAGAACCGAGCTTGCAAACTTGGATGACCTTTGGCCTTGATCACGGGCCGAGTCAAATCCGAGCTTGAGCTACAAAAGCTGACTTGATGCAGGTAGCGAAGAACCCTAGTTCTCCGAGCTTCTGCCTTTGGCGGAACGCATACGCAAAACAAAGATTCCGAGCCTCTGCAGAGCTTGTACCTTTAGCTGAACGCTTGCGCTGATAAGTCTGACTTGACTAACGCTAAGCACATGCCGAGTCTGTTTATTTGACATCATCAAAAGTTCTTTGATTCTTCATTGTGAGTCTACAATCCGATGAAGTGCCTCTTCGAGAGAACCTTACATTTGAAGTGCAACCAATTAGAATTAAAGACAGGAGGATCAAACAGCTTCGTGGCAAAGAGATTCCACTGGTTAAAGTAATTTGGAACCCGAATGACATACAAGAAGCCACCTGGGAGTTGGAGGAAAAGAATGATAACATCACACCCCCATCTCTTCGAGGCGAACTAAATTTCGGGGACGAAATTCATGTAAGTGAGGGAGAGTTGTAACATTCTGAACTTATTACTAAATTAAAGAATGTTAGAAATTATAATTTTAACCTATTATTGCCTTTATATAAGCATAGGAAAGTACTAGGAATAATTAGTATGCATTAGAAAAGGAAAAATTCAAGTCTTAAGCGATTACGTTCGGAGCTAATCGATTAGGGCTTATGCACCTATCAGGCACTAATCGATTAGCCCATTAGTGGCTGTAAAGCTCTCAGGAATTAATCAATTAAGTCACCCAGCAGTTGATTAGTTTTAAATCATGTGTCAGGCGCTAATCGATTGAATACGTCGGCTAATTGATTAACCTTCGGTTAATTGATTAATCACAAGAAAAGAATTAGAGCAAGAAAGAAGTCAAGGAGTAGTAGCCATAAGCTTCAAATGGAGCTTTCTCTCTCTAAGCCACTCCCTCTCCTCAATCAAGGTAAGAGGGGAGTTGTTTTCTTGATTTAAAGTGAAGAATTAGGTGACAATAGCATAGAAGTTTAGGATTGATGATAGGGTGGTTAAAACTACTTGTGATTTATTGTGTTTGAAACCTTTAATGTTGAGATGAAAATATGTTGTTGTCTCTTGATATTGATTATATATGATATTAAACCCTAATGATTATATGCTAGAATGATAATTATGATTTGATTTTAAGTGATTTAATTGCATTCAAACATGTATGATTGAGTAATTGAATGAGAGTAATGTGGATAATAATTATGAGACTTTTATTTAAAAATTCATGAATTAGTAAAGCACCTAAGCTTCTCAATTAAAGTCATATTAAAATATAAACCATTTTCGAACTTTATCAAGTATGAATTCAATTGAGAAGTAATTAGGATCAAGCATCATACATGGAGTCATAAGGTGGACGGGTGAGGATGTTGGGAAAGGCATGACGTGAAGGTTCTTGGAACCGATGGACGAGAGTGTTATAGTGACTAGATTGTGTTAATGAAACAACCGCGAGAATTGTTGTTGGGTGGAACCTTGATCCACTAGAGGATCAGACCGGTCACCCGTTTTGGGGATCGGTTCGGCGTTAACCATGACAATTCTATCGGTCACTTAGGCACTTCGTTGACCGGTTGGGGGTGGTTCCCTGCTATAGCCAACCTGGGCAGTCAACCCAAGTTGTACTGGATCGAGAGAGAGGCCAGTACTGTGCAAGCACTGGTGGAGGGACACTTACTCCCGGTTTGGTCTTTCCCTGAAGCGGAGGGAGATGTGAGGAATTATGTGAAATGTGGAATCACGAGATAAAATGACAATGTCATATGAAAAAAGAAGAAATGTGATGGAAATGAAATGATGTGAGAGGGAGATAATGTTTTGATTTGTCCAATAATTGGATCAAATGTACTTCAAAGTATAAGAAAGAATGAAAAGTGAAAAATGAAATGAATGTAATGATGAGTTCAACGTCATTGGATTCAATTGATGGACCAAAGAGCGTCGTGCATGCATTATGTTCTTGAGAATCAAATAGATAATCATTCATACATTTCTGCATAGTTAGTTATATAATTTTGATTGTGATATGTAAAATTTAAATAAATATGTATAATTATTTGGTTATGAAATTTGCTGGTTTTGTGGTATTGTCATTTAATTCTTTATTTTAAATTATGTAAAACTAATCACTCCCTTATGTTGTCATTTTAGGTACTCTCCCAGGAAGTGTCTTCTCCCATCTTACCGTCGAGGAGAGTCATGCTCCATCCAATGGGGTTTTACTCGTTTAGGTGGCTTAGCCCACCCTGGTTGCAACCAACTCTGCTACTGCTGATAGATATATGTATAGTTTTGAAATGGCTTTATAAGATGCTTGTAATAATTATGATGTGCTGTAAAACTTGTATAACTTTCCTTATGGAAAACTATTGTAGAAAACTACTCAAGTAAATTAGTCTTTTGATGTGAATGTTTATATATGAAAAATCCGAACTCATGGTATGTTACATACCATTCTTTTGGGGATAAGTAATATAGTGATACTCTGAAATCTAACAGGTATTTAGAAGTTTAAAAAATTTTGAAATATCCAATAAACAACGTAAACTGTGCCCAATTTTTTTTTAAAAAAATCTTTAATAACATAATAAAGAAATTAATATAGGATGTTACATCATACATGTTGGAATAAGGTGAACGGTTAGAGTTTGGGGAAGGACATGACAAGATGGTTATACGAAACCCTAGGACGAGAGTGATATAGTGGTCATGGTGTGTTGTTGACCCCCGCGGGGGTAATTGGTGGGTGGGGCCTTGACCCACTAGAGGGTCGAGACTCGCTACCCGTGTCGGGGGTCGGTCCCACAAACAGTCGTGATCATATCGACCACTTAGGCACTTCGTAATCGCGGTGGGCGATTCTCGCTATAGCCAACTTGGGTAAAATGGCCCAAGTTGTACGAGCACTCTAATAAGGGTGATGTATTGTGCAAGCGTTGGTTGGGGAATGTTTACTCCCGGTTTGGTCCTGTCCCTGGAGTGGAGGGTGTATGTGAGGATATAATGAGAAAAGAGAATGCAATAACAGTTGCATGAGACGATGAGAACCCATGAGGGGCAATGAAAATGTGAATAAAAGCCCAAAAAGGGTAATGTGATGAATGAAGATCCAAATCTTGGATCCTAATGCCTAAGACTATTTATGAAAAGAAAAATGAGAAAAGAGAAGAGAATGCAAGAGAGGGATTCAAGGCATGTGGGACCCAATGTTCGGACAAGAGAGACGTGCATGCACCATTGCACAAGGATACTTGAGAATGCATGAGGATCATGCATAATTTGCATACACGTTGCACCTTTTGAATATTGTTGTAATTGAGTGTTTGTTGTGTTGAGAACTTACTAAGCTTGAGAATTGAAATGTGTTGTGTGTAGGGTTATTGAGGATTAGATGCTATAACTTGTGAATTGTTGAATAAATCCTATCAAGATGTGTTGACGAGATGTTGCTATATATATGAGTTGAATAAATGCATGTTATTTATGAGTGGTTTATTCTTCAATGCCTTTCTTGAGTTAAGATAAACTACTTACCCTTTGTGGTATTTTTATAAGTACACTTTATGGAGATATTTTTATGTATTCGAATGCTAAGGAAGGGCAAGTTCCCCCGGATGGAGCTTCGCCTATGAGAGTGGGCCCTAGTGCTACCCTTTTTCGCAACCTAACTCTAGGACTTAGTTTATGTTTTCTATAATATGTTGGCTGTGAGCCTAGAAGCTTGTTTCATTTTAATATGTTTCTTGAAAATGGCACTTGATGTTGAAAAGTTGAAACCGAAACGTTTTTGTGATCTTTTGGGGTTTCTTATTATGTTGTAAGATAAATGTTTTGTACCTATTCTACTTTATGCATATTTTCTGGATGTCGCATGTAACACCCCGATTCGGCAACTTGAAACTTAAACTCAAAGTAGTGAAAATTAGGGCCATTTTTTTTTTAAAACACAAGTGTGACACAAGATGAGAACATTTGGTTTCCAAAACATACATTTTAAAACTCATGCTCTCAAGTTCCGTAAAACCTTTCAAGTTCCAAACCGAGATGTCACAAGACACCGCACTTTGAAACCCGTTTTCAAAAACATCATTTTAGAAATAATGCCCATGTACTTGTTTCAAACATCAATATTGAATAAGACATTTGCCGGGGTACAGTATGATAGAGCTAAGGTAACTAAGAACTTACACGGGAGTACATTCCGCCAGGAAAATTTCTAGCTTCTAGTCATGCTTCCTAATACTTGTCGTCTAACTCCGGACTTTGATTGATGAAGCCCACCACGCTTCCGCTGCGCCATCTACCAGTTGCAATATCAGCAATTGCCGATACGACAACATGGTAGGAGAGAGTCAGTGTTCCGAACACTAACGGTTTGACCATGCGGTCTCGGGAAGATTGAATATAAAGACGGACAGATAATACAATAGAACAATAAAACAACATGACATGCACTCACATAATCATCAACAAATGCATATAGCAGATAAAAATCATAGAAGTAATAAGATCATCACCATCATCATCATGAACACAAATACTTTCCTCAGGTTCTTATCATCACAATCCCAAAATCTTTCTCATAAACTTTCACAACTGTTCTCATTCCTTCTTTCCTCAAAATTTCCACACTTATTACTCGTTCCAAGAATTCTCTCTTCCTACGAATCTTATTCGATGCTTAATGCTTTGATATACTTTTCTTTGAAACTCTTTGTCTTTTAAATTTTATTGTTTCGCTTAGCATCAATGATGAGGGGGAAACATCATTGAGCTCACACACGTCTACATCTCCTCGGTCAACCACCCAACCTAGTCGGAAGCAAACAGGAGTACAGGACCTTTACCACGCGGGCACGACAGCTGTCACACAAACAAATGGTCCCAGACCAGGAGGCCCTGCCTCAAATCAATTCAAATATCGTATCAATGCGCGCTCTCAGCGACAATCATAAATGCCCCGTTCCAGTCCCTCTCACTGTTCCTGAAATGCCATAGGGGTGACAGCACTATTCCGGTCCCGGGTGCAGAACTTACCACGGCATTAGACCTAGTCCCTACCACGTTAGTACGCCACATGTGGGATTCATTCCGCCCAGAATAGTACTCAAAGCCTCATGGCGTTTTACCGCCCTAGCTTACCCTATTGCATTCACAACCCAAATATTCTTGATATCCGGGGTACCTTCCTCTCCACTACTTCGATATGACACTCATGCCTCACCGCGTTTGTAAATGTCTTTTAAAGTCTTTTAATGTTTTACGATTTACATAACGGCTTAATCCTAACAATCGGCTCGTCCTTGGCGCATCCCTTCAACGAAGCCCGACCACTAAACGCAATCCATTCCCCCTAAATCTCCATGGTCCTCGGCCTCAACATCAAATTCTCATCTCATCGTCATGATTCTCATAAGCTCATTCTCCACATATTCCTCATCAAAATCATCAATCTCTCTTCCTCGTCTTTCTTAAAATATTTTTCGCAAAACTTTTTCAAAAGATAATATTTCCAAAGACTTTCGCAAAATATCGTTTTCACAAAAACTTTTCAAAAATCTCTCTTCAAAACCATTTTAAAAAAAAATCATATTTTTGGATGAGTGTTAATGGAGGAGCAAGCTCAACTCAACACTAAGCTTCTTTCCAAAAACATGAACGAGGAATCACATCTCACTTTCATAATCACGTTCTCTTTTCAATCTCAACTCTTTATCTCTTTCCTTCACTCACATTACCTTTTTCTCTTTCTCAAACATTCTCATACCTTCTCTTCATTCTCATCTCATCACATATTTCTTTCTCAATTATTTCTCATGTTTCTCATTCGTTTTTCTTTTCTCTTTTCAATTTATCTTATTACTTCCACAATTCCATCATTATTTCACCATCCAAACATGATCAAACAATTTCTCAACAAAATAAAGTATGCACAATAAATAAACATTTAGTATGCAGACAAATAAACATTTAGTATGCAAGTAAGACAGGTAGACATCTAATCACAACATCCATGTTGCCTAATTTGCGGTACCCTCACAATCCGTCCATTCGGATTGCGAGCAACCACGTTACGGGATCACCGCACTCTCACTCACCTGGATGACGACACATCCAAAAACTCTCCAAGATTTCCAGTCGCTAACCGTGCCACGTTTCCTTCGCGTCCGACACCCGAACTAGACATTTTTCCCCGTGCGTTAGCAACGATTTACGTGAATTCTTAATTTCGTTTTAAAACACTTTTAAATAATTCCCTTTTAAAAGCACATTGCCAATATCCAAAAAGGTTTCAAATCCAAATCATTCCTTTTATAAAATGTTTTCAAGAAAACTCCTTAAAACAAATTTCTTTAAACATTGAATGGAATCTTTAAGAAAACAACTCTTTGAAAATCTTTATTAAATCAAGTACGAAGTTCAAGAAGGTAAACTTCAAAATCAATCAGATTAATTTTCTAAATTTCTAAACTTCACACATCAACAAACACTGATCAAAGAAGGTTCTTTAAGATTTTCAAATCAATTTAAGCTATTCAATTTACACTTTTTAAATAAAACATTTTTCTCAAATCCTTTTTGAAACCCCAAAAATAGATTTTTCACAACCAAATTCACAAACAGATTCAAAACAATTCCACCACACTCAATCAGCATGAAAAACAACACATACAAATTTCAAACCATTCAAATCATTCCCAGACATGTACACAGGAAGTCATATTTTACAATTATTAAATTAATTAAATCATAATCTTAATACCTTAGTTCAATTACCCTTAATAAAATAATTTAACTTAATCTTTTAATCTATCTTAACACAACCGAATCACACATGGTTATTACTTTCTAAACACAAATTAATTTTTAAAATTAAAAATCATTAAACCAACATTACAAAATCTTTTCACATAATCAGATCAACTTATTTATTTAAAATCAAAAAGATAAAAGCAAACACACATCATTTCATGAAAACAATTATCCAACCGTATTAAACATGTATTGACCGAATTATACACATAAAATTTGCAAGGATTTAGTGCACAATTAAAGACATAAGAGCATGAAATTATTTTCTCTATTTTATAATGAAAACCGTGAGCATGCCATGGAAAAATTAGCAAATTTTAATTTCATTTTCAAAACAAAATCAACACAACAATTTACACACATTTTCTTTTTTTTAAAATTAATTAATTCATGCATGCACTTTTTGAAATCTTTTAACCTCGTGATGTATGCAACCTATATGAGGGACAACATAGTCTCCCACCTAATACCTAGGATGGCTTAAAGTCAACATGCAAAAGACAATGTTTTCATTTTTTTTTAACACACATAAAAATCAAATCAAATCATATTATTACTTAAAGCTCATTATTAAAACATCATGCAATAACATTTATCATAACAAAACCTTTTTCAAACACTTTTTAGTACACATAAAATAAATACAAGTTCATAATTCTTTTTCAAACCAAAAATAGAGGTTTAGATTTATTTTCATGAAAATAACATGCATGCTTTAGGAATCATTAGATCTATTCTTAAAACCAACATGCATCAACTTTTATAAAATAAAAAAGCATGGATCCTATTATTATTAAACATGGCCGAATGGCCTCCTAAAAACATAAAACATGCACATAATCAAACATTAAATCAAAACATGTTTAAACTTGAAATCATTTTAAATCTTAATTCTTTTCTTAAAACCGAGACATACACATAAAAGAAATCACAATTTTACTTTTGAAAAATAACATGCAAACCAAGGATCTAAACACTTTTATTTATCAAGCAAAATAACTACATGCACCACTTAAAACAAATAAGGATCATCAACAAACCACATGCAAGACTAGAACTTTGAACTTTTTCACAAATCAAATTTAAATCTTATTTTTATTCATCAAATAAGCATGGAAACACACACATAGTGTCACGGTCTCACAAAGATCCAACATGACTTTACCATTTATTAAACTTGGATCATGGAGTCACTTGGCAAATAACCACAAACACACACATCGATCAAGATCTAACAAAAGATTTAACATGCAAAAAAAACCAAAAATTTCACTTTATTAATAAACAAACTTAGATCATGGATTTATTTATCAAATCAACACATAAACACACATAATTCATGGTTTAGAGAAGGAAAAGTGGACATGCAAAGAGATCCATTTTAGGTTTCACAAAAAGCATAATTTTCTTTAGATCTTTAAGAGTTTTAGTTAGAAAAACATTAAATCCATCAAAAGAAATTCCAACCGAAACACAAAGTATAAAGATCACATATTACAATTATTTTAAAGTTCTTAAAAGTCCATGATTAAAGAAGATCAACACATAAAAACAACATGCAAGAAGAAATAAGAAGTAGATCTATAAACTAGAAGGAAAAGCTAAGCTATTACAAAATCTTCTTCTTGGTCTTGGTTCCTACCATGATAAAGGTTAAGCTTTTAGTCTTCCTACACTTAGATCTTCAAGAGAACTCCTAGGTTTTGGGCTTGAACTCCTTCTTCTTCTCCTTCTAAACTCACGGCCACCACTCTCTCTTTCTCTCTATTTCTTTTATTTTCTTTCTAAGAGGTTGATGAGTCTCTTAGAAGTTGTGTTTGTGTTGGTGTGAAGGAAATGAGAATGGTTGAAGTAAAAAAAAATGAACCAAGGCACCTTGTATATATATGCCACGAACTAATCCCTCTTTTGCCCTTGGTTGATGGTTTGGTTATACACAATGGGAGGGGCGGTTTTGGGTTTACAATTAATTGCATGGGTGGATTTTATCATTTGCAAGGGGACAAGGTAGTATAGGCTTAAGACTTTAGGGGTCACTTAGGCTTAGAACTAGTTAGGAAATAGTTAGGGTTTTCTAACTTGGTTTGGTTTGGTTTGGTGCATTTAGTTACTAGTTTCTTAACCTCCAAGTTTCTAGAAATTTAGTCCTAGCTTATACATAAATATACATACACACGCACAACACACATACATACATATACATAAACCGTATCATATATATGCACACATACACATACATTTTATTTCTTAATCACATTCACTTTACAATTACCTAATCACACCATAAGGCAATCAAAATCACACTCATACAATCATTCTCATGTATCATATAGCAAACACACATTAAATCAAGCACTCATCACACAAAAATTTCAAGCCAAATCAATAAATTTATTTTCTTAAAAATGCCATTTCCAAAATTCGTATTTCTTAGTTCTGAAAATAAATTCTTGTAAAACAACCCATAAAAATCTGAAAATTACATTTTCAAAATCTACTTTTCGAGACGATCGTTTTGATATAAAATTCGTAAAAATCCGAGTTACGGTTAAAAAGTTACGAATTTCTCAAGTTAGCAGTTCAAAAACTTTATTTCAAATAAAATCAACTTTTGATAAAGTCACAACTCAACAAAACCATTCACTTTTATTTTATAAAAACATTTTGTTTAATAAAATTCCATGAAAATCATCATTTCATTTCTTTCTCACATAGAATACTTTTCTGAAAATTTCTTATATCATCAAAACTTTGAGGTTTATTTTGACGAAATCGTTTACGCACGTATGGGAAAAATGCGGGGTGTTACATCGCAAGTGCAAACTTGAAACTTGGGTTTCAAGGATTTTTAAAGTAAACTCTTGCATAATTTAAAATAAAAAAAAAAATATCACCTTTTTGTGGTTGGTAGCTCTAGGGTGTTACATGAACCATTGAAAACAACAACTATATTTATAACATTCTCTTTTGGATATCTTTTTAAAATTGATTCAGTACACTCATTTGGCCACAAGGCTCATCTCGGACTATAGTCGGAATCAAGATTACAATAGCTCAAAAGGATAGTATCGAGAGACAATGTACCTCCAAGTTATGTACCTCGAACGGAGGTCTTAAAGCAACTCGTGTTAGCATCATTATCACGCCTTAATAGCTGGATTTATTACAATATTAACTATAAATCAACAGATAATGAAAGACACGAAGATTAATCCTCTATTAGAGATAAGTCTTAGCTAATATCTCCACCAGATTATATCTCAACAATTAGGGATAAGTATGCTATTATCTATGAAAATAGATAATCTAATCTATTATAAAAAAAAATTCAGAAGATCAAGGGAAGTCAGCAAAGATAGTGTGATCAACAAGGAAATCTAACCTCGAAGGCTATTCTTGGAGTCCTATAACTACAACTTCACAGAGTGGGCAAAAAATACAAATTCTCATGCAATTCCATTGTGTATTCCATACTCTATTTACAACACATTAGTAGTATTTAGAGATCACAACATTGTGAACGATACCACGTTGCTCATAGACAAAAGAGGGCATTAGTAGTGTTTAGATATCACAACATCGTGAATGATACCATGTTGCTCATAAACAAAAGAGGATCCATTGCCTCAACAATCAAGAGGAACCCTCAACAATCAACTTGAAATGTGATATTACATGATAATGAACCTATCATAATGCGAAAGCATCAACACAAACTAAAACAAAGAACTACATAGTCTTGAGTTCCAAGAGTTTATCTCAAAGGGTACATTGGACTGAGAGTTTCCTCACGCCAAACTATACTATCAATTTCCTGTAGGTCCTAATTTTTATGGACCAGAACATTGGCACCAATTGTAGAAATCGATAAACTTTAAATCGAACCTTGTGTGAAGCATATAGTGTATGCTATATCTTGAAGATTTTTGATGAAGACAACTTTCAATGTTATTCAACAAGGAACAAAAATCAACACTTGAAGAAGAGAAGAATTAAAGAGAGAATACCTACCTCAAAGTCAAGTATCAAGGGTTTATTCTTAATTGTTTTATTTTATTTGAGAGTCCCTAAATTGCTTGAGAGTTAGGGTAGAGGTTTGGGTAGTTTGGGTAGTGAATATCATTCAAAGAGTTTTTGAAAATAAATGAATTTGATTTTTTACAAAACCAAAATTAATTGAGTTGATGCATATTTTATAAAACACTTTTTTAAATATTTTATGGTGCATCAATATGTCTTTAGAAATTATGTCGAAGGTTTAAAAGAAAAGGTTATTAAAGGATACATTTTTAGCAAACAATTTTCGCTAAATTAGCAAATAAATTTATCAGTGTCTAACCGGTTAGATGGACACGATAACTGGTTAGAACCTGTTAAGTTAGTTAAAATTCAGTTTCTTGTTAACTAATCTTTATGAGTATCCTATATAAACCATTCCTTTACACCTTATGAAACATAAGAAACGTATTACACACTTTTACAACTCGGAAAAACAAGCCACACAATTCTCTCAAAGTTTAAAAAGATCAAAGATCATATTCTTCATCTTCTCAATATTTAAAAAGCTTGAAAATCTCAATAACATTGATATTCTTATATTCATTTATTGAGATTCAGTGTGTGTTCTAGGTTCTTATTGTGTTGTAATTTAGCAATCAAGTGCTACAATTCTAAAACAAGATTATTGGTTTCAACAAATAAGAAAAGTCTTGGTGTGAGGCATCATCAAGCAATTGAGGATCAAAAGGTGAGGAACCTTTTGTGCAGTATCTCTTACCTTAACTCATTAATTTCTGCAGTTTCGATTGATTTACTGAAACCCTAAAATCAAGATTTTCGTTCTAATTTAATCAATTGGTATGTGCAAAACGTTTTTCAAACATTTGAGTTATTGTTTATAATCTGGGTTTGAGCCAATTTTTTCATAATCAAAGTGTTCTTGAATTAATTTGCAATTTTCAATTAATTTTGTACAGCTCCTAACCGGTTAGAGGTTCTGGTAACCGTTTAGATACTGTAAGTTTTTCAAGAAAATTTAGTTTTAATCACTTTCAATTTGATTAATGCGAAAATCGTTCAGGGTTCCTTCAACACCTATTCAACCCCCCCCCCCCCCCTTCTTAGGTGTTCATACTATATCACTTGTATCCCAACATCTTGTACACAGTACAAAACATGACAATAGATGCCTAAACGCCGATGGCTGAACTCCAATCGATATACTCGACATCTAGATGAATCCTCAGGGAAGGCTTACAAATGGATCCCAGAAAAAATACAAAGAAGCTTGCTTTCCTAGGTTTCCCCCACAATCAACGAAGAGAAAATTAGAGACATCACCCTTGACAATAAACATATCAGATGTTGATGATGTTGCCTTCCCCTATAATGACCCATTGATCATCACAACCAAAATAGCCAATTGATCATCACAACCAAAATAGCCAACTGGACCATTTGAAAGATTTTGGTGGATCATGGAAGTTCAACAGATACCATACCATACCAAACATTCTGAAGGATGGGTTTGAAAACGAAATTCTTTATTCCAACCTTCCAGGATCTAATTGGGTTCGTAGGGAAGCCTATCTTGCTCAGTTTTTCTTCTTTTGATTCCTTGTTGCCCTTTCATTATTCCCTATTGTTTACTTACACTGTCGCTCTTATTCTTTTCCTTAACTTATCATCTAATTAAATTACACACCCTTCGCTTTGTTACCATTTCCCTAGATTCTCTTACCTTTTTCCTATTTATATCTGGAACTTTAGTTCGTTATTTCGTTTTTATTTTCTAATTCCTATAGCTTTTAACTGGATTGATTTTGTTTATGCCTACTCGTTTGGGTTTAATTCCCTCTTCTAACCTCACTTTATTCTTCAGCCAACATAGACAATATTATCATTTATTTTATTAGTTCTATACTATTCAACTCCCTTATTTAATTCATCTGTTCTCACCTACTCATTTTAATTCCTTTCCTTAGGTATTCCCTTTGCTCAACAGTTTAATTCGTTCGTTTATCATATTACTTATATTTCTATCTTTTAAAAATGAGTTTCATTATTAATCTACCTATTCCATTTTGGGGAACTACCCTAAGGTTCGTTAGCATACATCTCTATTACACTATTCTTAGCTATCATTATAACATCCTAGAATTTCTCCCTAAGAAGAGGTAACAACCTTCTTACCTCAACCAAGTAAAGAGAGAATGAGATACCAACCCTCTTTCATCTCATCCATGTAAAGCAAGAAGGTCATCAATTGTTCGATACCCAAATAGGCAAATATTGGTATGTTGCGCTGATCTCCCAGTGTTATTTTTAAATTTTGTACGCTGACGGTATGTGTTATTTTTAACATATATTGGGAGGTCAGCATACTGGGCAAAAAATATTAATACTTCAAGGGATTAGCATATGTGTAATTTTAAAACTCAAATGCTGACTCCTTAGCCTACGAATTACAAAGCGTAAAAAAAAAGGCTAATTTATGTTTTTGGTCCCTAAAAGTTCAGTATGTTTTGGTTTTCGTCCCTAAAAGTTATTTTGATTGGTACTAGTTCTTAATTTTTCAAACATTTTGGTTTAAGTCCCCGCCATTAAGAAAAATTTGTTATTTGTTGATGTAGCTAGTGGAACGCCATATTAGCAACCACGTGGCGGGAGGAGGTGGAGCAAAATAGGGGATATGAAGTGGATGATATAGGCATGCACAAAATGATCTCATATACAAAATTTTGAGTTCATGGATGTGAATCATTCATGAAACACCACCTAATTAGCGCTACCACACACCACGTTGTTGCTAATGCAGTGTTTCGCTAACCACATCAAGAAATAACGGATTTTTTTTGGCGGAGAGAATCAAAACCAAAATGTTTTAAAAATTAAGGACTAGTCTCGATCAAAATAATTTTTAGGAACTAAAACCAAAACACGTTGAACTTTTAGGAACCAAATATATAAATAAGCCCAAAAAAAAACACATGTTGTTCTGTCGTAGAATTATTGGACTTGGACTATCCGGCCAAGTATCCAGCAATTCTACCTGTTGATGTTAGACGTAAGGAGGGCACCTTGAATACCAAGATACCCACACTCTGGTCGTTTACTTGGGTGTTGTGTGTGTGTGTGAACCAGTAAGATACATACCTGCTTGTCTTACCAGGCTTATATAGGCATACCCGCTTTATTGGTGTTGATTGCTGCCATCATGAGGTAGGTAAAGTTTCTATAAACGGTGGAATGTAATGGCGGGTATCATAACGTGCAGGATCCAATGCTCAACAGGATAACAAATTTCTTTGGATTCCCTAATACGTGCAGCTAATATGGCAACGTCTTAACGGTCTAAGGATAGACATCAGATCGTTGTATACCGGTATGAAGGGAGTTGGGCTAGTAGGGTCTCTTACTGGTATGCTGGTATCAACGCAATTAGGTCACTGAGGCCTCCTACCGGTAATGACGGTATCAATATGATTGGGCCATCACACCGATCTTTCGGTCTAATATATACGATCCATAACACATGCATAAAAGTATTTTAAGAAAAAATTAAATTTTGTGGGGTCAATTATTAAATAAGGGTTAAAAACCTAGATCATTTTTTAATGTGCTGGCACAAAATGATTCGTGGCATATAAATTCCATGCACCGAATCCCACCTGCTCCTGTAAACTACTCCACAGACCACAGTTCACCGCTAATTCCTCTACACCATTGATCTTTTAAGCCCTTAATCAAACTATTGAATAAATAAGTGGAACGGTTCAGTGAAACAAAACCGGTGAACATTAAAACTGAACGATACTGGTATTCTACGAAGCTAATATACTCCAAAAAATAAAAGTATCTGTGTGATATATGTATCCGATGTCAATACATGCAGTGGGGTATCTTGAACAAATGTTTAGGGGTGCAGTATGGTTGATACATATATTTTAATATTTGTATTAAGCAATTGGAATAAAGAAATTGGAAATCATGTTGGCTTGGTGGTATTGCATAACCACTTCATAACCCAAGTTGCAGTTTCGATTCCTTGGGAGGTAAAAACTAACATTAATTTTTTCCTATTTTAAAGTCAAGAACGACAGGCAATACCACTAAGCTAGTTGACATAGCATGCTATGATTTGTCAATAATACCTATATGTTTTGTAAAAGTTCAGGGGGAACAGGTACTCCCACCTGCTCTCAAGAAGCTCCGCCACTGAATACATGTATCATATTTTCCTATATGTATCTCAAAAGTATTCAGTTATTTTTTATTTAATTTTAATTATTTTTTAAAAAAATGATTTTAGGATATTTCTCAGATACTTCCCGATACTCTCTGATACTCTTTCGATACTTCTCAGATATTTGTTTGACTTTATTTTGAATTTTTTAATAATTAATTTTTTAAGTAACTTTTTAATTAGTATTTTTAATATAATTAAATAACCCCTTCTTTTATGTTCTTTGAATTGTGGAGATTAATGGATCTACACTAATGGTGTAAAGTTTTTTACACCAATAATCCACCATCCACCATTCATGTATTTATGGTCGTTGACTTTTAGATAAAGTAAGACAAATGAATGGTGGATGATGAACTAATGGTGTAAAAAAAAATTACACTATCGACGTATTATCTATTTTCTCAAAATTGTGATCATTATAGTTATGTACTAATGTTATTTTGAACTATTGACAATATGAATGAAAATTATCAATGTACAATCTTTCTTTTAAATTTTTAGTATATATATAAATTTCTGTTCACGTATCTTATGTCGTGCCGTATCTTGAATTTTCAAAAATTCTCATATCTATGTATCTATGTCATATCGTATTAAGTATAGAGGCTTTATAGCTAGTATTGTGTTTTGGGATGGCTGAATGACCATAAAGACAATAGAGTTTAGAGAGGATGAAAATTTAAATATTCCAAAATATTCAAGTAAAATTTAACATTTTTACAACCCATGGGTAAAACTCACAATCAACAAAAAGATAGAAGATCAAATAGACAAACTTTTAGTTACCAAATTGAAAAAAAAAAGATAAAAGATAAAAAAAAAGTATTTTAGGTAGTATTTTTTTTTAATATTAAAAGTTTAAAACATCAATCCTCTGTAAAACATAGCAAGAGATGATATAAATTGAAAAATTATCACATGACATAGGGTCTGTTTGACAAAACTAACTTATAGTTGTGAGCTTATCACTGATAGCTGTGAGTTTGTAGCAGATAGCTGTGAACCAAGTTAAAAGCTGAGCTTATAGCTATTAGTTGTGTAACTAGCTGAAATTTGTTAAATGACTTAAAAAAATAATTTGGCTAAGATATATAATTATAATTAAAATAAATAAAGGGAAAATTTGAGATATAATTTATTGAAAACTATTTTTTTTTTTTGAAAAACTATACTTCATACAGCTTTCTGAAAGCAATATATGCAGCTTTCTGAAAGCTAGCTTTCAAAAGCTATATAAGCTTTCTTTTTGAAAGCTATGAGTCTCTTTTATTTTTTGTTCACCTAACAGCTGTAATAGCTTTTTGACCGATTCAATAAATTAAAAATTACTAGATAAATAATAAGTTTGTCTTACCAAATATAGTCATAAACATCATATAAGCATATTTACATCAAGCCATATAATACATAATTACATAGAAGCATCATAGTGTTTATACAGCATACGTCAGCAAATACATACTAAACCCTTTTGAAGCAATAATTTTTTCAAAATCAAAGTTCAGCTAGGAGGTCGGGCTTACACTTTACCTTATTAAATAGATCTTGATTAATATAAGTAGTGGGGAAAAAATTAATAGTTCTAGAAAAAGACAGCATAAATAGGAAAAGACACAATTAATATATTTAAAATCTAACACTACAAGAAAAAACCAAAATAGCGACGTATTTCAGTGAGGGCAAATTTCCTCGCTAATCTGTCGCTAATTAGCGAGGGACGTGCGAGGGTTTAGCGAGCGAAAGCGAACTCCCTTGCAAAGAGAAACAATTATCATTTTGCGAAGGATTTGCGACGGATTTGTGACAAATTAGCGAGAGATTATTTTAAGCAATTTTGGCGAGGGACATTTTCCTCGCAAACCCGTCGCTAGTAGTTTGCGAGGACATGGTTCCGTCGCAAGACGGTCGCACGAATTCCTTTAAACAAAATTTGCGACGGAATTGCGACCAATTAGCGAGAGATTATTTTAAGCAATTTTGGCGAGGGACATTTTCCTCGCAAATCCGTCGCTAGATAGTTTGCGAGCGCATGTTTCCGTCGCAAGCCGGTCGCCACGAATTCCTTTGAACAACATTTGCGACGGAATTGCGACAAATTAGCGAGAGATTATTTTAAACAATTTTGGCGAGGGACATTTTCCTCGCAAATCCGTCGCTAGGTAGTTTGCGAGAGTATGTTTCCATCGCAAGACGGTCGCCACGAATTCCTTTAGACATCATTTGCGACAGAATAGTAACAAATTAGCGAGAGAGATTATTTTAAGCAATTTTGGCGAGGGACATTTTTCTCGCAAATCCGTCGCTAGGTAGTTTGCA
Organism: Crotalaria pallida; assembly: GCA_037953625.1. NCBI lineage: Eukaryota > Viridiplantae > Streptophyta > Magnoliopsida > Fabales > Fabaceae > Crotalaria > Crotalaria pallida. The sequence continues at coordinate 89,667,130 of CM075653.1, forward strand.
AGGGCATGTTTCCGTCGCAAGCCGGTCGGCACAAATTCCTTTAAATTTTCCAAATTGTTGGCGAGGGAATAGTTTCCTCGCAAAGCCGTCGCTATAAATACATTTTTAAAACATTGAAGTTTGCGAGGGCATATTTCTCTCGCAAATCCGTCATCACAAATTCTTTTATGCTATCAAATCGTTTGCGATGGCATATTTTCCTCGCCAATCCGTCGCTAGGTATGCATTTTAATGAAATAAAGTTTGCAAGGGCATCTTTCTCTCGCAAATCCGTTGCCACAAATTTCTTTACGTATGCGGTCAATTTGTTTGCAAGAGAATAGTGTCATCTCAAATCTATCGCTACGAATACATTTGTATAACAATAAAGTTTGCTAGGGCATGTTTGTATAACAATAAAGTAGTATATATATATACACACAAAGCAGAAATGCAAAACTCAAGACACTAAGAATTGAGCATAACTGCAAAAACAGAGAGAGACAAAAAAGAAAGAGGCGAAGGAGCAAAAGGAAACCCTAATCATGTGTAAGTTCACCAAAGGAGCTTGTTTCAATGAAGATGCATGGTGCCATTAGCCGAAACAAAGGAAAGTAATGGGTTTTTTAATTGTAATACCTTTCTTATAATGTAGTTGCTCATATCGTGTGTACGGATTAAAGAGCACAAGTTAAATAAAAAAAGTAAAAATAACGAAAAAATTGTTGGGGGACATAAAATTTCAATATCTAAATATATATAAAACGAAACTATATTAAAAAAAAGTACAAAGATTAAAAAAATATTATTTATATTTATTTTAAAACCTAACCCAATATAAGAAAAAAAGAAAAACCTAACCCTAGAATACACTAAGTCTAAAGTTCCCTAAATCGGCCTATACTCCTTCTTCTTCCTTCATTCCATGAAACCCTATTCTTCTTTCTTCTTGAGTCTTTGCCACCGCCACCTCCCCCTATACTCCTTCTTCTTCCTTCATTCCAAAGTGTCTCGTTTTTCCCTCTTCCTTGTCCTCGTGGCTGAGCCACCACTCAGCCGCTCCTTTTCCTTTTTCTCTTGCTCGTCGTTCCTTTCTCTCGCGAGCTCCCTCCACTGTTTCGCATTCCTATGAGCCTTCTCTCTCGGGGGACCACTCGCGAGTCTTCTCTCTCTTAGACGTTGCGAATCCCAAGCATTATTGAAGAGAATTTGTTTGTGAAAATATCCTCGTTTATTATTGAGTAAGTGGTGATAAAATACTACAGTAACATAGTTTTAACTTCGTTCCCATAACAACATTATTATAAAAACTATCTAAAATAACCAAAATTTTAATCCCAATTTTGTGTATAACTAGGGTCAAATATAAATTGTAATAAACATATTATAAAATAGGATAAGTTGAGGGTTAATCTTACTTTCCCTCCAAATGATAGTTTTTCCCTCCTAATTTCCTTTCTAATATCGTTAAACGAGACTAATAAAAATGATAGAAAAATATAAATTAAACAAAATAATAAATGAAAAGTCTAATAAAAATATATACATCCGAAATATTTTAGCAAGAAATTATCAATACATGTGAAATTTCAACTAAAAAGTTTTATTCAGAATATTAAAATAAAAAATTATCATTTTAATCCATATATATTTATTCATCTGTATCTATAGTTTTATTTTTCCAATTTACATAAGCTCATTTCAATTTCTAATAAAACTTAATTACCTTTTTCCTAGTAAAAATAAATAAAAAATAAAAAATTCTAATACAAAACCACTTAAAATTTAGAGGGATTGGTCAAAGACCAAACAGGAACTAAATAAAAAAAAGGAAAAAAAACATAAAAAAGCTTGAGTTACTATCAGAGGAGATTCAAAGTGAACAACACGTAGCCATATACTAAACAAAAGAAAACATATCATCAGCTCATCACTTCAACTTGCAAATATACTGAGGAGTGCCTTTTCATATACTGAGGAGTGTCTTTTCATATTTCCCCTTTTCCACCATCAGATCATTTCCATCCCTTCCAAGCACTGAAACATGCCTTCTTAGACCCCCAAAAATCACCGAAGCTCCAACCCCAGCACTGTCGCTCCAACCCCAGCTCACCGCCGCTCAATCCTCCGCTCTGCATGCCTTCCCTCCAACCTTCTCTCGACTTCGACTTGGTGAGTAGCAATTTTGATAATAAAACCCCAAATCCCCAAATCTATCGAAACCCCCTTCTCTTTTCTACTTTTTTCATTTTAAGTTGCGTTGTGTCTTTTTTGTTGATTTATGGGAAAGGGCTTTCAATGATGCTTGTGAAAGGCATTACGGGTTTCCTCATTTCTATCCATGGCAAGTTCATTGCGTTGGATAATATCTCCCTGATTGGTTCTTCTATAGTTGTCTATTCGAACTTTATCATATAGAATGATGATTATGTTCACCTTTATAGTCTGCATAAGCATGTTGTTCTTTGAACCTAATGTCATCATAAGCTCTGCCTTCTGCATTGATTTGGTTCTAGACATGCCATGAAGCCTCTTTGACCATGTGGTCATGACTTCAATCTTTGCCTTGTCATTTATTCTTCATATAAATTGAATTTCAACATAAGGTGAGCTTTATCCACACTTCAAGCTTAAAGAGCTACTGAATGAGGCTCCTTCACTTATTAGAGATAAAAACCAAATTTTGGCAGTCAAGGGAAACGGTGGAACCAAATTTATGAGTGTATAATTTTATTTTTTCCATGAATTTCTTATTTTTATTGCTCTCACATGCCTATATTTTCAGTGATATCAATATCGTTATTTTCATTGATAGCTCCCTTTGATTGATATGCCTATATCATTTTCCACTAGTAGTTTGCTAAAATAATTTTTACTACTATTTTTTTCTTATCTGCACTTTCTGAAATATTGGTTCCTTAATGCAGTTTCACTTTCCAGAAGGGTGGGCTTTGTTTTATTTTTGAACGTGTTATCCGGTGTCTTTCTCTGGGGTTGCTATTGCCTCCTCTTTTGCTGGAGTTACTGACTTCAGTGTCCTTGTAAGGATTTATTTCACCTTCTCTCTGTTCTATTTTTTTTATTATTCACTGCAAGTCCATTATTCATATATTTCAAGTACAAGTATCAATTTTTTTTTTTCTGCAAAGTAGTGTTAGTGTATATTTAAGTGTGACCATATTTGTTTTTTTATGTTTTTGTCATGAATATAACTTTTGGTGTTTTTGTCTGATTTTATTACCTTTTTTTCTTAATTATCTCTGATTTTAGTACTTTAGTACTGACATGATGTTAGCCAGTCACATGGGAAAAGTTTAATGGATGATCAGCTATTTTGATCCAATTAAGGTTTTACAATGAAGAGATATATGCCTCCTTCGTTGTGTCTTTTGAATTATAACATTTCTATGAAAAATTATTAAGATAGATATTCACCCTGAGAAAAAGATGAGCTTGTTCATAGAGGTCCTACAAATAAAGCTAATAAAAAATCTGTGTTATTTCATGATGCATTGTGTCTTTTCTGTTGATTTATGGGAAAGGGCTTTCAATGATGCTTGTGAAAGGCTTTGTCCTCTTCGAGGTGGAGGGCATGAGTGTGGTTGCTTGTCTGTGATAGCTAGATTGGTACTATAGTTGGCTTTGACATTATGTATATGTAGTTATATAACATGGCATAACTTTTAGTCTGCTGTCCTCGCCACTCCAATGTTTAAAATCTAGAAATGTTGGACTTTTGCGGTTAGAGGGTGTTTATTTTGAACATAAAATTCTTTAATCTGTCTATTCTCTAATTTAGGAAAAAGGGAATTGATGTACATGTGAAGATGATATAAGACATAAGGTGTAAGTGTTGCACTTCATTAATAACATAGAAAGGTAATAGATTGGAGAAAATATTGAAGTAGTTTCTGCCATTGCTTTGTGAAAGTGGCGGAATATTAGGCTAACTGCTGTCTTTGTTTTTAAAGCATCACTGTAATGCTTAGAACTTAGCTACTACATACCTGAGACTATCTTAATTGTATTTATCTCTTATTTTTGACCTGCAAGATTTGCATTATGGGTTTCCTCATTTCTATCCATGGCAAGTTCATTGTGTTGGATAATATCTCCCTGATTGGTTCTTCTACGGTTGTCTATTTGAACTTTATCATATAGAATGATGATTATGTTCACCTTTATAGTCTGCACAAGCATATTATGAGTGTATAATTTTATTTTTGCCATGAATTTCTTATTTTTATTGCTCTCACATGCCTATATTTTCATTGACATCAATGGCGTTATTTTCATTGATAGCTCCCTTTGATTGATATGCCTATATCATTTTCCACTAGTAGTTTGCTAAAATAATTTTTACTACTAATTTTTTCTTATCTGCACTTTCTGAAATATATGTTCCTTAATGCATTTTTTCACTTTCCAGAAGAGGGAGCGTAATTTATCACTAAAGTTGTGTTTATTCGAGGTTTGTTATCTCATCATTTGCACCTTCAATTTATCACTAATTTATCACTGTTGTATAAAATCTATTTGAACTTCTTATGTGTTGGTTTGATTTATTAATTTGAATTTAAATACAAAGCTTTCTAAAAGACCTTTTTAATTAGAATTTAAAATCCATGTTCTATATAGCGATCATGAGAACCGATCGAAGTTGGATGCTACGAAGAAAGGATCACACTGGTATTGTAAGAGAAGAATTCTCTAATGGAGTTAGAGACACTACTGCATATCGGACATTTCGCATCTGTTTTTTAAGACATTTCGCATCTGTTTTGGAAATGATGTCCTTGTGAGAGATGTAGATAGTTATGATTTTTCGCATCACTTTTTAAAACAGATGCAAAATGTCAGAACTTTCTGCATCACTTATATAACTGATGCGAAAAGTACATATAACTGATGCGAAAAGTATACTTTCCGCATCACTTATTTTAAAACAGATGTAGAAAGTACAAAAACTCTTTCCGCATCTATTATTTTTTTTTAACAGATGCGGAAAGTGCACTTTTCGCATTTGTTATTTGCACTTTCTGCATCAGTTATATGCAAATAACAGATGCGGAAAGTGCACTTTCTGCATCTGTTATATTTAAATAACATATGCGGAAAGTTTCGCACTTTCCGCATCTGTTATATATAAATAACAGATGCGAAAAGTCCAGATTTTTTTTTTTTTTTGCAATTTTTATATATATTTAGTGACTTGCGTTGGCTACCAAAACTAAAATTTTAAAACAAATGTATCCAAAAGGCAAAATATATCCACTAATTTGAATACAACTACAAATTGTACTACAAATTCTAAAAATCTCCAAAACTAAATGCTACAAATTCTATTACAATATATCCAAAACTAAGGCAAAATAAATATATCCAATCCAATACAACTACCCATAAAACCCTCTCTCTTACCGGTCACAATTTTCAATAGCCTCTATCATGCCTATAAATTAAATCAAACTAATACACTACTAGTAACTTAGTATAAAAATTTAATCTCACTTTTCATTCTTAGAACAAGAAGCTGCCCCATCATTGAGCACAATCACCTCAGCCTTCTGCTCCTGCGCTTCTTTTTCTTTTTCCAATTCCTCGATGGCTTGCTTCTCCGCCGCCTTCTCGGTTCTCAGAATGGGTTCGTAATAATCATAATGAGAATCCATACACTGCTTCAAGGCGGCAGTAATGTTAGCACACTTCTCTACCAGATCTTCTTTATTCTTCTCTTCTTCTTCGATACACATTGTGAGTGAGCATCACAAAATGAAAAACACATTGTGAGCAAGCATCACAAAATCAAAAACACCAAAATAAATCACAAACGCAAGCAAAACGAAAATACACGGTTCAACATCACACAATAGCTAAAGAAGCAATAACATGAACTATACCTATAGAAACAGATCGAGTGCACCTTGCATACCTGAAAAAATGAAAGTACTGATGAGGCTCAAGTTTTGGCACACATAAATGGTGGCTCTAAAAAATAAAAATTTTTAAACTCACTCATTATAAGTGTCTACTGAAATAAACAAAATAAGCATACTAACCTTTATCAACAGAACAAGAGGAAGCTGAATGGAAGTTGGATAACAACAAGGATTAGCAACAAGGCGGGCATTCTTTATTTCCTCCCTTAAAACCTCAGTCAATCCATATATAGCATCTTTCTGGATATAGATAACTAGATTAACTCAGAAAGAAGAATAAAATTATAAAACGAAAAAATGGCATTTAAGGAAATTCATTTTTTTACAATTAAAATAAAAAGAACTACAAAATAGTTTTACTTAAGATTCATGATTCTTAGATATGATCAGAAATCAAAGTTAGCATGTCAAACTCATAAAGAACGATGGCATTTCACTTGTTAATATATGCCTTAGAACTTAGAAGAGGTTAAACCGTTTGCTAGGCCAAGTTTTGACCAAATGAAAGAATAATACAACACATACAAGAGAAGATTGAAGTTCCACTAAGCAAAAATAATACTACTACTTAGCATAATATATAATAGTAACAAAGCAAGTGATAGTAACAAAATGCATAAGATGAAAAAAAGGGTTAAACTCAGCTTTTTATGAGATGTTATAGTTTCCATCTTCTAAAAAACAAAAGCTCATGCAAGAGAGGAGTAATGTAGAAAAGCAATTGTTACCAGAGTTGCTAAACACACAACTGCATCTGATCACTGATGTACATAAAAGCGTTAAACAACCAAAATTACTTTTTAAGCTGAAACGAATAAGCCCTTAAGAAAGGAAAGAAAAGTGTTCAAACTGAAGAAACAACACAATGGAAGTTAAGTACATCAGTAGGCCTTGCCAAAATCACCTTCAAATTCTTGGCCACAAGCAATACTCACATCATATGACTATGGCTACATAATCAGTATTATTGCATATGACTAAATGATGAAATTATAATCCCTCAATTCGACACTGCGACAGTAGCTTAGGAATTTCCGACAACAGGCCATACCGTCACAGCAATGCTCAACTTTTTCAGAGTTTCAATTAATTGAAAGGGAAAAAAAGAAAGGGAGAAAGGAGAGGAAGGAGAGTAGTAGTTAAGTTACCTCCACTGGGAGGTGGGGAAGTGCCAGATATAAGGATTGATGTAAGTGAGAACAGAGAAGGCAGCTTATCCAAACCAAATATTGTAGAATCGTTGATGGTCGGTGTGGGGCACACCAGGGTCACCTCGATAAGCATTTCCGAAATACTTCTCCATTTCTTCAGTCCAACTTCAAATGAGGTTAACCACAAATTGGCAAATCGTCGTAAATCTCTTTTAGCAATACTTGGAAGGATATAGGTATCTATTTCATGAAATGTTAATCACCATCACAGAATAACTTCCAAAAATCCATCTTAGAAATAACATAGGATTAAAGATGAACTTGAGAGTTCGTTATGTGAACACTCTACTCTTTATTACATACTAACTGTTGTGCACCCCAATCCCCCTAAATGTTTTAATCTTGAAACTTGGAACTTCTTAAATCTGACAGTCATTTTAAGCAACATTGATTTACATCAGTAATATGAAGTCAAATTCATAATTATTATGTCAAGACACAATAGTTGTTGTTGTAAATTAAACAAACTGATAATATTGCATTAGCTTGAAGGTTTAGTTTTCGGTGCAATTCCATAAAATGACCCAATATTCAAAGAAGCAAACAACAATAAACTGAATCATAATACTCACCTCTAATTTCCTCCGCAGTAGGTCTGCCTCTTTTAGTTTTTCCTTTATTTTATTCTCACAACTTGATATTGCTTTCTCAAAAGCATCATTTTCTTCATTGAGTGTCACCTCCCTGAGCCGGGCCTGCACATAGCCCCTGATACTTCAATGAGAAAATCTGTTGCTTAACCCTCCCACCAATACTTACTAGATATAATTGTGATAAATTTCAAATTTGCTCCTGCTAAAAGAGATTATGCAATTTGCTTATCCTACAGCCCAGCTTGAAGAAAATTCAATTGTGATAAATAGATAGAGGGCAAAAAATCTATTTTAATCAATTGTGATAAAAAAAATAAAAAATAAAAAATATGGACATTTATAGGTGACATAACAATGAAAATTTACTTTAATCAACTATGTTATCATTCATAAAGAAACAAACTATGGTATCAAATTACATATAATCCAGTATTGGCTAGACAAGAAAAAGAGGAAACTAAAATGCATGCATTTTGAGCTTTTGGAAGTAGGTACTATTGGACCTGATTAGGAAGAACACGAGAGAGACGAACCTGTAGAGACGAAGAACACGAGAGAGAGTGTGCCACAGAGGTGAGAGAAATAGAAATATTAAATAGAAATAGAAAGTGAAGTATTAAATAGAAATAGAATGCATACCTTAGACAAGAATGGTTCAAGAACAATAACAACATTTACAAGTTTTGGGTCCAAACCAATTTCCTCATTTGCCTCTCTTTATCAACTTCAAAAATGAACAATCACCTTTATGTGACACAATTTCAATGCTACAGTCATAGCCACCATGGTTTAGAATTCATGAACGTTGTTCGAGAACACCCGTCAGTTGCTGATAGAAAAGGTCGCATTTCTTGTCCTTGTGCTAGATGTATGAATCATTTTTGGCGCGACTCATTTACCGTAGAACAACACCTATATAACTACGGAGGTGATCCAGGTTGTTTCCCTCTCGACGATGAAGCTTATCCCCCCCTCGAGTGCAAGGGCAGAAGGGACCTTTGTGGATGATTATGATAATTGGACAATTCATGGTGAGGAGAGATGGAAGGATAGTGGTCCAACAATCATTACCCAAGTCCATGACGAGGAGAACAGGAATCCATATATGGATATGGTGATGGATGCTGCTGGTGATACATTAAACAATGAATCAGAAGATTTAGAAGAGGATCCAAATCCGTCAGCATCGAAGTTTTACGACATGTTAAAGGATGCTGATGAGGCTTTATGGGATGGTTGTGATAAGCATTCAATACTGTCAGCTGTAACACAACTCTTGAATTTGAAGTCAGAATATGACATGAGCATAAGTTGTTATGATCGATTGATTTCCTTAATCAAAAGCATGCTTCCAGAGTCCGAAAAGTTACCTGAAAATTATTACCAATCAAAAAGTATGGTTAGTGAGTTGGGCTTTAGGATATGAGAAGATAGATGCATGCAAAAATCATTGCATGTTGTTTTACAAAGAGTATAGTGATCCCTCTATCTCAGCTTGCTTGGTATGTGGACACCCGCGATTTAAACCCAAGACAAAAAATGCTACACAACAGAAAGATATGCCCTATTCAATTTTGCGATATTTTCCCATTGTTCCAAGACTTCAGCATCTCTTTCTGTCTAAAGATACTGCAAGATATATGCGTTGGCATGTGGATGGAGTGCGTGCAATGAATCTGTGATGACTCATCCTGCTAATGTTGAGGCTTGGTAGAAAATTGACCAAACCTATCCAACATTCGCAGAAGAGTCTCGCAATGTTAGGCTTGGACTGTGCACAGATGGCTTCAATCCATTTAATCATTCATCTACCCCGTACTCATGTTGGCCTATTTTTGTCACACCATACAATCTTCCCCCAAGCATGTGTATGAAAAGGGAATGCATATTCCTCAGTCTTCTAATTCCTGGTCCGAAGTCGCCTGGAAAAAACTTAGATGTCTATCTTAGACCTTTGATTGATGAGCTAAAGATGTTATGGGATACTGGAGTAAACACTTTTGATGCCTGGAAAAGGCAAAATTTCAATATGAAAGCAGTGTTGTTATGGACAATTAGTGATTTTCCTGCTTATGGATTGTTGTCTGGGTGGAGCACTCATGGTAAATTTGCTTGTCCTTATTGCATGAACAATACTAAATCATTTCAATTGAAGTATGTTCATAAACCTTGTTGGTTTGATTGCCATCGCCAATTTTTGCCTATGGATCATCCATTTCGTCGTGATAGAAACTCTTTTAGGAAGTCTACAGTTGAAAATACTCCGCCACCACAACGATTGAGTGGGGCAGATGTGTTACGTGAAGTGAGTAAACTTCAAGAATTTCTCTTTGGCTTGTGTTCAGGTAACCATAAACAACCCGGTTTTGGCATACTACACAACTGGGTGAGGATGAGCATATTTTGGGAATTGCCTTATTGGCATGTTAATTTGGTACCTCATAATTTGGATCCTATGCATATTGTGAAGAATGTTTTTGACAATACCTTCAACATTGTCGCAGACATAAAGGGCAAGACCAAAGACATTGTAGAAGCAAGAAAAGATATGAAGTTGATATGTAGACGTCCCAGCTTGGAGCTGATAGCAGATGAGAAGGGTCACAAACCAAAGGCAACATATTGCGTGAATACAAATGATTTGAGAATTGTGTTTGAGTGGTTAAAGGAGTCAAAGTTTCCTGATGGGTACGTGTCAAACATCTCTCGTTGTATTAATTTAGACAGTGGGAAGATATATGGAATGAAAAACCATGATTGTCATGTATTTATGCAACGACTAATTCCTTTGGCATTTCGACATATGCTGCCAAAACCAATATGGGAAGCATTAGCAGAACTAAGCTTGTTCTTTAGACAACTTTGTGCAAATGAGATAAGTAATTTGACCATGGAGAAGGCAGAACTTTCCATCATTGAAACAGTTTGCAAGCTAGAAAAGGTTTTTCCACCCGGATTCTTTGATTCGATGGAACATTTGGTTGTGCATCTTCCTTATGAAGCTAAGGTTGGAGGTCCTGTGCAGTATAGATGGATGTTTCCGTTTGAGAGGTGCATGTTCTTTTTGAAAAAGAAAGTAAAAAACAAGGCACGGGTCGAAGGATCTATTGCTGAAGCTTATATTGTGCAAGAAATATCTAATTTTACGTCCAAGTATTTTGATCCAATCATAAGAACAAGGCGCACTCAAGTTCCTCGGAATGATGACGGTGGTGAAGATTTAACCGTTGATCGGTTGTCTTGTTTTAAATACCCATGTCGTCCTGTTGGAAGAGGTCAGAAAAAATTCTTAACAGATGAAGAGCTTTGAATTGCAGAGACATATGTTCTTGTAAATTGCGGAGAACTAGAAGCTTATATCGAGTAAGTTTGCTGCCTAATAACTTCCCTATCTTTGTTTATAATTATGTATTAGTTACATGATTGACTATTAATATTTATTAGACTATTTGAAGATTCGTTGAGGGCAGCAAATCCTACTATCTCTATGGATGAAATATTGGCAACTCGAGACAAAGACTTCAACCGTTGGATGAAACGTTAAGTTAGTCTCTCATTCATAATTGTATATAATTAAAATTCAATGGACTTTTCATTATTTTAATCTCCATAAACTAATGTGGTTATAACGATTTATAGGTCGATTTAGGTCTTGTTGAGAATCAAAAGATTCAAGAGTTATGCTATGGTCCAACCAAATCTGTTACTTCATACAGTCAAGTAATTGTGAATGGAAATAAATTATATACTAAGGAATATGGGCATAATAAAGGTACATCAAACAGTGGAATTTGGGTTAGGGGAAACATTTATGGTGATGACGATGTAGACTATTATGGCATTGTGGAAGACATCTTGGAATTGTCATACATAGGAATTCAGAACAAACTAATTTTATTGCGTTGCCATTGGTTTGATCCAATTAAGGGAGTCAAAGTCGACAACCGTTAAGGGTTGGTTGATGTCAATCCAAATTCAAGCCTTCAGTCAAATGATCCATTTGTATTAGCTGAACAGGCGCAACAAGTGTACTATACAAAATACCCACAAAGAGGGGGTAGAGGTAGCAATGTATGGTGGGCAGCATGCAAGGTTAGACCAAAACTCTTCATGGCTGAGACATTTAATGAGGATGAAGATGATGATGAAGATAATGAGGATGATGATTATTATCAAGAGGATGAATTTACAAGAATACACAATATTATTGTTGCAGAGAATGAAGTGATTCCATTGTTTGATGCATATGCCCCAATGGAAGAAGTAGACATAAATGATATGCATTATTCGAGTGATGATGTAAATGATGAAGAGAGTGAAGATAGCGAGACTGATGATGAGCCCGCAGATGAAAATGAAAATGAGGGTCTCTATAACTCAGACTCAAGCGAATATGATTAAATATTTATTTACTTTTATTAACAACATTTTTTTCATGTTTGATAGGTTTCAAGTCTATATTGAAATTTCGGTTTAATACAGTAATATTAGCTTTGTTGACTATTATTTTAATAAATGGCTCATTTATGCCAAAACAGTAGCTAAGTTATACTTATTCTTGTTTTGGCTCATTTATTTGAAAATCCCTTGTTCTTAATACTTATCCCTTGTTCTTAATACTTATTCTTGTTTTGGCTCATTTATTTGAAAATCCCTTGTTCTTAATACTTATCCCTTGTTCTTAATACTTATTCTTGTTTTGGCTCATTTATGCCAAAACAGCATCTACTTATCCCTTATTATAAATCTTTAATATAATGTTGGTGCTATTTGATATAATAATATATTAACGATAGTAATATAGTGATACATGAATCTTTGAAATGAGAATTATATGATACTAATAAACTCCATTTTATTATGTAGATTCTAATCATGCCACGCACACGAGGTAGAGGCAATAGGATCATTGTATATGGTCGTGGAAGTCGATCCATTGAGCCATCCCTTCCTTCTCCTCCTAATGTTCAAAATCCACCACATAGTTCTCAATCTCTACATTCTGAACCTCAATCTCCAGGTATTATTTTATCACTTGGTACATGGTTACTAGGTGTTTGTTCTTGTCTAAATAAATTATTAAATATTAGTTTAATTAAAGTTATGTTTGATTATGTCTAATTTTGAATGTGCTTATCTTAGGTGCTACCTCCACTATTCAGCCAATTATTGGTAATGCACAATCATCCACATCTAACCAATTAGGTGATGCTGGCCCATCATCTACTATCTCAACAACTGAACCACAAGGTAGTGATCCTCCTGTTGTGACTTCAAGTGTAGGTTCTCGCACAGATAGAATTGTCAGGAAGAATGTTTTATATGTTGAACCTGCCGATGATTCGTAAGTAATACTTTTGGATGACTAAATCCTCATTTACATATTTTGATTCAGCTGATACTTAGACTATTATAACAATGAGAAAGCTTACTAACTGTGTTAAATTGTGTGTGTTTGTTGAACTAACTTACAGGAAAAGATTCAATGACTCAAAAGTGAACAGAGATATTATATCCACTGTCATCATGAGGATGCCCAATCCTACACCAGTGTGGAAAAGATATTCCGAACATATGGCTACTACTTTGCTTAACAATTTCATGGTAAGTAATAACTTTGGAAATTACTTTTATGGAAATTATTTTTATCTTTTTGTTTTGGCATGTTATTCAAATATAATTTTAGAAGCGTTAGTGTCACCGCAATTAGTTTTAACTTCAAATGCATCAAATGCAGTGTTCTCTGCGTCATTCTTAGAGTTCAAGACAACAGCCATATGTTGTGACCCTTCTGAAATTGGTTCGATATCGCATATAATGACCAATTTTCATAAACCCTGTTAAAGATATAGTCACAATTGTTGTGTGGTTAGTAAAAGCACAATATCAAGTAGATAATATAGTAGTAACTAGTGATTATTGCATGCTTGAGAATCAGTAGCAGTTTAGTATTTAATTGCTAGTCATATTTGTTCTCTTACCTAGGAATTCTCCAGATAATCAAATTCTTGATTGGAGTTTCATCTTCTGGGCGGAAGAAGATTAAACTTTTAACCTGTGGAAAAGAGTTAATAGCACTACTAAATGAATATAGAATATTAATAAGTGATGTTATGAAATAGATGCTAATGCACAACAATTTACAACATTCTCTCAAATGTAAAATGGAAACTAAGTTAAAAACTAAGTTAAAAAAACTAAGTTAATTCACGCATAATTTGAAATGTAGTTAGGCAGAAAGCCATAATCTCTTTTCATCAAATATTTAATACAGCTATATTTATGCATGTTGATTTACGAGCTCGATTATGGTAAATGCTTAATTCCAAGTCAGGAAAATTTGTCACAAAAAGCAAAAAAGGGCACTTCCTTATGATGATGACACCCATGATTTTAATTACACTTTTGTATTTGTGTGTTTGTCCCTCTATCCCATTGTGCCACCTCCCTTTGATTCATCCTTGATTGATTATGTAATAGTAGTTTATTTATAGTAATTACAATGGTGGGGTAAAGCTGCATGATGCAGGACCACAAAGTGTTACAATCTGAATTTTAATGCAGTGACAGCCGTGACCGTGAAGAAAGCTCTTTGTTTGATTGAATGAGAGTTTCAAACGTTTCAGAAACTCCTCCTATATACCCCACATTCTTCTTCTTATGGCACATATTTGATGTCCTTAATTGCAAAGAATGATTCAAATTCCCTAATAAAGTTATTAATAGCTCCCTCAACTGTATAGTATAACATATAGAGACAAAACATGCCCTGCTTTGAAACACTCATCATCATATTCATCAATCACTTACTCTCACAGGCTTTTTTCCTATTTCTCATTCGAGTAGTTGCTAGCTGTTTTAGTTAGTTAGAGTTTTTGTGTGACCATATTGTTTACTGTTTTAGTTAGTTAGAGTTTAGAGTTTTATCATTATTGATCCCGGTTCCTTATAAAAATGGGATTAAAAATATACCATTATTTGTAAAATTTAATTTATATTTATGATCCATGTTGTTTGTGTTGAGTATGTTGTTTGTTTATCTTCTTAATCACCTCTTATTATGACTAATACTTTATGATTTAATTCATATGTTTGTAGACGAGTCATGATTTTGCAATAGATTATGATCGTCGTAAGGCACCTAAAGTTTGGAACAGAATATGTGCAGAACGATATTTAGATCACTTGTGTAAGCTGAGGACCAGTGTATTAAAACAAATTAACTCAACTAACTATGTTGATTTAATGGGTCATGCACCTTCAAAAATGCGGGAAGAGGTGTGGGATGGCTTGGTTGCTGTGGTAGACCGACCCTCAGCCTACCCTTAACATACTCGGCCGACCAGATTAATCAATCTGACAGGTCATGCCTATACAGGCCGAGCGCTTGCCTTAGGACCCATCCTGGCACCTCGGGACCGACCACATGGGGCTTATCCCCCAAGGATTCCGAGCTAGGGGCGCGTGAGCCTAACTTGCCAACAGGGATAAGATTCTCCACTACAGGATAAGGATGAATGATTCATCCCACATCCTAAATGGGACACGTCAGCTGCCTTGCTGGCCCTCCGTACAGGCCCACAAGGTACAATGTCACCCCTATAAATAGCTGTCTCCAGCAAGGGGCTCTGGTACGTTCTCTCCCTCCCTAATCGCACATCTGCACACACTGTGATTAGGGAAACCCTAGTTGTCCCAACTGGACCTCTAGCGTGCCTAAACTATCATACACTAACCTCAGTCCATCCACTAGTTCTTGGGTCTCTCTATACCTCTGAGCTAGGGGTGCATCTTATACACCGTGTCCTAGACACGACAGTTGCTAAGTGGATGACAGAAAATTGGCAGAAGAAATCTCTTGCTGGGAAAGCCAATAGGGCTGCCAAGCCTGAATGTAACGTTCAAACTGGAGGATCAAAAAGCTTCAAGAAACATTATGATGATCTGGTTAGTTAAATAATATATGTACATGTTCCTGAATTGGTTGTTAATGTTCAATGTTTAATTACTAATTATTTATAATTCAATGTTTAAATTTTTTTTAGCAAAAACAAATTGTATTCTTTTTTTTTATTTTTTTATTTTATTATTCTATTTTTGGATTAGTAATTCAATGTCTTCTTTATCATGCTGCTTCAGAATTAATTGTGTACATTACATATATTATTTAATAGTTATTTTATATTTCTTTCATTGCACTAATTGTGTTATTTTAATGTAATTTATATTTTTATATAAAAAAAATAATGTTATATGTTTTATATGTTATTACATACAGAAAAAAAAAGCAACCGGTCATGTTGATTACAAAGATCTATATGGTAAAGTTCATAAAAGGAAAGATGGAGAATATGTGTCTGAAAAATCTAAGAACATTGTGGTATGTGTTTTTATAATTATCTCAGTTAACACTTTACTGTGTTATTATTAGTCAGTATTTGAAAATTTTGAGAAATTAATTGATTTATTTTTTTTAGGAAAATTATCAAAACAAAATAATTGAGAAGTATGGAGAGGAAGCTTCATATTATCCTGAGGTGGATGAGGACATTTGGACTGAAGTGGCAGGTACTAACAAGAAAGGTCGTGTACATGGTATCAGTGCCTTAGATTCAGTAGTTCGCGGCTCTACTAGAGCGTCATCATCCTCCGAGGTCTTAGGCTCATCACATTCTACGACTATGACAAATGAAGAGATCACAAATGTTATAACTTCTGTGGTTCAGTCACAGATGACCACCTTGGAGACAAATTTACAAGTACAAATGAAGTCACAACTGGCATCATTTTTTCAGACCTTACAAACACAGCTACGTGGATCAACTCAGCAGCAGAATCAAGATGATGAAGATGATCATGTTAACTTGAGTTAATATATTATTATTATTATTAATATTTTGTCAAACATTCAATATCTATTTATTTTTAGACTTTAGTATTTAAGTATTTTGGTTGATTAGTATTTTGTTTAGAATTGAATTTTCTGAAACTTAAATGATGCATGTTTTGATTTTGATATTTTATGATATTTAGTATGATATTTAAAATAGATGAAGTCATTCAACAAAAGTATGGTGAATTTATAGGTATTGAAAAGTTATAGTAGCGAATGTCAATTTTTTAGCGAGAAATGCAAATACAATAAGATTTTGCTAGAGATTTGCGACAGATTAGGCCCTCGCAAATCGAATTCATATGCGAGGAATTTTTGGTCGCTAATTAGCGACGGATTCATGACAAAATTGCGAGGGAGTTCTGGTCGCTAAGTAGCGACGGATTCATGACAAAATTGCGAGGGAGTTCTGGTCGCTAAGTAGCGACAGCTTCGTGACAAAATTGCGAGGGAGTTTTGGTCTCTAATTAGCGACGGATTGATGACAAAATTGAAACAATTTTCTAAACAATCAATTGCGAGAGATTTGTGACCGAATAAGCCATCGCAAATATAATTCAACTACGACGAATTTGCGAGGAGCGATTGGTCGCTAATTAGCGAGGGCTAATGGAAAACAATCGTTTGCGAGGGCTTTGCGAGAGATTAAGCTCTCGCTAATTAGCGATGGCATGATGTTTGCGAGGGCTTTGCGAGAGATTAAGCTCTCGCTAATTAGCGACGGAATGATGCGAATTTCTTGAATGACTTTAGCGAGAAATTTGCGAGGGAAATTTCCGTCGGAGATAATGATTTTGGCAAGAAATTAGCGAGCGAAATATTCCCTCGCTAACTAGCGATGAAAAATACGCGACAGACGGGTTCCTCGCAATTCTGTCACAAATCTGTCGCTAATTCGATTTTGCGACGGATTTGCGACAAATATTTCCGTCGCTATTTTGCATTTTTCTTGTAGTAAGCAATAATTATATTTTTCAAACGATGTATTTTATTTAAAATAGAACAGATAAATAAAAAGAGAGGGAGTTTCAAAAAAAAAAAAAAAAAGAGAGAGGGAGTGCTTCACAAGCATCCATGATACTGCTGTCCAAAAATAGAATCATGGATCGATGGTTAGCTCGGTCTATTTGGAACACTTTTCTCATGGTTCCATATTAATACGGTACCACCGGTGGTACATACGGTTTAGTTGCCACGTGTAGGTAATTTTTAAGTTTAGACCAAATTGCAGTAGGGGTTTTAAAATTAAAAAATCACGTGAAGCCCTAGTGTATCTTTACATGTCTGGCGTTGACAGCGAATCTTTGCCTCCCTTGAAAAGTCATTATCGATCAATTTATGTGAATACACATGTTTACACAATTATCAAGGTGGTCAACATGAAGGAACGAATGCACCACGAAATAAATTTAATTTTTTAAGAATAATGATTGAGAGACTTACCTAAAGATATTTACTCATAAGTCTATACATTAGGATTTTGATATTTGTCATTTAAGTTTTTTTATTTAACTTTTTTAACTTAAAAATAACAAATGTCATAATTTTATGTGTAGGTTTGTGGGGTCTCTAAATCATTTTTCATTTTTTAAAGTGAACCCAACATTTAAGTTAATTAATCAAGTGAACCCCTATAATAAATTACTTCAACAAATGAATCCCAAAAATTAAGTTACTTAAACAAGTGAACCCCACTACTTAAGAAAGGAAAAAAATTCGATATTATGCAAATTTTCATATCATTACAATTAATACGTATAACAATATTGTCTCAAAAAAAATCTTTAAATATGTTTTCCTTTCTTACTTATCAATCATTGATACAATATACAATCTTTAATATTTTTCTTTTTTCTTTTTTTTTTACTTTAATATGGGACAAATTCTTTTGCATTTTTTTACCAAGATAATGGGACGGAGGAGTATTTACTTTATAGGGGTGTTTGTGAAAAGAAGTAATTAAATGCTATTGAAAATTGAAAAGGGATCTTATAAATAGGATAAATAGTAATTAAATTATATGAGAAACTTAAATACACTCAACTAACTTACTTAATAAATTGAAAAGAGGTAGTATAAGGTTTTCTTATGAGGCCGGTGGGAGTACTCTCTATGTTTTTAAATATAAAGCTTTTTTAACCTCAGCCCTTAAGCACCCAAAGTAGTTAAGATGTCTTAAAAAAAATTAAAAAATAAGTCCTTTGATTTATTTGATGAATTATTTTTAAGAAAATTAGTTAATATTGTTAGTGATATTGGAAATAGTAATATTTAATATACTTTTTCAAAATTACCCCTATAATTATTAGAGTTTAAAAAGTATTGACTAAATGAACGTTTGATATGACAAATATATGACAAATATCACTGAATCTCTGTATAATACTCTCCATCTCTATATATACACCATCCAATTTAAATTATAAGAAAAAAACTAATTTTTCAATACAATTTTATTAATATCTTCTTACTAAAACTTAGAGAATTATGATTAAATGTCAAGTGTAATTCTGGAAAAAATTAGAAGATGATTTTATATTTAGGACCAAATTTATTTACTCAAAAGAGTCCTTTAATAAGGGGCGGAGGAAGTATATTTCAAACTGGAGGGAGTAAGACTTAAGAAAATTGGTTAATTTAGTTAATGGTGTTGAATATATGAACATTTGATATGTATTTTCAAAATTATACCTATTAATATTATGGAAAATTTAAAAAGTATTAAATAAATAATGATGTTTGTGGAAAGAAATAATTATAATTATCATTAAAAATTAATATATGATCTTATATAGACAAAATAAAAATCTCAAAATGATAATAAAATAAACGAGGGAGTAGTTTTAAATATTTTTTCCATAAAGCAAAGGACACCGTTTGGAGAATAAACCACTGTAAATCATAATAAAAATTGGCAAATACGATAAACGTATTTTTTACAATTATTCAAAGTAACCGGTAACCAACATGCCACCTTTGATTCGGTCAAAGCCCAAAATTATTAACGTCCATAGCAAACTGTACCACTAGTGGAGACATACGTGAAGGGACCACGTGAAACGTTCACGTCTATTTGAGGACGCAGTCAATCCAAAGGCCTGGTTTCCATTCTTCAGCTGGAGCATAGTAAAAGCCTAAAAGGTTACCCTATAAATGCAGGATATGTTTAATGCAATCTGCACGGTAAACTTTTGAAGACGGTTATTTGTATCTAGGAGGGCACATTACAAAGACCTTAGGCTGTTTAACCTGTCTCAAATCACTTTGGAGTTTGGATGTTTGCACTGAAATATATAGAGCCACTTTACAAAGCATAGAACTTTTGGAGTTGGATGGACCAGGAGTCTACGTAGACCCTTACGTTCCCAATCACGAAGATGCTGCATCAAGCGAGAACTCCTGTCCATAATAACTTATCTTTCAGCATTTTCTTTTCAAATAAATTATTTGATTGTCCCTTCTATGTTAATCAGGTTTATTTTCTTAACACTTGGAAGGAGCATTTCAGCTCTGAGTGTGGGAAGGGGAAAATAGTATGCTTTAAATGAAGAACTTTTGTTTAAATTGAAATTTTAAGGTACTGAGCTTGTAAAGAAAAAAATTTGTTTGTCTTGAAATAACAATTTTAGTCTTCGGAGTCATAGTGCAACAGTGTAAGCACTGCCCAATGACTCCGGTGCTAAATTTGTTGGAAAGGGAGGTTATATATGCAAACTTTTCCATCAAAACAAAAAACAAGAATCTGCAGCATAGTGGGAAGCATCAAAGTTATACACATGGAAGATGTGAAGATAATAGCGACAGAACAAATATAATACAGTAACAAAAACGATGAAAACAACAACCAAGTCATTTACTAACGGTTAGGTAGAAACATGGATCAAACAATATCATAATGCCTTATGATAAATCATGTTCATAGACAAGCCATTTACATCTAAAATCCTTCTTACTGATTCGGCCTGTATTTGTTTTTTCTTTCTTCAGTCTCCCACATCTAGCGATTGGTGTTCATAAATGAGGAAATAGGAATGAATGAATAGTGTTCATTAATTATACATTTGTTTATTTATACAAGGAAGTTATTAAAACTTTCACGCCTAACATACTTTTACAATAGAGGTATTCATTAACGTGTATGATGCCTACCCCCAATGGTGCAAACAAGAAGATTTTTGACTTTGCTTTGCTTTTCTGGACCCATTTTTTTCACGTGCCTGCCTTAGTTCATGCTGAATAGACAAAGTTGTACTAACAAGACTAGACTAGAGTCTAGACTCTAGAGCTGAAAATAAGTTGATGTACACTGCAATGGGCCGAGAATAATGGAACTCGCCAAGAATCTTGGAGTTCTTAAGATCCTCTTGCTATCATGACACAAGCATGACTTGCTATCATAACCCAGTAGGATGTTCAAATCCCAAAAGGAAAAAAACTGAAACTGAAACTCTTGTGCGGTATGTTACAAAATTTGTAAGAAAATCCTAATTTCTCAATACATGTCATAACAAATAAATTACAAATAATAGCAATTCAATTCCACAGCATTCAAAATCCCTAAAATACTTTAAATTACAACATATTGTGGTAACGGATCAAAATAAAATACAGCAAATACATTTTCTGCCTGCCTAATATAGGCTTGCTATGATCGACTGATGTTCAATTGAATTATTTAGGTTCATCTTATACTTGCACAATATAAATGATTAGGCTTGCTATGATCGACTGATGTTAGATTCAATTGAATTATTTAGGTTCATCTTATACTTGCACAATATAAATGCAAAAGAATCGTAATAAAACAGCAATTATTAAACGATGATCAATCGGATGATCATCAATACCACAAACTCTTAAACAGGACTCTGGAAAATTTATCAACCAATGGGAAAAAAGTCAAAAACAACTAAACAGATCTTCCCTTTCAATTTAAGAAAGGAAGAAGGATTGCTGCTTGGTTTGATACAACCTTGCTCCTCCACATATTTTCTCCAGTTTTACCAAGAAAGAATAATAAAACATTGGCAAGAACAAATAATGAAAAACATTTTACATGGCCTTCATA
This sequence comes from Crotalaria pallida, assembly GCA_037953625.1. Taxonomy (NCBI): domain Eukaryota; kingdom Viridiplantae; phylum Streptophyta; class Magnoliopsida; order Fabales; family Fabaceae; genus Crotalaria; species Crotalaria pallida. Next base: position 89,688,813 of record CM075653.1, read on the forward strand.
AGAAAGATTACCACCATCAAATAAGGAAAGACCGTGGAGGACATCTTATTAAGCTTTCTGAAATAGCAAGAAGCAAAGAAAAGGTTTCCAAAACATGCCTTTGAGTTCATGATAACATGTTCCTAAAATTTCATCGCCTAAAAGCAGCTCCCAGAATGGTCGAAATGTTTCCATTATGATTCTGACCTCGCACTATGATACTTCTTCATTGATCAAAGACATGTGAGATGCCAGCACTTACAATGGCACAGGTGAATCTAGAAAGATCCAATTTTTGAAATCTTGTCTCTTGTAATCATACATATTACCTGTCAGAATCCAGGTTATTCAAATTCGTCAACCAAATTGTTATAAACATATGCACGCTCACAGGCTACAAATAAAGAAATTCATACCAAATTTCTAGGAAGCTTCCACCACAAAACTCTAATAAAATAAAAGAAACCAAATTCACATCTCCTAATTATTTTTGAAAGTAGAGGTTTAAAGAGACATAATCAATTTTAAAAAGCACACGATGGAAATGGGAGGGGTTGAGAACTAAGTGCTCCTGAACTTATTCAGACATATAACAAACTCTATTAATGCAGACTGCAGAGAGGAAAAGGAGCACAACAGAGATTTTATTTAATTAAAAAATTGATTCTAAGCTAGACCTAGAAATCATAAGGGGGATACTTAAAATAACAGAGTCACATCCATAAACAAGTACTGTCAATTGAGCAGTGATCAAAGTACATCAGATCAAGCCTTACTTCTTGTATCTCTACTTTTCATAATTATCCATGATTTTGTTTGGAGCAGCAGGGTAGGGATTAGAGGCATGGAAAATTCATTGGATCGTATAAGCTCGTGCTAACATACAGAACACATGAAATGCTTCCCTCGAACAAAAGTTTACAGGTAAACAATAACATTTTCTAAATCAGGCAAATGCAACAACAACGAATATCAGTCTATAAACCATCGCACATCAATATTAAAACTTAGCCTGCTTGATCTTTGCGCAAATATCATGCATTGTTATTTGTTGATCATGGAATAAAACTAAACTGACAACTGAGATAAAATCGAACATTCCATGCATACCAAAGAATGTTAGTTTAATTGTTAGAGCTACTGATAAGTCTGGCGCCAAGCCGATCTAGCAGCCTGACTTTCGCCGAAGCCTTCAAGTTACCATCCTTGAGAAAAGCCTCTACCATATGTTTCCCAATGATGTTTCCTTTCGCCTCATCATCGATAACAGCGACGGCCGTAGGGCCGGCACCACTAATTGTACATCCAAAAGCACCAGCCTGAAGAGCAGCCCTCTTCACAGCCTCCATTCCCGGTATCAAAGGCGCGCGCCGCGGCTCCACAATCTTATCAGAGCTCAACGCCTTCCCCAAACCCGCCACATCCCCTTGCAGCACCGACGCCACCAGCGCGCCAGCCTGGCTGCAATTCCACACATGGTGCGGCATCCCGATCTCCGCTGGCAGCGACGCTCTCATTTTCTTCGTCGGCGCTTCGAACTCCGGAGTCACCAGCACGAAGAACAAGTCCTTATCAGCAGGGAACTTGAGCGGCATCAAATCCAACGGCTCGTAGCTTCGTATCAGCACGAATCCGCCCATGATCGCGGGTCCCACGTTATCTGCGTGGTAACCGGAAACCTTCTCTTCCGATTTCAAGCAAGCGAGCACAAGTTCTTCAAAACCTAATTTGCTGCCGAAGATTTCATTAACGGCGACGGCGGCGGCGGCGGCGCTGGCGGCGCTGGATCCGAGGCCGCTGCCTAAGGGCAAGCCCTTGTGGAGGTGGAGGGAGAGGCCGACGGAGCGAATAGAAAGCATCTTCATGGCTTCGATTGCGGCGATGCCGGCGCAATTGTTGAGAGGGTTTTTGGTGAGTTTGTTATTGTCGTCGCCGGAAATATGAGAAATGGAGATGTGGCCGGGGCGGACATTTGGATCAACGGAGAGGGAGATGGTGTCGCCGATGCCGTCGACGGCGCAGCCGAGGAAGTCGAAGCCGGGGCCGAGATTGGCGACGGTGGCGGGAGCGAAGGTTTTGACGGAGGTGTAGATCGGATGGGGATCGGAGAGGGTGGTACATTTGACGGTGAAGATTGATCGTCGCGGCGGCGGAATGGTGCTGTTATTGCTGCTGGGTTTCAAATTCAAGGATGGAGATGGACAGAAGAAGCATAATGCCATCGTGATTATTGGAAGGAATCTCAACGGAACCTCGTAGTACTTGGTGGACCAGAGTGTGTCAGTAAGAGCATCTCCACCTATCAAACGAAAATTTCGTTATTAAATGGTCCACACGTATTATTCTTCCTCAGTCCCTCTATTCCTAAGTATAAAATATTTCATGAGATTTCACATTCATTGATAAAGTAAAATAATTTAGTCAATTGTATTGAAAATGCGAACTTTTGATATGTAATTTCAAATTTATCCATATTAATATTATCGAGAATCTAAAAAATGTTAAATAAATAGAAGTGTTTGTGGAAAAAATTAATGATCATTAAAAATTGGTATGAGACTTTATAAATAGGAACAAAATAAAAATGTCAAGAAATCTTTATATTTAGAAATGAAGGTAGTACTATTCTTCACATTTTTCCGTATGTTATGAACTTTCACCATTCTTTCACTCCACCCATGAACCTTTTGTTCTTAAATAAGTCCTATTACCTACTCCTCATTCCTAATATTTTATAATAACAATAAACCATCATCAACTAACCAAACTTTTTTACCTCCAAAAGAAATAACTATATTTTGAAAAACTTTATTATTTTTCAAAACGGCTATTCTTTTTTAAACTAGATTTTTTTTTCATAAACTCGATAACGTAAAGACATTATTGTATTGATCAGGGACGGAGCTTACGCCTGCTCCCCCTGAAATATTCATGAATATATATATATACAAAAAAAATATATACAAAAAGACAGAGACTTAAATCAAACACTACACTTACAAAGATTGATTTAAATGCGTTTGTTGAGAAATATTGTACTTTCTTGTATAAATAAAAAATAACACTTTTTATCTGAAATCTTCCTTATTTATTTAATAGATTATATGATTATCAACTTTATTTTAAAGAATCAAAAGTAAATCATATTTAAATATTTTCATCTTTTTTGTTTGGTGGTAATATAAGTAAATTTTTAAGGATAAATTAGAATATTCCGTATTTCATAGGACATGAAGACGACATTGAACTTGGAGTGGAATCAAAATTAAACTTTTTTTGGATATTTTTTTGTTTGATGGTATTATGAGTATATTTAAGGATAAATCAAAATATTTCCTATTTTATGGGACATGATAATTTATTAATTTTTTTTAATATAAATTATCATCTTTTTAATATGATTATCACATTTGTTATTATTATTCATATTTAAATATTTTGATATTTTTCATCGTTTATCTTATCTCAAATTAATCATAAGATTTGATCCTAAAAAATCTTTATCGTAATTGTTCTAATCATCTTGAATTTTTTGTTTCAATTTTTGAAATGTATGTACCTTTGTTTTTAATCTGTTACAGTTTTTTTTGTAGAGATTATAATAACTAAAGTATTTATCCATTGCAATTTTTTTACAAAATGATAATCATTATATTTAATCATATATCCATATTATTTGTAATATTTGAAAAAATCTATACTTTATTAGTATTTAATTTTTTTTTACTTTAAAAAAAATATTGGAATATTTTCAATTTCGATATTGCATTTAAAAATTGTCTCAAGTAAAATTAAAAAATGAGCTCATAATAATAAATAATATAAAATTATGTAAAAAAATTGTCATTTTTATAAGATAATCTACCTTTATTATATTTTTTATTATGATTATCATTTAAATTTTAAATATATATTTTTTTTCTAGGTTAGCTTTAGAGTTGACGTACTGTGTCAAATATTAAGGGAAGTTTGTGAGCTATGATGTATACTCCAAACCCATCAACCTATACAGAATTATGATCTCTCCATGTATTACGTGAAAATTTCTAGATGAGACATGCAAATTCTTTTTCTTATGTGTTTTATAAGTATTGAATCTATCTCCTTTTTATAATTTGTGGATAGCATCAAAATTTTTTATTCCCGAATATCCTAACCAAATAATCCCCAAATTTTTTTTATAGATTAATCCCCAGTTTTTTAATATAACACTTTTTATATTAATTATTATATTTTCATAATTGTTGTGATAAAAAACAAATAAATTGATTTTGATTGAATTTAGCTGTCTTTATCTTTGGGTCTGTAGTTTGTATCTTGTTTTTTTTTTAATGTTGTTGTTATCTTTTAATATACATTAGATAATGTTGTTTTTTTTAATGTTTTTGTTGTTCATCTAGTTCCTTGCCTTATGTTATCATTATCGTGTTATTTCTCTTTAGTATGTGACAAAAACACTGTCACTCCTTTGTCATTGCCTTCAATTTTTTGCTACCTCTGGTTGAACGTTATTTTCATAAAATGAATTTGGGTCTTATTAAATTTGTCACGCCTTTTCCTTCTAATTGGCGTAAGCAAGATTTTCAAATATTATTTTAAAAATAATGAATTATGTTTTGAGGATGATAATATTTAACAATGTAACAATATCTTGTATTTTTATTGTTACGTGCTTAATTGTTACTATCGTTGTTGTTTTTTTTTTTGAACAGTTACTATCGTTGTTTATTTTTTTTTTGTGAACAGTTACTGTCGTTGTTTATGTTACGAAGATTTGACGGAATCACATTATACATGCATTTTTATTGTTTTATTGTTTAAAAAAAGAAAAAGCTGTTGATAATCTTGGGCCGCACCTTTTTATGCGTTAAAAAAATATGAGTAATAGATTACATGATTATTTTTATTTTTTTAGATGATTATTAACTCTATTATGGTGAATCAAAAGTAAATCAGAATTAGATATTTCTTATTTATTTAATAGATAAATTAATATTTTTATATGATTATCAACTATATTATGATAATTAAAAACAAATCAGAATTAAATATTTTGATCTTTTTTGTTTAATGTTATTATGAGAAAATTTAAGGATAAATTGGAATATCCATTATTTCATAGAACATGAAGACGACATTGAAATTGTTATTTTTGACTATCTTGATTAACACATTGCACTTTATTATGAATATAATGCTGGCTCTTTTTTTTTATATATTTAATATTATATTTGTCTGTATATAGATAAGTATTAAATTAATGTATTCCTTATTTAGTTGATCGATGAATTAACACGTTTTATCATGATATTACGATTAATTATTAGAGTAAAATGAAAATTAAACTTTTTTATATTTTTTTGTTTGATGGTATTATGAGTAGATTTAAAGATAAATTAGATAATTTAAAATATTTTCTATTGCAAAAAAAATGATAATTTAGCATATTTTAAATATAATTATCACATCTAATATGAAAAATTATATATAATTAAACCAAAATTATACATTTTGATTTTTTTTATTGGATAATATTATAAGATATTTCTTATATTTATTTGGTGGATAAATTAATATTTTTTTACCATTATTATTTTTTAATATAATTATCACAATTATTATTATTATTTAAATATTTTCATCTTTTTCATCGTTTATCTTAGCTCATGACAAAAACGAAAAAAAAAATCATAAATAAATAGAAAAACATTGTTTCTTCAAATAGGCAAAAGACTCACCAAAATTATTTCTCACCGGAATACGATCAGAGTATTTCTTCTTAATCCTATAAGCCTTAACCATTCTCTTCTTCGAAAAGAGAAAAGAATCAATTATTTGCATATTCTTTCAACAAAGAATAATCAAAGTAAGTATGTATAACAACTTACCAAAATTTCAAAAAAAAAAAACCAACTTACCAAGGTCATGCTCTTGTTTGAAGTAACTCATTGATGTCATTCTTCCTGAAATTAACATTAAACAAAGTCAATTAAAAGTATAAAAAAATATGCATAATTTAATAAGTAATTCATCAAACACTCAAAAATCAAAATTAAGAGTTCTAAGTAGAGGAATAAACAAAAGCCAATTAAAAGTATAACAAAATATGCATCATCTAATAAGTAATTCATCAAACACTCAAAAATCAAAATTAAGAGCTTTAAGTAGATGAATGAGAGAAAAAATAAAAATAAAAGAAAGAATTTGGAGAAGAGAATTCTTAGAATGAGATAGAACTTTAAAAATTGAATGGGAGAGCCTATTATATATATATATATATATATATATATATATATATATATAGAGAGAGAGAGAGAGATTTTTTAATATTTTTTAAATACTTTTTTTGAGGATAATGATTTGTTCAACAAATTGAGGATAATGATTTCACATGCAAATAATGATTATATAAATTTAAATAATTAATTTAATTTCAAATTGTAATTTTGGTTTAGAGATAATATTGTTTACCTACAAACATATACTGATTAAATAAATTTAAATAATTTATTTAATTTTAAATTGTAATTTTGATTAAAGATAATGATTATGTACCTACAAATTCTCTGGTGCGAGGAAAGCTTCACGGGACAAACGTGGTGCCTCAAAAATTTCTCCGGCAAACGTGATGTCTCGAAAAGGGATCCTTTTATATATAGATAGTAGATGTGAACAACTGTTATCTTGCATGTATATTATTTAAAATAAATACTACTACCTTTGTTCCTATATATAATATCTTTTGAGATTTTTATTTTGTCTCTCTTTATAAGATTTTATATCAATTTCCAATGATAATTAATTACTTCTTTCCACAAACATTCCTATTTTTTAACACTTTTTAGATTTTCAATATAATTAATAAAGATAATTTTAAAAATACATACACCATCCGTTCTAAATTATAAGTAACTAAAAACATCTTATTAGTGGTCTCAAGTATAAGCAAAATTTAACCATCTTTTTTTATTTCCAATACAATCATTCCTAAAATATCTCAATAAAGTGGTTGTATCATTTAATTTTTGTTTTATTCCCAATATATGTTTCCTAAAGTAGTCTATTTTTTTTTATCATTTCAAGAAAATTAAATACACTCAACCAACTTCCTTAATAAGTGTGAAATTAGTTTTTTTGGCTTATAATTGAGACTGAAAGGAGTATCAAATATTCACATTTTCAATATAATTGACTAAATTAACAAACTTTCTTAATGGACTTGAAATATAATAAAAAGGTCTTATATATAGAAACCGAGAAAATATAAAAAATGACTTTTCCATTTTTTTTAAACTCATAAAATCACTGATTAAGTATACGGTATTAATTTATAAATTGCACCCCCTAATGCTATGGTGAGAGGAAAACTTCAACAGCAAACCTGGTGCCTCGAAAATTTCTCCGACGAATGTGGTGCCTCAAAGATTTCTCTGACAAACGTGGTGCCTCAAATATGCGTCTTTTTATATAAGGATAGTAGATTACTCATATTAATATTATTTGGAATCTAAAAAGTGTTAGTAGATAAGGATGTTTGTGGCGGAAAGAAGTAATTAATGGTCATTGAGAATTGGTATATGATCTTATAAAAATGGACAAAATAAAAGTGTCAAAAATATTTTATATCTTGAACCTTTTATTTATAGTAATCACTCTATTAAAAAAAAAAAAAGCCTCACCTTGAATTAATAGTAATGATTTAAAAACTAAAATATAATTATAAGAGTTTTAAAGGTAAAAAAAATTTAAATTCAAATAATAATAATAAAAATAAGAATATGAATATCAAAACCTCTAAATTAAAATATAATTTTAAGGATGGTAGAGTGGTTTAAACAAATCCTTATACACAACTCTATTTTTAAACATTTTAGGAATCAGAGTAGGTTTTAACTCTATTTTTGTTGCATAAATATTGGGAATGTAATTCATTCACGAGGTTAATATTATATTATTATAGAGATAATTTTGATCATATTTTAAAATTTGTGGATGATGGTGCATTTCATTAATGGGGTTTAAATATTTAAAGATACAACTTTGGTCATTTCTAAGTTTTTGTTGAGGGTTTTGTAAAGCAAGTGGTTGTAGGTTTGATCTCAACTCTTGCACATATAAAGAATTTCAGTTAGGAGTGGGTGGTCGATAAAATCGAATTGTACTCGAAGAATTATTTATCGTGCCCGAGTCTATAAATACCCTAAGACAAAAAAAAAAAAGGCGAAAACTATATGATTTACTCATAATTGATATCGACGTAATTTTGGAGTTAAAGTGTTAAAATAGATTTTTTTCTTCATTTTTTTAGATATGTTGAGGTGATTGTTTAAATCTAGGTTGTCAATTTGTAAGATAATTTTTAGGATAAGTGAATTGTTATTTAAGCTTATGTTGATTTTTTTTTTATATTTTATTTTGGTTGTATAAATGTTGTAGGAGCAAATTGATTCACGGGGTTAGAATATTTAGAGAATTAATTTTGCTCATTTTTAGATTTATAGATGATAGTTGCTTAAACCTAGATTAGTTTTTTTCAAAAATTTTCTTAGCATAAATGTTGAATTCATTCACGAGATTGAAATTTTTAGAGATAAATTTGGTCAAATTTTAGTTTTGTGAATGATAGTTTATTTTTTGAACTAGAATGATAGTTGTTTAATCTTAGGTTATCTATCTATCTATCTATCTATCTATCTATATATATATATATATATATATATATATATATATATATATATATATTCCCACTTGACACTAATAATGAATGCAATTATATTAAATGCAAAATGCCTATATGAGAAAAATGCTTTGGACATTGTGATATATATAAGTAAAATTCAATACATAATATTATTAAATGTGAATAATAAAAATATAAATCTAACAAAATAGAGAAAAAATAAATATATATTTATATAAATATATATTATTTTCCACATGACACTAATAATTAAATGCAAAATGGCTGCATGCAAAAATTGCTTTGAACACTGTGAAATATATATATATATATATATATATATATATTATATAAAATTAAAATTGACTACATAATATTATTAAATGTGACTAATAAAATTATTAATCTAACAAAATAGAGAAAAAAATTAGTCTTATAAAAATATATATATATCTAAATTAAATGTGGCTAATAAAAATGAGAGAAAAATATTAATCAAACAAAATAGGAAAAAAAAAGTCTAATAAATTTTTTTATTAGATATTATCAATACATGTGAAATTTTAACTAAAAGGCTTTATTCAAAATATTAAATTAAAACGAAAAGATTGTTTTCACTTCATCCACACACACACACATATATATACACACACACACACTAGTTTTTACCTTGTGCATTGCATGGGTCTCTATCATTTTGTTTTTTTATAAGACTAATTTTTTTTCTCTATTTTGTTATATTAATAATTTTATTAGTCACATTTAATAATATTATGTAGTCATACATGTATTAGATTAATATTATTTTATTAATATCAATATCTTTTTATCTATTTATATATGTATTTTTATTTTTGTTTACTATGTAAAAGAGATTGCAAAGGAAGAATTAAATGCTAAAATATTAATCAATGAATGATAGTTAGTGGTCCTTGAAGGTGAATGAGCAAGTGAAAGGTTTGAACAATATTAAGTAATGTTGTAATGTATAGGAAAATTATATTCGTTTGGCTATTGGAAATTCTTTGAAATGAATAGGGAAATTCTTCAAATTCTATTAGTTTTTTAAAGTGTAAGAAACTTTTGTAACATAGTTTTATATGGCTATAATCAAATTTATTGCTTTAGATTATGAAAAATGTATATAGATAATTATCATTTACTGTATATTGAGGTAGAAATTTGTTGTGAATAATTGACACACATATAAATTTTAAAAAAGCTTTGTGGTGATTGGTGAGGAAATTGAAGGTTCTAGGCTACCTAGCGGCTGATCGCAATTCACACAATATACATCGAAATTATGAGCTATTTTGCCTTTCCCAAACACATAAGCAGATAATCTTTATATTCTTTGAATTTGGCTTTTATTTTGATGGGTAAATTATTCTCCTTAATATTGGTTTTTTTTTCCTCATTTAAGTTTTAAGATTCAAAGGCTAATTGAGAAATTGTCACGTGGATAAGAACTTTGAAGCTATCTACCTGCTTGTATATGTCTACAAAGTTAGATTCAAAAATTATTCAATTAAAAATATAATCTCACGTCAATGATTAATTTAATTTTCCCTTGAAAGTTTAAAATGAGTTTTGTATTCTCTAACTCCTTTAATTTGATTGGTATCTTTACACACAAGTTTCAATGATTTGTTACTTACCGTGATTCAAAATATAATTAAATGGATTTAAAGTGATTAATGATTTGCGTTATAGAGAGTAAAAAAACAAAAAACTCAGCTAGAAAATCTAAATCCCTTCAAAATGTGCCATAATAAATAATAATCTTCAAGCTATTAACCTAATTGAAGATGTCTACAAGGATAAACTCGGATTTTCCTAGACACTTCTTGAAGTTGTTTTTTTTTTTTAAAAAAAAAAAATACTAAACCCGTGCAACATCACATTTAAAAGTTCTTCTTCAAATTCCCACACCTACGGTACCATATATAATAGGTACCCTTTAATCTCTTTCAAATAGCTTAACATTTTATATTGCTCATTATTCGAATTCATTTTACATCTCCATCTATCTTATTTAAGGATTGAACTTTTACAAATTTAATACACATGATTAAAAACATGAATCACATCTTGCGGCTCAAGAAAAGAATAGTGATCGTACTAATGACAGATCTTGAGATGAAAAATTTTGTTTTAGAAATTGATAAGACAAATAGTTCAATATCTATTTAATTAGTGTATTGTGTCATGTTATTTTAATTGACATAAATATCATCTTTAATTTAGTCTTCATAAATTGAAGCTTTAAAAGTTCACATGGTTACCAACGGAGCCTGGTTCAGTTAGTGTAAGGTCTCAACTGAAATCCTGGGAATGAAACAAATGTGTTAGTAGCCCCAGGTTCGATTCCCACTAAAAACATCCCGCTGGGAGAGCCAACCACGCAACTCGCTCCGGATTAGTCTCAAGGGCTCCCTGGTATTAAGAGTGCTCTTGGGGATACCAGTGGTTTCGCAAGGAATTCGGACAAAAAAAAAGTTCACATGGTTTTGTTTAATAAATAAATCAATAATGATTAACATATTACCACCTCTGTCCCTATACATAAGATACTATTGAAATTTTTATCTTGTTTGACTATAAAACTTTGGTTCCATAAATAGAGGTGCATTTTATTTACGGGGTTGAAAGTTTTCAAAGACAATTTTAATAACCTTTTAAATATATGAATGATGAATGATGAATATATGAATGATGAATGTATAATCATATGTTAAAGATTTTTCGCTGCAAAGTTTGCTGCAATTCATTTTTGGGTTGGAATCTTTAAATTCAACAACAATTATATGATTTTCAGTTCACAATTTTTTTAAAAAAGATTTCCAAGAAAATTAAACATTCTAAATTTTAACAGGTTGCAGTATATAATTACAAAACCAAAACCAAACCTTACCCATATTCCCGCGCACTAGTATCTCATCAATTCCACATTCTCTCAACAACACAAATCCTTTCTCTGCGATAAGAATTCTTTCTATCTCACTCAATTTACAACATGGAAAATGTCTCTGATCTCAACATTTCTTGTGTCAACTGTGATAATAAGGGAGAGTTTGAAGATGTTAGCTCATTCAATTAAAGAGCATAACAAAGCAAAGCACAAGAACTTAAAGAAATCTTGTCCACATTGTGGTAATGTCTTGGAGAATGACAACTCCATTGCCCAACATCAGGTTGACGAGTGTCAACGGTTCAGGCTACCTCCAAGAAGTAAAGAGAGGAGATCCCTCAAAAACAAGAACTGAGATCAAGAAAAGAAGCTGGAAGAGAGGATAGTTAGTTGAAGCCAAAACATGAGTATTATAATTCTCTTTCCAGTTAGTATTTTAGTTAGTTCTTGCATTTCGTTAGGTTTCTTTCTTAGTTACGTGTTCTATTGGCACGCAGCTATGTGCATTAGGCATTAGCTAATGTTGAGATAGGTGTTGATCTAATGGCATCCAAATCAAAGTCTAGAAAGAGTCTGGTGGTGGAGAGTCTTAAGTTCAGATTTTCTTCCGGATTCTTTTCATACTATGCTAATCTTCAAAATCTAGTGAAAAATCTTAAGTTGAGTCTGTAAAAACATATTCAACTTAAGGCTCTGTGAGACTCGTTTTTTTGTTTTTTTCTTCCTTTTTTATTTTATAATACCTTAATCGATTCGTTTTGCAATTTAATTAGTTGTATTGTAAAAAACTGCAATTTTGTTATGCAAGCATCGATGAATTGTAAAGTTGATATAATACTCTTGCATTCTGGTCTCTTAAATTATCTTTTAGTTTTTAAATTATTACTATTAATATATTAATATATTAGTAGAAAATTCAGATTTAGAGACAGGTTTTAGAGACGGAAATTTTTTTGTCTTTAATAGAGACGAAATTCTTATAAAATTTTGAATAATTGAATTATAAATAAAATGAAATTATTCAAAAATAGAGACGGATTTGTTCGTCTCAAAAATTAAAATAAGTTGGAAACGAAACGAAACGCTGTCGTTTTGGTAAAAAAACGAAACGCGGAGGGAAACATAGCCAAGTTCCTTTTCCCTCTTCCTTTTTCAGCTCACTCTCTTTTTCCCTCTTCCCTTTTCACTCCACACTCCAAAACACAGCCACCACACTCCACACTCCAAAACCATCGCAGCCACCGCGCCCTACACTCGACGGAGGCAGCATCATCGTCGACGACGGCAGCAGCTTCGTGGACGGCGACAATAGGGTTCTGCTTCGAGTGGTAAGCTTCGATTTCCTTCTATTGCTAATTTTAGGGTTACATAATTTGTATTTAAGGGTTTAATAATGTCGATTTCCTTCAATTGCTGTTTTTAGGGTTACATAATTTGTGTTTTAGGGTTTAATAATGTCGATTTCCTTCAATTGCTGTTTTTAGGGTTACATAATTTGTGTTTTGTGTTTCTGAATCTTCTCTGATTGGTTCTGAATCTCTCCAATTTTGAAGGGCTTGTGTTAGGATAAATACCCTCTGCTGCTTGTCCTAACAAAGGGACATTTTCCTGTTGAAGAATAATTTCCTACTTCCAACTTTATTGTATTGCTAAACTTTTTCTATTATAAGAAAATGTTAAGTTAATAGCTTTTGTTACTTTGGATTTGAAAATTTCGATTCTAATAGTGTCTGTTCAAAGATGCCTTCTTGATGTATTTCGTCCTCTTAGAAAGCAAGTCTTCTTTGTGGGGAGGCAAATTTTCCAAATTTCTGTGATCTCACATTGGTTAACTTTATTTGACCTTGTTTTTTCCTTTTGCTATTTGGATCAAACTATATTATTCGATTAGCCACACATACTTATACTTCCATCATCTCATATTTGCATAGTTTTCACTACTTAATTACAGTTAATTCTATCTCATTTACTACAGAGGCACTAAAGGGTTCTATAAGATCACCTTTAGTGACTGTATGAGCTACATAATTATAGTATGAGCTACTGGTTATCACAAGCTATTGGGGTTCTATTAGATGCTCCAGTCTAAATTTTCCTTTTATGCAATCAGTCCTATACTTCTTTCTCCAGTTTTGCTTATCCCAAGATGAGACTCTTTCAATGTGTTTCTTAAATTGAACTAGCAATTGTTGAAAGTTCTGGCATTGGTCTTTGGGGTTCTTACCGATGTTGGATACTTTCTGCTAGCCTTAATGTCATTTTATTACAGGAAAGTGCCGGGTTCTCTCGCTCAAATCCTTACTATGTTGTACAACAAGGAAAGGTATTGGTGCACGGTGATGGCGCTTAAACTTTGTTTGGAGTTTAACATTGATATGTTTTTTTACATTGATTTCTAAAGCTATCCTTTTCTCACTATTGCATAGATAGCATCACTGACCTTGATGAAAGACTCTGAACGATTGGATTTGCAGAAGGAAATTGGTGGTACTAGAGTTTATGAGGAGAGGCGTCGTGAAAGTTTGAAAATAATGCAGGAAACAGGCAAGTTTTTCTATTTATTTATTTTCTTAGTTTTTGTAATGTTTATTATTGATGTTATCATCACAAATTTCCTTGTTAGACAGGTAATAAAAGAAAGCAAATAATTCAAGTTGTACAGTATTTGGATGAGATGTTGAAGGAGCTAGATGAGGAAAAAGAGGAACTAAGAAAGTATCAACAGCTTGGCAAGCAAAGAAAATCCTTGGAATATGCTATTTATAACAAAGAAGTTCAAGATGCTCAGCAAAAACTTACAGAGGTTATATACGTCAAATATTACACATTTATAATTATCTGCTCAATTTCTTACTTTGCTCTATCATTGGGGTTTATTTGTTATTGATTATTGGATGGTCAATCATAATCATTTTGGGTGATATGTCCTGTATGTCTGATAATATATTCATTGTTTTTTATCTTGATGTGGTTCAAAATCAGTGCTATGCCAATAGAGATAAGATAACAAAAGTTTAAATGGATTCTTATGGATCTCTTTTTTGTTTTCAAATGATATTTTGTCGTGTCTGGTTAAATATATGAGTAGACAGTTTGAGATTTAAGCACTTGAGAGACGTGCAGATATATGGTTGTCAATAGTTTGCTACTTTGTCTGAAAGCTGTAGGGAGGCAAAGGCTTATGGCGTTGGTAATATAGAAGTTAGATCTTGTAGAGTGTAAGATTATCAGTGCCATTAAATCGTAACTGAGAGCTGATCATAGAGTAGAGCTAGATGGACAATTAAGCTGGTTATGATGTTAGATACAATCCGTAAAACAAAATTATTTGTAAAACTTTGAGCTCCAATTTTGGCTTCCCCTAGATTTAGCTTCAAGATCAGCCACTAGTTGCGATTATATAAACACTTGTCTATTCAAGTCTCAATGAGATTCACTCTCAAAATTATTATAGTACAAGTTATAATAGTTTTTCACAAATATGCTCTACTCTTTAAGTAGTTAATGATATATTGCTGACAAAATGACTATTATGGGTATGGCTGGATTTGGAAAGTGACCTTCAAGGTAAAAATTATTCACCCGCTTAAGATTACTATATAAAGGATTCACTTTTGCTTCTTGCTCCCTGCTTCATCCAGCTAGACAAAGATAAAAGAATGCACAATCTTTGCATGCAATTAATAAAGTACAAGCCTATAGTTATCCAACGTATTCTTGACCTAAGAAAAAACTGTTTCTTAGGCATTACCATTTCTGTCTGTTTGGCGGTGACATGTTTCAATGTGTCTTTCTTTGTCATAAACATTGTTGGCTAAGGTATGACTTGCTTTATGTGGCAAGTAAGCATGTATCCAACTCATATATCGAGGGATTAATGGAATTGTACTATGCTTAATTGCTCACTTGTTCATAGCAATTTCTTTTTAAATTTTTTTCCTTCATATATTTTCATATGCATTAGCTGTGGGAATAAAACAATTTAAAGTGCTGGAGCTATCCCCCAGCAGTGCATTTTTACTAGTTCAATTACCACTTAGGCCTAATAATCTTTTATCATGTAGTGTCAAGTGTAGTTTAAATGGTAAATTGTCAATTGCAATTTTTTAAATTTTAATTTTAATTTTATTTTGTTGATATGCTTACACTTTTATTCTCATATTTGTTGTTAGATTTGATTGTCATTTAGTAGTTAATCTTGGCAGACAGCAAATAAGGTTCTGAAATTCTGTTTGCCATTGTGGATTGAATTCAGCCTCAGTTTGGGTTTATTCCCTAAACTGTGGAAAGAACAAGAGTACAATGTACACCTCAGGGTTTTGAGAGGCTGATGCTCTCCCTACCAATTTCCCAACTAATAAACTGAATGCCTTCCCTTCCATCTCTATTTTTTCTCTTCTAACCTCAGCTAATATTCCTGTATCTGATTCAGTTAAGCTACTGTTAATTACAACTGTACTTTTCTAACTAGGCCTAGCTAATAGAGGCCCATTTTTATTTCTTGCAGCTAATTTATAATTGAAAACTCTTATTTGTCTGCTGACTTTTTAAATTTTTGCAGAATTCTTAGATCCCTTTCTCACTTTTTACCATTCATATTTCTGAAATATTTTATTTCTGATGTCTGTAGTTGAATTCTTGTCACTCATGTTTTAGATAGAAGTAGAACGAGCCTCAGTGAATGAACTGGACAAAATCAGTCCTTTATATGAGGATCAAATTAAGAAAGAAAAAGAAATTACCAAGCGGTATGCTCGTAGTACTTGTCTTCTGATATGCTATAAAGTAGATTGTATCCAACTCTTCTGATGCACATATTCAAACTTTCTGACATGGTGATCTCTTTAAACTGCAGTGTTATATAGTTTCTTAATCTTGTTTTTTGTAGTTTTTCTCAGTGAACAATGAACAATAAAATTTAGATAATTTATCATGCAGGATTATGAAGTATTTTTATCTTTCATATGCTAGTAAAGGTTTTGCAAATACAACTTTTGCATTGCATGTTTACAGATTGTATGTGCCTCTGTGCCAGTATCCAAAGCGCTGAATTTATTCTATCATTTTTTTCGGAATATTGGTCAGATTCTAATAAGTATTTCTCACAAATAAATAAATTGTTATAACTCAGAATAATGAAGCATGAGAAGCAACTAAGTATACTTTACCAAAAGCAAGGCCGAGCAACCCAGTTTTGAAGCAAAGCTGCTCGTGATAAGTGGCTTCAAAAGGAGATTGACGATCTTAAAGGGGTGCTTTCTTCAAACACTGGACATGCAAGTATTTATTCATCTGTATGACCTATAATGGATTACTCTTGTTTTCTATAAATAGAGAATTGTAGTTTAACGGTGTCTGCTTTTCATTTGGTTAATATCCTTGTTTTATATAAATTTTTATGTTGATAACATAATGATATCTCTGATCCACTTTGCATATGCTTTTTTCTTTAAATTTGTTTCCTCTGCATAACGGATTAAACACTATTAGAGATCAAAGAGAATGAAAGAGTATTGAATTAGTTAACACTCCCCCTCCTTCCCACAGTCCCAAACACACGCACACACAACAACAACAACAACAACTAAGCCTTTGTCCCACTAGGTGGGGTTGGCTACATGGATCAAACGACGCCATAAAGGCCTATCATAAATCATGTCTTTTGATAAGGCCTCCCACAGTCCCAAACACACGCACACACAAAAAAAAAAAAAACCCGTGCCACCGTCATCTTGCAGCATTATTAGATTAAACCAGAAGCAGAATTCTTTATAAAAATCCAAAATCTTGTTTAATTCTCATATACCATAAGAAACACTACTTGCACTAATGGGTTGGTTGGTAAGGGGCCCTAATAGTACTATCACTACTATAAATGTTGTCAAGAAGTCAAGATTATCCACCCTTTCCTCCCACCAAGCTGACGGGACTTGATGCTTCTGTTGGATTGAATTTTCTATTCGGTATTTTGACTTCCATTTGAATTTGGGATTGCAGGTGAGAAGAAATTATTGTAGGTGATAATATCAAACTTTGGTTGTTATTTCTCTGTCAAGTTTATGCATACTTGAGAGTTCAATCTGGGAAGTGTAAGGCATTCTCTATTCTTTCTTTATTTTGTTTGTTGCTGATATCAAGTCCAAATATCAAGTCTATTCTTAGCAAATGTAGCACATGAACGTGCTTGTCATGAAGCTGTAGGCCATTCTCCTTGTTAATATGGGTCTTGTAATTAGAGCACTTTGCCTTTCTTGTCTAACTGCATTTGAGGATTGCTTTGAAGAGTACCAAAGCTTGAATAACAAAACCTTCATCATGTTGATATGAGCTTTATGAAACTTTTATGACTCTTTTAGACTCTTTTATGAAACTTTTCAACTCTGTTTCAGGCATGTTGATACATTCTCCTATAATAATGTTGTGTTTTATCCAAAATATAATCATATTGTTGGATACTTGGATTCCTTTAGTGCTATACTATTTTTTTTTTTTTTAAAATTTTGTTGAATAGTAGAACTAGCTTGACTTTTTAATTGCTTTAGTTTCATGTGTAGGAGTGGTATGGTCAGGATGCTAGTAGCTTAACCTCTAAGATTGTCATGATTCCCACAAGAGAACAAGAGCCATCTAACTTGCAAGGTACAAAATTACATGTTACTTTTGGTCAGATGCATGACAATATTATTAATTTGATTGTTACTGAAAATGTATATATTGTTGTTAATTATCTTTAGAGTCCATGCCTTTAACACTTTAAGTATGTAATTACTATTGTTAGGGTCTTAACTTTGGCACGCATTTACTACCTAATGATTATAATTTAGATAATCAAACTTCTGATGTTGAACAGTTTTATAATAAGAAACCTGAACTAGTCTAATTAAAGTCAACTTGAAGTCTTGAATGACAGTTGGTGAATGTTTCAATAGAAGTCTTTCTTTTACATTATTAGTAAGTGCTGAATATTGCATTTGCAATGAAATGACTGCCTATGTAGTGATATTTTATATGTCTTATGTGGTATAGTTATTACTGTGAGTTTATTAGCTTAGGATGGAGGAAAAACAAGAATTGATGAGGAAGGAGATGGACAAGTGGGAGCAAATGTTAAAGAAGATGATCTACTTAATAACTTGAAATCATTTGAGGATGATGACAATGGTGAAGATAATGTTGATTGATGTTAGTTTATTTTTTAGACAAATGACTTAAATATGTAATATGTTTTTGGATTATTTTGCATTAGTAGTATTGTTGTTTTATTTTGAATTATGGTTAAATACTTATGTATTGTCATCTCTATTTGCATTATTAATGAATATGTTTTTAATTATGTTGTTTTGAATTATTGTTATATAAAATTTTAAAATTACATGTTTAATTAGTGTTATTGGAAATATCCGTCTCTAACAAATAAAATTCCGACTCAAATAATTTTAAAATTTTAAAATTACAGCTTTTAATTAATGGATATTGCGATGCCAAAATTAGGGACGGACAGGATTCCGTCTCTAATGCTTTTAGAGACGAAATTTTCTTTATTTATAGATGGAATTTGTTCAGTCTCTAAATCTGAAATTTCTAGTAGTAATCAAGGTGAGGCTTTTTTTTTTTTTTAGACAACGATTATTATAAATTTATAAATAATAGGTTTAAGATTTAAGACCTTTTGACACTTTTATTTTGTCTTTTTTATAAGATCATATACCAATTCTCAATGATCATTAATTATTTCTTTTCACAAACACATTTATCTACTCAACATTTTTTAGATTCCCAATAGGGGTAATTTTGAAAATATGTATCAAATTTTCTCATTTCCAATATTATTAACTAAATTAATCAACTTTCTTAATGGAGGAACTTATATATACAGGAACGGAGATAATAATACATAAAAATAATAAAACAATTTCTCTCTCCTCCCTAACATATTCAATCACCCGTGTTTTCTCCTCTCTTTCTCCGATCAAAAAGAAACTGCAAAGAGATATAATCCCAAATAAATTCATTTCCTCCAAGGAAATATTATGCCCTGTGAAATGAAATTGCTGTATCATATCTTCTTCGACCATTAGTTATGTGTTTGAGAGGTGTAGTATTACTATTAGTTATGGGTCACGGTTGGGGAAGGGAATGGATCACGGTTGGGCATGTGGTGCGGTGGCTGAGCGGTAGCAGCAATGATGGGATGCGGTGGGGCTGAAGGAAAAAGATAAAAGATAGAAGAAGTCTAGTGAGAAGTGAAAAATGAGAGATGAGAAAGAATAAATCTAGTGAAATGTCCCCTGAAAATTGATACACTATAGTAAAGCATTCCAACTAAAAAAGTTAAAAAAACACTTTTCATAAATTAACAAATCCCTTTATTAATATATAAGAAACTCAAGAATATAAACTTAATCTTGTACAACTAATTAAAAAAACTAACTTTTAAATATTAAAAAATAAACCATATTTTAGGTTGCTTGAATAACAAATTTTTTTTTTTTCAATTATGTTCTTTCAACATCTATATCTAATATCTAGTCTAACACTTATCATTTTATTATTTTGGGTAAAGAATAATAGCTCGTTCAATTTATTTTTCTTATTATTATTTTTCACATTTTTATTTAAAATGAGTATTGGACTTAAATGTTATAGTTAATTGTTGAAATAACATTATTGTTTTTCTAATTAAAACTCTAAATAATTTGAAATTTAAAAGCATATGGTTTAATATTTCAAAGAAATAATGCAACATGTACATCACTCGTTTATTCATGGTGTGTTTCATTCGCGCTAAATAGCATGATTCTAAAAAAATAATAATGTTATGTAAACATATGTTATTGACACCCAAATTAACATCTAACTTGTCTTATATGCAAAAACAATAATAAAACTACATATTAGACAAATCAAATATTAGATTTAGATGTCAAATCAAAATATTCATATAATACTACTAAAAAATAGGCAATGGGAACTATTAAAAATAAGATGGCAAGAAACAAATCTTTTACATACATATATGTTATAGTTGATTAGTACACCCAGAGAAAAAACATGTCTCATCCGCATGAACAAACAAAGGGTGGTTAGTTAGCTTTTTAGTGTTTAAGGCTTCTTGGTAGTTCTAGCTGCTGCTTGCTTATACCTAGATGCATATCTATGAAACAAAGCCAGTGCATTACTAGTAACTTCTGCCACATTTTGTGCCTTAACCTTAATAGCAGCCATCCTCTTACTCATCCTATGACCAGTGAAAGAATAAACACAACTGCTAGCATCTGTTAAGGCAGTACTCACCCATGTCTCAACGTTACTTATGTGCCACAACACATCATCATTGATGGCAGAACTACGTTGGCTCAACCTACGTAGTTCTTTGATTGCTTGGCTGAGTTGGTCTACACTATCGGAGATTTGATTCGCGCAATCTTGCACGGTTTGATACTTCTTATCTTTCTTGATTGTCTTGAGTTCTTTGGCAACTTTTAACAAGTAATCTCTCGTGTTTAGTGCTCTAGAGAGGCTCACTGATAAAGCAACATGGGCTAGGTGATTAGGGCCATCCATGGTGGAATAATTTGTAACATATTTGGCCAAGCAACGAATGCATAGATCTTGGTAGAGAGTGCCACTGCAAGAGGACTCTATGTAGCTCATTGTTTGAGAATTGTGCTTGGCCAAGGATGGTTTAATTAGGACACATGAAAAGAGTAGAGAGAGTAAAGTGATAAGGAAAGTGAGATTGAGGTGTGCCATTATTTAATCCTAACTGGGTGACAATTAAAGAGTGTTAAGACAATTAAAGAGTGTTAAGCTCTGAGGGCGATAGAAGAGTGTTCTAAATGAACAAATATATATGCAGATTTGAGGTTGATGAAAATTGGAATGAAGTGTGGTGCTTATATAGGAGAAGCTGAGATATCACATCGGCACATGCTTAGCTTTATGCATGCATTGAGTTGCGCTAAGAAATAATACCACTAGCAAGGGGAATATTATACTCCGATCTTATTTATAAGATTTTTTTATGATTTTTTACTTTCACCAAGGAGAGTGGATAAATTTGTTAGTGACATTGGAAATGTGAAAATTTAACGTACTTTTTCAAAACTACCCCTATAATTATTATTGGAACTCTAAAAAGTGTTGACTTTATAAGGGTGTTAATGGAAAGAAGTAATTAAATACTATTGAAAATTGAAAAGGGGTATTATAAATATTACTCCCTCCGGTCCTATATATAGGACATACTTAACCATATTCCTCAGACCAAGAAAAGTAGTTAGTTTTATGAATTCTATGAGAATATATTGTAACATTACAATTTTACCCTCTCAACTTATCTTGAAAAATTCACACTCATTAATGAATAACAAAAAACACATAAATAATCAAAACATTTAATAAGGGCAAAAAAGAGAAAAAGCAATAAATGATGCATAGAAAATACAAAATGTCTTACATATAGGACCAAAGATTGCTTCTAGAATATATCCTATATATAGGACCGGAGGGAGTACCAAAATAAAAACATCAGAAGGGTCTTATAAATAGAACTGGATGAAGTACAATTTTCATTAAAATCTGGTCGGTCAAAAAAAGGGAGGGGGGGTTTAGCACTAGCGTTATTAGCATTGACATTAATTAAGCATTCATTAATATATATTGTTATGCTTAGAAGATACAATAATATATCAGAATCATAGCAAATTAAAGGTATTCCACCCTTATTCCAAGAAAACGAGTTAAAGACCCTTGTTTAAGAAGGTTCGTTTTCCTTTATTTGAGAGCATTTATTTGTATGTGAAGTAATTAAAGTGGTTGAAACCTTTATAGTTATATTTTATTTTTTTGAGTTTTTATTACAGATTTTGTTAATAGGTTTTTTAATAATATTGGTAAAGGAATATATTTAAGAAAATTTTTTTTTGAAAATTTATGTCCATTAGCTCTTGATATTCTTAAATTGAACATTTTTCAACATTAAACAACATCTTTTACTTTAAAAAAAAATCTTAAAAGCTCTAGTTAGCATTTTCCTTTTATTGTAAGGCAAAATTACTAAATTGGTCCAGTAAGTTATTTTTTAGTTGCGATTTCATCCTTTAATTTTTTTCATTTCAAATAAGTCCTGAAATCGTTGTCATTTAACAAATCAATTCTTTTCGTTAATTTTTTTCATTAAGTCACTTAATGAAAAAAATTAAGGAAAATTGTTGATTTGTTAAACGGCAACAACTTCAGGACTTATTTCAAACGAAAAAAGTTAAGGATGAAATCACAACTAAAAAATAAGTTAAGGGACTAGTCTAATAGTTTTGCCATTATTGTAATAACTCTAATAAATGGGAATTAGAGTTATGCAAGATTCTTCTCGTCCCACGAATTTGTTTGGTTTGTAAGCTTACTTTAATGGATTCGAAACTTAAAAATTAGATATAGTATAGTTTTGGGACGGATTCAGGTCATTTCAACCTGTTTTATTATTCACATTCCTTTAAGATTTATAGTTTTTTACGATTAGGTACATACATATGTAATGAGTCTTCTTAACTTAAATCATTAAATTTTTTTTTATAGGTAAATATTTTTTTTCTGTAAAAAGGAAGGAAGCTTAATCTTGGGGTATATATAATGGGAAATTGCTAGATGGTACGAGAGTGATTTCGTGAAATGCCCACGAATGCTTTTGATTGGTTTACTTTCCCTCCACTCTTGCTTTTTCTTATTTTTTTTCTCATCAAATATTTTCAGCTCTTTATTATTTGAAGAATAGCACGTCAGTTCGTAAAATTTGTTTCGTACTAAATAGAACTGCTCATATAATGTATGTTCAAATTTATACTTTGTGTTAACATATAATGGTGACTCGGTTCTGATCAATGAATTATCAAAAAATGATCAAACAGAGTTGAGTTCAAACAAATGGTCCTACCAAATTATCGTACAGAATTAAAATTAAGTTAATTTTGTCTCAATCCATTTCATACACGCCCTTACACAGAATAAAAATGTTAATTGATGCTTAATAGGAAGGCAAAATGTATGAAACTTGAATAGCTGGACTTGGGGATGATAGTTTACTACGAATTACATTGTTGATTAATTCTATTATGTCGGCCGAGATCATGGTGAAACTGAAACATGCAGCATTTTAATTAGGCGATGCCGGAGGGTCATTGTCCCCTAGAAAGGAGAGAAAAGTAAGATAGAAGACACGTGTGTATTTGATCAGATTAGTTGGCAAAATTATAAGGGAAAAGCTTGTAAAACTCCCAAGATCAAGCTTAGAAGTTACACGACGTGGATTTCCAAAACCACAATAATGGGTGACATATTAAAACCACATATTCTACGGTTAGTCATTGATTGTTGAATATTACAAGTGGACAATGAGAGTGATATTTCAGCAACACGGCACATTCCATGATACCAATCAAATTCAGTTTTTTAGCTCTTGAATAAAAATTTTCATTCTTATTTTCTAATAAGCATATCCACTCCATCAAATATGGAAGGTCTATTAATTAATAGAACTCCCTTCACCATTTGAAGCCATTTCATTATTGATACGGTTAAGTCCATTAAAACAAGAGTCTATAACTTTAATGCCAATTATTGGAATTAGCCTCGAACCTTAAGAGATGATGGGGTGAATCAAGTTTCATTAAATTATTGAAAATTACTTGAATGAATTATTATTTTAAAAATATTTTTAGAGTGGATTAACAATAAGCGATAATTTTTGCAATTAATAAATAAAAACATAGAGTTGCGAGGAAACAATAATAGTAAACAAAATAACCGCGGCAAAAATAATCGCAACAAGAATAAAAAAGACTAAGGGAAAAAAATGTAAACCTAAAATTTTATATTGGTTCAGCATTTCTAGTGAATCATATAATATGTACACGTTGGGTGCTAGAAAGGACTACGTTCAGTCCCTTAGCAACGTGTTTAGGATTTTTTTTATTAATCACTTGGTAGTATCAAACCCCAATACACCAAGAGTGACCCGTACACTGCTTGATTCGACTTTTTGTTAGGGACCTCGGTCACATACAAGGGTTCCTCACCCTAATACATAGAGCATGTCACACCCTCATCCTAGAGAAGTCTCTCCCTAACAACTACGGATATCATGTAGGAGAAAAAGGATTGTCCTTATATAAGAGAAACACTCTATATAGTGCGAATGAAACAACTTGAAGCTCTAATGGCAAGAGTATGAAATTCACTCAAGCAAAGTCACACTATTAGACTTTTGGAGGAAGAGAAGATGAAAGAACGTGAAAATATTTTTCTCTCAAAAACTAGGATTTGAAAAACAAGGAGAATATTAATTTTTGAAAAGTGAAGGAATTGAGTTAAATAAAAAACTAATCAGCCTTGTTTTATTTCGAAATTGAGATCAGAGAGAAATCAATAAACAATTCAACAATTAGTGAAATTTATCCAGAGTCGTTTTAGATTTTTTTTTCAAAAAAGTAATCAATTACTTTCTCAAGGTAATAAGTTATTTTAATAAAAGTAATCGACTACAACCTTTCAAGTAATCGGTTCGTTGCTTTGTGGTCTTTGTATGATGCATTTGCTTTTCCTTCTTTAGTTCCTTGTTTGTTATCATCAAAACATGTAACACTTGTAGTATCGAAATGTATTGTCTTCTAACACTCCCCCTTTTAATGAAAAAAAACCTTGTATGCAAAACGTGGGTTAAGCTTATGCATATAGTATGGCTCCCCCTCACACATTACATTCAGGAAAAACTAATTCGTGCAGGTAAATATTTTACAAATATTCTCTCCCTCTGAATAGATGAATATAATATTGAAACATAAACCAAACATTAAACGTGAAGTTCTCTCCCCCTTTTGGCAACATCCCAAAGAGAGGGAGACCTACACCATTCAAAGAATCCTTCAACTATCACTTCAATGCCCAAGCTAGTAATATATAGTAATAAAAATAGTGGTCAATGCAAAGACACATAATCATTCTATGCATGATGCAACATTTAAACCGAGTTCTCTTATAATAAAAACGAAACTTTCATTTGCTAGCGGTTTAGGGAAAATTTTGGCTAACTGCTTAGATCATGAATGTTGCACTGGATTTTTGGTTAAGTTAATTGCACTAGGGTTATCACATCGAATGGGAATGTGATCAAGACTAATACCATAGTCCATAAGTTGTTGCTTCATCCAGAGGATTTCTGCACAACAACTTCCTACAACAACATATTCAGCCTCAACAGTGGATAGGCCACACTAGCTTGTTTCTTACTAGCCCAAGACACTAAAGAATTTTCAAGTAAATGAGCAGTGTCGCTGGTGCTTTTCCTATCGACTTTTCACCTAGCAAAGTCTGGATCGAAATACCCAACTAGCCCAGGTCAAAGCTTCTGAAAAAAATGCTCAAGGTCCTGGATATGATCTCCTATTCATGTATATTTTTTTCTGATCATATCGTCTATATACACTTCTAGGATGTTTCCCATCAGATTTTCAAAGACCTTGTTCGCCATTCTCTGATACGTTGTTCCCACTTTTTTCAACCCATGGGGCGTTACTTTATAGCATGCAGTAGATTGGATCCTCTGTGATAAATTAAATGTGATTTTCTCTTGATCAGGGCCCTATAGTGGGATTGGATTATACCTAGAATAAGCATCAAGGAAAGATAGGAGATGATACCTAGAGGAATCATCTACCAGTTTTTCTACGTTTGGAAGCTGGTACGAGTCTTTTGGGCAAGCTTTATTGAGGTTGGTGCAATCCATGCTCATTTTCCATATTTTGTTATTATTCTTGGCTAGCACCATGTGTGTGAGCCGTTCAGAGTAACGCATCTTGCGAATGAATCCCGCCATGAGTAGGTCCTTGACTTGGGCTTTGATGACTTCCTGCCTTTCAGGTGTGACCTTCCTGCGCTTCTAGCCCATTGGTTTGTAATTTGGGTCACAGGCTAAATGGTGGCAAGCAAAATTTAGATCTACTCCTAGCAAATCGACTATTGTCCAAGAAAAGAGATCATTGTCTCTCAGGAGGAAGGATATCAGTTTACTTTTGACCTGGATTGACAAGACCGTACTTATGCGTACTGTGGCAGTTGGTGCTGGTCCAATTTGCATTTCTTCTACTTACCCCTCGGGTACGATAGGACTACTTCAAAGACTTCTCAGGCATTTAACACATTGAGGGAGATTGAATCCGTGCTTTTAACTATGTGCATCACTTATTCTTCTAATGGTAATGCTTTCTCGACTTGACTTGTGGTGATTCCCTCAATGTGTCGGGCTAGCTCCTAATCTCTATGTACCACATGTATCATTCCATCATGCACGAATTTCATGCATAAATATAAAGTGGATATAAAGGCCTTTATCTTGACTAGAGTCGTTCTCCCCAAGATTGCAACTATAAGGTGTCTGGCATTTTTGTGACAAGGAATTAAATCTCAAAGAAACATCTCCTGGGATTGGACTTTGATGTTACCAGCAGTGTAACATAATCCAATGGTTTGATTAGGCTTGTAGCGAACCCAATCTTGTTTTGATATGTGGGTGTTAGGATGGAATCTCCTAACCCCATCCTTCCCAAGACCGAGTAACGAATGATCTCAGCAGTGTAACACCCCATTTTATAAGAGTTGTAATTTAAAAACATTTTCAGAGAAGTATGAAACAACGGATAAAAATTTGGTTCTTTTTTTATTAATATCATAAAATAAGGTTTGTACAAAAAAATTTTAACATTGAGGTTACATCTGAATCAATTGTAATACAAACTAGTGTACAACTCTTTCTTTCCTTTCCCCGCTAGAATGTAGCATTGCTTCTTGTCAAGTGGACTCCAAGATCTATCTTTTAAAACCTAAAATAGTAAGGGACAGGTGTAACATCCCAAATTTTAAACCCAAAGGCGAATAAGTAAATATAATAGCTGGAATAAAGGAAATAATGATAATAAACTACAAATAGTTATTCAAAAGAAGTATTTTAACATTAGGAAAGGATAACAATAATAATAATAAGGTTAGAAAAGAAAGGAACATTAAATTGAAGTTAGGAACAGGCCAGAAAAATAGATAATTCGGTGTTAAAACATAACGTAGGTTAGAAAATCAAAATAAAAGATTTAGGACTCAAAACAAAATTTCCACCGTTGGATATGAAGATATGATTTTTAGGAATCTGCTCCTCAAATTTGAGCAAGATCCGACAGTGAACGAAGAAGTTATGGCTATTTGAAGTTAGGGAGAAAATAGCTGAAAAATAGAAAAAAAATAAATCAGGCATCTGGTAAAAGTATCCGGATACCAGCCAAAGTATCCGGATACTTCGTGCAGAAACAGCATAAAACGCGTTGAGTCTTCTTCTCCATTCATTCCCCTTTTGCTTTCTCTCTCTAGGGCTCAAAACCCCCATTTCCGCCCCTCCCCTTTCAACTCCGGCGTCCTCCTTACTCCACCACCCAAGGCCGCCCCTCTCCTTGGCCTTCCTCCTCCCCATAGATCTACTTTCTCTTTCTTCCCTCTAGATCTCTTTCTCTCTCTTTCCCTCATCACTTTCTCCTCTCTTCTCCGGCCACCACAAACCACCACCACGGCCAGCCACCACGCCGGCCGCCCACCACCCTCACTAACTCCTCTCTCTCTTTTTCTCTCTCCCTTTGGCCCTTTCTCTCTCTTCCCTCTTGGTACCCTCTCTCTCTCCTCCCGGTGTCGAAGAGCGACACCGTCACCGTGATCGAGATCGATTGTCCCCACCGTGCTTGGAATCGAAGATTGGGGAAGCTTAGGATCAAGTTGGAGCCGAGCTAAAGCGTGGGTCGGGGACTAAAGCGCCAGATTAAGGTTACCCCTCACTATCACCGATTGAGGTAAGGGGTTTCATTACCAGTCCTTAAGGGGTGTATTTCTGGGTAGTTATATCTATCGCTAGGACCGGGGGAAATGTTAATTGCTAACGAACCTTAGGGTAACCCGCTAATAATGAAGAAAGGTAGATGGAGTAAATAGGGGAAACAAATAGTGATGAATAAAAAGGTAAGTAACAGAATAACTAATTAATTAGATTGGTAGGGTGTGGCAAAAGAATAGAAATGGTGAATAGGGAAATAAATTAGAAATGAACAAATGAGAGTAAAGAGAATTAAAGTATATTGTATGTGGTAAAATCAGGTAAAAGTTAAACGGAATTGGTAGACAAAATAATGACAAATATATGGACGATTAATATTGGATAAATATGGTGATGTATCGTAGGCCTTCGATTTGGGGGAGACGATACATCGTAAAATTGGGGTTGTATTGTAGGCCTTCGATTTGGGGGAGACAATACAACGAAACTGGGGCGATGTATGTAGGCCTTCGATTTGGGGGAGACATACATCGTCGATGGTGTATGTATGTAGGCCTTCGATTTGGTGGAGACATACATACACCGTAAATAAAAAGGAAAAGGAAATAAAAATGGTAAATGTCACAGGTGGTTGTATTGACCCTGTGGCACGGCGCAGGTGGTTGTATTGACCCTGTGGCCTGATAAATGGTAAATGTCACAGGTGGTTGTATTGACCCTCTGGCGCAGCGCAGGTGGTTGTATTGACCCTGTGGCCTAAATAAAATGGTACATGTCACAGGTGGTTGTATTGACCCTGTGGCGCGGCGCAGGTGGTTGTATTGACCCTGTGGCCTAAATAAAATGGTACATGTCACAAGTGGTTGTATTGACCCTGTGGCACGGCACAGGTGGTTGTATTGACCCTGTGGCCAAATAATAAAGAGGTAAAACGGTAATGGAAAAGCGATGTATGTAGGCCTTCGATTTGGTGGAGACATACATCGTGGTTGATGTATGTATGTAGGCCTTCGATTTGGTGGAGACATACATACACCCTAAATAAAAAGGAAAAAGGAAAGGATAATGGATAAAATAAGGTAAATGGTAAAGGAAAAGCGATGTATGTAGGCCTTCGATTTGGTGGAGACATACATCGTGATTGGTGTATGTATGTAGGCCTTCGATTTGGTGGAGACATACATACACCGTAAATAAAAGGAAAAGAATAAGGAAAAAGGTAAGGGGACATAACGGGATTTATTTGGAAACGGGGAAAATAATTAAAAAGGAAAAATGGAAAAGGAAATGGAAAATGGTAATGAAAAGGAAAAATGGATAATAGAGTGGACATTGAGAAATTAAATAAGAAGGTGAACAATGGAATTGATATAGAAATTAGAGGAAATAAATAAGGAAAATAATTATTGAAATGTTAAGCATAAACGAATAATGGAAAACGGATAAAGGATGAAAATAAGAGGATGGGAAATGAAGAAGAAGAAATAGGTTAGTTGGAAAGAGAGTGAATAGAGAAACTAGGGTGATTAGGAAAAAGGGGTAAAAAGGATAGAGCGAAAGTAATGAGGAACAAGAATAATTAGAGGTTAGGAATTATTTAAAAGGAGACAATTAAAAAGAAAAATAATTAGAAAACAGCTAGGAAGTAAAAAGGAAAATAAGAGCATGAGTTAAGTAGTATGGCATAGGCTTGAATGGTCTTGGTGTGTCGTATATATCTGCTTAGAAATCTCTTTTTAAGTTCTATGTGATGCTTCCCCTGTGTGGTTAATATTTTTCAGGTACACAAGTGGAGCATACACTAGTGCCGGCCGAGCAGGATTTTCATTCCATTACATGGAATGTTTATTAGATATTATGAGTGGATAATTATGTAATGTAATTTATTATATGAATTAGTAGCCTGCCCCGCAACTTGTATTATTTGGGCATTAGGATCTGTTATAACTATTAAATTGTTGTTGCTTATGTTTTTAAAACAATTCTGGACTGACAGGTTTTTAGAAGAAAATTTTTGGGAAGTCCGGAAAACAGAGGAAACTCTGCCGGATTTTCGTAAAACCTTAAAAAGGAATTTAGGTGTGAAAAAGAAATTTTCAAACTCCGATTTTAATAAAACCTAAAATTATCCAATAAATGTGAGAGTGTTACATTTTGGTATCAGAGCAGTTTTTCCTCGGCCTTTGGAGTGTGGACTCACATCTCCGATGGTTACTCACCAAGCGAGTAACTGATCCGTTTAGTAAGAGTCTAAGTCTAGGAATAGGATATTTAGGTTAGTGATTAAGTATTCAGTCTTTAATTGGCTGTTCCCTTCATGACCTAACAGTATGTCTGGACGACGTGCCGAAAATGAGCGGATGGCTGCCATATTGGAGAATCTGATTCAAATGAATCAGAATCAGGCCCGAATACAACAGAACCAAGCTGAAAACATCGCAGCAGCCGCAGCCGCAGCAGCAGCAGCATTGAATCCACCACTCATTCCTGTCGAAATTGACTGGATGGCTCGATTTAGGAAATGCGAACCGCCTAGGTTCGAAGGAGGGTATAATCCTGATGGAGCTCAGCGATGGCTCAAGGAAATTAAGAAGATCCTTCGCACCATGGCGCCACCTGTTGAACAAGCTGTGTTGCTAGCGCAGTATATGTTGACTGATGAAGCAGAGTATTGGTGGGAACGAGTGCGAAGAGAATTGGAGGCAGCCAATCAGGATATCACTTTTGATCTGTTTAAGGCTCACTTCCTGGGGAAGTATTTTCCTGAAGATGTTCGTAGGGAAAAGGAGATCGCTTTTCTGCAGCTGGAGCAGGGAAGTATGAATGTTGGTGAGTATGCGGCACGATTTGAAGATCTGATTCGCTATTCTGGCAGTTATCGGGACGCAGACGAACGCACCAAGTGTATTAAATTTGAAACAGGTCTCAATGCCAGAATTCGGACTATCTTTGTGCACCAGGGTATAGCTAACCTCTCTCAGCTGGTGAATATGACTAGCGCTTATGAGAAGAGTTTGAATCAGCAGGAAGTAGAGGAAAGGAGCAAGAATATACCAAATGAAGTAGGTCTCAACAAGGGTAAGGGACTGGCTCAAGGATCAGGTTCGTACGCTGTTAACCGCACCAGAGCAGTAGTGCTAGAGAATGCGGGTCAGAGTGCGACCGCTCCAAGGACCAGGCCACCATGTCCACATTGTGGAGGATCCCATACTCGTATGTGTTGGATGCTTGAGCAGCGTAGAAAGGAAGGTCTCTGCTTCCAATGCGGGCAACCCGGACACCATGCTGCAAACTGTCCTATGGGCACGCAGAACGAGGAATAAACTTATCCAAGGTACTTTTCATGTTAATGCTGCATCAACTGATTACTTTAGCGTCTTTTCCTATAGTAAGTGTGAGTAGTGTAATCTAGAAGGAGTCGATAAGTGTTAAAACCTTATTTAGAAATCCCACCAAGCTCAATTGTGATAGTGTCGTCCTCTAATAGAGTGTAAGGTCAGGATTGGTCATCCTTTCTCTTGCCTCTGTTAAAAGATAATACTATCATTCAATAACGCAGTGATGTACAGTTGATAAATGTGAGATTGGGACTGACCACCTCGGTCTTCGCGTTTATTGACATGTTATATTATTGCAATCATCTAGTTGAGATCTGAACAAACCATTTAGGAATTCTATCTTTGTCGAAAGCCCGATTAAACTTTAATCCTATAGGATCTTTGCTAAGACTCATGAATAGTGATTCACAAACCAACCCCATTCAAGACACTCTTATTCTATATCTCTACCGAGAACATCCAACTAAATGATCGAACCACCCTTCTAACTCATATGAGAGCTTAGCCGTATGCGTAGGTATGAAGAGCCTAGCTAATCAATGCTTGGAATCAACTCAGTTTCCTCCCTGCCTTCGACTTACTTAGGTATGTTGATAATAAGTGGGGGAGACTTGACGACTCAATTCGGATCCTCTCCGAGCGACAATAACTAGTAACCATACCATAAGCTATAGGACTACCAAACCAATAGTTCCAAAAGCTCTGCGGAGGATCGAACGAGAGTTAAACTTGAGGTAGAACGAGACCCCCCCCCAAAAAAAATAACACCGAATTGAGAAATAACGACTAGACCTTGACCTTGACCCTCACGTGTAACCAATCTTTAGAAATTCCTACATCGAATTGAAATTACTAAACGAACGGGAAGGAAGTAGCATCGAAGTAGAATGCAAACGCGGTGAAGAGTGATTTTAAAAGTGACCTTGCTAGACTCACTTGAAGGAGTAAAAGGTGAACGGGATAAAAGTGAAGTCGTGAAGTGGAATCTCAATCAAGACGTTAGGTCGGAACACCGCAAGTGATAATCTAAGTATTTTGGGACTCTGTGCATTTGATAGGACCCCGGTTGACCGAGACCAATTAATTAACAGCAAATCCATAGAAAACGCATCCTTCGACGACTCTCTGATGAAAATGCACACCTTGGGGATAATCTCCATTGTCTTCTTGCTTGACATGTATCCAGTCCATCCCGGGTCATCTTGCAAAGACCATGAGACTCATTCTTGAGTGCTTCATGTTTCTTCTTTTCATCTTCACCCTCTTCAAGTTTCAAGCATCTCAGACGTATGTGCGAGAAATTCGCCAAGTCATAGAAACTCGACATAGTTCTATGCCTACCAATAGATAACCACCTAAGTGTCCTCTTTTCAGCCTTAGATACCGGTCGGGAACCTGTGTACTCTATTCTGAGCAACGAATGAGCATACCCCCTAGCATGGATATAATCAAGTATGCCAATGCTAAGTGGGGAAGGATTTCAATCCAAGGAATGAGAGCTGGAACTTTAATAATAAGAAGATGACGATACTATGCAGATAAAGATAGTACGTAGTGCTAGAAGACAGACGTCGAAATGGGCATGACCCTAACCATATATGGAGCGGAAAGTAAAAACCGAAGGAAAGTGAAAACCCTGGTCAGAAGCTTATTAATGGGATGGTTCTCCATTTGAAGGAATTGAACGGAATTTCGGGGACGAAATTCTAATAAGTGGGGGAGAAATGTAACATCCCAAATTTTAAACCCAAAGGCGAATAAGTAAATATAATAGCTGGAATAAAGGAAATAATGATAATAAACTACAAATAGTTATTTAAAAGAAGTATTTTAACATTAGGAAAGGATAACAATAATAATAATAAGGTTAGAAAAGAAAGGAACATTAAATTGAAGTTAGGAACAGGCCAGAAAAATAGATAATTCGGTGTTAAAACATAACGTAGGTTAGAAAATCAAAATAAAAGATTTAGGACTCAAAACAAAATTTCCACCGTTGGATATGAAGATATGATTTTTAGGAAGTTGCTCCTCAAATTTGAGCAAGATCCGACGGTGAACGAAGAAGTTATGTCTATTTGAAGTTAGGGAGAAAATAGCTGAAAAATAGAAAAAAAATAAATCAGGCATCTGGTAAAAGTATCCGGATACCAGCCAAAGTATCCGGATACTTCGTGCAGAAACAGCATAAAACGCGTTGAGTCTTCTTCTCCATTCATTCCCCTTTTGCTTTCTCTCTCTAGGGCTCAAAACCCCCATTTCCGCCCCTCCCCTTTCAACTCCGGCGTCCTCCTTACTCCACCACCCAAGGCCGCCCCTCTCCTTGGCCTTCCTCCTCCCCATAGATCTACTTTCTCTTTCTTCCCTCTAGATCTCTTTCTCTCTCTTTCCCTCATCACTTTCTCCTCTCTTCTCCGGCCACCACAAACCACCACCACGGCCAGCCACCACGCCGGCCGCCCACCACCCTCACTAACTCCTCTCTCTCTTTTTCTCTCTCCCTTTGGCCCTTTCTCTCTCTTCCCTCTTGGTACCCTCTCTCTCTCCTCCCGGTGTCGAAGAGCGACACCGTCACCGTGATCGAGATCGATTGTCCCCACCGTGCTTGGAATCGAAGATTGGGGAAGCTTAGGATCAAGTTGGAGCCGAGCTAAAGCGTGGGTCGGGGAGTAAAGCGCCAGATTAAGGTTACCCCTCACTATCACCGATTGAGGTAAGGGGTTTCATTACCAGTCCTTAAGGGGTGTATTTCTGGGTAGTTATATCTATCGCTAGGACCGGGGGAAATGTTAATTGCTAACGAACCTTAGGGTAACCCGCTAATAATGAAGAAAGGTAGATGGAGTAAATAGGGGAAACAAATAGTGATGAATAAAAAGGTAAGTAACAGAATAACTAATTAATTAGATTGGTAGGGTGTGGCAAAAGAATAGAAATGGTGAATAGGGAAATAAATTAGAAATGAACAAATGAGAGTAAAGAGAATTAAAGTATATTGTATGTGGTAAAATCAGGTAAAAGTTAAACGGAATTGGTAGACAAAATAATGACAAATATATGGACGATTAATATTGGATAAATATGGTGATGTATCGTAGGCCTTCGATTTGGGGGAGACGATACATCGTAAAATTGGGGTTGTATTGTAGGCCTTCGATTTGGGGGAGACAATACAACGAAACTGGGGCGATGTATGTAGGCCTTCGATTTGGGGGAGACATACATCGTCGATGGTGTATGTATGTAGGCCTTCGATTTGGTGGAGACATACATACACCGTAAATAAAAAGGAAAAGGAAATAAAAATGGTAAATGTCACAGGTGGTTGTATTGACCCTGTGGCACGGCGCAGGTGGTTGTATTGACCCTGTGGCCTGATAAATGGTAAATGTCACAGGTGGTTGTATTGACCCTCTGGCGCCGCGCAGGTGGTTGTATTGACCCTGTGGCCTAAATAAAATGGTACATGTCACAGGTGGTTGTATTGACCCTGTGGCGCGGCGCAGGTGGTTGTATTGACCCTGTGGCCTAAATAAAATGGTACATGTCACAAGTGGTTGTATTGACCCTGTGGCACGGCACAGGTGGTTGTATTGACCCTGTGGCCAAATAATAAAGAGGTAAAACGGTAATGGAAAAGCGATGTATGTAGGCCTTCGATTTGGTGGAGACATACATCGTGGTTGATGTATGTATGTAGGCCTTCGATTTGGTGGAGACATACATACACCCTAAATAAAAAGGAAAAAGGAAAGGATAATGGATAAAATAAGGTAAATGGTAAAGGAAAAGCGATGTATGTAGGCCTTCGATTTGGTGGAGACATACATCGTGATTGGTGTATGTATGTAGGCCTTCGATTTGGTGGAGACATACATACACCGTAAATAAAAGGAAAAGAATAAGGAAAAAGGTAAGGGGACATAACGGGATTTATTTGGAAACGGGGAAAATAATTAAAAAGGAAAAATGGAAAAGGAAATGGAAAATGGTAATGAAAAGGAAAAATGGATAATAGAGTGGACATTGAGAAATTAAATAAGAAGGTGAACAATGGAATTGATATAGAAATTAGAGGAAATAAATAAGGAAAATAATTATTGAAATGTTAAGCATAAACGAATAATGGAAAACGGATAAAGGATGAAAATAAGAGGATGGGAAATGAAGAAGAAGAAATAGGTTAGTTGGAAAGAGAGTGAATAGAGAAACTAGGGTGATTAGGAAAAAGGGGTAAAAAGGATAGAGCGAAAGTAATGAGGAACAAGAATAATTAGAGGTTAGGAATTATTTAAAAGGAGACAATTAAAAAGAAAAATAATTAGAAAACAGCTAGGAAGTAAAAAGGAAAATAAGAGCATGAGTTAAGTAGTATGGCATAGGCTTGAATGGTCTTGGTGTGTCGTATATATCTGCTTAGAAATCTCTTTTTAAGTTCTATGTGATGCTTCCCCTGTGTGGTTAATATTTTTCAGGTACACAAGTGGAGCATACACTAGTGCCGGCCGAGCAGGATTTTCATTCCATTACATGGAATGTTTATTAGATATTATGAGTGGATAATTATGTAATGTAATTTATTATATGAATTAGTAGCCTGCCCCGCAACTTGTATTATTTGGGCATTAGGATCTGTTATAACTATTAAATTGTTGTTGCTTATGTTTTTAAAACAATTCTGGACTGACAGGTTTTTAGAAGAAAATTTTTGGGAAGTCCGGAAAACAGAGGAAACTCTGCCGGATTTTCGTAAAACCTTAAAAAGGAATTTAGGTGTGAAAAAGAAATTTTCAAACTCCGATTTTAATAAAACCTAAAATTATCCAATAAATGTGAGAGTGTTACATTTTGGTATCAGAGCAGTTTTTCCTCGGCCTTTGGAGTGTGGACTCACATCTCCGATGGTTACTCACCAAGCGAGTAACTGATCCGTTTAGTAAGAGTCTAAGTCTAGGAATAGGATATTTAGGTTAGTGATTAAGTATTCAGTCTTTAATTGGCTGTTCCCTTCATGACCTAACAGTATGTCTGGACGACGTGCCGAAAATGAGCGGATGGCTGCCATATTGGAGAATCTGATTCAAATGAATCAGAATCAGGCCCGAATACAACAGAACCAAGCTGAAAACATCGCAGCAGCCGCAGCCGCAGCAGCAGCAGCATTGAATCCACCACTCATTCCTGTCGAAATTGACTGGATGGCTCGATTTAGGAAATGCGAACCGCCTAGGTTCGAAGGAGGGTATAATCCTGATGGAGCTCAGCGATGGCTCAAGGAAATTAAGAAGATCCTTCGCACCATGGCGCCACCTGTTGAACAAGCTGTGTTGCTAGCGCAGTATATGTTGACTGATGAAGCAGAGTATTGGTGGGAACGAGTGCGAAGAGAATTGGAGGCAGCCAATCAGGATATCACTTTTGATCTGTTTAAGGCTCACTTCCTGGGGAAGTATTTTCCTGAAGATGTTCGTAGGGAAAAGGAGATCGCTTTTCTGCAGCTGGAGCAGGGAAGTATGAATGTTGGTGAGTATGCGGCACGATTTGAAGATCTGATTCGCTATTCTGGCAGTTATCGGGACGCAGACGAACGCACCAAGTGTATTAAATTTGAAACAGGTCTCAATGCCAGAATTCGGACTATCTTTGTGCACCAGGGTATAGCTAACCTCTCTCAGCTGGTGAATATGACTAGCGCTTATGAGAAGAGTTTGAATCAGCAGGAAGTAGAGGAAAGGAGCAAGAATATACCAAATGAAGTAGGTCTCAACAAGGGTAAGGGACTGGCTCAAGGATCAGGTTCGTACGCTGTTAACCGCACCAGAGCAGTAGTGCTAGAGAATGCGGGTCAGAGTGCGACCGCTCCAAGGACCAGGCCACCATGTCCACATTGTGGAGGATCCCATACTCGTATGTGTTGGATGCTTGAGCAGCGTAGAAAGGAAGGTCTCTGCTTCCAATGCGGGCAACCCGGACACCATGCTGCAAACTGTCCTATGGGCACGCAGAACGAGGAATAAACTTATCCAAGGTACTTTTCATGTTAATGCTGCATCAACTGATTACTTTAGCGTCTTTTCCTATAGTAAGTGTGAGTAGTGTAATCTAGAAGGAGTCGATAAGTGTTAAAACCTTATTTAGAAATCCCACCAA
Source organism: Crotalaria pallida (assembly GCA_037953625.1). NCBI lineage: Eukaryota > Viridiplantae > Streptophyta > Magnoliopsida > Fabales > Fabaceae > Crotalaria > Crotalaria pallida. The sequence continues at coordinate 89,726,732 of CM075653.1, forward strand.
GCTCAATTGTGATAGTGTCGTCCTCTAATAGAGTGTAAGGTCAGGATTGGTCATCCTTTCTCTTGCCTCTGTTAAAAGATAATACTATCATTCAATAACGCAGTGATGTACAGTTGATAAATGTGAGATTGGGACTGACCACCTCGGTCTTCGCGTTTATTGACATGTTATATTATTGCAATCATCTAGTTGAGATCTGAACAAACCATTTAGGAATTCTATCTTTGTCGAAAGCCCGATTAAACTTTAATCCTATAGGATCTTTGCTAAGACTCATGAATAGTGATTCACAAACCAACCCCATTCAAGACACTCTTATTCTATATCTCTACCGAGAACATCCAACTAAATGATCGAACCACCCTTCTAACTCATATGAGAGCTTAGCCGTATGCGTAGGTATGAAGAGCCTAGCTAATCAATGCTTGGAATCAACTCAGTTTCCTCCCTGCCTTCGACTTACTTAGGTATGTTGATAATAAGTGGGGGAGACTTGACGACTCAATTCGGATCCTCTCCGAGCGACAATAACTAGTAACCATACCATAAGCTATAGGACTACCAAACCAATAGTTCCAAAAGCTCTGCGGAGGATCGAACGAGAGTTAAACTTGAGGTAGAACGAGACCCCCCCCCAAAAAAAATAACACCGAATTGAGAAATAACGACTAGACCTTGACCTTGACCCTCACGTGTAACCAATCTTTAGAAATTCCTACATCGAATTGAAATTACTAAACGAACGGGAAGGAAGTAGCATCGAAGTAGAATGCAAACGCGGTGAAGAGTGATTTTAAAAGTGACCTTGCTAGACTCACTTGAAGGAGTAAAAGGTGAACGGGATAAAAGTGAAGTCGTGAAGTGGAATCTCAATCAAGACGTTAGGTCGGAACACCGCAAGTGATAATCTAAGTATTTTGGGACTCTGTGCATTTGATAGGACCCCGGTTGACCGAGACCAATTAATTAACAGCAAATCCATAGAAAACGCATCCTTCGACGACTCTCTGATGAAAATGCACACCTTGGGGATAATCTCCATTGTCTTCTTGCTTGACATGTATCCAGTCCATCCCGGGTCATCTTGCAAAGACCATGAGACTCATTCTTGAGTGCTTCATGTTTCTTCTTTTCATCTTCACCCTCTTCAAGTTTCAAGCATCTCAGACGTATGTGCGAGAAATTCGCCAAGTCATAGAAACTCGACATAGTTCTATGCCTACCAATAGATAACCACCTAAGTGTCCTCTTTTCAGCCTTAGATACCGGTCGGGAACCTGTGTACTCTATTCTGAGCAACGAATGAGCATACCCCCTAGCATGGATATAATCAAGTATGCCAATGCTAAGTGGGGAAGGATTTCAATCCAAGGAATGAGAGCTGGAACTTTAATAATAAGAAGATGACGATACTATGCAGATAAAGATAGTACGTAGTGCTAGAAGACAGACGTCGAAATGGGCATGACCCTAACCATATATGGAGCGGAAAGTAAAAACCGAAGGAAAGTGAAAACCCTGGTCAGAAGCTTATTAATGGGATGGTTCTCCATTTGAAGGAATTGAACGGAATTTCGGGGACGAAATTCTAATAAGTGGGGGAGAAATGTAACATCCCAAATTTTAAACCCAAAGGCGAATAAGTAAATATAATAGCTGGAATAAAGGAAATAATGATAATAAACTACAAATAGTTATTTAAAAGAAGTATTTTAACATTAGGAAAGGATAACAATAATAATAATAAGGTTAGAAAAGAAAGGAACATTAAATTGAAGTTAGGAACAGGCCAGAAAAATAGATAATTCGGTGTTAAAACATAACGTAGGTTAGAAAATCAAAATAAAAGATTTAGGACTCAAAACAAAATTTCCACCGTTGGATATGAAGATATGATTTTTAGGAAGTTGCTCCTCAAATTTGAGCAAGATCCGACGGTGAACGAAGAAGTTATGTCTATTTGAAGTTAGGGAGAAAATAGCTGAAAAATAGAAAAAAAATAAATCAGGCATCTGGTAAAAGTATCCGGATACCAGCCAAAGTATCCGGATACTTCGTGCAGAAACAGCATAAAACGCGTTGAGTCTTCTTCTCCATTCATTCCCCTTTTGCTTTCTCTCTCTAGGGCTCAAAACCCCCATTTCCGCCCCTCCCCTTTCAACTCCGGCGTCCTCCTTACTCCACCACCCAAGGCCGCCCCTCTCCTTGGCCTTCCTCCTCCCCATAGATCTACTTTCTCTTTCTTCCCTCTAGATCTCTTTCTCTCTCTTTCCCTCATCACTTTCTCCTCTCTTCTCCGGCCACCACAAACCACCACCACGGCCAGCCACCACGCCGGCCGCCCACCACCCTCACTAACTCCTCTCTCTCTTTTTCTCTCTCCCTTTGGCCCTTTCTCTCTCTTCCCTCTTGGTACCCTCTCTCTCTCCTCCCGGTGTCGAAGAGCGACACCGTCACCGTGATCGAGATCGATTGTCCCCACCGTGCTTGGAATCGAAGATTGGGGAAGCTTAGGATCAAGTTGGAGCCGAGCTAAAGCGTGGGTCGGGGAGTAAAGCGCCAGATTAAGGTTACCCCTCACTATCACCGATTGAGGTAAGGGGTTTCATTACCAGTCCTTAAGGGGTGTATTTCTGGGTAGTTATATCTATCGCTAGGACCGGGGGAAATGTTAATTGCTAACGAACCTTAGGGTAACCCGCTAATAATGAAGAAAGGTAGATGGAGTAAATAGGGGAAACAAATAGTGATGAATAAAAAGGTAAGTAACAGAATAACTAATTAATTAGATTGGTAGGGTGTGGCAAAAGAATAGAAATGGTGAATAGGGAAATAAATTAGAAATGAACAAATGAGAGTAAAGAGAATTAAAGTATATTGTATGTGGTAAAATCAGGTAAAAGTTAAACGGAATTGGTAGACAAAATAATGACAAATATATGGACGATTAATATTGGATAAATATGGTGATGTATCGTAGGCCTTCGATTTGGGGGAGACGATACATCGTAAAATTGGGGTTGTATTGTAGGCCTTCGATTTGGGGGAGACAATACAACGAAACTGGGGCGATGTATGTAGGCCTTCGATTTGGGGGAGACATACATCGTCGATGGTGTATGTATGTAGGCCTTCGATTTGGTGGAGACATACATACACCGTAAATAAAAAGGAAAAGGAAATAAAAATGGTAAATGTCACAGGTGGTTGTATTGACCCTGTGGCACGGCGCAGGTGGTTGTATTGACCCTGTGGCCTGATAAATGGTAAATGTCACAGGTGGTTGTATTGACCCTGTGGCGCGGCGCAGGTGGTTGTATTGACCCTGTGGACTAAATAAAATGGTACATGTCACAGGTGGTTGTATTGACCCTGTGGCGCGGCGCAGGTGGTTGTATTGACCCTGTGGCCTAAATAAAATGGTACATGTCACAGGTGGTTGTATTGACCCTGTGGCACGGCGCAGGTGGTTGTATTGACCCTGTGGCCAAATAATAAAGAGGTAAAACGGTAATGGAAAAGCGATGTATGTAGGCCTTCGATTTGGTGGAGACATACATCGTGGTTGGTGTATGTATGTAGGCCTTCGATTTGGTGGAGACATACATACACCCTAAATAAAAAGGAAAAAGGAAAGGATAATGGATAAAATAAGGTAAATGGTAAAGGAAAAGCGATGTATGTAGGCCTTCGATTTGGTGGAGACATACATCGTGATTGGTGTATGTATGTAGGCCTTCGATTTGGTGGAGACATACATACACCGTAAATAAAAGGAAAAGAATAAGGAAAAAGGTAAGGGGACATAACGGGATTTATTTGGAAACGGGGAAAATAATTAAAAAGGAAAAATGGAAAAGGAAATGGAAAATGGTAATGAAAAGGAAAAATGGATAATAGAGTGGACATTGAGAAATTAAATAAGAAGGTGAACAATGGAATTGATATAGAAATTAGAGGAAATAAATAAGGAAAATAATTATGGAAATGTTAAGCATAAACGAATAATGGAAAACGGATAAAGGATGAAAATAAGAGGATGGGAAATGAAGAAGAAGAAATAGGTTAGTTGGAAAGAGAGTGAATAGAGAAACTAGGGTGATTAGGAAAAAGGGGTAAAAAGGATAGAGCGAAAGTAATGAGGAACAAGAATAATTAGAGGTTAGGAATTATTTAAAAGGAGACAATTAAAAAGAAAAATAATTAGAAAACAGCTAGGAAGTAAAAAGGAAAATAAGAGCATGAGTTAAGTAGTATGGCATAGGCTTGAATGGTCTTGGTGTGTCGTATATATCTGCTTAGAAATCTCTTTTTAAGTTCTGTGTGATGCTTCCCATGTGTGGTTGATATTTTTCAGGTACACAAGTGGAGCATACACTAGTGCCGGCCGAGCAGGATTTTCATTCCATTACATGGAATGTTTATTAGATATTATGAGTGGATAATTATGTAATGTAATTTATTATATGAATTAGTAGCCTGCCCCGCAACTTGTATTATTTGGGCATTAGGATCTGTTATAACTATTAAATTGTTGTTGCTTATGTTTTTAAAACAATTCTGGACTGACAGGTTTTTAGAAGAAAATTTTTGGGAAGTCCGGAAAACAGAGGAAACTCTGCCGGATTTTCGTAAAACCTTAAAAAGGAATTTAGGTGTGAAAAAGAAATTTTCAAACTCCGATTTTAATAAAACCTAAAATTATCCAATAAATGTGAGAGTGTTACAACAGGGATAAGTTACTTGTATATCATTATTGGAATAATAATTGAATCTACTAAAACTAACAAGCGCAAAAAGACAATCAATAATGCATATGATGCATGCTTCAACAAGTGTTTTCATAATCAAAATCTTTATCTTAATTAATCTATATGATATGCTTGCATCAATGTCATTTTTGGATCCAGATCAATCCTCTCATAGGTATGCTACATTAACAAGTCTCTTGTTTGCAACGGGTCCTCGTGCCAAAGGACAGGACGTGCACGCACTCTTGAATATGTCCCTTACAAGTTTCACACACATGCAACAGGTTTTCGTGCCAAGGAATAAGACATACTTGCACCTGATGAATATATCCCTTACAAGTGCATCTTACACTTGCAATAGGTTCGGGTGCCAAGGAATAGGATAACTCGCACCCTATGAATATATCCCTTACAAGTGTTTCTCACACTTGCAACAGGTTCCGGTGCCAAGGAACGGGATATACTCGCACCATTGATATGCCTCTTACAAGTGCATCTCGCACTTGTAACAGGTCCTATCCTAGCGGACAAGGTCATATCGAGAATTCCATAATTCTGTCCCTTTCAAACATTAAACTTGTGAGATCATACTTATGATTTCCTCATTCATCAATGTAATGCAATATCATGAAATGCATATCTTCCTTTATTATTTCTTTAGTCAAACATCGGCAAATGATGAAACGTTATTTTATTATATTTGTATTCTTGGCATGCATCTCACGTGCCTCATTCCTTAACATACTTTTTGTATGCATTAACGTTTCTCATTTTTTTCACCAATGCCCGAGTTTGACACTTATCCACATATCCATCTTAATCCTTAATTTCATAATCATTGGAATTGAATTAGTAAGTGAATTCCCCTTGAATCTGTTCTTGTATCTTCATTATTACTGATTTTATGTTTTTCTTTATACTTAACTGATTAAGACATTGATTAACTGGTTAATTTGTGTAAAAACATAATCATCGTACTAATTTTGAACACGATAACTGATTATTATGTTAGAGTAACTAGTAGCCCCTGTATAATTTAATTGATTATGCACTTGTTATTGTCACACTAACCAGTTACTCATCAGGTAACCGGTTATTTTGAAAAAATATTGCATAAAACCAGTTTTTTATTCAAGGATTTCACTTCCAATTCTTTTCGAATGATTCTTAGGTAATTTTATGGTCATACGTTTATAATCCTTTTACATATGCAAGTCATATTTCACTAGGTCTCATCAATATGTTCCTCCAAGAACCAAAACAATCCATGCACATTCCATATCATATAGTTTAATATCTTAAATACTATAATCAAATCTCAATCATCACATCATAAAATCATCACATACTAATGTCATTTCGTATCATTCATACAGTTCAATACTAATTCTTAACAAACAATTGTCTCATTTCATATTCCTAATCAATTTACAATATATGCATAATTCATTCCATTTAGCATACTAACTATAATATATCCAAATATCTTGTTATAGGTTATCTTGATCTCCAACTCCAGTAACCATGTGCCCCTTAATTATTCAATTACTATTCTAATGGTTTGTAACGTCCCCTTACCTTGTATAAGGGTAATAACTTGAAGTTTTCTAAATAATCCTATAGCTGGCACTCCACCAGCTCCAATTCCAAGCCCAGAGTTCTTCAACTTGCATTCCACTAGCTCTAATTCTTTTAGTTTCACTAATTATTTACTCTTGTGCTTTATGGACACTTGGCATTAAGGAGAATTGGTTATGGTATTTTTGAGTCTAGTCTAGGATGTCTAAGGGTTCATTCCTCCCCATATTCAGTTTTTAGGGTATTTATAGGCCCTTTGGACTAATCTAGGGTGGAAATATCCCAAAAAAATTGTATACCGACCTTGAATTTTCTAGAAAATCTGACAGGATAACCGGTTAGATTAGGTGGTAACCTATTATCAGAGGTTCTGATTGGCTAATTTTTATTACAATAGCTGGTTACCAGGGATAACCAATTATCGAAGTGTATTCCTAGTAAATTTAACACAGTATCACCGGTTATCTAATGGGGTAACAGGTTATTGTCCAATTATTTATCCATAATTCTCCAGAATAGTCGGTTACAGAGTTTCTTAACTGGTTATCACCAGATACTTTGGCCAAAAATTAATTTTCTATTGTTCTAATGACTTTTGATTACTTGCTAATACTTATTTATATAAATAATTACTTAGGAAAATCCTCAAATACCGAGATATTCATATCCAACATTCTTCTTATACTAAATTAATAAGACATAGTTTTAAATCAAAATACTTTTCTTACAATTTTCAAAAATGTATAAGCGTGGGTGTTACAAGCATAATTGTTATGGTTCGCTAGAACTTTCCTGATCGTTTGATTAACAATCTTTGTCGTGATCATCGGAGGATTGTTATGTGAGAAAACAACATTCATGGCATCAGCATTATTGATTTTGATGAAGAGGTTTCTAATGCTCCTCTTTCAACTTTCTTTGGGTAACTTGACAAATCTTGCCATCGTATATTTTCTCTGGGATTCATTTGTCATCTTTCCTATGGGGATTCCTCCTAATATAATGTTGATCTGATCAACTTTTTGTTCAGTCATCTCGGATGTTGCTTCTGCTGATGGTGTGGGGTTTGTAGTTTTTAGTTCCCATAAACGACGCCAATGTTCTATCTTCATAAACAGATGTCCTTGTGAAAGACATTTAGTTTGGCGAGATAGGAATCTCTGTCTTACCTACCCGTCCAAATTGTGTTCTAGCGACTCAAAACTACATAGTTCTTATGGGCGCATTGATATTGTGCATGGGAAGTCTATAAGCAGTGTGACGAGATGTTCCTGAGAGAGCTCAACGATAAGCCCCTTATCCTAGGAAAGTCATTTAGCAGGCCCATGTTCCCGTATGAGCAAATCGGGTTGGCCGTGTCTATCACGAGGCTTTGGCTCTCAATAGCGTTGGCGGTGGCCTTGGCGTTGCTATGTGTTTTCTGTGATGGGGTTGTGATCGACTACCACCATGAGAATTGAAGGAGTTTCGGTATTCTTACTGCTAGAAATTTCTTCTTCGGAGTACGAGTGTATATTATGTATATTCTATATGTATTGGGGTTGTTGTGGTTGTATGTTCGTCCCCTGACGGAGGTTGGTATTTATAGAGTTTACATGGGCTTCAAGGCCTGACGTATTTTCCCTAATAAATCTTTTTTCCATGAGGATAATCTTCGTATGATCGTATCTTATTCAAATATGCAATGATCCTTTATAATTATAGATAATCTAGCATTGTCATTCGTAGCAGATCATTTGAGCCCGTCTTTTTGTCTTGAGGCCTTTCCCATAGACTATTGTAGGTCGTTTAAGGGCTATTACATGGGGTAGGCTTTCCTAACTTGTGACAGGACCGGAACAAATACAGGTATGGTATCGGTATATGATACAAGAACAAGTACAAGGTACAACAACTTCAAAAAAATATGGATGCAGAACGATAAAAAAATTAATATATATTTAACGCTCACATATTTATTACTAAAATTATATTGTTTTACTGGACTTGTAAGAAGTTTGAAAATAGGGGGGTAGAAAATTTTCTTTTCTTTTTAAAACTCCTTTCGTATCGTGATTCGTGAAAACCTTGCTTGGAATTCGGATGGGATTAATTTACCATTTATTAATAAGTATTTCCAAAAATACATTTCTAAGTTATAAAATAGTCTTTATGTAAGTACCTTAGAAACCAGACGTTTCCGTTGTAAATTTACTTGTTACCAAATTCCAATTGCGTTAATGGAAAACATAGTGATGATAAAGTAAGCATTCTGAAAAGAGTAACTGGAGATATTGTAGCAGTTCAGATACATAGCGTTATATTACAAGTCCAGTTTGTTAGATCCAGTGAGAATGTTTTGATAATGACAAAGGTTTTGAACAAGCTACAAGTGTTTGTGATCAAGCTCAAGTATGAAGAAGTTCATCAATCAACAACAAACAACAAATGATGAAGAGAGAGCAAGCTCATAAAGACTAAATTTGTTTTTAATTGTAATATCTTTAATTTGAGTCTTTTATTTTAATGAGTTTGGGTAGAGTCTTTAGAGGGTAGTGAATCTCTATCAAGGTCATGATTATATCATAATTTGAGTTTTCACTTAACCTAAAATCAATAGGTGGCTTAAAGGTTTGAAAGAAAAGGTTTAGTTTTGAGAAAACAAGTTTTTAATTGACTTTAGCAGTGGTTAATCGATTAAGAGGAATGGTTAATCGATTAACATGTTTTTAACAGTGTTTAATCGATTAACATGATGAGTTAATCGATTAACACCTGCAGTACTGGTTTTTAAAATACGTTTTTCACTTCTCAAAATCGGTTTTTAATGTTACTAACTTTTGGGTATTCTATATAAATCTTTTCCTAACCTTTGTGAATCATTAGAACACATTAGAACAATTTTCATATCAATTTTACAAAGATCAAAGCCATACTATTCTATCTCACTTTCATAGATCAAAGCTTTCAACTTTTACATTCTTTGATAAAGAATCTTTGAATCTCTTATGTTGATATATTCATAACTATTGAAAGAGATTCATAGGATTGTTATTGTATTTTCATTGAGTTGTAATCATTGCAAAGGAGGCAAGCTATCTACAACATAAGGAAGCCTTGGTGGTTGTTCATCAAGCAAAGTTATCTTGGAAGTCTTGTTGTGTTAACAAGCAATTGGAAGTCTTGGTGTGAGAGGCATCATCAAGCAAGTGGAAGTCTTTGAAGCATCTCAAAGCAAATTGGAAGACTTGTTGTGAGGATATCGACAAGCAAGGGAAGAGGTTAGATTAGATTCAATAGGGTTGCAGGACAAGAGTGTGGTATCTCTTGGAGGCTATCAAGAAGGGAGTCTTGAGAGGCATTTACTTGTAATTTGAGAACTCTAATTCATCACAGTGAAGAATCTCTCTTGGTTGAAGAGGGGACTGGATGTAGCTTTCAAGTGGATGAAAGTGAACCAGGATAAATCTCTGTGTCGTATCTCTATTCCTTTAACTCTTTACATTCAAGTCATTTCAATATTGTTCTTGGTTGAAAACCTAGAAAAGATTGATTTTCATAATTGATTGAATTGAATCTAAATTGTGCAAATTGATTTGGGGAAAATCATTTTCATAACCTAGGTAATCAATAAGAATATTGGTGTTAATCAATTCCGCTTTATCTCTGATCATATGTGTTAATTGATTGATTTTCGTATTTGAGTGAAAAGTGATTTTTCAGTTTTAACAGTGATTAATCGATTAACTAAAAGTATTAATCGATTAACCAAAATCAAGCTTTCGTAAATAATCGATTAACCTGTTTGATTAATCGATTAACTAAGTGTTTTTAAAGGGTTAATCGATTAATAAGCTTTGTTAATCGATTAAATGCTGAGGTTTTTGTAAAAATCATTTGTTTTAATCGTTTCGATTCGTTTCTTTCGAAAATCTTTCAAGGTTTCTCTAACACCTATTCAACCCCCCTTCTAGGTGTTCTCCTAGTGTCTCCTAGTTATTTCACCCACCGATTGTAGTTCTTACACAGTTGTTTACAAAGTACTCTCATAATACCTGTCAAAAATATATACATATATACAGTGAACAAAATAGGTATCATCAGAGCTTGTCGTCGATCCACTGCCACTGCTCCAAGACCACACCACCAGGCTCCGCCCCTCCAAAAACTGTACAAGGTTTCTAATTCCTACTATTTATACTAAGCATGTCCTAGGGGTCACCCGTCCTCCACTGACTGCCAGTGGAGTGCTCCACTAACTCGTCCTCGCTCCTGGACTCAGATGGATCCTCCTCAATCCCATCGGGCTGGGTCGGTGCCCTACCATCTAGTTCATGGGTAGGGGAAGACGCTGTGCGTGCCGGCACAATCCGATCGGAGTGGGAGGTCCCTCGAGGGAAAACTCGAGTGGCATAAGGATGGAAGCGAGTAGCTGCATGAAATCGCCGCCCATGAAAACGACGAGTCGGTGGAGATGAGGGAGGTCCATGATAAGTGAAAAAGGGAGGTACATGCATAGTATAAATTAACAAAATAAAACGTCGGGGACAGAATCGTGCTAGAGGGTTAGGGTGGTAGATAGTAATCTCCACCTCACCCACAAACGTAGCCCGGTGGTCCTGGTACTCCCAGTCACCACTAGGTAGCGGGTGCATTTCGATGCAAAGCAGAACCCTGTCCATCACCTATAAGGGCAGGAGAGTAAGCTAAACGCCTTCACATCATAGAATAAGACTAAGTACTAACGAGTAGTATTCATTTTGTTATCTTGTATATGTGTTGATATGAAGTGTTGCTTTGCATGTTTGAATTATGAATGTGCTTGATTAGAGGTTTTTAAGAATAGCTAAGGAAATAGTAGAACTCTGGGTAGAAAAGAACCAAACCCAAGATGGTGTTATCGTTTAATAGAATGTAAGAGTAGGATTGGTCGTCCTGGCTCTTGCAACTATTAAGTGACGATATCATCAGTAAACTCAACAGTGATGTTACCATTGGTGAATGTGAGATTGGGACTGACCACCTCAATCTTTGCATTTATTGATGGTCGATATCATTGAAAGTTTCTAAGTAGAATAACAACCAACCCAACATAGAAGATAGGAAAATCAGTCTGAATAGTACCCTTTCCAAACCTTTGCTGCAAAATTCCTGAGGGAACCCAGTTGACCCTAGAAACCATCTCCAACTTCCTTGAAGAGTTAAACCTGGTGATAGAAATCCAAGACCCATTCGGAGTCTTATTAGCAAGACTCTTGAAAACGATTAGTCGCGAGAAAAACCAACCTTGAAAACTTCATAGAGTCTCCACGTTGAGACTAACCAAGTTGAACCATAGTCCGTACTCTTCATAGAGTGCAAGAAATTGGTGGCGTACTAATGCAAGTGGTATGCCAATTCCAAGTGGGGGAGTGGAACCAAAGGGAATTGAGTTTTGTAGTTAAAAGACCCTGCATTTGGGATGGTTCTCCATTGAAGGAATTGAATGGAATTTCGGGGACGAAATTCTAATAAGTGGGGGAGAATTGTAACATACCTAATTTAATTCCAAACATAACTAGTGAGTTAATAGGTTTAAAGTGTAGAGAATGGGTAGATTAATTGCTTAAAGAATTTTGGGAGCAAGGTGAGTAGTAATTTTAAATACTAAGAGTTGTGTAGGGTGCATCGGTGGCAAGAGGTTGAATTATTGAAGTGGAATCAGGAGTTAAATCGGGGTTTTAAGTGTTAGAAATCTTTCGTGCAAGAAAATTAGGAATAAAATATCCATATCTCTAAACCCAATTCCCACCGTTGGATGTGAAGATAAGGGTCTTAGGAAGCTTGTCTAAAAATTTGGGCCCGATCCGACGGTTAACGAAAAAGTTACGGCGAATCGAAGTTGGAAATTTCTGTTGCACGCCCAAGCGCACCAGCTTGCGCCCAGGCGCGCGCACTATTCATTTGGTGCTGGTCCAGGCAGCTTTTCGCTCAGGCGCGAGTTCCTTGCGCCTAGGTGCGCCCATGACGCCCCAGCCGCGCACCAACCCAGAAATGGTGCGCCAGTTTTTCCCTAGCCCCGCACCAGATGCACGCACCCCACACCAGAATGAAGGCTGGTGCGTAATCCGCGCTCAGGCGCGCGATAGCAGCTGATGCGTTCTCAACCGTAGATTAAAACTTGGGCACCAAGTTGGGCCTCCCTAGCCACACGATTTGCTCCCTCTTGGCACAAAAACTCAACCCCTTGGCCAAGACAAGGAAATAAAAAGAAAGAAAAAGAGAAGAAAAACACAATATCACACACTCTTCCATCTTCTTCATCATTTCATCATCTCTTCCTTTTCCTCTCAAAACCCATGAGCACCAAATCATCATCAACCATTAAGCACCCAAAATCAAGCCATATCCTCATCACCTTCATCATTTCCACCAAGAATCAAGCAAGAAATTAACCAACTCAAACCCTCCTCCTCTTCTCCAAATTTGTGTGCCTCTCTCTCATCTCCTTTGGGCTTTTCAATTTCAAAGCCATGGAGAAAACACACCTTCATGCCTTCTCTTCCAACATCCAAGGAAGGAAATTAGGGGGGTTCAACCCTAAAGAACTAGAGCTAAGGAGTTCAAGGAGCTAGGGTTCTTAGAGCTAAGGAAAAGGCTAGGATTTTGGTGGCTTTCTCCCTTAACATTCAAGGTAAGAAGGGGTGTGTTACCTTTACTTAGAGGGTATTTTCTAGTATGTATATAGGGGGAATTAAGGGTAGGGAATAAAGTAGAAAGATGAACCTTAGGGTAATTGACTAGATTAGGGTTTATGAAATGTTAATGGATATGTCTATAACCGTGTATGTTTGTAATTGTCTAGATTTAAGTATTTGTGGGTTTAATAATGAAAATGAGTTATAGATTTAGAGATGAGGTAGAAAATTGGATTTAATGATGATGATTGTAGAAATAGCCTAGTTGAAGTTTAATAATGAATATATAGTGAATAGGAAATTGCATAAGTTAGTAACCTTAGTGCTTTGAAGGAAATTGGAAGGAAAGGAACTAGTGATAAATTCTTTAAGTAAGTGGATGTGAATGTATAATACACATATATATACATATATATATTATCATGACCCTCCATAAAGGAGTGGATATTATCAAGACCCTCCATAAAGGAGTGGAATATATATATTCATGACCCTTCACTTGCTCCGTAAGTGAAGTGAGAATAAGACCCTCCGCTTACTCTCTAAGCAGGAGCGAGAATTGTATATATGGTATCATGACCCTCCATAAAGGAGTGGATATTATCAGGATCCTCCATAAAGGAGTGGATATTATCAAGACCCTCCATAAAGGTGTGGATATCATCATGACCCTCCATAAAGGAGTGGAAAATATATATTCATGACCCTTCACTTGCTCTGTAAGTGAAGTGAGAACAGGATCCTCCGCTTACTCTCTAAGTAGGAGCGAGAATTATACTTATATTATCATGACCCTCCATAAAGGAGTGGACAAGACCCTCCATAAAGGAGTGGAATATTATATTATCAAGACCCTCCATTTGCACCTTAAGTGGAGCGAGAGCATGACCCTTCACTTACTCTCTAAGTGAAGCAAAAAGTATGTATTATTTTACCAAGACCCTCCAACAGGAGTGAGAATTAATAGGGATAGAATGGTAAGTAGGTGAATGTGTTAAGTAATAGAAGGGAAGGGATAGAGTAAAGGAAGGATAAGAAAGACTAGGAGAGAACATAAATAGGGTCGTGACATAGTAAGTAAAGGAACTGAAGTAGGTAATATAATTTAAGTGGTTAACGGGTAGTAATTTCTTAGTTGTTCTCTATGTCATTTTAGAATGTATTTTCTAAGTTCTGTGTAATTCTACCCTTCTTGATATATTTTTACAGGTCAAGAAGGAGCTTACACGAGTATGGCCGGACAGGATTACACTCCACCTCATGGAGTGTTGTGTAGTTAGTTGGGTGACCCTTTGTCGGTCAATGGTTTTATTTTGGATTTGGAATTTGAAATGTATTATATTTTATTGTAATTATTTTATGAAATAATGTACTCGAACTGAATTGTATTTTGGCCCTGCTGGCCCATTGTTGATGAAAATAAAGTTTTATGCAGGTTAATCAGGAAAATGGAATTTTCGGAATGTCCCTAAAACAAATTAAACTCCATCCGATTTTACGGAGATTTTTATAAGAAGTAAGTATACCTAAGTGTTTTTCCTAATCAACTAGTAGTATTAAAAGAAAATTTTAAATCCTCAATTAATTAAGGGTAAAAGTAACTAGGGTGTTACAGGGTGAGATGCCTAAGTGTGTGCTTGTGTTTATTTGACAAAAAAATGTATACTTTTATGTGTGTATATGTACATTTGGCCAAACCAAGGAAAAAGGGATAAATGATTTTTGTTTAACAAAAAGTTTAAGTCCTTGATCTTGCATGTAGGTATAAATTCGGTCGAGGCATGAAAAATAGGGAAATGAGTTTATTTTTGAATGCATGTATAGTAGACCTAATTATATAAACATTAATGAATAACCTTGCTTGATAAAGTTTTGTGCTTGATTGTATGAGTGTGTGTGTGTGTGTGTGTGTGTGTGTGTGTGTGTGTGTGTGTGTGTGTGTGTGTGTGTGTGTGTGTGTGTGTGTGTGTGTGATTCGGCCAAGCATGAAAGAGTGAGTAAATGATTTTTGTTTTATGAAAATAAATTTGTATTTGATAGCTTGAAATGAGTTATGTTGAGTAAAGCATTTTAGGTTTATAGATTTTAGTTCATTTTCTTTATCAATTCGGTTATGTATGTATGAATACCTAAATGGTTTTGTTTCATGAAAACAAATTAGAGTTTGATTACTAGAAATGAATCTTGTCTTGGCTTATTAACTAAGAGAACTATGCGGTTTTGTTTAGGAGAAAAGCATGTGTTAATTGAATTGAAATTGTGTTCCTTGCTCATGTGAATATTCGGCCATGCATGTATTTAGATTTAAATGATTTTGTTTCTTGAAAGTATAACCCCATGATAATGCTTTAAGATAGTTAAGTTGGTGTAAGTGTTTGAAGTATGTCATGTTTGGCTTATTTGGTTTTGTGTAATTCGGTTCCCTTATGTTTGATTGGAAGAGCATGAAAATGTGATTGTCTTAAAGTATGTATGTGATTGAGCAAGTAAATGGAAGTTAGCCAAGTGATTATGAGATTGGGTTATTGGAAAAGTGTTGTTTGAATGCTTTAGGGAGTCTTAGACAACAAATTGATTTTTGGTTCCAATTAGTACATTATTCGATTCTTGTATTATCATTGGGGAATGAATTTATTTTTGCTACAAGCTAAATGCTACTTGAATACACTTGGTGATCTTGAATCGGGATTGGATTTGTGTGAGTGTTTTGATGCATTTTGGTTGGTTTAGGACTTAGGTTTTATCCAAAAGGGATTTACATGAAAAGTACTTGCATATATTTGTTGAGTTTAAGATTTGGTCACTGTTTGGATGAGACAAGTTTGAGTACCTTTGAATTTTGGTATGATTTTTGGATTTGGTTTACTAATTTTTCAAGAATTGTTTTTTTGTGAAAACGATTTCAGAAAAAAAACTGAGTTTTCGTGTAAAATACAAACTGAATTTCTGGAATTATACTGTTCCGATGAACTTGAAATTTTTATGGTATAGCCTTACATGTATGAGGATACTCTCTGTAAAATTTGAAGTTGTTTAAAGTTGATTTGATATTTTATTTAATATAAAACAGTGCGCAATTTCAATTCAGAATTTTCAGAGTTTCAGGGAAGTTTAATTGAAAAAGTGTGACTTAAACAACTCCAAATAATCTGAAAATTTTATGAGATGTTCTTGAATATATGAGTATATTCTGTACCAATATTTGTGATAATTGGCGTTGAATTACTATTTTAAATAAATATAAACTTGCTTCAAATTGTAACAGTTCAGATTGGAATTTTTGGATAAAATTGAATAGAAACTTAGGTTCTGGACATTTAAATGACGTGAAAATTTCGTGTGAAGTATTTTAATATATGTTTAAGGATATTGCAATGTTTGGGATTGAAATTAGTTGATTTGATTTAGTTTTGGAATTTTATTTGTGTTCCCCGTATTTGGTCTAATGTGTGCTCGATGTTTTGATGAATAAAACGCTTTGTGTAAAATTCGATGGACTTGGCTAAATGTTTTTATTTTGATTATGATATTTGAATGTGACTAAATAAATGAAGGAAATTGGTCTATGTTTTTATAGAAATAAATTACATGTTAAGTATGTGCAAAGTGCTTAACTTGGTGAATTGCCTTTGAATATAAATTGGTTTGAGATATTTGATTTTAAATCCATTTCTGGATATTGGAACTATTTCGTGGCTGTTCAAATTTTATTTAAAGTATTATGGTTTGAAAAATAAATTGTTTTTAAGTATTTATTTTATCTGAAAAGTGTTGCGAATCAACGTACGGTTTTACGATGATTTCGGACGATCGAAAAGTGGTTTTTATGGAACTGAGCGTGGCTGTCCAGAATTTTAAATGAGATGTTTTCAATTTTCAAAAGTGTTTACTAGTGTTTAAAAGCATGAGCTTAAATGATTTATGTAACACCCTCACAAATATTCAGTTTTTAGGTTTTAAATAAAATCAGAGTTTGAAAATTTCCTTTTTAATTTAAATATTTATAAAAATTCTTAGGAAAAATCCGGCAGAGTTTCCTCTGTTTTTCGAACTTTCCCAAAATTTCCTTTTTGTACTTGTCCAGACCAGAATAGTTCAAAAGCTTAAATCATAAGTATTACAATAAATGAAAACCTAATGCCCACAAATACCCAACTCTGGGCATACACTAATACACACATTTAATTATAAAAATACATTCTTAAACTTAATTAAAATTCACTCTTGGTATCATAAAAGACACCCCTCGTGGTGAGGGTTTCCTGCTCGGCCAGCACTGGTGTATGCTCCACTTGTGTACCTGAAAAATATTAACCACACAGGGGAAGCATCACACAGAACTTAAAGAGAGATTTCTAAGCAGCTATATACGACACACCAAGACAATTCAAGCCTATGCTATACTACTTAATTCATGTTTTTTTCCTTTTTACTCCCTAACTGTTTCCCAATTCTTTTTCTTTCTAATTGTTTTCTTTTAAATAATCCCTAACCTCTAATTATTCTTGTTCCTCATTACTTTCGCTCTTTCCTTTTTATTCCTTTTTCCTAATCACTCTAGTTTCTCTACTCACTCTCTTTCCAACTAACCTATTTCGTTTTCTTCCTATCCCATTCTACCCTTTCTCACTCTACATCTTTTGCTCCCCTTTTCTTCCTCCTTGTTTACTTTACTTTATTATCTTTTCTTTTTTTTCTCTTTATTTCATTCTTTCCTTTTCTTTTCTTTTTACCGATGCGCCGGGGCTCTATACCCGGTCGACTTACACTGGTGATGCGCCGGGGCTCTATACCCGGTCGACTTACACTGCTTCCCTTTTACTTCTTTTCATTTTATTTCCTTTATTTCACTTTCTTTCTTTCAATTCACATTTTAATTCTTTTCTTTCTCTTCTTCTCTTTTCCCTCATTCTCTTTCTTTGTTTCCTTTTCCTACATCACTCATATTTAATAATACCTAGCTCATGCATTTAGAACCAATTATATTATTTCTTTTTCCGTTAACTCCCTCTTTCTTATTTTCCGTTTATTTCCTTCCTCTAATGGCTAAACACTCATTCACTCCATTTATTTATATTAACCTTATTTTATCCTAATTTAGTTCTCAACTCATTCCTACACTTTCTTTATTTAATTCCGGCTCTCCCTAATTAATCTCTAATTTCTCCCTTTTCTCACTTACGCTACTCACTCGTTCTTATAATTCCGTTTATTTATTTCTTTCTTTCTTTTTTTTGCTAATTGCTTTAACTCTTCTTTAACTAAATTTTCTTTCCTAATTATCTTCCTTATTACATATCCTATTTTTATATTATTGGTCCTATTCTACTCGGTGGTCTCACTAAATTCTCTTTACTCTCATTTGTTCATTTCTAAATTTATTTCCCTATTCACCATTTCTATTCTTTTGCCACACCCTACCGATCTAATTGATTAGTTATTCTGTTACCTATCTTTTTATTCGTCACTATTTGGTTCCCCTATTTACTCCATCTATCTTTCTTCAGTATTAGCGGGCTACTCTAAGGTTCATTAGCAATTAACATTTCCCCCGGTCCTAGCGATAGATATAACTACCCAGAAATACACCCCTTAAGGACTGGTAATGAAATCCCTTACCTCAATCGATGACAGTGAGAGGGGTAACCTTAATCTGACGCTTTACTCCCCGACTCACGCTTTAGCTCGGCTCCAACTTGATCCTAAGCTTCCCCAATCTTCGATTCCAAGCACGGTGGGGACAATCGATCTCGATCACGGTGACGGTGTTGCTCTTCGACACCGGGAGGAGAGAGAGAGCACGATAGAGAGGGGATATGAGGATGAAAGGTGGCTATGGTGATTTGGTGATGGTGGCGGTCACCACCGCGAGTGGCGGCTGTGGTGGTGAGGGGCGGCGGTGTGTGTGGGTGAAGAGGGAGAGAGAGAAAGTGAGGCAATGGAGAGAGAGAGCTTGAGGGAAAGATCCATGGGGAGGGAGGAGTTGGTGATGATGTTGATGATGATGGTGGTTGTGGGTGGCGGCCGCAGGCGGCGGTGTTGATGGCGGTTCGGAGGGAAGTGATGGCGGTGGTGATTTTGTGTGGAGGAGGGAGAACAAGAGAAAGAGCTTAATAGGGAGAGAGAGAGATGCATTCATGGTGGTGGTGGTGGCCTTGGTGGTGGCGGCTGGGTGGTGCTGGACGAAGGAGGGAGAAGGAGTGTGAAAAGAGAGGAAGAGGGGAACGAATGGGGGTTTCAGCCCCAAAAATGTGCTTTAAAACCGGAGGCGCGCCAGGGGCACGGTGCCTCGCGCGCCCGGGGCGGGAAAGGGTCTGTGGCATGCGTCGCGCGCCTGGGGCGCGAGTCTGCTGACTCGGGGTTGACCGTACCATAACTCCTTCGTTAACCGTCGGATCTTGCTCAAATTTGGAGGAGAGCTTCCTGAGACTCATGTCTTCATATCCAACGGTGGAATTTGGGTTTAGAGTTGTAGTTATTTTATTCTCAATTTTCTCTTATTGAGCATTTTCTAACACTAAACGCTCTCCTTTAGCACCTAACTAAGGCTTGAAATTATCGTTCCAATTATCCCAAATTCTAATTAATTTAATTTCGATTGGAATTAAAATTCGGGATGTTACATTTCTCCCCCACTTATTTGAATTTCGTCCCCGAAATTCCAGTTGTCCCTTATCTGGAAGGAGTATCCCTTGACAGAGCTTCCGACCATGTCATTTTAATTCCTTCGGTTCTAATCTTCCCTTTGAGGAATTTCTAAGTTAAGGGTTCTGCGGTATAATTACTCGCCTCATGTATGGTTTATCTCAGTCACTTAGGAATCAACATAATACACAGAGTCTTAAGAGACTGAGACAATTATTTGCGGTGCTCCGACATAACCTCTTAAGTGAGACTCCACTTCGCGACTCCACTCTTTCCCTGTTCGTTTCTTAATCCTTCAAGTGAGTCTAGTGAGGTCCGCCCTTCAAATCCACCTTAGCTATATCTGTATTCTACTCCAGTGGTACTTCCCTTCCGTTTGTTTAACGATTTCAATGTGGTATAGGGGTTCCTACGGATCGATTTCACTTAAGGGTCGAGATCAGGGTCTAAAGTTATTTCCCAATTGTCTGATGGTCAGAGAAGGTATTGATTGATTCTTAGTTTAATTCTCGTTCCATGCTCCGCGAACCTCTTCGACAGTTAATGCGGAGCGTTTGGGGTGAGTTATTCATTAGCCCTATGGGTTATGGTATGATCATCGGACATTGAGTCCGGCTTGATACAATCTTCCTTACGCTTCGTTACCGTTCTGCATTCCACCTTGTTACTCGGATAGGATCCACAATTTTTTTGTTGTTAAAGTTCCATCTTCCATTCCTTGGATTGAAATCCTCCCCCACTTAGCATCGACATAGTTATATCAATGCCGAGGGAGTAGGTTCGGTCGCTATCAAAAGTTGGTCGTTCTGATTCCCAAATATATTATTTTGAGATTGGAAATGACACGGGGTTTTACTAATGGTTGGTGAATATTGAATTCGGTTAAGTTCCTGTAGTCTTGGCGAATGCTCCAGAGTGTATCCAAATCTTTTCACGAAGTATCTGAAGCTTGAAGAGAGTGAAGATGAAAAGAAGAATTATGCAAGGAGGGTTTAATGGTCTCCACAAGGTGACCAAGGATGTTTTAGGCGACAAGGTTGAGAAATTGGGAGGTAAGGCCGTGTCGTTGTTCTTCTATTGGAAACATTATAATTGACGAATACGAGTGGATTGTCGGCATGAAAGTGTCATGCACGCACAGGTATCGCCGGTTAACAACATGGTTGAGTACATGTCCAACAAGAAGACAACAGAGATTATTCTAGAGATTGCATCTTCAATGAAGAATCATCGAAATCGCATTTTCTACAAATTAATGATGAACTTGATTGGTCTTAATATGAATGGTTGCGGATGGATATCTATCGACTTCTCTGGCAACTATTTAAGAGTCTGAATAGGATACTTAGGGAGTTTTGAGTTTCTGAATATCTAGTTTGGTTTTCAAAGGGTCTCAGGTGACCACTATAGAGTTCACGAGGTCCTATTGGGGTTCTATGTCTAATGGTGCTTACCTTAGGCGAGGGTGATATCTTAAGGCTTTCATCTCCTAAGTTCTGGCGTTAGGTTCGCTCCCGTTGCAAGGGTTGGTTTGTCTACCTTTTCGATTAGTTAGCACGGCAAGATTTAAGACCATGTTGACTACTTGTCCGTGCTATCAAATATGTAGTAAATTTTCTAAGGTATGGAAATCGCACATACTTACATCTCTCCGAGCTCTTGCACCAAGTGAAAAAGTGGGTCGGCGTTTCTACCGATCTGAGTTAAATGGAAGTAATTGAAGGTGTTGTCAGGAATTGATATGTCTAGCTAATGGATGTTTATGAATTCTAACAGGTTCCTAAGGAGCGGGAGTTCGATTTGGTCCTACGGGGTTGGAATTTCCTATGTTGGTTGTTCTAATTAAATTGGAAATTGCAATGATATCATCTGTTAGCAAACGCAAAGACTGGGGTAGCTAATCCCAATCTCACCTCTACTAAGAGCAATATCACTGTCGGGTCTGTCGATAACATTATCCCCTAACAGATGTAAAAGTTAGAGTGATCAGTTCTAACCTTACTCTCCATTAGTGACAATATTATCAATGCGATTGGTGGGTCTCTAACTAGAATACTAGCGCTCGTCTTTTCTTTCTAAACTGAATTGGACAAGTTTGTCTTATATAACTGAATCGAGATGGATACTTGAGGTTCTGATGTAATTTCCTATCTTAGGGACATAATATGCCTCTACACTTCTCGTCTGGATTCCCTTCGTCCTTTTCAACCATAAGATACATTCCTCCTCTTTGAGTTGAGCCAAGAACCATCATATACCCCGATGAGGTCTCCCACATCATGGGCATAGTGGTGTAGCACCTGAAACGACAATCGCCTCTATTTGACTTAAGTCCATCTGAACTAAGTCCCTTAGGATTGACAGGACCTTAGCTCTATTACTAGATGTGTCTCCCATAATACTAGAGTTCAGTAATAGAAACAAGTTAAGGCACGAGTAGTCGGATATTCCTAGAATTAATTAAATCCGATATCATAGGTATGTAAATATACTGACTAACTATGGCTGGATTCGACAACAACTTTGGTCACTCGCTTGGTGAGCGTACCAATGGAGTAACTCATAACTCCGAGGCCGAGGAGAAACTGCTCTGATACCATAAATGTAACACCCTCACAAATATTCAGTTTTTAGGTTTTAAATAAAATCAGAGTTTGAAAATTTCCTTTTTAATTTAAATATTTATAAAAATTCTTAGGAAAAATCCGGCAGAGTTTCCTCTGTTTTTCGGACTTTCCCAAAATTTCCTTTTTGTACCTGTCCAGACCAGAATAGTTCAAAAGCTTAAATCATAAGTATTACAATAAATGAAAACCTAATGCCCACAAATACCCAACTCTGGGCATACACTAATACACACATTTAATTATAAAAATACATTCTTAAACTTAATTAAAATTCACTCTTGGTATCATAAAAGACACCCCTCGTGGTGAGGGTTTCCTGCTCGGCCAGCACTGGTGTATGCTCCACTTGTGTACCTGAAAAATATTAACCACACAGGGGAAGCATCACACAGAACTTAAAGAGAGATTTCTAAGCAGCTATATACGACACACCAAGACAATTCAAGCCTATGCTATACTACTTAATTCATGTTCTTTTTCCTTTTTACTCCCTAACTGTTTCCCAATTCTTTTTCTTTCTAATTGTTTTCTTTTAAATAATCCCTAACCTCTAATTATTCTTGTTCCACATTACTTTCGCTCTTTCCTTTTTATTCCTTTTTCCTAATCACTCTAGTTTCTCTACTCACTCTCTTTCCAACTAACCTATTTCTTTTTATTCCTATCCCATTCTACCCTTTCTCACTCTACATCTTCTGCTCCCCTTTTCTTCCTCCTTGTTTACTTTACTTTATTATCTTTTTTTTCTCTTTATTTCATTCTTTCCTTTTCTTTTCTCTTTACCGATGCGTCGGGGCTCTATACCCGGTCGACTTACTCTGGTGATGCGTCGGGGCTCTATACCCGGTCGACTTACACTGGTGATGCGTCAGGGCTATATACCCGGTCGTCTTACACTGGTGATGCGCAGGGGCTCTATACCCGGTCATCTTACACTGGTGATGCGCCGGGGCTCTAGACCCGGTCGACTTACACTGGTGATGCGCCGGGGCTCTATACCCGGTCGACTTACACTGCTTCCCTTTTACTTCTTTTCATTTTATTTCCTTTATTTCACTTTCTTTCTTTCAATTCACATTTTAATTCTTTTCTTTCTCTTCTTCTCTTTTCCCTCATTCTCTTTCTTTGTTTCCTTTTCCTACATCACTCATATTTAATAATACCTAGCTCATGCATTTAGAACCAATTATATTATTTCTTTTTCCGTTAACTCCCTCTTTCTTATTTTCCGTTTATTTCCTTCCTCTAATGGCTAAACACTCATTCACTCCATTTATTTCTATTAACCTTATTTTATCCTAATTTAGTTCTCAACTCATTCCTACACTTTCTTTATTTAATTTCGGCCCTCCCTAATTAATCTCTAATTTCTCCCTTTTCTCACTTACGCTACTCACTCGTTCTTATAATTCCGTTTATTTATTTCTTTCTTTTTTTTGCTAATTGCTTTAACTCTTCTTTAACTAAATTTTCTTTCCTAATTATCTTCCTTATTACATATCCTATTTTTATATTATTGGTCCTATTCTACTCAGTGGTCTCACTAAATTCTCTTTACTCTCATTTGTTCATTTCTAAATTTATTTCCCTATTCACCATTTCTATTCTTTTGCCACACCCTACCGATCTAATTGATTAGTTATTTTGTTACCTATCTTTTTATTCGTCACTATTTGGTTCCCCCATTTACTCCATCTATCTTTCTTCATTATTTGCGGGCTACTCTAAGGTTCATTAGCAATTAACATTTCCCCCGGTCCTAGCGATAGATATAACTACCCAGAAATACACCCCTTAAGGACTGGTAATGAAATCCCTTACCTCAATCGAAGACAGTGAGAAGGGTAACCTTAATCTGACGCTTTACTCCCCGACTCACGCTTTAGCTCGGCTCCAACTTGATCCTAAACTTCCCCAATCTTCGATTCCAAGCACAGTGGGGACAATCGATCTCGATCATGGTGACGGTGTTGCTCTTCGACACCGGGAGGAGAGAGAGAGCACGGTAGAGAGGGGATATGGGGATGAAAGGTGGCTATGGTGATTTGGTGATGGTGGCGGTCACCACCGCGAGTGGCGGCGATGGCGGCTGTGGTGGTGAGGGGCAGCGGTGTGTGTGGGTGGAGAGGGAGAGAGAGAAAGTGAGGCAATGGAGAGAGAGATAGAGATTGAGGGAAAGATCCATGGGAAGGGAGGAGTTGGTGATGATGTTGATGATGATGGTGTTGTGGGTGGCGGTCGCAGGCGGCGGTGGTGATGGCGGTTCAGAGGGAAGTGATGGCAGTGGTGATTTTGTGTGGAGGAGGGAGAACAAGAGAGAGAGAGCTTATTAGGGAGAGAGAGAGATGCGTTCATGGTGGTGGTGGTGGCCTTGGTGGTGGCGGCTGGGTGGTGCTGGACGGAGGAGGGAGAAGGAGTGTGAAGAGAGAGGAAGAGGGGAACGAATGGGGGTTTCAGCCCCAAAAATGTGCTTTCAAACCGGAGGCGCTCCTGGGGCTCGGTGCCTCGCGCGCCCGGTGCGGGAAAGGGTCTGTGGCATGCGTCGCGCGCCTGGGGCGCGAGTCTGCTGACTCGGGGTTGTCCGTACCATAACTCCTTCGTTAATAGTCGGATCTTGCTCAAATTTGGAGGAGAGCTTCCTGAGACTGATGTCTTCATATCCAACGGTGGAATTTTGGTTTAGAGTTGTAGTTATTTTATTCTCAATTTTCTCTTATTGAGCATTTTCTAACACTAAACGCTCTCCTTTAGCACCTAACTAAGGCTTGAAATTATCGTTCCAATTGTCCCAAATTCTAATTAATTTAATTTCAATTGGAATTAAAATTCGGGATGTTACAATTTAAGTTTTAGTGAAAGCTAGATTGTGTAATTAAAGTTTTTCGATGTTTTCGGGTTCGGGTGAGCTGCTGTCCAAGACGGACCAGCCGCTAACCTATTCATCTTTAAAATGATTTTGCTAATTGTTTTATAGTGATGTTGAGGAATTTAAAATGTTACAGAATTTTTGGAATGATTTTGGATAAAAAGGATTTTTGTTTTGATTTTACCCGAAGGATTTCAATATGAGTTTCAAAGAGTGATTTTAATTTTGGGATGAGTATTTGGATTAGATTATGATATTAATATGTGATGTTTGTTCTGAGGATTTAGAGGGTGTCAGCAGTGGACGCGTATCGGAGGATCACATCAGTAAAAGCTTTTGGGGACTTATCGACTCTCGAGGTGAGAGAGCAGCTTCCCTAAGACACAGTGGTGTGTGGGTTACATGTTAAGTTGTTCCTGACCATCTCAAAAGCCGGAACGTGGGGTCTAAGAGTTAGTCGTATAGTGGCAGTTGAGTGTGTATGTTTGGCCACTGATACGCAGGACTAAGACATCCCTTTTCTGTTATAATATTATGACATGATGTTATTTATTTATGATGATGAGATGTTAGGATATATTGCTTTATGCCTGTTGAACTTTTATCTGAAATTGGAAAGTAATCATGTTATATTATCATGCTGCCATATTTGATTAATGATGTTGATAAAATGATGTGAGAATAATAGCTTATCTGGAATGTATGCCATGAGTAACTGTGTTTAGTTTCGATTGTTTAAATCGGAACGTGATCGGGCAAAGTTAAGTAATGTGAGGGTGATTGGTCTGTTGATTGTTTGGCTCCTCGCATGAAAGACTAAGATCACTATTGCATTTATGCGTTGTATTTGATTGAGTTATGTGAACATGAAAGTATGAACATATGATGCCTGCTCATGCATAATGGTTCATGTTGTTATATTATGTTTAACATGATGCATGACATTGAGACATGAAAATAAAGTGATGGATGAATGTGATGCGTGAAGAAAGTAAGTAAAGGAAAAGTAAGGAGTGGAAATGAATTCCCTGATGAGCACCGAAATGGTTATGGTTATGATTTATAAGATGAGTTAAGCTGGCCACGTGTGCAGTATGTCGTGGATCCGAGCCTTGGTCAGTTGAGCAAACGATATTGGAAAAGATTGGATGTTGAGGAAAAGTTGTGTAATTAGAGGTCGAGGATCACCGAAGTGATGGATAAGGGTGACTCGTCCAACCATAGGGTTAATAAAATTTTTAATAAGACTGAAACATATAAAAGATAATAATTATATGCGGTGAGATGAGTGTGAAGTAGTGGAGAGGAAGATACCCTATCTATCTGCGGATATTCAGGTGTGTGATTGTGATAAGGGAGGGTGATGACGGTGAAACGTCAAGAAACCTGGAGTAATTTTCTAGGCGGAACTAGTCTATAAGTGATCGGGGATTAATACCCAAGGGATCGTAGCGTGTTTTGCACCGTGAACTAGAAAAGTACTCTCGCTCCCTTGATCAAATTCGAAACGGTGAGAGGGAACCTGAACGAGGCGGGCAGTCGAATGGTTGATTGGGCCCTTGTGATATCGCATAAAATATTAATTGTCTTAATGATCGGCCTGTACGGTTGTGGTCTTGACAAAGATATTATATGCTTTTGGTTTTCTTGATTGTTCGATGGGCGTGGGTTAAGGTTCTTGTACGTCCCGTTTGCTTCCGACTAGGCATGGGTGGATTGGAGGAGATGTATGTGTGCTAACCAAACTCCTCGATGACCTTTCCCTAAATCCCCTGTCATTGATGGATGCGCTTCAATAAAACTTAATAAGAAAAATATATGAAGTTGATGAAGTAATCATTGATAGTGAAGATAAGAGTTATGGAAAGTATGTGGTAACAATGAAGCCTTCGGGCAAGGAAAGGAATGGAAACGTTGAATAAAGAGAAAAGAATAATGAAAGTGTTGTGGCAATAAGAGAGTTTCTGGGTGTGAATACGAAAAGAAATATCGGTGAAGGGAAAACTTGAGTCTAAGGCCTGTAGTGCCCAATATGAAAAAGAGATGATAATAATAAATGCAGATACGGAAAATGATAATTGGAATTCTTGATGTGTTAATGCATGTTTAGTGTGTTGTTGTTTATTTGTTTAACTTAATATAAGTGTCTGCTGTAATTCCACACCATCGGCTTATTGGAAACCAACAAGCGGGCTTAGCAATTACTAGAGGGGGGTGAATAGTAATATGAAGGCAACAATGACTAATTTTTCGGATGTAATTAAGGAATAATTGATTTAGTGCTGATTTTTCTAAAACAGGGCAAAAGCACTCGAGTCTTCTAAAGAATACTCGAGTGAAATGGCAAGAACACTCGAGTCTTCTGAAGAACACTCGAGTGAATCGCGCAGAGGTGCAGAAAACAGTTTCTGAAAAATTGGCACTTTAAATTAATGAGAATAAAACCAGTCCAGAGCAGATAAATAACAGAGTAGTAAGCAATTAAATAAAACTATAACAACTTAAAAACAAGTTAATTGCTGCGGAATTACTACTCAAAATAAAAAGCCCCTTTTGAGAAAACTTAGGTTTGGTTTTTGCTCGAAAGAAAAGAAAGCAATAAAAAGAGGACACCACCAATTTTATACTGGTTCACTCCCTATAAAGAGAGCTAATCCAGTCCCCCTAAGAACCTTAGGAGTGTCTACTAAAATCAAATTGTTATAAATATTACAAGGGATTATTGAGATGCCTCACTCAACCTAACCCTTCCAAGAGTGTACCAAACTCTTGAATTTCTACCCCAATTTGAATTTGGTGATGAAGATTCCTTCTTCTCAAGCTCCTTGAAACCTTCAAGAGCTCCACCAAGCTAAGAACCTCTTAGACTTTTGCTTGAGAACCTCTCAAGTATTGAATGAACCTAAGACCCACTTAGGTACACTTGGTTTCTAACCAAGATTTTGAAACAAGGACTATGAATGTGTATGGAGAAATACAAACAATGATTTCTTCACAAATTAAGCACAATCTCTAACGCTTAAGACAATGTAATAACTATGAATGAGAGGTTGAGTTAGAGAGAATTTGTTTACTTGAGAGAGAATGAGCAAAGAGAATGTTTTTCACTTGTCTTGTCCTTGAGTACAAAGGCAATTAACTTCAGTGTATATGTAAGAGGGAATGAGAGAGGAAAAACAAGTAAAACCACATTTTTGTCCTCTTCTAACGTTTAAAAAATTTGCTGTCAGGACCAAAATACTCGAGTCTTTTTGGATCCACTCGAGTGTTTTGGTCAAACTCTGATAGTGATGCCTTTGTACTTGAACTAACGGCTATATCTCTGATTTTAAGCAAAACACTCGAGTCTTTTGCAGACCACTCGAGTGTTTTGGTCAGAGTTGGTAAAAATTAAGTTTTTCCAAATTTATTTTCAATTTTCTTCTCAAGTATTCATCTTATGTAATCCCAACCTTTTCAAGCATTTTTATTATTTATCCTAGGCTGAGATTAACTCCTAAACTACCCACTCTCAATATAAAAATAAAAATAAAAATTACAATTAATACAATATGAGAATGACTAGCTAGAGGTGCACTTGATCTTCTTGACTTGATGAGCTTGAATTTTTCCTTTAAATCCATGATTTAATTATATTGTCATCATCAAAACTATAACCACCTCATTGGAGACTTGATTCAACACGGCTTTCCGCCCGGAAACACTGACTCTCTCTTTGTCTCTTGGTTGTATGCCCTATTGGTCCTGTGTTGACCACTTAGATGGAGGATCTACGGATTAAGGAGGACTCGAGCGGATGATCTTTTCGGGCGAGTGTTCGGGCGTGGACAATGGGAGTATGATAAGGCACGGGCGCCTGCAACAGCTCCTATTGATAAGGGTTGTTCGTTCTCTTCAGTATCCATTATGTTCTGTTGTGGTGTTGTATCTTGGTTCAGATAGACTCTGATATCTTTACTAGGATATCCTGTCACCCTGTACTGACAATAATGCTTTCAAACTTGATATTTGAAATGATACTCGATGATTTATGATTATGATCAATTGAGTTTCAAAGCGCGGTGCTGGTAACATCTCGGTTTGGAACTTGACGTGTGAGGTGGGACATGAATGAATTATTTGATAATGGAAATGTCTTTGAACAAGAAATGCTTTACAAAATGACTTCATGACCACGTCACCAATGAAAAAAAATTCCAGATTTTTACTAAATAGAAATAAATTCAAGTTACTAAATCAGGGTGTTACACCAAGAACAATTAATAATTTTAAATATCAATTTCCAAAAAAACTAAAAATTACGTTGATAAACTAAATTTATGTTTAATCACTCACACCTCTACTAAGATTTATATTATTAAATCTTTTCTATGTTATTTTGTCGTTGATTTTTATATTAATTTTGGTTTATATTGTTCAGTTCCAGAAAAATAGTCTTCCTCATGCGCCTATTCTTCTCTATTCCTAAGCTTTAATGACAAATATCTAATTGCTCGCTAATAGATGACATCATCTTTGCAGTGGAAATTTAAATAAAAATGATTAGAACAATAAAAATAAAGATTTTAGGATTCAATCTTATTATTAACTTGAGATAAGATAATCAATGAAAAAGATAAAAATATTTAATTATGATTAATAAGAATAAATGTGATAATCATATTTAAAAAAAACTAATTGTAAAAAAAAACTACTTCATTCATCACATAAATATAAGATTTATCTCATAATATCATCGAACAAAAAAGATCAGAATGTTTAATTATGATTTAATTTTGATTTATCATAATAAAGTCGATAATCATATATAAAAATGTCAATTTATGCAGAAGATAAATAAGGAATATTTGAGATAAAAAGTGTTACATTTTTATTCATATGAGGAAGTACAAAATTTATCAACAAGATCATCTACATTAATTTTTTTTAAGTGTAGGATTTGGTTTGAACTCCTACCTTTTTATATAATTATTTTTTGTTGTTGTTTAATAATAATATTTACTTTATAATAAAAATAATAGTAATATTTAATTTAAAATATTTAATATAAAAAAATTAAAATATCAATAAATAATATATATATATATATATATATATATATATATATATATATATTCTACTTTGTCATCGACCGTCTTTCCAAAATAAATGTTGATTTTGACTAGTTTATGACCATTATACAATTTTTTTAAAAAAAGAAAAACTATAGCAAAATTATTTTCAACTACAAAAGTAATGAAAAAATGATTACATATAAAAATATTTATACATTTAACATATAGAAACAACATTGGCATTGTAACGCCTCAAAAACTAGACCATTAAAAATATACGGGTTAACTAAAACTTTTTTCAATAAGAATGTGAAAACCAAAAGTACTTTTCATTGGAGTAATATTTCCTTTACAAAATAGTCTGAGTGTAAAGCATATATAACACAAAACCCCAAAAACTCTTTTTACATCCAGAGCATTGGTCTTCACAACTCGATCCTTCTGCAAAAGGATTCGGATGACGAGACATCATCCTGGCTGTTCCTTCTAGAAAACTTTCACTCTTACAAGAAAGACTTCAATCCTATCCTTTGCAAGAACCTACCACCACAAACATGGTCGATGGGAGTAAGTCATTTGTCATATCGCCTAAGCAGATTATATGATTAGTCAGACACAAGCATCACAGATATCAATTCAATATAGTAAATGCATGCTCAAGTGTCTTATTAAACAGTGATAGATATAACCATTAATCTTTCATGCCATGCATGCACGTCACTCAAATCATTTCTCCATAATCACTTCTTCCAGAAAACAACACTCTGGGATAAGCAATCGTGCGCTCGATGTTTCCACAACCTGTATAGCGGCCACACCATTCTATACTGGAACCCCACCGACCACGATCCAAAAATGATACAAGGGGATGATCCCTGAACCATTGTCCACCAATAGTTTTAGGTCCTTGTCATTTCTACGGTGGCGGCCACACCATTCCAACCGTCTCATGTAGCGGCCACATTGTACTACATGGTTTCCAATCCCGCATGCACCTCACTCATTTTACGATTCCCTGTACATCATGCATGAGATGCATAACACATATATTAATCATCACATTATACACATGGCGGCCAAACCGTTCCATGCCTTCATATAGCGACCACACCGTACTATATGGAATCACACACATATGGCGGCCACACTGTTCCACATGTCTTCGTATAGCGGCCACACCGTTCTATACGGAATCACACACATATGGCGGCCACACCGTTCCACATGTCTTCTATAGCGGCCACACCGTTCTATACAGATTCCCATCACACTTACCCCACATATGGTGGCTGTAACACCCTATATAATAATTACCCTTAAACCCGAAAATTAGGATTTAAAATTTCTTTTAAAGCAAATGTGATGATTGCCGAAATAATATTTCTTTTTTCATTAGTATCAAATCATCAGAGTTAAAAGCGGAAGACTTCATTAATCATTAAATAAGAGTTGAGAAACATAGCTACTCCGAGCTCATTAGTTCGAATTATAAAAATGTTGTTTAGCTTGGCCATTGGGCCGAGATCAAAATATACAAAAGCGTGTTTTAGCTCGGCCCAACTAGCCGAGATCCAATACAAAACAACTATTATAGCTCGGCCCAAATGGCCGAGACCTATCCACCTATAGGTCTCTAAATAACTTACTCTCCCTGTGAGGGAGAGTGATCCTGCTCGGCCGGGGACTGCGTCTGCTCGGGCTCAGTACCTGAAAAATGGTAAGGAGGTGAGCATTACACAGAACTTAAATAAGCAGTTTCTAAAATGACATACCGAACTACCAAGCCAAACACAAGTAGTCAAATAGCATATAAATAACAAGTAGTCAAGCCCATATATCTCATGCATATATCAACATTAGCTCGGTTCACATACGCACAATCTCATCTAACTCGGCTCACATCCTACCATCTCATGTAGCTCTGCTCACATTATAAACCAGTTTGCTCATTACCTACTAACTTTACTTCGGTTCCCATTCTCAACCACTATATCCTTCCCTGACTAATTATACCTCGGTTCACATTCTCTTACCTCGGATTACCATCACTATCTCAGACATTACTCATTATTCCATTTTCACATAGTTTACAATCTTTTACTCTTCTCGGATGCATACACCCAGTGCATGTCTTACACCATTTAGGTCGGATATTGGAGTGTCCATAACTGCGAGTACCACAATACTCGTCTTACAGCTGCAAGCACCACAATGCTCGGCTTACGCGATCAATGCACGCACCCAGTACGCGTCTGCTATGACCAGGAACACTACCGCCGATTCCGTTCTCGGAACCTTGTGTGAGTCATAACTGCGAGCACCACAATGCTCGTCTTACAGCCGCGAGCACCACAATGCTCGGCTTACGCGATCAATGCACGCACCCAGTACGGGTCTGCTATGACCCGACCACACAACCATTTCTCTTTAATTCCCCTTATCTTATTAACCATTACTTTTAGTTCGGCACACCTCAGTTCACCTCTAATTTATTCCTCCTTGCATTAATCTCATTATTTACTTAGCTCGGCCTCTCTCGGCTCAACCTCTCTACTTATCCCTTTAACCATCTTTCTAGCTCGGCCTCTCTCTCGACTAAATTCGGTAACCATTCCCTCTTTCCATTAACCCTACTCATTTTCGGCCTTATTACTCTATCTCTCCTACTTTCCATCTCTACCATTTTCTCATACCCATTACCGAAGTCACTCAGCTCGGCCACAGACATGGATCATAAATATCAAAGCTCATAAACATTTATACACAAAGTTCGTAATCACTTATACAACAGCAACAACAATAAGAATAAAACACTCAACCAATCCATCATGTAAATACCAACATATTGCATATAACGATACTCATCCCTACTTCAAACTCAAGTTTCTAATTCGTTTATTAGTTCCCTTTTTCCCTTTTTACCATTTCCTCTCTACATTAACCTAGATCCATTTCCTAATCTAACACCCACTCTTAGTACCCTTTATGAACACCCCAGAAACCCAAACTCAAGTAGAGGTAACACTCACTCCTTACCTCAAACCGTGAGAGATAAGAGTCGAGAGCTTGAGAATGGCTTCCCTGACCTAGACCTTGACCTTGTGAGCTTTGCACCCTTGAATCCGTGTCCTCCTTGCTGCCACCACCACACCACCACGTTCCAGCTCTTGGCTGCCACCACAACAATACGCCGGTCTAGGGACGCCGGAACAGAAGAGAACAAGAGGGAGGGTCTCCAACCGGTGAGACTTGGTGGAAGAGAAGAAGAGATGTGTGAGAAAGAGGGATCTTCGTGAAGGAGAAGAGGAAGTATGAGAGTTGTGTGTGTTGGGGCTTTAGAGAGAAAATGAGAGAGAAAAACGAAGGAGAGAGAGATTGGAATTGCAAAGTGTGTTATGTTGTGTTTGGGCTTTCTTTTATTCTTTTTAGGGGAATTATTTGTGTGGCCCTCATTGGAGGCTTCCATGAGAAGCTAAAACATGTGGCTAGGATTCATTGGCTTCTTGAGGAAGCCAAGAACAGTACATTGAAAAGGACATAAAGCAGTGATAATGACATAAAGTGAAAGATAGTACATGGTACGGATGGTATGAATCCCAAGGGCCAACAGCTCAACATGAGCTGGCACGGAGGAGCTAGGACGTGTCGGCTAGGAGACGTCGGCTCGGTATGGAGGAATCGTAGTAGTCCGAACTTCCATCTCGGATAATAGATGAGCTCGGTTGCACTAATGGGTTCGGTCACCATGAGCTCGGTTATGATGAGCTCGGATTGTTCGGCAATTAGGCACTCCTAGCTGATTGCTCGGTTTGGAGTAGTTTAGAAGCAAGAGGTCGGATTACTGCTCATGCTCAACAGATACAAAACCGACGTAGATGTTTAGTCGAAATGGCGTCGGCTTATGACACTAAATGTTTATTCGGTTAGTATGAGCCCAGCGTTACAACTCGGTTCTACCGATGAGTTCCGCTTGTGACTCTGGACGTCGTTCATTGGTCGGATGAGGGGTGATAGTTTAGCATAAGGTCGATTTACGACTCTAAACCTCTTTTCGGTCGGCTAAGATAGAATTTGCTCACTTAACCCACTTGTTCTTTGCTAAAGCTTAATCTCTTCACAGACTGATTGTAATCGATTAACACCCCACAGTAATTGATTACACTAAGAGGTCTTTATGTACTGATGGTTTCTAACTTCATGGTATACTCCTTAACTCCAACATACACTTTGGTCACGAACACATTACTACATTCCAGCTTACTCTTCTGATTATCCTTAGCTTAATTTAGACTTTTCCTATTTTAAGCTTAGATTCAGAAATCGGGATGTTACAGTGGCCACACCGTTCCACATGTCTTTGTATAGCGGCCACACCGTACTATACGGAATCCTTTAAGTATAATGACTTCTTGTAGGAGCTAATCCTCAACATATGTTGTAACACTCACTGGAAAATAATAAAAATAAAATATATATATATATATAATTATATTTATTTGTCTAAATGGTTTGAGATTCTGCATAGTTATATATATTTTATGTTAAGTGAATTATTGAAATCATGAAGGGGAAAAATGTTAGAAGAAAAAGAAATGAATTGAAAATGACTTTTTGGCCTTTCAGCCAAAAATACTCGAGTATAAGTTGGAATACTCGAGTATTCTGTGGTACTGCTGACCAATTTGAGCTGGTGCACCAAAAATACTCGAGTCTTGGGCAAAAGACTCGAGTAGTTCAAGCAGTGTGGCTGAAAGTATAAGTCGGTTTTGATTTGAAATTCGCACCAAAACGCGTTTTCTCTTGGTTCCAAGCACAGAGCTGGACCTTACTTCGAAGGAGGGTAATCGTAGACTATAAATAGGTGATTGGGGAAGCCACAAACTCATTCAAATCCTCCAAACCCCAATTTCTATTCTCATTTCCTTTGTTTTCTGGTGCATACTTTCCAGATTCGATTCTCCTTCCACACACCATGAAGTTCTGTAAAACCAAAACACAATTCGAGTTCTAATTCCCCTTTCGAATTAGAACCAAGAGCCACACAAAATAACCTCCTGAAGAGCAAGTTCTAGGCATTCGAAGTTGATTATTCAAGTCTGAAAAACAGGGTACAAACAGTCTCAAGTACCAATCTTTCTTGAATTGGTTTGGTAAGCACACTGAGCCATTTCATCCCCAACTTGTTTCTAATCAAAGTTGGTACTTCCTAGTTACTAAACAAATCGTTTTCTTGTATTTTCGTAACCTGTACGTGATGAACCAAGTGATCAAAGTCAGCTTGCTGCCTCAGGTTGCAAAGTTCAGAATTGAGCTTTGAAGCTGAAAATCCATTTCAGATCTTTTCTTCCTCAACCAATCGTTCCTTTAGCTTCTCTAAGTTAAGGGGGAAGTTACCTAATCACTAGAATGGTATTTAACAAGCTAAACCCATAGGAACCAATATGAGGTTCATGGGCAATATAGTTTGAATTAGGAATCTGACTCGGAGGTAAGGAACTCACGGTTTTTATGTTTAAACAAGTTTAATTGGACCTAATGATGCTCACTGGATCAATTTACGAACTTAAAATCAAGTAGAAATGAAATTCATATGTTGAAATGGATATTTTCTATGTTTTATGCAATTTTGTGATTTGATTATGTTTTCTGTTAATTTGATGTTAATTGGTATGTGGAACATGTTTATCACTTGTGCAATAACTTTTGTTTGATGCAGAATTGAAGTAAAAGTGTAAGAATCACGAATTGGTGCTTAAAATGCAGAAAACCGGTGTTGTTGCAGCAAAAAGACTCGAGTATTTAGAGAAAGACTCGAGTATTCTGGAAAAGTGATGAACGACTCGAGTATTTCGTCAAGTACTCGAGTATTTTTACATGAACTACTCGAGTAGTTCATGAACTACTCGAGTATTTTGAGAAAACTTCATGAAACTCATATTTTCTTTACTTTTCAGATTTTTAACTCATCTAATATCATGATTTGACTTAACTTAATCCCGTTTGGTTGATAATCATCCTGGAGGTGTCCTACTGGAATTTTATTCAGTGGTTGATAATTTCCCTACAGGAGTTCCAACGGAAGTGCGTACACCCATTTGGTCGATATTTATCCTATGGATGTCCCAGTGAAAGTCTTTATTCACTTGGTTGATATTTTTCTATAGGAGTCCCAATGGGGTCGTTGCAATAACCATCAATAGGAGGCTATGCCCCGATGGATTAATAAATAATTAATTAAATACTAATTCTAAAACCATCACAAAGTGGCTAGGCCGCTGATGGATTTTTCTTGAAATGGTTAAATGGAATTGATTAATCCCATCACAAAGTGGCTATGCCACTGATGGCCTTTTGTGAAAGCATCAGCACCAGCTAAAGAAAAGTCAAAGATGATATTAATGGATTGAAAGATGGAATGGTGGACTATGTCCTTGATGGAAATGATAATGAATCGATAATGAGGATTGGTAATGAAATTATGATTGCATTCATGCATAGATTGCTCCAGCTTGTTGAGATGTTTTTGCGCTGTCTGTCGCACCCGCTGTCTGTCGGGAAGGGTCGGGCTTACTCCGCTGTCTGTCGGAGGAAGCTCACGAGGACCATTTTCCTCCAAGCTGTGATGCCCCGGGAAATTGTTGAGATCAGCATGCATCATGCCATTAATAATAAGATTAAGTGCTTGAATAAAGAGGGTTTGACATATGTATATGCATGGTGGAAATTGTTACTATTTGAATACTTGTGTTTGTTGTTTTTAGCCTTTGTTATATATTATTCGTTTTAACATGATTAGCTATGACTTACTCCCTTATTGCCCTTGTAGGTAATGAAGGTCCTGTTTTCACAGAAGGGGAGTAGGAACGGCAAGGGATATGAGATTCCCTTTCCGATCATTGGAGTTGAGAACCATGCTCTGGGTTACGATTAGTGTCTTAAGTAGCTCAGAGTCTATTTATTCTATTTACTATTAAAATAAATTGGTCTGAACTATTGTGTTTTGCTATTTGAACTAAGTCCTGTTATTTTGCTTCCGCACTTGATGATACTTGTAGCTTTGCTTTTGCAATATAATAATAAGGTTTTGAAATTCATTCGCGAAAAATTATTCTCTATTTTCATTATAATAAATAAATCAAGGTTAGAGAGTCGGGGTGTTACATATGTGGATCGGGGTAATTCCACTTATCCAACTTTAACATATTCAAATCAAAGCAACAAGCCTCAACGCATTTGGGTTGGATTCTCATAATCAGCAAGCATCCCCATTCTTGCAATATCATTATTACTCCTTAAGTCCTTATCCTCTTATGTTCCAAAACATTAATTATCAAGTAGACTCAATCGTTTATTATCAATTACACAATCCTTAGATTGAGACATTAGGCTTGCTCCACTTATCAACATGAGGTAATAACTTCTACCTAATGTCCTTCAAGTCATTAACTTCTTATGTTCTAAGACATTGATTACCAAGTAGATGCAATCATGCTTTATCAAGCCCTTGTTCAACATCACACTCAGATCATGAATTATTAATCACATTCTATAACCTCATTGTAGTTATGATGATTTTTAATCCAAAGAAGACATGGTGATTACTCCACAACTCATACCTTATTAGTCAACTTATTCGGATGTTAAACTCAAAGAATTGTTCATTAATCCTATGCCATTGTCATTCTCAAGACATGATTCATTAGGCATAAGCAACCATCATGTACCATTCGTAATTTATTTATCCTCTTCAAGAAGACCCTCTCAAACCAATTAGAACAAAACAGAGTTCCAATTAAAAAATAATTCTTAATAAATTAGATGAGTAAAACCTTTAAGGGTTATAAAGAAATTAAATTAATCATTTCTATCAGTCCTTGTAATCCTTCTTTAGTTCAATTAAACTTGACTTTAATTGAAAATGGCATGCTTTAGCATTTTGGTCAAAAAGACTCGAGTAGAGTTTAAAAGACTCGAGTAGTTCTTCAGACTGCCTAGTAGACTCGAGTAGTTCATGGAAGGACTCGAGTAAATTATCAACTTCCAGAAAGTTCTTGTTTCAGGTTTTCTTAAAATACTTGAGTCGTTCATGATTCACTCGAGTCGTTCATCAACCCAGAAGACTCGAGTGATTCATGCAGGACTCGAGTGGTTCATCAGGAAAGTTCTTTGGTGCATCAGTCAATACTTGAGTCCCGAGTCAGAGGCTCGAGTGTTGGTGCCACCAGACGCACTGGTGCGTCCGAAAGACTCGAGTCAAAGGCTCAAGTGTTGACAGACAGATAGCACTAAAACTTGAGTTTTAACATACCAATTTCAATTCCAATCAAGTTCAATCAAAACCAATGCTCAACAGAGCTAACATAATGCATAACAAACATGTTCCAATACAGAATTAACATCATATTACACTGAATTGAATTTGAGTACCAATTATGCATAAAATCACCTTTTCAACAACCTAACATACCAAATCCAATTCTAAACGTTTTTAGCATGAAAACAACCTTGATACAGCTTGCATGCAACATTTAGGACTTGCTCCAAACTTGTTCAGGGTTCATTATTAGCTTATCAAGAACATACCACATCAAGGACATGTTTTATCACATTTACCAATTCCATTTCTCTTGATATATAGCCTTATACTCATGATCAAATGTTCATCAACTTAAGCATCACTTTATAATCTCAGCATAACAAGATTGAGTCTAACAGATTCAATTCCAATTTCTCAAATCTCAAATAAGTCCAAATCAAGCATACATATAATCAAAGAATGATTTAGTTTCATCCAAAGGTAATTCCTTCAATTCATAAATTATAATTCAGCCAAGCTCATGAGTTTCTTTTACTTATTTATATCAATTCATTTCAGTTCTTAATCATTTGACCAAGTGATTGTCTGGACCTCCAAGTCCAACAAGCATGTCTTGGTCCAATTCACAAAGCATACACATATAACATTCACAATCTATAATCCTAGCAATATGAATGACTTCTCCCATACCTTGGACAATAGGACAACACTTAGACAAACTCCAAAACACCCTAGAACAACAGCAGCCACCAAACCAGCACAAACCACTTCAACCACCAAAGAGCAGAACAATGTGAGCAGAGTCCAAAAACCTAATTGTTTGAGTGAGTAATCGTGCACAAAAATTGGGGAAAAAGGTTAGGATCTACTCTATGAAACATGCATGAGAGATTAAAACCAATTTGGAATCAAGAGAGTTCACGAGCTTACCACAATTGAAGATCAAAGTAAGCTTCAAGAACCAGTTGACAGCAAACAAACCCCACTTTCGAGCTTCGATTCTTCTAACAGCTCTCTTTTTAACTTGAAAATAATTAATATTTCCAAATTATTGAATACTTGCTATCAAAATTTGGGCTAGAAAATTTTTCTCCTTTTTAGAACTAGTACTTGCTCGTTCATAAACCCTTTTGAACATAAACCATTTTGAAATTCGGCTTAACAATATCTTAGTTCGAAAAGGCTCTCGAGATAACATTTCCTTAACTATAGAAAATACTCTTCATAGTTAATATTAAAATATACTATTTGCCTCTCGAGTTGAATTTGAATATATAAAGCATAAACTTATCGTCGAATCCTTTCTCAATAGAAATCAGAGTTCGCGGAAGTAAAAGTAATACTTATGGGGCACTGTTGAGGTAAAGAAACATCATATATATATAAATCATAATATAAACCCCATCAGTACAGTCAGTAGCAAGTGATAAAAAGTCGAGATAGCAAGTTTTGATGAAACATATACAGACCAGCTGCATAAAATAAAATCTCACTCTAAGACCTCTCAGATATATACAATATATATAACAAAATCCAAAATAGAAGTCCCAGAGCAAGTCATCCGTGTCTCCAGCAGCTCCTCAGATCCTCCACAGCTCTATCCCTAGGATCTAGGATCCAAAACATCTACGCTATGCAAGCTCCTATGAACCAGCGGGTCCACCTCTAGCAGAAACAGTCGGCTCAACATGCACCTCCTCCTCGCTCTCATCCTCCACAGGGTCCTCCTCGACCTCGCCCGACTGTGTAGAGACCCCACCACTGGGTCTAAGGTCTGCAGAAGCAGTCCTATCCAAGTCAGTCGGACCAGGAGAAGGAGTCTCCTCAGTAACAACTCTATGGGAGGAAGGATGGGAACGAGTGGCAGCTCTAAAACAAAAACTATGAAAACGACGCATAGGTCGAGCCGGGGGTGGTCCTCTATATGTATAAAAAGGTGGAACATGCATAGTGTAGACTAAGGGAATCCTAAATCGACGAGGTCGCACTCGCACCAGAGGGTTAGGGTGGTAGAGAGTGATCTCAACCTCCCCCTCAAAAGTGGCACGGTGCTCCTCATACGTCCATATACCGCTAGGGATAGGGCGTATCTCGATGCAAGCTAGGTATCTGGCCATCACCTAAACAGAGCACAGGGAGTAAGTATACACATATACATAATTGATAAAGACTAAATTACAATCACAAATATATCATGGACAGATCATAATGCAAATACATATGAGCACACCAGTTTTCAACATTATAACTCTTATAATGCAAGTGGCATGATGTATGATTTTCTATCCACAACTGAGACCTCTAAAAGTCCATCTCGGACGTCCATCCAATACACCCTTGTGTTCCCGGAACACCGACATTTGTTCCCAGAACATAATGCCAAACCATACTTGGATAATAAGCATCACTCCCGGAGTGTGCACCACGTTCCCAGAACGCATACGTTCCCAGAACGCATAAAAACCAGGTCCCGGACACTGGCCACATATCTATAATGTGTCATCAAGTAGGTTATAATTTGGTACTCCCGGAGTACCCTCCTCATATTCCCAGAATATGATAAACGTTCCTACCAACCAGACTTCCAGTCTATATGGATGCACAAATATCAGGGTTGGTTTTATCTTTACATTAATTAATGTGATTTAGAAATATTCCAATTTCCCTTTTGAATGATTTATTTGAGGCATACACTTTGGCATAAAATTCTCCTTTGAATTTTCTCAAAACATGCCCTTAAAATTAGATTAGGTAAAACAAAGTCAATGGTATTCAAAAACTTAACTTTTTATTTTTCAGATTCAGGTACTAACCGGTTACAGTCTCAGGCTAACCGGTTAGAATTACCGACCTGAACTGTTTACCATTGCAATTCAGAAAAACCTTTTTTCTTGAATTTACTACCCAATCCATAAACAAATTAAACATTGTTTTATGCCTCAAAAATCACAGTTTCCATCATTCAAAAGTCCAAATCACATTTTTGTTTTCCATAAAGCATAATTTCCTCTTGAAATTATTTCATTGAATTAAGGTATAAACCCCTTACCCTTAAATCTGAACCAAGAGAGTATTGTCACCTCACTTTCAGATTCTTTTCAGTGAATTTAGGGTATAGATTTGAGTAAAATTAGTGAAACTTCAGGACTGTTTTATAAAATGATTTTCTTTTGAAATTCTGCAGTGTCTAACCGGTTACGAATATCGAGTAACCGATTAGATTATGCAGTCAGTCCTTCAAAATAAGGGTTTTAACACATCATTTTCTTTAATTCTCAAATCTAACCAAATTCCATCATTCAACCAGGTTCATATACCTTAACCAAACATGTTTCATCACAGAAACAAATTTCAAAGTGCATGCATCAAGCTTTTTGCATCAAATTGCATAAAAATTCACATAAACACAATTTAATACAACAAAACTTATAATAGGCATTCAAATTCAGAATTCAGCTTCCATATACTTTGCATGCATCAATATAAAGTTGCTCAAAACCACAGTGAGCAAAACTTTGGCCTCCAAGCCTTTGTGCCATATTGCACATAATGCCCTTTTTGAGTTTTGTTAACTCAAATCCTAAATCACTTGAATTTTAGTCTAAATCTAGTATAAGGTAGACTTCTCCCATACCTTAAGACTGAGTTTGATGAAGATTAACACAGAAATTGAAGAAACTCCACAGATTTCTCACAAACCCAAGGTTCTGTTCTCAGCCACGAATTCCACCAACAGGGTCCAAAGACCAGAAGTTTTGACATAGCAAATGGCCAAAGAAATTGGGGAAAACCATTAGGACTCAAAATAGGTAACATGCACTAGGAAATAGAAAAGATTGGAGGCTTAATGGTGGTTGTACTTACCCAAAATCAGATCTGGAATTCAGCTTCCAGAACAAGAAAACACAGAACTCAGACTTCAATTCCTAGCTTCCAAGGTTGATTCCTCCTTCCACACGAACACTCAGCTCTCAAATCTTATATCAATGGAAAGCCCTTGATTCAAGCTTTCCAGAAGTGTGTGTTTCGCTTTCTAACACTCAAGGACTGAAACGAATTTCTCAGAATGAAAACGAAACCCTAATCTTGCCCTCTTCAACATAGATCAACAAACCAACCCCCAAAACCTCAGAAAATCCACAATTTATAGACAAATTAGGGTTGCATGCAGGTTGACGCGTGTGATCCCACTAATTTCAGGTTGTAATCGTGGCGAATTTGGGATTAATCAAGTGATTACTCATCAAAATCCACTAACCCAGTTTCTGGGTTCATCGTCTAACCGGTTACAGGGCATTACTAACCGGTTAGATTAGTACAAAATTTAAAAATTAATATTTTTAAATCTTTCCCTCCAAGAACCTTTTTAATATTACCTTTTAGTCCTCATCCAGGGACCAAAATGCAATATCCTTATATTTTGCATTTATTTGCCCTATAAAAATATTTCAACTTATTTTTATTTTTAAGGCTAATTAAATACAAAATATAAACTTGGAAAATTTCTATAAATTAATAATAAAACTTTTTATTATTAATTTCCTATTATTCGGGAGACGAAAATTAGGGGTGTTACACTACTCCCCCACTTAAAAGGAATTTCGTCCCCGAAATTCTAGTTTACAAAAACAACTCCGGATACTCTTGACGCATCTTTTCCTCTAATTCCCACGTCGCTTCAGATACGTCAGCATTTTCCCATATGACCTTTACTAAAGGTATCTCCTTTCCCCTGAGCTGCTTAACTTCGCGATGTTCTATCTGAACTGATCTGGTCTCAAAGGTCAGGTTTTCTTTCAAAGTTAGGTCGTCAGGTTGGAGTTTTAGAATAACCGATGGGTCATGCACGTACTTCTTTAGTTGCGAAACATGAAAGACGTTGTGCAAATTGGATAAAGAGGGTGGTAAAGCTAGTTGATAAGCAACAGGACCAACTCTCTTAAGAATTTGGTATGGACCTATACACTTAGGCGAAAGCTTTCGGGTTCTCAAAGCTCTACTGATTCCTTTCATCGGAACTATCCGAAGGAACACATGATCGCCCTCAAAAAACTCTAATGGTTTTCTTCTCTTATCCGCATAACTCTTCTGCCGACTCTGAGCCGCTTTCATCTTTGCCTGAACCATCTTAATCTTCTCAGATGTCTGCTGTATCATTTCTGGTCCAACCATCAAGTTCTCCCCCACTTGGAACCAACATAGCGGGGTTTGGCATTTCCTTCCATACAACGCCTCAAACGGTGCCATTCCAATGCTCGCATGATAGCTGTTATTGTATGTGAATTCTTCAAGGGGTAACACTTGATCCCAACTTCCTTGTTCTTCAAGTGCACAAGCTCTCAACACATTTTCCAAAGATTGAATTGTTCTCTCCGTCTGGCCATCCGTCTGTGGATGATACGCAGAACTCAGTTTCAATCTTGTTCCCATAGCCTCATGCAAACTTTTCCAGAATTACGACGAAAATCTAGGGTCTCGGTCTGACACAATACTCGAAGGCACTCCGTGAAGACGAACTACCTCCTTGATATAAATCTGGGTAAGCTTGTTCAAAGGATAACGCATATATATCGGAATAAAATGCGCCGACTTGGTTAACCTATCTACAACCACCCAAATTGCATCATGATTTGCTGCTGTCCTTGGCAAACCAGACACAAAATCCATTGAGATGCTATCTCACTTCCACTGGGGAATCCTCAAAGGTTGTAACTGTCCTCCCGGTTTCTGATGTTCTACCTTAGCTTTCTGACAAATCAAGCACGCCGCTACGTATTCCACAACATCCTTTTTCAATCCAGACCACCAAAACATCTTTTTCAAGTCTTGATACATTTTGGTTGATCCAGGATGCATACTCATCTTACTCTTATGGGCATCGTCGAGAATCAGTCTTCTAACTTCCTGATCTCTTGGTATAGAAATCCTTGTCCTGAAACGAAGGATTCCATCCTGCCCAATCTTGAAATCAGGTTCCCTTCCCTCTGAACCTAGTTTCATCCTTTCCATCAATTCTTCGTCCGCTCGTTGCAACTCTCGAATTCTTTCCAAGAACTCGTTTGTAATCTGCAACATCCCCAACTTAATACTTTATGGCTCCACCTGTGTCAACAAGCTCAAGTCTCTGAATTCCTCAATCAACGCTGCTTCCTTAACCATCATCTCACTTATGTGGATTGCTTTCCGACTCAAAGCATCTGCAACCACATTTGCTTTACCCGGATGATAGTGGAGCTTAAAGTCATAGTCTTTCAAAAACTCCATCCACCCTCTTTGCCTCATGTTCAACTCTTTCTGGTCGAACAGATATTTCAAACTCTTATGGTC
The DNA here is from genome assembly GCA_037953625.1 of Crotalaria pallida. Classification (NCBI taxonomy): domain Eukaryota; kingdom Viridiplantae; phylum Streptophyta; class Magnoliopsida; order Fabales; family Fabaceae; genus Crotalaria; species Crotalaria pallida. Next base: position 89,771,553 of record CM075653.1, read on the forward strand.
ACTAAATACTTGGAATGTAGTGCCATAGAGATGATGTCTCCATATCTTTAAGGCAAACACGATCACAGCCAATTCTAAATCGTGTGTCGGGTAATTCACTTCATGATTCTTCAATTGTCGCGATGCATAAGCCACTACTCTTCCTTCTTGCATCAATACACAACCCAGTCCTTGCTTAGATGCATCACAGTACACTTCAAAACTCTTGTGAGGATCAGGTAAGATTAACACAGGAGACGATGTTAACCTTTCCTTCAACTCACAGAAGCTAACTTCGCACCGATCGTCCCACACGAATGGTTGATCTTTCCGAGTCAACTTAGTCAAAGGCAGTGCAATCTTAGAAAATCCTTCTATGAACCGACGATAGTATCCAGCCAGCCCTAAGAAACTTCTCACCTCCGTCACGGTCTTAGGCTGTTCCTAACATAGTACTGAACTTACTTTTGCTGGATCCATCGCAATTCCTTCTTTAGAGATTACATGCCCCAAAAACTTCACTTCGTTCAACCAAAACTCACACTTCGTAAGTTTGGCATATAATTGCTTCTCCTTCAGGACTTTCAACACAATCCTAAGATGCTCTTCATGCTCTTCCGGATTTTTAGAATAGACCAGAATATCATCAATGAATACCACCACAAATAGATCCAAATATGGTCTAAAGATCCGGTTCATATAATCCATGAAAATAACAGGTGCATTAGTCAACCCGAATGGCATCACAACATACTCAAAATGACCGTATCGAGATCAAAATGCAGTCTTGGGTATATCCTCCTCCTTTATCCTGATCTGATGATAACCCGATCTCAGATCAATCTTGGAGAATACTGCAGCTCTCCTAACCTGGTCCATAAGGTCATCAATCCTTGGCAAAGGATACTTGTTCTTAATAGTAACCTAATTCAACTGCCTGTAATCCACACACATCCTCATACTCCCATCTTTCTTCTTTACAAACAGTAATGGAGCTCCCCAAGGCGAAACGCTTGGCCTGATCATCTGTTTCTGCAGCAACTCCTCTATCTGCCTCTTCATTTCTACCATTTCTGGTGGTGCCATCCTATAAGGAGCAATAGAGATGGGACCAGCTCCAGGGACTAAATCAATCCCAAACTCTATCTCTCGCTTCGGAGGTAATCCTGGTATCTCTTCAGGAAATACTTCCGGAAATTCCTTCACCACCGGAATCTCCTCGATCGGCATCGACTCTGCTTCTCCAGAAGCCGAGAATAAACACATATAACCTTCCGGTTCAAGGGTCCTATATTGAATTGTCTTTTCCTCACAATTGATGATCACTTGGTTCTTCATCAACCAATCCATACCCAAGATCATATCCAATTGTAACTTAGGAAGACAAACCAAATCTACCTTAGAAAGACGACCCAGAATTTCTACATTACACCCTAAACAGACTTTAGCGGTGAAGATCGGTATTCCCGTAGGGGTATCTATACTAAGATAGCAGGGTGAATCAGAAACAAAAAGATTCAGCCTATTCACACATTCAGGAGAAACAAAAGAATGTGTAGTTCCAGAATCAAACATGATCTTGCAAGGTTGGTTATTAAGCAGAAAGTTACCTTGCACGAGATTCGGGGTTTGGGTTGCTTCACTACCACTCAGGGTAAATACTCTTCCTTGCACCACAGGCTTGCCAGCAGATCCCTTTGCATCTCCCTTTGTAGATTCTTGGCACTCACGAGCAAAGTGACCTTGCTTTCCACACTTGAAACATCCTCCTGTGGACCAGCAAAACTGACCATGATGATAACGCCTACACTTCTCGCAATAAGGAGCATTATCGCGAGATTTGTTCTTGTTATCCATCACAGCCTTGCCCTTACCCTTGTTCCTAGAATATGGACCATTATTCCGATGATCAAACTTCTTCTTCCTCTGTGGTCCATAGTTCTGTCCAACCCCCTTCACTTGACTTCCAATCAATTCAGCCTTCTTATCATCTTCATACATTCTGCACATATCCACTTGTGCAGGGAAACTTTGAATCCTTTGATAACTGAAGATAGACTTCAATTCCGGCCTTAGTCCACCTTCAAACTTAACACACTTACTCCTTTCATCAGGGTTATTTAAGTAATAGGGAGAGTACTTCATCAGCTCCTCGAATCTGGCAGCATACTCCCCTACACTCATATCCCCCTGCTTCAATTGCATGAATTCCACTTCCTTCTTTCTCCGCAAATCTTCTGGAAAATATTTATTAAGAAACTTCTCCATAAATACTCCCCAGTTGATTGACCTCCTTTCAAAATTCAGCAATTGGACAGTGTGATCCCACCAGTTTTCAGCTTCTCCGTGAAGCATGTAAACTGCATAGGTCACCTTCTGTTCATCAGAACACTCCAGAGTTCGAAAAATCTTGTTAATCCCATACAACCACTTGTTCGCCTCATCAGGTTTATATCCTCCCTCGAACCTTGGTGGGTTGCACTTTCTGAACTCCGACAGAGTCTTAGCGTCCTGATTCGCCATATTGCCAGCAGATGGGTTACCAGCTCGCCCTTGAGATGGTTGTTGTCTCTACTGCTGCTGCATGCCTTCCAGCACGGTCGTGATTCGTTCTAACATTTCATTAGTAATATTTCTATTCCGGGTTGCCATAGAAAGACCTATACTATGGGCTTTGGGTTACTAAAAAGGTCTTTAAAACATAAATACTACTAACTTACTCAAAATATATTCAATCAACATTGAATACCATACTTAGCTGCATCTTCGGGATATGAGGGACAGGACCAATGCTCTGATACCACCGAAGGGTGTGACGCTCTCTTTTTAACTTGAAAATAATTAATATTTCCAAATTATTGAATACTTGCTATCAAAATTTGGGCTAGAAAATTTTTCTCCTTTTTAGAACTAGTACTTGCTCGTTCATAAACCCTTTTGAACATAAACCATTTTGAAAGTTCGGCTTAACAATATCTTAGTTTCGAAAAGGTTCTCGAGATAACATTTCTTTAACTATAGCAAATACTCTTCATAGTTAATATTAAAACATACTATTTGCCTCTCGAGTTGAATTTGAATATATAAAGCATAAACTTATCGCCGAATCCTTTCTCAATAGAAATCAGAGTTCGCGGAAGTAAAAGTAATACTTATATGGCACTGCTGAGGTAAAGAAACATCATATATATATAAATCATAATATAAACCCCATCAGTACAGTCAGTAGCAAGTGATAAAAAGTCGAGATAGCAAGTTTTGATGAAACATATACAGACCAACTGCATAAAATAAAAGTTCACTCTAAGACCTCTCAGATATATACAATATATATATAACAAAATCCAAAATAGAAGTCCCAGAGCAAGTCATCCGTGTCCCCAGCAGCTCCTCAGATCCTCCACAGCTCTATCCCTAGGATCTAGGATCCAAAACATCTACGCTATGCAAGCTCCTATGAACCAGCGGGTCCACCTCTAGCAGAAACAGTCAGCTCAACATGCACCTCCTCCTCGCTCTCATCCTCCACAGGGTCAGAAGCAGTCCTATCCAAGTCAGTCGGACCAGGAGAAGGAGTCTCCTCAGTAACAACTCTATGGGAGGAAGGATGGGAACGAGTGGCAGCTCTAAAACAAAAACTATGAAAACGACGCATAGGTCGAGCCGGGGGTGGTCCTCTATATGTATAAAAAGGTGGAACATGCATAGTGTAGACTAAGGGAATCCTAAATCGACGAGGTCGCACTCGCACCAGAGGGTTAGGGTGGTAGAGAGTGATCTCAACCTCCCCCTCAAAAGTGGCACGGTGCTCCTCATACGTCCATATACCGCTAGGGATAGGGCGTATCTCGATGCAAGCTAGGTATCTGGCCATCACCTAAACAGAGCACAGGGAGTAAGTATACACATATACATAATTGATAAAGACTAAATTACAATCACAAATATATCATGGACAGATCATAATGCAAATACATATGAGCACACCAGTTTTCAACATTATAACTCTTATAATGCAAGTGGCATGATGTATGATTTTCTATCCACAACTGAGACCTCTAAAAGTCCATCTCGGACGTCCATCCAATACACCCTTGTGTTCCCGGAACACCGACATTTGTTCCCAGAACATAATGCCAAACCATACTTGGATAATAAGCATCACTCCCGGAGTGTGCACCACGTTCCCAGAACGCATACGTTCCCAGAACGCATAAAAACCAGGTCCCGGACACTGGCCACATATCTATAATGTGTCATCAAGTAGGTTATAATTTGGTACTCCCGGAGTACCCTCCTCATATTCCCAGAATATGATAAACGTTCCTACCAACCAGACTTCCAGTCTATATGGATGCACAAATATCAGGGTTGGTTTTATCTTTACATTAATTAATGTGATTTAGAAATATTCCAATTTCCCTTTTGAATGATTTATTTGAGGCATACACTTTGGCATAAAATTCTCCTTTGAATTTTCTCAAAACATGCCCTTAAAATTAGATTAGGTAAAACAAAGTCAATGGTATTCAAAAACTTAACTTTTTATTTTTCAGATTCAGGTACTAACCGGTTACAGTCTCAGGCTAACCGGTTAGAATTACCGACCTGAACTGTTTACCATTGCAATTCAGAAAAACCCTTTTTCTTGAATTTACTACCCAATCCATAAACAAATTAAACATTGTTTTATGCCTCAAAAATCACAGTTTCCATCATTCAAAAGTCCAAATCACATTTTTGTTTTCCATAAAGCATAATTTCCTCTTGAAATTATTTCATTGAATTAAGGTATAAACCCCTTACCCTTAAATCTGAACCAAGAGAGTATTGTCACCTCACTTTCAGATTCTTTTCAGTGAATTTAGGGTATAGATTTGAGTAAAATTAGTGAAACTTCAGGACTGTTTTATAAAATGATTTTCTTTTGAAATTCTGCAGTGTCTAACCGGTTACGAATATCGAGTAACCGATTAGATTATGCAGTCAGTCCTTCAAAATAAGGGTTTTAACACATCATTTTCTTTAATTCTCAAATCTAACCAAATTCCATCATTCAACCAGGTTCATATACCTTAACTAAACATGTTTCATCACATAAACAAATTTCAAAGTGCATGCATCAAGCTTTTTGCATCAAATTGCATAAAAATTCACATAAACACAATTTAATACAACAAAACTTATAATAGGCATTCAAATTCAGAATTCAGCTTCCATATACTTTGCATGCATCAATATAAAGTTGCTCAAAACCACAGTGAGCAAAACTTTGGCCTCCAAGCCTTTGTGCCATGTTGCACATAACGCCCTTTTTGAGTTTTGTTAACTCAAATCCTAAATCACTTGAATTTTAGTCTAAATCTAGTATAAGGTAGACTACTCCCATACCTTAAGACTGAGTTTGATGAAGATTAACACAGAAATTGAAGAAACTCCACAGATTTCTCACAAACCCAAGGTTCTGTTCTCAGCCACGAATTCCACCAACAGGGTCCAAAGACCAGAAGTTTTGACATAGCAAATGGCCAAAGAAATTGGGGAAAACCATTAGGACTCAAAATAGGTAACATGCACTAGGAAATAGAAAAGATTGGAGGCTTAATGGTGGTTGTACTTACCCAAAATCAGATCTGGAATTCAGCTTCCAGAACAGAAAAACACAGAACTCAGACTTCAATTCCTAGCTTCCAAGGTTGATTCCTCCTTCCACACGAACACTCAGCTCTCAAATCTTATATCAATGGAAAGCCCTTGATTCAAGCTTTCCAGAAGTGTGTGTTTCGCTTTCGAACACTCAAGGACTGAAACGAATTTCTCAGAATGAAAACGAAACCCTAATCTTGCCCTCTTCAACATAGATCAACAAACCAACCCCCAAAACCTCAGAAAATCCACAATTTATAGACAAATTAGGGTTGCATGCAGGTTGACGCGTGTGATCCCACTAATTTCAGGCTGTAATCGTGGCGAATTTGGGATTAATCAAGTGATTACTCATCAAAATCCACTAACCCAATTTCTGGGTTCATCGTCTAACCGGTTACAGGGCATTACTAACCGGTTAGATTAGTACAAAATTTAAAAATTAATATTTTTAAATCTTTCCCTCCAAGAACCTTTTTAATATTACCTTTTAGACTTCATCCAGGGACCAAAATGCAATATCCTTATATTTTGCATTTATTTGCCCTATAAAAATATTTCAACTTATTTTTATTTTTAAGGCTAATTAAATACAAAATATAAACTTGGAAAATTTCTATAAATTAATAATAAAACTTTTTATTATTAATTTCCTATTATTCGGGAGACGAAAATTAGGGGTGTTACAAACACTCAAACTCTTAGCTCAAAATTTTGGTGTCTATACAAAGCTCGAGATGTGAGCTTCGTATTGGTGTATGATTTGTGTATCAATTCTCAAGAACAAGAGAGAATCGAACCAGAGAACTCAGGAACCCTAACTCATGCAAAGCCTCACGAATTGGCAAAAATGAATGGTTAATTCGTCAACCATGGCTATATATAGCGAAATCAGTGGCTCATGCACGTCGACACGAAGCCATGGACGTGTTGCTGAGTTGTTAACGTGTCAACTCAAGAGGTATTCAGAGTGATGACTCACCAAACGCACTAACTCGTGCAACACTGTGTAAAATACTCGAGTCTTTTCAGAAAGACTCGAGTCTTTTAGCTAAAATAATAAAAATAAATATTTTTATTTCCTTTTCTTACAAAATCTTTCTATTATTATTTTTAAGTCCTAAAACAGGGACTGATATGCAAAAACATTATTTTTCACATATTAAAAACTATCTAATATTTTCATGCATACTGAATCACCTTGTAATCAAGGATAAAAATAATTAATTATAAATAAACTTTTATAATCAATTTTCATTAATCAGGAATTAAAAATTTGGGGTGTTACGGGCATAACTTTTTTGGGGTAAACTTAATTTAATACTTATGACTACAAATAAAGATAGTATAACTTATCCACTCTGAAGCATGAGTACTACTATCTCTAGCTGTCGTACACTTATCGGGTACGACCCCAATACGCCTTGGGTACTCCTGGATACATGTCGGGTGCGTATCCAAACAAAAAAAATTAAAACAAAAAAATTGGGTACTTGAATGGGTACGTCTGGGTACTTGAATGGGTATGTACCCACCGGACGTACCCATCATGTGGTACGACTGAACATAAATTTTTTCTCAAATGATGTGTTTTGTTCACAAGGATAAGGAAAAACCATCTTTATTCAATATTTTTCAATTATTTTCTCACCCTTTTTCATTTTAACCCGAAAAAACACTCTCACTAACTTGATCCCCTCCATCCCTCATTATGCTTGACCCCCTCCACCGCTCGTTGTGCTTGACCTCATCCACCTCTCGCAGTACCCATCATTATGTTTCCCTCCATTAGTTTTGTGTCTCCCTCTAAATTGTCTCCACTGTATATGTTTCCCCTTTTGTTCTCTTACTAATTGGTACTTTCGTTTTTCATGTTTTATGAATATTTCTTTGTTTTCCTTTTCTTTATTGTGATGGAATAATGAATACTATCTTGATTTAAAACAGCAATGAAAAGTGGTTTGATGCTCATATTTTGTTTTAATTTTTTTTGCACACCAAGTGTTTAAACTAGTTTAGGAATTGAACCACTCTTTTTTTCTATTATGCAGCGTTTTTTTCCTTCCTATTTCGTGTTATTTTTGGATGTTTTTGATTTTTTTTAATTAATTGTTTTGCAAACATTATAGGTTATGTGGTAGGAAAATATTAATTCCTATGAATTTATTTCAATTTGTTGATTGTAATTTTAATTTTTGCAATTTTATATTTTTTAAATTTATATATAATTATATTTATAAATTAAATATATATAAGAACGTACCAGTACCCTAATTTTTTTAAAAATGTCGTACCCCTTATCCGTACCCGTACTGGGTATCGATACCATACCCGTACTCATGCAACACAGCTTATCCAACTTACCCATATAAAAGAAAAGAAGTAAAGACCACAGTTGGTATATAATAAAAAGACAAAAAATCGCTTCTAAATTAATTAATTTATAAATATAGGATTGGTAAGACACAAAAATTAGACAAAATGTCTAAAACTATTTTTATTCCCTTCATATTCTGCCTTTTTCTTCTTCGTGTGTCGCCCTCCTCTTTTTCGTGTCCCCTCTTCAATGTGTGCCTTCTTTTTCGCCCTCAACAATTACTCACTATCAAGGCAACTGGGATTTGGATTATTTCTTTTCATTTGGGATTTTAGAGGCAAGACAATTTTAGAAAATCCTTCAATGAATCTTCTATGATATCCAGCCAATTCTAAGAAACTTCTTACTTCGGTCATCGCCTTTGGTCTTTGCCATTGCAAAACCGAGTCCACCTTGGCGGGATCTACAGTGATACCTTCTTTAGTGATGATGTGGCCAAGAAAGTTCACCTTCTCCAACCAAAACTCGCACTTAAATAACTTAGCATACAACTTATTTTCCTTCAAGATACTCAACACTATTTTGAGATGCTTCATGTGCTTTTCTGGAGTCTTTAAATAGACCAAAATATCGTCGATGAATACTACTATGAAAGAATCTAAATATGAACAAAAGATTCAGTTCATGTAATCCATACACCGCAGGAGCGTTGGTTAGATCGAAGGGCATTACAACATACTCGAAATGTCCATAATGAGACCTACAGGTTGTCTTTAGGATATCTTTGTCACCCTAATTTGGTGATAACCAGATCTCAAATTGATCTTAAAGAAGATTGCAGCTCCATGCACTTGGTCCATTAAGTCATCGGTTCGCGGTAGTGGGTACTTATTCTTGATCGTCACTTTATTGAGTTGACAATAGTCTATGCACATTCTCATGCTACCATCCTTCTTTTTCACGAACAAGACTGGTGCTCCCCAAGGAGATACACTAGGACGTATGAACTGCTTCTCAAGTATGTCCTCAACTTGTTTCTTTAAGTCAACGAGTTCTACTAGGGCTATACGATATGGAGCTATAGAGATAGGATCTGTTCCAGGAACTAAATCGATACTAAATTCTAGTTCATGTTTTGGTGGTAGTCGTGGTACTTCTTCCGGAAAGACTTTAGGAAAATCACAGATGACTGGAATCGAATCCAATTTCAATTCCTCTTTAGTGTTCATAGAAAATAGTAAGAGATACCCCTCAACTTGGGCAGGTAAAGAGGTTTGGTTTAAGCTTGGGGTAACTGACTGTGAGTTTGCAAAGGTTACATTTTACTATGGCAATCAATTAGCACGTGATTGGCTGACATCCAATCCATGCCTAAGATCACATCCAGATGCTTTAAGGGTAAGCATATAAGATTCACCTGAGACGTGTGGTCTAAGACCTTAAATGGGCAATTTAAACAAGCTTTTGAAGAAACAACAAGAGAGTTTGTTGGGGTGGCTACTTTCAAATTTTAAGGTATGTCGGAAACTACTAATTTCAATTTGCTAGTGCAATCGTAGAAAATGAATGAATGCATAGCACCATAATCAAATAATACTTTGCAAGGTTGAGTGTTTAGGAAACAAGTACCTCGAATGAGTTCATCGTAGTTAGGAACTTCTTCACCATTCATGATAAATACTCGTCCGTGAGTAGTGAGTCTTCTAGAGAAAGAGTTTACCTCCTTCGTAACCGGTTTAGGGAAATTCCTAGCGATATGCCCCGGTTTTCCACAAATAAAGTAAATTAAAATTTCTAAGATTTCAGCATTTAGGACCATAAATGGAAATGCTTGCATTTCTCACATTGCGAGGGACCAACAACGATAGGATTATGATCTCTTCCTTCAATACCCGCCTTCGAACTACCAACACCTTTATGTAGAGACGACCTCCAGCCATGGAAGCCCTTTCCTTTCATGTGACGACGTGGTCCGGTACTCTTTGGGACATGCAAGTTTCTTACATAGCTAGCTTTCGCTGTGACATCTTCTTCATAGATTTTACACATATTTACGAGAATTAGAAAGCTTCAAATTTCTTGGCAGTTGAACATCGACTTCAAATCCGGTCGGAGTCCGTTTTCGAATTTGACGCACTTTGATCGTTCATCAGGGTTGTGCTGATAATACATGGAGTATTTGATCGGCTCTTTAATTTTTGCTACGTACTCACTGACGCTCATACTACCTTGCTTGAAGGGTGATATAGAAAGGCTAGTGGACAACATGCAAGGCTAAGGGAAGTGAATCACCTTATCTTGGCCAGAAAATGGTGGTCACAGGTTGAGTCACCTTGCTTCATATGTAAGATGGCTTCATCGAGGGGTTACCAGGGTTATCCCTTGGTTTTTTGCCTTCATTTTTGCCATTTTTGACAGACATAACTAGTTATATGAAGACCATAACCGACTATCAGGCTATCCTGGACAAAAAACTGGGCAACTTTTTCAGTCGATAACCGGTTATGACATTAAAATAATAAAATATTCAAAAGTAAATATTATATTATCTTTCTATTAAACTAATAACACAATAAACATAATATTTATTTATCATTTTACTCGGCCTTTTATCTTTTCCAAATACTTATTTGATAAATTTATATTTATTTCATCATACGCTATAACAACTTTACATAATAGATTAATGTAGCGTGCGCGCGCGCACAGACACATATATAAAGTAATTAATCAAATCATTATAATATATTTATTATCCACATAATATATTATTAAATTGGTGAAATAAAACCTGTGGTGTTACAAGTGGACCCAATCCAAGTGATAAAAGTTTAGTTTTTGCTGTTAAAAAATGGTTGCAATTGGACTTGGGACTTAAACTCCACATTTTAAAGACTAAAAGAACTTAATTCGCTCAATTAAAAATAGAGTTTTGGAATACAAATCTAGTTCTTTGAACCTCAAACCCTATAATTCTAAAAAATCTCAAAATTACCCACATTCTTCATTTTTCTTTCAACACCCCACTCTTTGTAATATATTATTGTTATTATTAGGGTTGGTGAATTTTTGAAACCTTGTTACTGCTGCAAGAATATAGCCTTCCACTTTTTTATCCAGTTGCTTTGTTTTATCTTTTTTTTTTCTTCTTTCTTTTTCATTTTTTCGATTAAACTCCGTCGGAAAATTTTTTTTTTTTAAATAGGATTCAGTCAGAAAAATGAATCTTTTAATAGGGTTCAGTTAGAAAAATGCATTTTTCAACTTGGTTTATTAAAAAAAATACAATTGTCTACAATGTTAGTTTTTGTAAATATTGGATATCAAAAAGTTTTTTCTGACATCCCAAATAAAAAAAAAGGAATAAAAGGCACTTCGAAATTTTTACAATTAAAATAAGGGATTTTATTTATGGCTCCCATTAGTGAGCTTTAGGTTCCCATTTTATTATTTCAAAGACATAAAAAAAAACCTCAACCTTTTGAAACCTTCCGTCTTTGGGTGACAGAATGATTTTCTGTTAAGGGTGAGACAAAAGAATTCTCCATCTATGATGAGACGAAAGAATTATGTTACTATACAATTTCAAAACTGGAAAGGGATTCATTACTTCGCAGCCCAAGTTTCTTCATCTTTGTGTTTTGTGAGTTGTGCTTTCCGTCCAAAACTTGAAGTAAGGGTATACTTTTTCCAATAAAATAAACTTTTCCGTCTCACACTTGGCGGAATGATATATTTTTTTTTCCAAAAATATATTTTTGCTTCTATTTCTTTTTTTCTATTTCTTCTTAGATGAAAAACAATTCAGTGACGCCAAAGATGAAAATAATATAAACGCTGATGTTATTTTAGTCATTGATATTTAAAATGGGGACCAAAAATTCACTAATGGGGGCCAAAAATCAAATTGCTAAAATAAAGTTTGGAATCCAAAAAATGGGACTTGTGTTCCAAAACTCATAAAAATAACTCATCAAAGAATTTTAGTCCCCAAACTCCTAATATTAGCCCCCAAACCCCATTTTTTTAAAAATTTCCCTAATACCCTTACACTCACCCCTTTCCAATTCCCAAACCCCAAAACCCATTCACTTTCTCTCTCCCCAATTCACTATCCCTTCACCACCCTCCCCCGCCACCACCACCACCCTACCTTTTTAACTATGGATTATTCATATTAGCTACGTACCTTTCATCTTTCATGGAGACAATTTGTGAATCTCATCATACAAGTTAGCAGCGTGATATAGATTAGTGTGCCCGGGTTGTATCATAATGTGGCCAAATCTATATAGTCAACACCCATCATAATTGAGGGCATGATTGTTTTATATAAGATGGAATGCAACAATAGAATTATGTTTGACACATTGCATGCCAGTTAAGACTTCTATGTTTTGGGACACCATGCTAATGCAACTATCAATATATGGGGCAAGGTTTATTTTTATTGTTCTTGACCTTTTTTGTCGTTTGCAGTTGAAACGTACCTTATTGAGTTGTTTATGTTGGAAAACATTTTTGCCCATGTTTAAATGCAATATGTCATCAGTGGTGTGTAGTATCTCTTAGATCCATATTTCGATTCTCCAGCGTCTTGTTTGATTTTTTTTTCTTTTTCTTGGTCTCATTTTTATTGAGAGCTATCTTATTTAATTCCAGGAGTTTACTTTTTCAGTGATATTACATATTCATGTGCAGAATTAATGGGGATTTTGGAGCTTCTCTGTTTTCTTTGTTTGAACATTTAGAAACTCGACTTGCATATATGTGAATTATCGTCCTTAATAACATGATTAATCTCGTGAACATTTGAATTATGCATTCGGAACCCAAAACATGATTTATAAAGATTTAACTGGAAAATCTTCCCATAAAATGGGAAAAAAAACTACAAAGTTCTGTGCAGATGAGTACTAAACATAAATCTCGATGGGGTTTGGGGTGAGAAGGTGGAATATGAGGGAAGGGCATTTTTAACTTTTTGCTATTAAAATGGGGTTTGGGGTTAAAGTGAGAGATTTGAGGACTAAAATGCCTCATCAAAACTCATAAAAATAGGATATTGCTTTTTGGCCCCCATCCACGACTTTTTGGCCCCATTTTTAATTTTCATGGACCAAAACACCCTTTTGCGAGTTATTATTTCCGGCACTACAAAGACGGAAGAGCGTTTTCGTCTCTGTCGAGTCGAAAATTTTTCCAGCTCTGCATATTCAGAAATTTTTCTAGCTTTGAATAGCAATAAAAATTTCCTAGTCACATGGCTCCTCCTCCTCCTACCTTCATCACTTCACCTTCATTCCTTCACTCTCATTCCTCTAGGACTCTACACTCCCTTTATCAAAATCTCACCCCATAAATATATTTTCCATCACATTCAAATTATTATTATTATTATTATTATTATTATTATTATTATTATTATTATATTCAATTCCCTAATTCTCTTTTACCTTCTGCACCACTACGCTAATAACAACAATTACATTTTCCTAACATTGGGTCTAGGATTTGATTCTAACGCTCTTCTAAATTTTTTTTATGTTTTGTTTCTCTCCGTGTAAAATCATCCACAATGGATTTGTTTCTAGTTCTTTCTTTTCTCTTTTTAAGTGCATAAAATTTCTGACGTTGCAGAGTTGGAAAAATTTCCAATTCTGTAGGGACGGAAATGTAACACACATTTTTCCAATTATACATAAATAATAATTAAGAAAATAAGAGAAAAATGAAAAATAAATCACACAAATAATAACTACAATAATAATGAAATGTGAAAAGTTATTATTATTATTATATAATAATAATACATTTTAGACCTTTTTATAATAATAATAACTTTTCACATTTCAATATTATTGTAGTTATTATTTGTGTCATTTATTTTTCATTTTTCTCTTATTTTCTTAATTATTATTTATGTATGTATAATTGGGAAAATGTGTGTTATGTTATTCGTCTTTGTAAAACCGAAAATAATAACAACCAAAAGGGTGTTTTGGTCCATGAAAATTGAAAATGGGGGCCAAAAAGTCGTGGATGAGGGCCAAAAAACAATGGGATTTAGTTCCCAAACCCCCTTTTTATCCCTAAACCCCATTTTAAATGATAAAAGTCCAAAATACCCCTCTAATTAAAAAATTAAAAAAATCCAAAATCCCAAACCCCAAGCCCCAAACCCCAAACCCCCAAATCCTATACCTTCTTCCACCCCAAAAAAACATCCCTTTTTTTTCCAGAAACCTCTTCATCTCCCTTCTCTTCTCACAAACTTCTTCCTCTTCTCATTTTCTTCTCATCTTCTTTCACTCCAAAAAAATAAACTACAAAAAAAGTATTTTTTTTTATCTCATTGACGTTCATAAAAAGTACTAGTTGAGTTTCTTTCCTTGTTTTTGAAGCTAAAAATAATGCCCTTCTGTTTTATTTTTTATTTTTTACGTAGTTGTACAAATTTCGATAATCCAGTGTCGGAATTTTATGATATTCCGACTCGGATATTTCAGAACTTGTAACGACATTGTTTACGTAAATTTCCGAGACCCCTATGTCGGAATTTATAAAAATTCCAACACATGTCTTTCAGAATTTTCTTAAATTTATATTAAAAAAAATTGCAAAAAAATTCCGAGATCCCATGTCAACACTGGTCTGTCGAAAATTCCTGCAACAACAACAATGGCAAGAAAAGCCTAAGAAATGAAACTTAAAACTAAAATAAAAAAAAAACGAAACCTAACAGACGAGAAAAAAAGAAGAAAACCAAAACAAAACCCTAACCTAAACCTTAAAAAAAACCCAAAGAAAACAAAATGGAGAGAGAAAAAACAAAAACAAAACCCTAGAACAAAGAGAAAGGAAGAGAAGTATTACCTGCGGAAGAGGGAAGGAGCGGCGTCAATGGTGGCGGCGGCGGCAACGACTAAGAAGGATGAAAGAGGAAGTTAAGAGGTTGATGAGGAAGTTGAGAGGTTTAGGAGTGGGGTTTGGGAAAATAATTTCTGAAATGGGCTGGAAAAAGGTATAGGATTTTGGGGTTTAAGGTTTGGGGTTTGGGATTTTGGATTTTTTAGTTTTTTTAATAAGAGGAGTATTTTGGACTTTTATCATTTAAAATGTGGTTTGGGGATAAAAAGGGAGTTTGGGAACTGAATCCCAAAAGCGAATAGCCTGAAAAGAAGATTAGTCCCCAAATCCTACGTTTTAGGCTCATTGTTAATCCCCAAACCCCGTTTTTTTTCAATGGGGTTCTATCGGAATATTTTTCGATACTCTCGAATCGGAAAAATGCATTTTTTTTAATACTCGTTTATTAAAAATTCATTTTTAAAGTCGAAAAAATGCATATTTCCGACTCAAGAGTATCGAAAAATATTCCGATAGAACCCCATAAAAAATATGTATTTGGGGCCTAAAGTGTGAAGTTTGTACACTACTGCTCGCCTTGAGTTTTAAATTTTGGCCCCCATTATTGAAATTTTGGCCCTCATTTCGTATTTTTATGGACAAAAATACCTTTTTATGTGTTATTTTTTCCATCCCTAACGAGACGGAAAATTTCCATCTATCCCTTGATGGAAAATTTTCATCTACCTAGAGACGAAAAAATTCCGTCCTTGGACAGACGGAAGGGAAAAAAGAGTGGTATTCCCACACCCCGTGGGTCTAAGTCTAATACTGTAAGGCAATAAGGTACTGCACTCCGCAAGTGAAACTGAAACCTCTTTACTTGAGGGCAAACCTTTTTGTGTCTGCATGCAATTTTAGCTAAAAAAAACTTAATTATGTCACAAGTCTCTGAAATTTGGGGTATTTTTGTCAGATACTCTTATTCTTTTTTTTCAATGTCTGACTCTCCGAAGTTATTTTTGCGTTTGTCATATACCCTTACTACCAATTCTAACCAATTTTGTTGACATGTAATATCGAAATCCTGGTCAAACGTAGGAGGTTAGGCACGGTATCGCGTGAGGGAAGATTTTTTTTTTCTTTAAATAAAAAAACTAAAAAACTTAATATTTTTATATTTTTAGTTAAATAAAAAAAAGAAAAAAATTGAAGAGAGAGGTCGTCTTCGCCCATGTAACATCACGCGGCACCACATGACCAACCTCTTGCGTCTGACCAGGATCCCGATGTTACATGTCAGCAAAATTGGCCAAAATTGATAGTAGAGGTATATGACAAATCCAGATCGGTTAATTATTAGAAAAAGATGAATTTAAAATTATAGGAATTAGTGAAGTTAATTTTTCAACTTATATTTAATTATTTATTATATTTTCATTTTTTATGCTTAGCTTTTAAAGTTGAAGTTAAATTTTTTTAATTTATTATACAAGCACCGGTATTTAATTGTGAGTTTCATACATGAAAATACATGAATATTTAATTGTGATACATGAGGGAGGTGAGCTAAAAGACTCAAATACAGTTGTCAAGTCCAGGAATAAATGCCAGGGAATACCACTCTTTTTTCTCTTCCGTCTGTTTAAGGACGAAATTTTTCTGTCTTTAGGTAGATGAAAAAAATAACACACAAAAAAGTATTTTTGTCTATAAAAATATGAAATGGAGGCCAAAATTTCAGTAATGGGGCCAAAATTTAAAACTCAAAAATAACTCGAGATTTAGTTCCCAGCCCCCATATTTTATCCCCAAACCCCATTTTAAAGTGGAAATGTCCACTTTGCCCTTACACATTCACAAACCCCTCTTTCTCCTTTTTCATTTCACAAACCCCACACCCCACAACTCCCTTTTCAGTTCACAAACCCCACACCCCACAACTCCTCCACCCACTCAACTTCCACCAGCCTGCCGCCACCAGCCCGCCGCCTTCTCCTCCTCTTCCTCTTTCTTCTTCTTCTTCTTCAGATCTAAAAAAAATAACCAAAAAAAAAACACATGTTGCTGATTATTTCCGACGAACTAGTGTCGGAATTTCAAAATTCCGACACGGGGTTCTCGGAATTTGTTTTTTTTTTGGGGTTTTTGATAATTTCTGATGAACCAGTGTTGGAATTTTGAAATTCCGGCACGGGGTTCTCGGAATTTTAACCAGATTGTTCGTATTAGATCTGTTTTTTTTTATAGATCTGAAGAAGAAGACAATAGTAGCAGGTTTTTTTTTGTTGTTATTTTTTTTAGATATGAAGAAGAAGACAACAACAACAACATGTTTTTTTTATATATTTTTTTAGATCTGAAGAAGAAGAAGACAGCAGCAGCAGCAACATGTGTTTTTTTTTGTTATTTTTTTTAGATCTGAAGAAGAAGAAAGAGGAAGAGGAGGAGAAGGCAGCGGGCTGGTGGCGGCGGCAGGTTGGTGGAAATTGAGTGGGTGGAGGAGTTGTGGGGTGTGGGGTTTGTGAACTGAAAAGGGAGTTGTGGGGTGTGGGGTTTGTGAAATGAAAAAGGAGAAAGGGGGGTTTGTGAATGTGTAAGGGCAAAGTGAACATTTCCATTTTAAAATGGGGTTTGGGGATAAAATATGGGGGCTGGGAACTAAATCTCATCACCAAGCCCAACCCTGGTGGCCCAATATTTCTCACCAGCAGCATCAATTTTTCACTTTTTCTCTCCAGGAAAGAAGCATCATCATTTTGCTGCTTCCCGTCACATTCATTGCCACAGTAAGCTCCATTCAACTCTCCCTCCCTTCCTCCGTGCCCTAACCTTCTCTCTCCGTTCTCCGGTGAGTTTCTCTTCTTCCATTTTCTCCTTTTTACTCTCTCACTCTCTTTCTACATTATCGTTATCTCCCTCTGCCTGCCTGCTTCTGAAATTTCTTTACACTTTATTAAATTTACAATCGCAATTTTTCTCAAACGGAGATCGAAAATCTCATCAACCTGTTCACGGTGTTCATATGTACCGAACAACGTTGATCTGTTTGTTCTTTGCTTTTCTCTCTCTTGTATTCTTGTTTGCGCCATAACATTCCGGCTAATCAGACTTTCTAATCATAACATGTGGTGATAGGCCCGGAAATTTTAGGTTTAGGTTTAGGTAGTAGAAGCAAAATCCAGCATTCGTGTTTTCTCTATCTAGAGGTACTAGATGTTTCTTGCTGTAAGAGGAACAACAATTTAGAATTTTCAGTTTTGGGCATACTATACATAGAAAGAGGATCCGATGGTTGTAGTCTTGTAGATGTAGTTTTTGAGTATTCCAAGAAATAGGAGTGTGTAAATTAGGGATGGCAATTAAACCCACACCCGCAGGTACCCGCTCGAAACCTACCTGATTTGGTGGGGAAAATCCGTTGTGGTTGAGTTTGTGGAAACCTGAAACGCAAACCTGCTTTTAAAAAAATGGGTGTGGGGCGGGTCTGGTGTTGTGAGTACCTGCCCCACCCCCACTCCCAAACCCGCCCTCATATAAAAATTGAATAATTTTCATTATATAGTAGTTATGGTGAAGTCAAACTAACATATTTGGCTGAAATCATGATTTTATTTCAAGTTTTTATATATTTTTTAAATTTGATGTTTATTATTATATATTAGTTGGATTATAATGTATTTCATATGTGATTATTGATTAATACAATGAAAGATAATTTTAAGAAATAATTGGATTGGTTATCCGCGGGTTTCCCGAACCTTATGGGTTTGGGTTTCACTTTTTCATATCCACTCTTCTTAAATCCGCACCCGAACCTACCCCGCTTTTAATGGGTGCGGGGTTGGTATAGATGAAACCCGACCCATTGCCATGCCTAGACTGTAAATGCACATTGTAATTAGGATGTGGACATTTCTTATAAGTTGTACACATGCGCACTCTCAAACACTCGTTCTCTATATCTTCTTTAGCCGATCATGTTGTAATGGAATCTGTTTTATCTGTTTGTTGATTTTAAGCACTTTAGTTGTGAATTATGAATTGAATCACTCATGTTATGTAGAAAATAAATTAGTTTTGCACAGAACACCTTGATTGAAATTCTTCGGAAACTTGCAGGTTGTGTGTTAATTTTAGTTCTCTAGATAGAAAGTTTGTTCAACTGTCTCTTTGTTAGCGTTAGCTATGCTACCCACTGGAGCAAAAGAGGCCCAATTACGTGAGAGCAACAGTCAAAAGGTCCACCCTCAACCTATGGAAGAGGCCATGAGTCAGAATCCAGAAGCTGTGGAAACCCTAATATCTAAAGTTTTTGCAAATATCTCTTCCCTTAAGTCAGCTTATATCCAGCTGCAAGCTGCTCATACTCCCTATGACCCTGATAAAATCCAAACTGCTGATAAACTTGTTATTGGTGAGCTGAAAAATCTGTCCGAACTCAAGCATTTCTACAGGGAAAACAACCCAAAACCAGTCTGTGTGTCTCCCCAGGACTCACGTTTAGCTGTAGAAATTCAAGAACAACAGAGCCTCCTGAAGACATACGAGGTCATGGTAAAGAAATTCCAATCTGAAATCCAGAATAAAGATTTAGAGATCCATCAATTGCAGCAGCTGATTGAGGAGGCTAACCTGAAGCGGTCTAAACTTGAGAAAAATCTGAAGCTCAGAGGTTTGTCTACCAAAGAATCAGAAGATGGAAATGGATTTTTCCCTGTTGATCTAACTCCTGATCTCTTTACCTCTGCCGTGGAAGCTGCGTCAAAAGCTATTCATGATTTTTCTAAACCTCTGATCAACATGATGAAAGCAGCTGGGTGGGACCTTGATTCTGCTGCCAACTCAATTGAGCCTGATGTTGTTTATGCAAAGAGAGCTCATAAAAAATATGCATTTGAGTCTTACATATGCCAAAGAATGTTCAGTGGCTTTGAGCAGGAAAGCTTCTCTGTCAAATCAGACAATATTACAGTCGCCAAAGAGAGCTTCTTCCACCAGTTTCTTGCTTTAAAGGAGATGGATCCCTTGGACATGCTAGGACAAAATCCAGATTCCGTTTTTGGGAAATTTTGCAGGAGCAAATACCTAGTGGTGGTTCATCCGAAGATGGAAGCCTCATTCTTCGGAAACTTAGATCAAAGAAATTATGTTACAAGTGGAGGTCATCCAAGAACTCCTTTTTACCAGGCATTTCTAAAGCTGGCGAAGTCAATATGGCTTTTACACAGGCTGGCTTATTCTTTTGAGCCAAATGTCAAGGTATTTCAAGTTAAAGGAGGGAGCGAGTTCTCCGATGTTTATATGGAAAGCGTGGTCAATAATTTGGTAATGGATGACAATGACGAAAAACCTAAAGTTGGTTTAATGGTTATGCCTGGATTTTGGATAGGGGGAAGTGTGATTCAGAGTAAAGTCTATCTCTCTGGTATGAAGGTTGCTGAATGATTCCTTAATAGAGGCATGACTTTCAGTAAATGCTTATGTGGGTTGGTGGTTTTATTTGGTTTGTTTGAATTGTCATTTTATTATCTTGTAAGATAATGTTGTTGTATGTAATTGTCGAGATCCTTTTTAGTGGTTGTATGTGTTTAATGTCCTTGTTTACTGTCAAGTCCCTTATTGTAATGTGTAAACATACTGCACCTCAATAGTGTGTTACTGTGTTTGCAGTAGAGATGGGAAGGTATGTTTAAGTCTTCCTTTTTTTGTGCGAATTCTGTGTTTTTGGTTGCGTACCCATACAAATTTTCGAGTTTGCTATCTCACAGCATATCTTATTCATTTTCAGATAAGCTATCCAAAATTTTACACTGTGGGATAGGATATCTGATATATGCGAAAGTGAAATCCAGGAGTCAATAACAACGCCCTTTTGGGAGTTTCATTGGTTTGGGGAGAAGTGGAACTGTGGGGCCATATCAACCCTAAAACAATTTGTTTTGAAAATTAGAGCCGGTGAGTATTTGCTAGGGGTGCAACGGTCCGGTCCGGTCTTTAATGAACTTTGGAGACCGAACTGATTAAATTAATGCGGTCTGGTCCGGTCCAATCCAGAAGTTTTCCATCTGTGGACTGGATCGTTCATGAACCGATCTGGTCCGGTCTGGTCTATTTAGACCATAATAATTTAAAATTAAAATCTTAATCTTAATATGTTAAATTTGAAGGAAGAATTTTGGAAAGTTTTGCCAAGTGGCATTTCTAGGTTGCCAAGTGGCATGATATATGAACATTATATTTGAAATTTTTTGAATTTATTTCTATTTTAAGTAATTAAGTTTACCAAGGTGAGTTTGTATATAAAAGTTGTTATCATTTTTCAAGTTTAGTAGTCTTTTTATCTTCTTTTAGTCTTTTGACGTTTCTCATTCTTTTAGTGGTTGAGTTCACCGTTTTATTGGTTGATATTTATTGTTTCTTATTTTTCAAGTTTATCTCACATTTATATGCAACCGTTTGACATTCTGAAGAGGTCTTAATTATTAAGAGCTTCTAGACCATTCGTTTCACGTTTGAAGTATAAATACATGTAAAATTACATTATTATAAATTATAAACTATTGTGTTCAACTAATGTTTTGAATTTTAAGTTTACCAAGGTGAGTTTGTATATAAAAGTTGTTATCATTTTTCAAGTTTAGTAGTCTTTTTATCTTCTTTTAGTCTTTTGACGTTTCTCATTCTTTTAGTGGTTGAGTTCACCGTTTTATTGGTTGATATTTATTGTTTCTTCTTTTTCAAGTTTATCTCACATTTATATGCAACCGTTTGACATTCTGAAGAGGTCTTAGTTATTAAGAGCTTCTAGACCATTCGTTTCACGTTTGAAGTATAAATACATGTAAAATTACATTATTATAAATTATAAATTATAAACTATTGTGTTCAACTAATGTTTTGAATTTTCAGATTATCATTTTTTTTAATTGCTAATGTTGTGTAGTTGATATGTTTTGCAGGATATGTTACTAAAACCTCATTAGAATTGGCATTATTTACATTATTGCATTGTGTGCCATATATCTTGCTCGGTGTGCACCGGGTGTGTGTTTGGAGTGCTTTTGTTACATGGCCGAAGCAAAGATAGGTTCTGGGGTTGTGGCAGCTTTGCGGAGTTTGATTATTGCTTCTTAGTATTTCACTATTTCTATTCTTCTCTCTTGAACTTCTTACTAGGATTGTTTTTTATATTTTTTATTTTACAATTTACCAATTCAAATGAGAATTTAGTTTTACACCGTTACTATTTTGCATTTCCTTAAGTCTCTTTTGAATGGGACTTTAGTTTATTTTTGAGCCTAATCATTCTTTAATGAACTTGATTTTACCTACTATTTTGTTTTTGGCAGCTATTTATCGTTCACCATTTTGATTTTACCTACTATTACTTTTTCTTTTTGCTGATTTAGTTATTAATTTTGAGTGCCTTGCAGCCTATTAATTTTATTGATTGGTCTAATTATTGGGGATTTTGTTGTTGGTGTTTTAAGTGGAGGTTCTTCTCAAACTAACAATCAAAAGTGAGTGATTGAAGAATACGTTGAACATGTAGCTGAAGAATGCACGAAGACAAATAATACCAAAGTGATTAAATTGTACAAATAGCTTAGGATTTTGAAGATTTAAACTATCATGGATCTTTTATTAATTTTATATTGATTTTTTTAGTTTATTTGTGGAATGTTTAGCTGGTTGGAGCATATGAAGCTAGCTAATTACTTGTGTATTGAAATTCAAAGAAATGTTAATTAAACTAACAGTGAACAAAAAATGCAAGTATCAGTTCTATATTGAAAGAAATATTCCAAGCGCATATCAACATTTCCAAGTGCTTGATACAAGAGGAACAAATATCCAATATGTCTCGAGTGCAACTTTATGGAATTGTCAGTATCCGAAGAAAAGATTTAGGTAGTTAGTTGTTTTAGGAATATAAATTTAAATAAATAGAATTTTTATAAAAAATATATTATTATAAGTTCAAGACTGTTGAAATGAGAACGGGTGTATTGGGACCTTTATCAAAAATATAATTTCAAAAGTTTAATGCATTTATTGGAAAATGTTTTAAATTTTTATTTTCAGTTCAAGACTCGCTGAGTTTAAAAAAAAAAAAAAAAACCTTCTCATGCAAGAGTTTTAATTGTTTGTTTTTTCAATCTGTATGTTTTTAATAGTATAAATACAATTCATTTAGCAATGGATTTATATTGCGTGCCATGGACACTTGCCATAATGCAACAGTAAGTTAGTCAAACGCATTTTTCTGGGAAAATATAGAAAATTCGAAACTTTCAAAACAATAAAATAATAACGGTATCTGTTCAAATGTTGATGAACTATGTATGGATGCATAGGTTGGAGAGAAAAAAAAAATTTAATGCATGAATCTTTGTAGTGTTTTATTTATGGGATTGAAATTTTGTGCGATATATTTTTATTTAATATTTTTTATGCAAGTATCAGTTCTATATTGAACGAAATATTCCAAGCGCATATCAACATTTCCAAGTGCTTGATACAAGAGGAAATTTTGTTTGTAAGAATGTTTGAGGTGAAATTTTTTCACGGGATTGGAGTCATTATAAAGATAATTTTGATTATTTTTAAATTTGGGGATGATAGTTGTTTAACCATATCTTAGTTTCTGGAAAAATTTAGTTACATGGATGATGTGATACAATTCATTCATAATATTTTCAATATTTATGGTTTTTAAGAAATTTAAGCATTTTAATTTTTTAAATAATGACAACTAACTATGATTTTCTTCTCTCACAATATGATAAATGAATGAAAAGAGTGTAGAATATTGTTTAGAAAAATATTTATGTTTTGATCATAACGGATAAAAGTGTATGAAATATTTATAAATAATCGTCACCAAACGATTATATCCCGTGCATCGCACGGGTAAATATACTAGTCAAATATATTCAAATTGGAGAAACTTCAGCTCCACTTTGTCCGCCCATTTCTCCCGCCTAAAACTATCTAATGACAAGCATTGGATAGACTAATCTGAACCATCCATTTATTAAAGCTATGAAAAGATCTCAACCGTTCATTTTGTTACTCAAAGATCTCTTCTTCTCTTTCTCATTCATTCTCGATTCTTCTTTTTCTCTTTTCTCTGATTCTCACCCTCCTC
This sequence comes from Crotalaria pallida, assembly GCA_037953625.1. Lineage (NCBI taxonomy): Eukaryota > Viridiplantae > Streptophyta > Magnoliopsida > Fabales > Fabaceae > Crotalaria > Crotalaria pallida. The sequence goes on from CM075653.1 coordinate 89,795,498, forward strand.
CTCTCCAGATTTGTGATTCACTCTCTCCTTCTCTTTCTATTCTTCATTCTCATCTTCGGTTCTACTCTTTCTCTTCTGTTTCCCTTCCTTCTTTCACATCTACACATCTTGGTTTCTCGGTATCTCTTCTTTTCTCTTTTTCTTCATTCTTCAATCTCTCATTTGCTTCACCTTTCTTATCAATTTTCTAACCTTCCTTGATAATTTGAAGGGCTTACAGCACTTTGCGGTGACGATGGCGGTGACGATGACGGTGATGATGGCGGTGGCTGAGGCTTACAGCACTTCAGAAGGGAAAATGATTTTTTTCCTTTGGTTTTTCATGTGCTTTTGAAGGTTGAAGCTAGGGGTGTAAGTGGTCCGGTCCGAGACCGCGAGACCGCTTGGGCCGAACCGAAAAATGCAGTCTGGTCCGGTCCGATCCAAAAAAATTCAGACCGTTCTAGAACGGTCCGGTCCACGGTCCCAGATAATTTTAGACCGCTGGGACCGGACGAGACCGATAGGACTAATAATTAAAAAAAAAAATAAAAAATAAAAAACCTACTGTACATTCAGATCTAAAATCCAAATCCCTAATCTAAAATTTAAAATCCCTAATCTAAGACCCTCACAGACCACAGTCTCACGCACACAGCCACACCCACAGCCCGTCCTCCTCTCACTTCCGCCAGACCGCCGCCTTCAGCCGGCCGCCTCTCACTTCCGCCCCGTCCTCCCCTCTTCCCTTCTCCGTGCTTCTCCGTCGCAGACGCAGAGCCTCGCCGTCGCATCTCCTTCGGCCGTCGCATCTCCAAGATCTCCGTCGGCCGTCGCATCTCCTTCCTTCCCTTCGAGTCTTCTCCAGGTTAGCATCCTTCCCCTCCCTTCGAGTCTTCTCCGGTTGCTGTTTTGTTCTGTTTTTTTTTTTTTTTTTTTTTTTTTTTTTTTAAATTCCAATAATTAACTGTGAAGCCTTAGATTTAATTTTAGACCCTTAGTCCCTTACCCTAAGTTAAAGCAGAAACACTTGGATGAACTATGGTCTCAGGTTGTTAGACTCAGAACTGAGAACCACAACCTTATTGACAAACTGAACCATATGTCTGAGTCACATGACAAAGTTGTTCAAGAAAATGCACGCCTTAAAGAAGAATCTTCCGATCTTCGCCAAATGATAGCAGACATGCAAATTGGTAACTCTTTTGCTTGCACATTCAGAGATTTTGATGAGGAGGTTCCAATTAACACATCTCAACTCAGAGCTGAATCATCAAACCAATCAAACTCTTCTTTGGACTTGATTAACTAAATGAGGCTATATATTTTCCATTATAAAGAAGACATTACTCTATAGTCCTTATTTTACTTTATAATAATATATATGATATATGCTTTATAATAATTAAATAAGGCGTCACATTTAATTTTATGACGGTTGTTGTTGTCTTGTGATGTAGTCCTTAGTTGTGATGTAGGATTGTAGTCCCTTTTTTTTTTCGAAGCTGCTGATGTTGGTTGTCCGGATGCTGGATTGTTGGTTGTGCAATGTGAATGACATTCTAGTATTATAGTAATATGCAAGTTTGCATTTGATAGTTAATACTGCATTTTAGTGTGCAGTACTTAATGTGCAAGTTTGCATTTGATAGTTAATACTGCATTTTAGTGTGCAGTACGTAATATTACATATGTTTGCTTGATTTTAAAGAAAAAAAAAAGGAAAGAAATGCGAAATAGACCGGACCGGACCGGACCCTTCATGAACGGTCCGGTCCGGTCCGGTCTTTGAGGATAAATAATGTTGGGACCGAACCGGACCGAACCATACTAAATGGAACGGTCCGGTCCGTAATATGGCTCATAGACCGGACCGGACCGGACCGTTACACCCCTAGTTGAAGCATAGTAGAGAAAGGTGAGGGATTATATGTTGGCTACTCCATTTTTTTTATATATGGATCTGTTTTTTATTTTTATATTTGTTCTTATGAATTTACACTAAGGACTAAGTAGATTGAGGCCTCACTACCATTCGTTCGTAATAATAAGAAAATTTTGTAATGCATGCCAACTGCTCGACATAATGCCCCTACGATTTTGAAAGGTAGTGTACTCTTTCCTTTTCCATTTCAGATTTCAAACAAAAGTATTATCCTTAATTTTTATTTTGTTCTAATGAACTTAGCCTGTAGTTATTGTCCCATTCTGAGTTGTAATTTTTATTTTGTGGCAAATAAGTGATATATATTAGTTCATATGTATAACAAACTCATATAGTAATAGCTGTCTTTTTTTATTACTCCCTGGAATTCCTAAACGATTTATTGTCTTTTTGGCATGTAGGGATTAGTATTACTTTGCTTCTTTAGGTTTTTTTTTTTAATTTCTATTCCTATTTATATATAGCTTTTAGTGTGTAACTAAATATTAATTTTATTTTTGGCAATTCTACTCTTACTCTCATTATTGTGGAAACATGTAGAAAATAATTGGTATGGCAATGAATTTTTGTTGTTTTAATTTATATGGGTTTTTATGGTAGATTAGGACTCATTTTATTAGGAAAGCTCATAAGAGTATTGTTTTTTTTTTTTTTGTTTGTAGATTGAGTTCCTTCATGTTGATTCTTCATATAATTTTATTTTATCCTTCCGTCCACAAAAACCAACCGACACCGGCCCGTGCGCACAGGCATAGGTACTAGAAATTTTGGCAATACTTCTCATTTGACATTTTTTTAGTTGTAAAAATTTCTAAAAGAATGGGATGTTAAGATTATCCTTGACATATTGACAAAAGAACCTCTTGAGAAAAAGCATCTTATTTCGTTGGACATGTTTGTTACTTTTAGTTTAGACAATTGTAATTGGTTGCTGTTATAGGGAAAACAATTCTTATATTTAATTTCATTTTAATTTTATATTACATCTTATATTTCCTTACTCAATTTTTTAATGCCAACAACTTATATGTGAAATTATGGTTACTCTTGCAGCTGCATATGTTGATGCTATTGTGCAAACAGTCAGGCTTGCAAGCTAAGCTCTTTCCATAGAGCAAAGGCAAGTGACTTCAATTGTGTTGTTCTTTTGATACTTTATATTTAAATAGTAATGTCTACTCAATTTGAAGTTATTACAGAATCACTTTTGTATAAGAAATTAGAGTAGTTTTTCAGTGGTAATGTTGTTGCCATGTGAAGTGAGGTTGCAAATGTTAGCAATTATAATTTCTAAACCCGATATGCTCAATTTAAAGGTTATGAAATCTAGCCTATTATTAACCAGTTACATGAAAAGAATAGGCTATCTGTATTTTTTTAAGTGAATGGTTATTTATTCTTTGAGTATTGATTTGAAATAGCTTTACCTGTGGTGGAGATTTTTTGATCTTTTGAATGATTTGGCTGTGAGTTGTTTAAATATTGACATATGAGTTTCTTTGGATGTGAGATTGTGTTAGTTTGGTTTTGAAATAAGGTTGAGTTTGTCTATGCAATAAACTAAGTGCAGTTTTGAAGGGTACTGTTTTAATTTGGACAGAGATAGGCTTGGTTTGAAATTGAGAAAAAGACCTAGAACTATATAAGTCAGTCAGAACTCAGAAATTCTATTAGACTTCAACTGATAAGAAATTAAGAAGGTCTATGACCATACAGTTTGTATAAGTTTGGAAAATATGCAAGACGATTCTTTTTGATCTGCTTAGTGCTAAGTAGTTAAGAGCACATTTAGAGCAAAGTAACAATTTGCAGGAGCTGAAATCAAAACATTTGGAGCAAAGCAACAAATTGCAAATTTTTTAAAGTGTGTATTGTATGGAGGTTGAAGATGCATGATTGAGTAAACGTATCAATTAAGTATCAAGAATAGTAGTTTTTATCATTTGTCCATTAATAAATTCAATCCTCTTTGGTGTTAAAATTGTTATGTCATTACTAGACTTGGTTTTCAAGAACTATAGTTCAAGTGACAGTTTTCATGTCGTAACTTTCTTAAATTCTTTATTGACTCTTGCTTTTTAAATTCAAAATACAAATCCTTGATTTCAGCCAAATATGTTAGTTTGACTTCACCATAACTACTATATAATGAAAATTATTCAATTTTTATATGAGGGCGGGTTTGGGAGTGGGGGTGGGGCAGGTACTCACAACACCATACCCGCCCCACACCCATTTTTTTAAAAGCAGGTTTGCGTTTCAGGTTTCCACAAACCCAACCACAACGGATTTTCCCCACCAAATCAGGTAGGTTTCGAGCGGGTACCTGCGGGTGTGGGTTTAATTGCCATCCCTAATTTACACACTCCTATTTCTTGGAATACTCAAAAACTACATCTACAAGACTACAACCATCGGATCCTCTTTCTATGTATAGTATGCCCAAAACTGAAAATTCTAAATTGCTGTTCCTCTTACAGCAAGAAACATCTAGTACCTCTAGATAGAGAAAACACGAATGCTGGATTTTGCTTCTACTACCTAAACCTAAACCTAAAATTTCCGGGCCTATCACCACCACATGTTATGATTAGAAAGTCTGATTAGCCGGAATGTTATGGCGCAAACAAGAATACAAGAGAGAGAAAAGCAAAGAACAAACAGATCAACGTTGTTCGGTACATATGAACACCGTGAACAGGTTGATGAGATTTTCGATCTCCGTTTGAGAAAAATTGCGATTGTAAATTTAATAAAGTATAAAGAAATTTCAGAAGCAGGCAGGCAGAGGGAGATAACGATAATGTAGAAAGAGAGTGAGAGAGTAAAAAGGAGAAAATGGAAGAAGAGAAACTCACCGGAGAACGGAGAGAGAAGGTTAGGGCACGGAGGAAGGGAGGGAGAGTTGAATGGAGCTTACTGTGGCAATGAATGTGACGGGAAGCAGCAAAATGATGATGCTTCTTTCCTGGAGGGAAAAAGTGAAAAATTGAGTGGAAGTTGAGTGGGTGGAGGAGTTGTGGGGTGTGGGGTTTGTGAAATGAAAAAGGAGAAAGGGGGGTTTGTGAATGTGTAAGGGCAAAGTGAACATTTCCATTTTAAAATGGGGTTTGGGGATAAAATATGGGGGCTTGGAACTAAATCTCATCACCAAGCCCAACCCTGGTGGCCCAATATTTTTTCACTTTTTCCCTCCAGGAAAGAAGCATCATCATTTTGCTGCTTCCCGTCACATTCATTGCCACAGTAAGCTCCATTCAACTCTCCCTCCCTTCCTCCGTGCCCTAACCTTCTCTCTCCGTTCTCCGGTGAGTTTCTCTTCTTCCATTTTCTCCTTTTTACTCTCTCACTCTCTTTCTACATTATCGTTATCTCCCTCTGCCTGCCTGCTTCTGAAATTTCTTTACACTTTATTAAATTTACAATCGCAATTTTTCTCAAACGGAGATCGAAAATCTCATCAACCTGTTCACGGTGTTCATATGTACCGAACAACGTTGATCTGTTTGTTCTTTGCTTTTCTCTCTCTTGTATTCTTGTTTGCGCCATAACATTCCGGCTAATCAGACTTTCTAATCATAACATGTGGTGATAGGCCCGGAAATTTTAGGTTTAGGTAGTAGAAGCAAAATCCAGCATTCGTGTTTTCTCTATCTAGAGGTACTAGATGTTTCTTGCTGTAAGAGGAACAGCAATTTAGAATTTTCAGTTTTGGGCATACTATACATAGAAAGAGGATCCGATGGTTGTAGTCTTGTAGATGTAGTTTTTGAGTATTCCAAGAAATAGGAGTGTGTAAATTAGGGATGGCAATTAAACCCACACCCGCAGGTACCCGCTCGAAACCTACCTGATTTGGTGGGGAAAATCCGTTGTGGTTGGGTTTGTGGAAACCTGAAACGCAAACCTGCTTTTAAAAAAATGGGTGTGGGGCGGGTCTGGTGTTGTGAGTACCTGCCCCACCCCCACTCCCAAACCCGCCCTCATATAAAAATTGAATAATTTTCATTATATAGTAGTTATGGTGAAGTCAGACTAACATATTTGGCTGAAATCATGATTTTATTTCAAGTTTTTATATATTTTTTAAATTTGATGTTTATTATTATATATTAGTTGGATTATAATGTATTTCATATGTGATTATTGATTAATACAATGAAAGATAATTTTAAGAAATAATTGGATTGGTTATCCGCGGGTTTCCCGAACCTTATGGGTTTGGGTTTCACTTTTTCATATCCACTCTTCTTAAATCCGCACCCGAACCCACCCCGCTTTTAATGGGTGCGGGGTTGGTATAGATGAAACCCGACCCATTGCCATGCCTAGACTGTAAATGCACATTGTAATTAGGATGTGGACATTTCTTATAAGTTGTACACATGCGCACTCTCAAACACTCGTTCTCTATATCTTCTTTAGCCGATCATGTTGTAATGGAATCTGTTTTATCTGTTTGTTGATTTTAAGCACTTTAGTTGTGAATTATGAATTGAATCACTCATGTTATGTAGAAAATAAATTAGTTTTGCACAGAACACCTTGATTGAAATTCTTCGGAAACTTGCAGGTTGTGTGTTAATTTTAGTTCTCTAGATAGGAAGTTTGTTCAACTGTCTCTTTGTTAGCGTCAGCTATGCTACCCACTGGAGCAAAAGAGGCCCAATTACGTGAGAGCAACAGTCAAAAGGTCCACCCTCAACCTATGGAAGAGGCCATGAGTCAGAATCCAGAAGCTGTGGAAACCCTAATATCTAAAGTTTTTGCAAATATCTCTTCCCTTAAGTCAGCTTATATCCAGCTGCAAGCTGCTCATACTCCCTATGACCCTGATAAAATCCAAACTGCTGATAAACTTGTTATTGGTGAGCTGAAAAATCTGTCCGAACTCAAGCATTTCTACAGGGAAAACAACCCAAAACCAGTCTGTGTGTCTCCCCAGGACTCACGTTTAGCTGCAGAAATTCAAGAACAACAGAGCCTCCTGAAGACATACGAGGTCATGGTAAAGAAATTCCAATCTGAAATCCAGAATAAAGATTCAGAGATCCATCAATTGCAGCAGCTGATTGAGGAGGCTAACCAGAAGCGGTCTAAACTTGAGAAAAATCTGAAGCTCAGAGGTTTGTCTACCAAAGAATCAGAAGATGGAAATGGATTTTTCCCTGTTGATCTAACTCCTGATCTCTTTACCTCTGCCGTGGAAGCTGCGTCAAAAGCTATTCATGATTTTTCTAAACCTCTGATCAACATGATGAAAGCAGCTGGGTGGGACCTTGATTCTGCTGCCAACTCAATTGAGCCTGATGTTGTTTATGCAAAGAGAGCTCATAAAAAATATGCATTTGAGTCTTACATATGCCAAAGAATGTTCAGTGGCTTTGAGCAGGAAAGCTTCTCTGTCAAATCAGACAATATTACAGTCGCCAAAGAGAGCTTCTTCCACCAGTTTCTTGCTTTAAAGGAGATGGATCCCTTGGACATGCTAGGACAAAATCCAGATTCCGTTTTTGGGAAATTTTGCAGGAGCAAATACCTAGTGGTGGTTCATCCGAAGATGGAAGCCTCATTCTTCGGAAACTTAGATCAAAGAAATTATGTTACAAGTGGAGGTCATCCAAGAACTCCTTTTTACCAGGCATTTCTAAAGCTGGCGAAGTCAATATGGCTTTTACACAGGCTGGCTTATTCTTTTGAGCCAAATGTCAAGGTATTTCAAGTTAAAGGAGGGAGCGAGTTCTCCGATGTTTATATGGAAAGCGTGGTCAATAATTTGGTAATGGATGACAATGACGAAAAACCTAAAGTTGGTTTAATGGTTATGCCTGGATTTTGGATAGGGGGAAGTGTGATTCAGAGTAAAGTCTATCTCTCTGGTATGAAGGTTGCTGAATGATTCCTTAATAGAGGCATGACTTTCAGTAAATGCTTACGTGGGTTGGTGGTTTTATTTGGTTTGTTTGAATTGTCATTTTATTATCTTGTAAGATAATGCTGTTGTCTGTAATTGTCGAGATCCTTTTTAGTGGTTGTATGTGTTTAATGTCCTTGTTTACTGTCAAGTCCCTTATTGTAATGTGTAAACATACTGCACCTCAATAGTGTGTTACTGTGTTTGCAGTAGAGATGGGAAGGTATGTTTAAGTCTTCCTTTTTTTGTGCGAATTCTGTGTTTTTGGTTGCGTACCCATACAAATTTTCGAGTTTGCTATCTCACAGCATATCTTATTCATTTTCAGATAAGCTATCCAAAATTTACACTGTGGGATAGGATATCTGATATATGCGAAAGTGAAATCCAGGAGTCAATAACAACGCCCTTTTGGGAGTTTCATTGGTTTGGGGAGAAGTGGAACTGTGGGGCCATATCAACCCTAAAACAATTTGTTTTGAAAATTAGAGCCGGTGAGTATTTGCTAGGGGTGCAACGGTCCGGTCCGGTCTTTAATGAACTTTGGAGACCGAACTGATTAAATTAATGCGGTCTGGTCCGGTCCAATCCAGAAGTTTTCCATATGTGGACTGGATCGTTCATGAACCGATCTGGTCCGGTCTGGTCTATTTAGACCATAATAATTTAAAATTAAAATCTTAATCTTAATATGTTAAATTTGAAGGAAGAATTTTGGAAAGTTTTGCCAAGTGGCATTTCTAGGTTGCCAAGTGGCATGATATATGAACATTATATTTGAAATTTTTTGAATTTATTTCTATTTTAAGTAATTAAGTTTACCAAGGTGAGTTTGTATATAAAAGTTGTTATCATTTTTCAAGTTTAGTAATCTTTTTATCTTCTTTTAGTCTTTTGACGTTTCTCATTCTTTTAGTGGTTGAGTTCACCGTTTTATTGGTTGATATTTATTGTTTCTTCTTTTTCAAGTTTATCTCACATTTATATGCAACCGTTTGACATTCTGAAGAGGTCTTAATTATTAAGAGCTTCTAGACCATTCGTTTCACGTTTGAAGTATAAATACATGTAAAATTACATTATTATAAATTATAAATTATAAACTATTGTGTTCAACTAATGTTTTGAATTTTAAGTTTACCAAGGTGAGTTTGTATATAAAAGTTGTTATCATTTTTCAAGTTTAGTAGTCTTTTTATCTTCTTTTAGTCTTTTGACGTTTCTCATTCTTTTAGTGGTTGAGTTCACCGTTTTATTGGTTGATATTTATTGTTTCTTCTTTTTCAAGTTTATCTCACATTTATATGCAACCGTTTGACATTCTGAAGAGGTCTTAGTTATTAAGAGCTTCTAGACCATTCGTTTCACGTTTGAAGTATAAATACATGTAAAATTACATTATTATAAATTATAAATTATAAACTATTGTGTTCAACTAATGTTTTGAATTTTCAGATTATCATTTTTTTTAATTGCTAATGTTGTGTGGTTGATATGTTTTGCAGGATATGTTACTAAAACCTCATTAGAATTGGCATTATTAACATTATTGCATTGTGTGCCATATATCTTGCTCGGTGTGCACCGGGTGTGTGTTTGGAGTGCTTTTGTTACATGGCCTAAGCAAAGATAGGTTCTGGGGCTGTGGCAGCTTTGCGGAGTTTGATTATTGCTTCTTAGTATTTCACTATTTCTATTCTTCTCTCTTGAACTTCTTACTAGGATTGTTTTTTTATTTTTTATTTTACAATTTACCAATTCAAATGAGAATTTAGTTTTACACCGTTACTTTTTTGCATTTCCTCAAGTCTCTTTTGAATGGGACTTTAGTTTATTTTTGAGCCTAATCATTCTTTAATGAACTTGATTTTACCTACTATTTTGTTTTTGGCAGCTATTTATCGTTCACCATTTTGATTTTACCTACTATTACTTTTTCTTTTTGCTGATTTAGTTATTAATTTTGAGTGCCTTGCTGCCTATTAATTTTATTGATTGGTCTAATTATTGGGGATTTTGTTGTTGGTGTTTTAAGTGGAGGTTCTTCTCAAACTAACAATCAAAAGTGAGTGATTGAAGAATACGTTGAACATGTAGCTGAAGAATGCACGAAGACAAATAATACCAAAGTGATTAAATTGTACAAATAGCTTAGGATTTTGAAGATTTAAACTATCATGGATCTTTTATTAATTTTATATTGATTTTTTTAGTTTATTTGTGAAATGTTTAGCTGGTTGGAACATATGAAGCCAGCTAATTAGTTGTGTATTGAAATTCAAAGAAATGTTAATTAAACTAACAGTGAACAAAAAATGCAAGTATCAGTTCTATATTGAAAGAAATATTCCAAGCGCATATCAACATTTCCAAGTGCTTGATACAAGAGGAACAAATATCCAATATGTCTCGAGTGCAACTTCATGGAATGGTCAGTATCCGAAGAAAAGATTTAGGTAGTTAGTTGTTTTAGGAATATAAATTTAAATAAATAGAATTTTTATAAAAAAATATATTTTTATAAGTTCAAGACTGTTGGAATGAGAACGGGTGTATTGGGACCTTTATCAAAAATATAATTTCAAAAGTTTAATGCATTTATTGGAAAATGTTTTAAATTTTTATTTTCAGTTCAAGACTCGCTGAGTTTAAAAAAAAAAAAAACCTTCTCATGCAAGAGTTTTAATTGTTTGTTTTTTCAAATCTGTATGTTTTTAATAGTATAAATACAATTCATTTAGCAATGGATTTATATTGCGTGCCATAGACACTTGCCATAATGCAACAGTAAGTTAGTCAAACGCATTTTTCTGGAAAAATATAGAAAATTCAAAACTTTCAAAACAATAAAATAATAACGGTATCTGTTCAAATGTTGATGAACTATGTATGGATGCATAGGTTGGAGAGAAAAAAAATTTAATGCATGAATCTTTGTAGTGTTTTATTTATGGGATTGAAATTTTGTGCGATATATTTTTATTTAATATTTTTTATGCAAGTATCAGTTCTATATTGAACGAAATATTCCAAGCGCATATCAACATTTCCAAGTGCTTGATACAAGAGGAAATTTTGTTTGTAAGAATGTTTGAGGTGAAATTTTTTCACGGGATTGGAGTCATTATAAAGATAATTTTGATTATTTTTAAATTTGGGGATGATAGTTGTTTAACCATATCTTAGTTTCTGGAAAAATTTAGTTACATGGATGATGTGATACAATTCATTCATAATATTTTCAATATTTATGGTTTTTAAGAAATTTAAGCATTTTAATTTTTTAAATAATGACAACTAACTATGATTTTCTTCTCTCACAATATGATAAATGAATGAAAAGAGTGTAGAATATTGTTTAGAAAAATATTTATGTTTTGATCATAACGGATAAAAGTGTATGAAATATTTATAAATAATCGTCACCAAACGATTATATCCCGTGCATCGCACGGGTAAATATACTAGTCAAATATATTCAAATTGGAGAAACTTCAGCTCCACTTTGTCCGCCCATTTCTCCCGCCTAAAACTATCTAATGACAAGCATTGGATAGACTAATCTGAACCATCCATTTATTAAAGCTATGAAAAGATCTCAACCGTTCATTTTGTTACTCAAAGATCTCTTCTTCTCTTTCTCATTCATTCTCGATTCTTCTTTTTCTCTTTTCTCTGATTCTCACCCTCCTCCTCTCCAGATTTGTGATTCACTCTCTCCTTCTCTTTCTATTCTTCATTCTCATCTTCGGTTCTACTCTTTCTCTTCTGTTTCCCTTCCTTCTTTCACATCTACACATCTTGGTTTCTCGGTATCTCTTCTTTTCTCTTTTTCTTCATTCTTCAATCTCTCATTTGCTTCACCTTTCTTATCAATTTTCTAACCTTCCTTGATAATTTGAAGGGCTTACAGCACTTTGCGGTGACGATGGCGGTGACGATGACGGTGATGATGGCGGTGGCTGAGGCTTACAGCACTTCAGAAGGGAAAATGATTTTTTTCCTTTGGTTTTTCATGTGCTTTTGAAGGTTGAAGCTAGGGGTGTAAGTGGTCCGGTCCGAGACCGCGAGACCGCTTGGGCCGAACCGAAAAATGCAGTCTGGTCCGGTCCGATCCAAAAAAATTCAGACCGTTCTAGAACGGTCCGGTCCACGGTCCCAGATAATTTTAGACCGCTGGGACCGGACGAGACCGATAGGACTAATAATTAAAAAAAAATAAAAAATAAAAAACCTACTGTAGATTCAGATCTAAAATCCAAATCCCTAATCTAAAATTTAAAATCCCTAATCTAAGACCCTCACAGACCACAGTCTCACGCACACAGCCACACCCACAGCCCGTCCTCCTCTCACTTCCGCCAGACCGCCGCCTTCAGCCGGCCGCCTCTCACTTCCGCCCCGTCCTCCCCTCTTCCCTTCTCCGTGCTTCTCCGTCGCAGACGCAGAGCCTCGCCGTCGCATCTCCTTCGGCCGTCGCATCTCCAAGATCTCCGTCGGCCGTCGCATCTCCTTCCTTCCCTTCGAGTGTTCTCCAGGTTAGCATCCTTCCCCTCCCTTCGAGTCTTCTCCGGTTGCTGTTTTGTTCTGTTTTTTTTTTTTTTTAAATTCCAATAATTAACTGTGAAGCCTTAGATTTAATTTTAGACCCTTAGTCCCTTACCCTAAGTTAAAGCAGAAACACTTGGATGAACTATGGTCTCAGGTTGTTAGACTCAGAACTGAGAACCACAACCTTATTGACAAACTGAACCATATGTCTGAGTCACATGACAAAGTTGTTCAAGAAAATGCACGCCTTAAAGAAGAATCTTCCGATCTTCGCCAAATGATAGCAGACATGCAAATTGGTAACTCTTTTGCTTGCACATTCAGAGATTTTGATGAGGAGGTTCCAATTAACACATCTCAACTCAGAGCTGAATCATCAAACCAATCAAACTCTTCTTTGGACTTGATTAACTAAATGAGGCTATATATTTTCCATTATAAAGAAGACATTACTCTATAGTCCTTATTTTACTTTATAATAATATATATGATATATGCTTTATAATAATTAAATAAGGCGTCACATTTAATTTTATGACGGTTGTTGTTGTCTTGTGATGTAGTCCTTAGTTGTGATGTAGGATTGTAGTCCCTTTTTTTTTTCGAAGCTGCTGATGTTGGTTGTCCGGATGCTGGATTGTTGGTTGTGCAATGTGAATGACATTCTAGTATTATAGTAATATGCAAGTTTGCATTTGATAGTTAATACTGCATTTTAGTGTGCAGTACTTAATGTGCAAGTTTGCATTTGATAGTTAATACTGCATTTTAGTGTGCAGTACGTAATATTACATATGTTTGCTTGATTTTAAAGAAAAAAAAAAGGAAAGAAATGCAAAATAGACCGGACCGGACCGGACCGGACCATTCATGAACGGTCCGGTCCGGTCCGGTCTTTGAGGATAAATAATGTTGGGACCGAACCGAACCGAACCATACTAAATTGAACGGTCCGGTCCGTAATATGGCTCATAGACCGGACCGGACCGGACCGTTACACCCCTAGTTGAAGCATAGTAGAGAAAGGTGAGGGATTATATGTTGGCTACTCCATTTTTTTTATATATGGATCTGTTTTTTATTTTTATATTTGTTCTTATGAATTTACACTAAGGACTAAGTAGATTGAGGCCTCACTACCATTCGTTTGTAATAATAAGAAAATTTTGTAATGCATGCCAACTGCTCGACATAATGCCCCTACGATTTTGAAAGGTAGTGTACTCTTTCCTTTTCCATTTCAGATTTCAAACAAAAGTATTATCCTTAATTTTTATTTTGTTCTAATGAACTTAGCCTGTAGTTATTGTCCCATTCTGAGTTGTAATTTTTATTTTGTGGCAAATAAGTGATATATATTAGTTCATATGTATAACAAACTCATATAGTAATAGCTGTCTTTTTTTATTACTCCCTGGAATTCCTAAACGATTTATTGTCTTTTTGGCATGTAGGGATTAGTATTACTTTGCTTCTTTAGGTTTTTTTTTTTTTAATTTCTATTCCTATTTATATATAGCTTTTAGTGTGTAACTAAATATTAATTTTATTTTTGGCAATTCTACTCTTACTCTCATTATTGTGGAAACAAGTAGAAAATAATTGGTATGGCAATGAATTTTTGTTGTTTTAATTTATATGGGTTTTTATGGTAGATTAGGACTCATTTTATTAGGAAAGCTCATAAGAGTATTGTTTTTTTTTTTTTTGGTTTGTAGATTGAGTTCCTTCATGTTGATTCTTCATATAATTTTATTTTATCCTTCCGTCCACAAAAACCAACCGACACCGGCCCGTGCGCACAGGCATAGGTACTAGAAATTTTGGCAATACTTCTCATTTGACATTTTTTTAGTTGTAAAAATTTCTAAAAGAATGGGATGTTAAGATTATCCTTGACATATTGACAAAAGAACCTCTTGAGAAAAAGCATCTTATTTCGTTGGACATGTTTGTTACTTTTAGTTTAGACAATTGTAATTGGTTGCTGTTATAGGGAAAACAATTCTTATATTTAATTTCATTTTAATTTTATATTACATCTTATATTTCCTTACTCAATTTTTTAACGCCAACAACTTATATGTGAAATTATGGTTACTCTTGCAGCTGCATATGTTGATGCTATTGTGCAAACAGTCAGGCTTGCAAGCCAAGCTCTTTCCATAGAGCAAAGGCAAGTGACTTCAATTGTGTTGTTCTTTTGATACTTTATATTTAAATAGTAATGTCTACTCAATTTGAAGTTGTTACAGAATCACTTTTGTATAAGAAATTAGAGTAGTTTTTCAGTGGTAATGTTGTTGCCATGTGAAGTGAGGTTGCAAATGTTAGCAATTATAATTTCTAAACCCGATATGCTCAATTTAAAGGTTATGAAATCTAGCCTATTATTAACCAGTTACATGAAAAGAATAGGCTATCTGTATTTTTTTAAGTGAATGGTTATTTATTCTTTGAGTATTGATTTGAAATAGCTTTACCTGTGGTGGAGATTTTTTGATCTTTTGAATGATTTGGCTGTGAGTTGTTTAAATATTGACATATGAGTTTCTTTGTCCAAGTTATTGTGATGTGAGATTGTGTTAGTTTGGTTTTGAAATAAGGTTGAGTTTGTCTATGCAATAAACTAAGTGCAGTTTTGAAGGGTACTGTTTTAATTTGGACAGAGATAGGCTTGGTTTGAAATTGAGAAAAAGACCTAGAACTATATAAGTCAGTCAGAACTCAGAAATTCTATTAGACTTCAACTGATAAGAAATTAAGAAGGTCTATGACCATACAGTTTGTATAAGTTTGGAAAATATGCAAGACGATTCTTTTTGATCTGCTTAGTGCTAAGTAGTTAAGAGCACATTTAGAGCAAAGTAACAATTTGCAGGAGCTGAAATCAAAACATTTGGAGCAAAGCAACAAATTGCAAATTTTTTAAAGTGTGTATTGTATGGAGGTTGAAGATGCATGATTGAGTAAAAGTATCAATTAAGTATCAAGAATAGTAGTTTTTATCATTTGTCCATTAATAAATTCAATCCTCTTTGGTGTTAAAATTGTTATGTCATTACTAGACTTGGTTTTCAAGAACTATAGTTCAAGTGACAGTTTTCATGTCGTAACTTTCTTAAATTCTTTATTGACTCTTGCTTTTTAAATTCAAAATACAAATCCTTGATTTCAGCCAAATATGTTAGTTTGACTTCACCATAACTACTATATAATGAAAATTATTCAATTTTTATATGAGGGCGGGTTTGGGAGTGGGGGTGGGGCAGGTACTCACAACACCAGACCCGCCTCACACCCATTTTTTTAAAAGCAGGTTTGCGTTTCAGGTTTCCACAAACCCAACCACAACGGATTTTCCCCACCAAATCAGGTAGGTTTCGAGCGGGTACCTGCGGGTGTGGGTTTAATTGCCATCCCTAATTTACACACTCCTATTTCTTGGAATACTCAAAAACTACATCTACAAGACTACAACCATCGGATCCTCTTTCTATGTATAGTATGCCCAAAACTGAAAATTCTAAATTGCTGTTCCTCTTACAGCAAGAAACATCTAGTACCTCTAGATAGAGAAAACACGAATGCTGGATTTTGCTTCTACTACCTAAACCTAAACCTAAAATTTCCGGGCCTATCACCACATGTTATGATTAGAAA
The DNA here is from genome assembly GCA_037953625.1 of Crotalaria pallida. NCBI lineage: Eukaryota > Viridiplantae > Streptophyta > Magnoliopsida > Fabales > Fabaceae > Crotalaria > Crotalaria pallida. The sequence goes on from CM075653.1 coordinate 89,811,550, forward strand.
GTCTGATTAGCCGGAATGTTATGGCGCAAACAAGAATACAAGAGAGAGAAAAGCAAAGAACAAACAGATCAACGTTGTTCGGTACATATGAACACCGTGAACAGGTTGATGAGATTTTCGATCTCCGTTTGAGAAAAATTGCGATTGTAAATTTAATAAAGTATAAAGAAATTTCAGAAGCAGGCAGACAGAGGGAGATAACGATAATGTAGAAAGAGAGTGAGAGAGTAAAAAGGAGAAAATGGAAGAAGATAAACTCACCGGAGAACGGAGAGAGAAGGTTAGGGCACGGTTGAAGGGAGGGAGAGTTGAATGGAGCTTACTGTGGCAATGAATGTGACGGGAAGCAGCAAAATGATGATGCTTCTTTCCTGGAGAGAAAAAGTGAAAAATTGAGTGGAAGTTGAGTGGGTGGAGGAGTTGTGGGGTGTGGGGTTTGTGAAATGAAAAAGGAGAAAGGGGGGTTTGTGAATGTGTAAGGGCAAAGTGAACATTTCCATTTTAAAATGGGGTTTGGGGATAAAATATGGGGGCTTGGAACTAAATCTCATCACCAAGCCCAACCCTGGTGGCCCAATATTTCTCACCAGCAGCATCAATTTTTCACTTTTTCCCTCCAGGAAAGAAGCATCATCATTTTGCTGCTTCCCGTCACATTCATTGCCACAGTAAGCTCCATTCAACTCTCCCTCCCTTCCTCCGTGCCCTAACCTTCTCTCTCCGTTCTCCGGTGAGTTTCTCTTCTTCCATTTTCTCCTTTTTACTCTCTCACTCTCTTTCTACATTATCGTTATCTCCCTCTGCCTGCCTGCTTCTGAAATTTCTTTACACTTTATTAAATTTACAATCGCAATTTTTCTCAAACGGAGATCGAAAATCTCATCAACCTGTTCACGGTGTTCATATGTACCGAACAACGTTGATCTGTTTGTTCTTTGCTTTTCTCTCTCTTGTATTCTTGTTTGCGCCATAACATTCCGGCTAATCAGACTTTCTAATCATAACATGTGGTGATAGGCCCGGAAATTTTAGGTTTAGGTTTAGGTAGTAGAAGCAAAATTCAGCATTCGTGTTTTCTCTATCTAGAGGTACTAGATGTTTCTTGCTGTAAGAGGAACAGCAATTTAGAATTTTCAGTTTTGGGCATACTATACATAGAAAGAGGATCCGATGGTTGTAGTCTTGTAGATGTAGTTTTTGAGTATTATCCGATGGTTGTAGTCTTGTAGATGTAGTTTTTGAGTATTCCAAGAAATAGGAGTGTGTAAATTAGGGATGACAATTAAACCCACACCCGCAGGTACCCGCTCGAAACCTACCTGATTTGGTGGGGAAAATCCGTTGTGGTTGGGTTTGTGGAAACCTGAAACGCAAACCTGCTTTTAAAAAAATGGGTGTGGGGCGGGTCTGGTGTTGTGAGTACCTGCCCCACCCCCACTCCCAAACCCGCCCTCATATAAAAATTGAATAATTTTCATTATATAGTAGTTATGGTGAAGTCAGACTAACATATTTGGCTGAAATCATGATTTTATTTCAAGTTTTTATATATTTTTTAAATTTGATGTTTATTATTATATATTAGTTGGATTATAATGTATTTCATATGTGATTATTGATTAATACAATGAAAGATAATTTTAAGAAATAATTGGATTGGTTATCCGCGGGTTTCCCGAACCTTATGGGTTTGGGTTTCACTTTTTCATATCCACTCTTCTTAAATCCGCACCCGAACCCACCCCGCTTTTAATGGGTGCGGGGTTGGTATAGATGAAACCCGACCCATTGCCATGCCTAGACTGTAAATGCACATTGTAATTAGGATGTGGACATTTCTTATAAGTTGTACACATGCGCACTCTCAAACACTCGTTCTCTATATCTTCTTTAGCCGATCATGTTGTAATGGAATCTGTTTTATCTGTTTGTTGATTTTAAGCACTTTAGTTGTGAATTATGAATTGAATCACTCATGTTATGTAGAAAATAAATTAGTTTTGCACAGAACACCTTGATTGAAATTCTTCGGAAACTTGCAGGTTGTGTGTTAATTTTAGTTCTCTAGATAGGAAGTTTGTTCAACTGTCTCTTTGTTAGCGTCAGCTATGCTACCCACTGGAGCAAAAGAGGCCCAATTACGTGAGAGCAACAGTCAAAAGGTCCACCCTCAACCTATGGAAGAGGCCATGAGTCAGAATCCAGAAGCTGTGGAAACCCTAATATCTAAAGTTTTTGCAAATATCTCTTCCCTTAAGTCAGCTTATATCCAGCTGCAAGCTGCTCATACTCCCTATGACCCTGATAAAATCCAAACTGCTGATAAACTTGTTATTGGTGAGCTGAAAAATCTGTCCGAACTCAAGCATTTCTACAGGGAAAACAACCCAAAACCAGTCTGTGTGTCTCCCCAGGACTCACGTTTAGCTGCAGAAATTCAAGAACAACAGAGCCTCCTGAAGACATACGAGGTCATGGTAAAGAAATTCCAATCTGAAATCCAGAATAAAGATTCAGAGATCCATCAATTGCAGCAGCTGATTGAGGAGGCTAACCAGAAGCGGTCTAAACTTGAGAAAAATCTGAAGCTCAGAGGTTTGTCTACCAAAGAATCAGAAGATGGAAATGGATTTTTCCCTGTTGATCTAACTCCTGATCTCTTTACCTCTGCCGTGGAAGCTGCGTCAAAAGCTATTCATGATTTTTCTAAACCTCTGATCAACATGATGAAAGCAGCTGGGTGGGACCTTGATTCTGCTGCCAACTCAATTGAGCCTGATGTTGTTTATGCAAAGAGAGCTCATAAAAAATATGCATTTGAGTCTTACATATGCCAAAGAATGTTCAGTGGCTTTGAGCAGGAAAGCTTCTCTGTCAAATCAGACAATATTACAGTCGCCAAAGAGAGCTTCTTCCACCAGTTTCTTGCTTTAAAGGAGATGGATCCCTTGGACATGCTAGGACAAAATCCAGATTCCGTTTTTGGGAAATTTTGCAGGAGCAAATACCTAGTGGTGGTTCATCCGAAGATGGAAGCCTCATTCTTCGGAAACTTAGATCAAAGAAATTATGTTACAAGTGGAGGTCATCCAAGAACTCCTTTTTACCAGGCATTTCTAAAGCTGGCGAAGTCAATATGGCTTTTACACAGGCTGGCTTATTCTTTTGAGCCAAATGTCAAGGTATTTCAAGTTAAAGGAGGGAGCGAGTTCTCCGATGTTTATATGGAAAGCGTGGTCAATAATTTGGTAATGGATGACAATGACGAAAAACCTAAAGTTGGTTTAATGGTTATGCCTGGATTTTGGATAGGGGGAAGTGTGATTCAGAGTAAAGTCTATCTCTCTGGTATGAAGGTTGCTGAATGATTCCTTAATAGAGGCATGACTTTCAGTAAATGCTTATGTGGGTTGGTGGTTTTATTTGGTTTGTTTGAATTGTCATTTTATTATCTTGTAAGATAATGCTGTTGTCTGTAATTGTCGAGATCCTTTTTAGTGGTTGTATGTGTTTAATGTCCTTGTTTACTGTCAAGTCCCTTATTGTAATGTGTAAACATACTGCACCTCAATAGTGTGTTACTGTGTTTGCAGTAGAGATGGGAAGGTATGTTTAAGTCTTCCTTTTTTTGTGCGAATTCTGTGTTTTTGGTTGCGTACCCATACAAATTTTCGAGTTTGCTATCTCACAGCATATCTTATTCATTTTCAGATAAGCTATCCAAAATTTTACACTGTGGGATAGGATATCTGATATATGCGAAAGTGAAATCCAGGAGTCAATAACAACGCCCTTTTGGGAGTTTCATTGGTTTGGGGAGAAGTGGAACTGTGGGGCCATATCAACCCTAAAACAATTTGTTTTGAAAATTAGAGCCGGTGAGTATTTGCTAGGGGTGCAACGGTCCGGTCCGGTCTTTAATGAACTTTGGAGACCGAACTGATTAAATTAATGCGGTCTGGTCCGGTCCAATCCAGAAGTTTTCCATATGTGGACTGGATCGTTCATGAACCGATCTGGTCCGGTCTGGTCTATTTAGACCATAATAATTTAAAATTAAAATCTTAATCTTAATATGTTAAATTTGAAGAAAGAATTTTGGAAAGTTTTGCCAAGTGACATTTCTAGGTTGCCAAGTGGCATGATATATGAACATTATATTTGAAATTTTTTGAATTTATTTCTATTTTAAGTAATTAAGTTTACCAAGGTGAGTTTGTATATAAAAGTTGTTATCATTTTTCAAGTTTAGTAGTCTTTTTATCTTCTTTTAGTCTTTTGACGTTTCCCATTCTTTTAGTGGTTGAGTTCACCGTTTTATTGGTTGATATTTATTGTTTCTTCTTTTTCAAGTTTATCTCACATTTATATGCAACCGTTTGGCATTCTGAAGAGGTCTTAGTTATTAAGAGCTTCTAGACCATTCGTTTCACGTTTGAAGTATAAATACATGTAAAATTACATTATTATAAATTATAAATTATAAACTATTGTGTTCAACTAATGTTTTGAATTTTCAGATTATCATTTTTTTAATTGCTAATGTTGTGTGGTTGATATGTTTTGCAGGATATGTTACTAAAACCTCATTAGAATTGGCATTATTTACATTATTGCATTGTGTGCCATATTTCTTGCTCGGTGTGCACCGGGTGTGTGTTTGGAGTGCTTTTGTTACATGGCCTAAGCAAAGATAGGTTCTGGGGCTGTGGCAGCTTTGCGGAGTTTGATTATTGCTTCTTAGTATTTCACTATTTCTATTCTTCTCTCTTGAACTTCTTACTAGGATTGTTTTTTTTTTTTTTATTTTACAATTTACCAATTCAAATGAGAATTTAGTTTTACACCGTTACTTTTTTGCATTTCCTCAAGTCTCTTTTGAATGGGACTTTAGTTTACTTTTGAGCCTAATCATTCTTTAATGAACTTGATTTTACCTACTATTTTGTTTTTGGCAGCTATTCATCGTTCACCATTTTGATTTTACCTACTATTACTACTTTTTCTTTTTGCTGATTTAGTTATTAATTTGCAGTGCCTTGCAGCCTATTAATTTTATTGATTGGTCTAATTATTGGGGATTTTGTTGTTGGTGTTTTAAGTGGAGGTTCTTCTCAAACTAACAATCAAAAGTGAGTGATTGAAGAATACGTTGAACATGTAGCTGAAGAATGCACGAAGACAAATAATACCAAAGTGATTAAATTGTACAAATAGCTTAGGATTTTGAAGATTTAAACTATCATGGATCTTTTATTAATTTTATATTGATTTTTTTAGTTTATTTGTGGAATGTTTAGCTGGTTGGAGCATATGAAGCCAGCTAATTAGTTGTGTATTGAAATTCAAAGAAATGTTAATTAGACTAACAGTGAACAAAAAATGCAAGTATCAGTTCTATATTGAAAGAAATATTCCAAGCGCATATCAACATTTCCAAGTGCTTGATACAAGAGGAACAAATATCCAATATGTCCCGAGTGCAACTTCATGGAATGGTCAGTATCCGAAGAAAAGATTTAGGTAGTTAGTTGTTTTAGGAATATAAATTTAAATAAATAGAATTTTTATAAAAAATATATTTTTATAAGTTCAAGACTGTTGGAATGAGAACGGGTGTATTGGGACCTTTATCAAAAATATAATTTCAAAAGTTTAATGCATTTATTGGAGAATGTTTTAAATTTTTATTTTCAGTTCAAGACTCGCTGAGTTAAAAAAAAAAAAAACCTTCTCATGCAAGAGTTTTAATTGTTTGTTTTTTCAAATCTGTATGTTTTTAATAGTATAAATACAATTCATTTAGCAATGGATTTATATTGCGTGCCATGGACACTTGCCATAATGCAACAGTAAGTTAGTCAAACGCATTTTTCTGGAAAAATATAGAAAATTCGAAACTTTCAAAACAATAAAATAATAACGGTATCAGTTCAAATGTTGATGAACTATGTATGGATGCATAGGTTGGAGAGAAAAAAAATTTAATGCATGAATCTTTGTAGTGTTTTATTTATGGGATTGAAATTTTGTGCGATATATTTTTATTTAATATTTTTTATGCAAGTATCAGTTCTATATTGAACGAAATATTCCAAGCGCATATCAACATTTCCAAGTGCTTGATACAAGAGGAAATTTTGTTTGTAAGAATGTTTGAGGTGAAATTTTTTCACGGGATTGGAGTCATTATAAAGATAATTTTGATTATTTTTAAATTTGGGGATGATAGTTGTTTAACCATATCTTAGTTTATGGAAAAATTTAGTTACATGGATGATGTGATACAATTCATTCATAATATTTTCAATATTTATGGTTTTTAAGAAATTTAAGCATTTTAATTTTTTAAATAATGACAACTAACTATGATTTTCTTCTCTCACAATATGATAAATGAATGAAAAGAGTGTAGAATATTGTTTAGAAAAATATTTATGTTTTGATCATAACGGATAAAAGTGTATGAAATATTTATAAATAATCGTCACCAAACGATTATATCCCGTGCATCGCACGGGTAAATATACTAGTCAAATATATTCAAATTGGAGAAACTTCAGCTCCACTTTGTCCGCCCATTTTTCCCGCCTAAAACTATCTAATGACAAGCATTGGATAGACTAATCTGAACCATCCATTTATTAAAGCTATGAAAAGATCTCAACCGTTCATTTTGTTACTCAAAGATCTCTTCTTCTCTTTCTCATTCATTCTCGATTCTTCTTTTTCTCTTTTCTCTGATTCTCACCCTCCTCCTCTCCAGATTTGTGATTCACTCTCTCCTTCTCTTTCTATTCTTCATTCTCATCTTCGGTTCTACTCTTTCTCTTCTGTTTCCCTTCCTTCTTTCACATCTACACATCTTGGTTTCTCGGTATCTCTTCTTTTCTCTTTTTCTTCATTCTTCAATCTCTCATTTGCTTCACCTTTCTTATCAATTTTCTAACCTTCCTTGATAATTTGAAGGGCTTACAGCACTTTGCGGTGACGATGGCGGTGACGATGACGGTGATGATGGCGATGGCTGAGGCTTACAGCACTTCAAAAGGGAAAATGATTTTTTTTCTTTGGTTTTTCATGTGTTTTTGAAGGTTGAAGCATAGTAGAGAAAGGTGAAGGATTATATGTTGGCTGCTCCATTTTTTTTATATATGGATCTGTTTTTTATTTTTATATTTGTTCTTATGAATTTACACTAAGGACTAAGTAGATTGAGGCCTCACTACCATTCGTTCGTAATAATAAGAAAATTTTGTAATGCATGCCAACTGCTCGACATAATGCCCCTACGATTTTGAAAGGTAGTGTACTCTTTCCTTTTCCATTTCAGATTTCAAACAAAAGTATTATCCTTAATTTTTATTTTGTTCTAATGAACTTAGCCTGTAGTTATTGTCCCATTCTGAGTTGTAATTTTTATTTTGTGGCAAATAAGTGATATATATTAGTTCATATGTATAACAAACTCATATAGTAATAGTTGTCTTTTTTTATTACTCCCTGGAATTCCTAAACGATTTATTGTCTTTTTGGCATGTAGGGATTAGTATTACTTTGCTTCTTTAGTTTTTTTTTTAATTTATATTCCTATTTATATATAGCTTTTAGTGTGTAACTTAATATTAATTTTATTTTTGGCAATTCTACTCTTACTCTCATTATTGTGGAAACAAGTAGAAAATAATTGGTATGACAATGAATTTTTGTTGTTTTAATTTATATGGGTTTTTATGGTAGATTAGGACTCATTTTATTAGGAAAGCTCATAAGAGTATTGTTTTTTTTTTTTTGCTTTGTAGATTGAGTTCCTTCATGTAGATTCTTCATATAATTTTATTTTATCCTTCCGTCCACAAAAACCAACCGACACCGGCCCGTGCGCACAGGCATAGGTACTAGAAATTTTTTCGATACTTCTCATTTGACATTTTTTTAGTTGTAAAAATTTCTAAAAGAATGGGATGTTAAGATTATCCTTGACATATTGACAAAAGAACCTCTTGAGAAAAAGCATCTTATTTCGTTGGACATGTTTGTTAGTTTTAGTTTAGACAATTGTAATTGGTTGCTGTTATAGGGAAAACAATTCTTATATTTAATTTCATTTTAATTTTATATTACATCTTATATTTCTTTACTCAATTTTTTAATGCCAACAACTTATATGTGAAATTATGGTTACTCTTGCAGCTGCATATGTTGATGCTATTGTGCAAACAGTCAGGCTTGCAAGCTAAGCTCTTTCCATAGAGCAAAGGCAAGTGACTTCAATTGTGTTGTTCTTTTGATACTTTATATTTAAATAGTAATGTCTACTCAATTTGAAGTTGTTACAGAATCACTTTTGTATAAGAAATTAGAGTAGTTTTTCAGTGGTAATGTTGTTGCCATGTGAAGTGAGGTTGCAAATGTTAGCAATTATAATTTCTAAACCCGATATGCTCAATTTAAAGGTTATGAAATCTAGCCTATTATTAACCAGTTACATGAAAAGAATAGGCTATCTGTATTTTTTTAAGTGAATGGTTATTTATTCTTTGAGTATTGATTTGAAATAGCTTTACCTGTGGTGGAGATTTTTTGATCTTTTGAATGATTTGGCTGTGAGTTGTTTAAATATTGACATATGAGTTTCTTTGTCCAAGTTATTGTGATGTGAGATTGTGTTAGTTTGGTTTTGAAATAAGGTTGAGTTTGTCTATGCAATAAACTAAGTGCAGTTTTGAAGGGCACTGTTTTAATTTGGACAGAGATAGGCTTGGTTTGAAATTGAGAAAAGACCTAGAACTATATAAGTTAGAACTCAGAAATTCTATTAGACTTCAACTTAAGAAATTAAGAAGGTCTATGACCATACAGTTTGTATAAGTTTGGAAAATATGCAAGACGATTCTTTTTGATCTGCTTAGTGCTAAGTAGTTAAGAGCACATTTAGAGCAAAGTAACAATTTGCAGGAGCTGAAATCAAAACATTTGGAGCAAAGCAACAAATTGCAAATTTTTTAAAGTGTGTATTGTATGGAGGTTGAAGATGCATGATTGAGTAAAAGTATCAATTAAGTATCAAGAATAGTAGTTTTTATCATTTGTCCATTAATAAATTCAATCCTCTTTGGTGTTAAAATTGTTATGTCATTACTAGACTTGGTTTTCAAGAAATATAGTTCAAGTGACAGTTTTCATGTCGTAACTTTCTTAAATTCTTTATTGACTCTTGCTTTTTAAATTCAAAATACTAATCCTTGAAAAATGTTTTGGGTTTGGAAGAATGCAATAATGGTGGTTGATGATTTCATCATAACAGTTTATTCCATTTTCTTAGCCTACTTAGTATGTGAGTGGTTAATATATTTTTCAAGAACTATGCTTTTGGATATTAGTGTTGCTTCTGTTAGGTAAGTGAGTCTCATGCTCATGCTTCTACATTCTCATGTTGTTTACATTGTGATTTTCTTTTGTTTGACTAAAAAAGGGGCAAAACTATCCAATTTACACATTCAATTAGTGGGTGCATATGATGTCATCCCTATTTATTATCTCTATTTGTCACTTTTGTTAGTTGGTAAATCGTTCTCATGACATGGTGACCATGTGTTATTTTCATTTCAATTTGCGGCTAAGTTTTCTGTTTCAAGTGGCTATCATTGGCTGAATAACTTGGCATGATAAAGAGTGAGTTTTTTCTTTTTAATTTGATGATGAGAACTAAACAAATAGATGTTTTTCTTTTCAATATATTTTTAATTAATTATGGAAGCTTCTTTTATTAGACTTAGGCCTTCGGGATGACACATCCATGCTTCATCCAAATTCAAGAGATTGTGACATAGTTTGCAGTTAAGGTTGTCAGTTAAGATTGTGGCACAATTTACTGCATATAGCTATCCTCTTCATAACACTGGATGAGACATCATCATTTAAAAGATTAGTAGTTATGGTTACTATGAACCTGAGAGGGACCACTTTGCTTTTATTCCTATTTTTAGTTTCTGCTGTCTAATGGTGTTATGCTGCTGTTGAACTATTGTAGGAAAAAAGAATTGAAAACATTGGGTAATAAATGGAGCAATAATGAGGGCTTATGGCAAAGAGAGTGACTTTTACAAAGGTAGACATATGTATCATCTTTTGTTTATTCTCTCTTCACATCTGTTTTAACTATTGTGGCTTTTGTTTGTCTTTTTGCCACTTCTACATATAACTTATTCATGTTATTATAAGTAACACTGTGTCTTTTTGTTTACTGATATTTTATTCAGAGTATCACATTTAGAGTAGACCTTACTCTTTTTGTAACTGAAGCGTTTAACTTGCAGTAAAATTTTTTGCAATATCAGTCAAGAAAGTGCCACAGTATGATTATCTGAATATGTGTTTCTCATTACCGTGTTAGTATTAGAAAATTTAATACCGTTACTGAAGTAATGACATCAAGCTTAATACCTGGAAGAAAAAGATTCTCTGATAATATGTATTGAAGTAATGATATCAAGTTTAATATCTTGGAGAAAAAGTCAGAAAAAGTCAAAACATTTCCTTTCATTCAAAGAGGGTTAGATACAGAGTTACAATTTTGATAAGTGCATTTTGAATAGTAATAATTATGTGGCTCAGAAACAGTTCTACCTAACAATTCATGTTGGTAGGTGACTGCTAAATGGTAAGAAAAAATGCAATTGTTGTTCCAGACTATCATTCCCTTTTTTTCATTATTTTGTCATTATTAGTGTAACTAATGAGGTAACATATGCAGGCTGGGCGTGCTACGTACGTGTCTGCTGAGATTCTATCATCAGTTCCTGATCCTGTGGTACAGAGCTGCAGCCTTAGCTGTGGAGGAAAAACTCGAGATGAGTGAGCTACATGTGTCGCTCTTCAAACAATTCTTTTTGAGTCTTCTCAAATCTTCTTCACCTTCAATCTCTTATCTCTGTGTTTGAGATTTTTCTCAATGTATAGTAATCTGTGATTCTTAAAACTAATGTTAGAAAATTCTTTGCTTGATTAGTTAATAATAGTTTTAGTTAATTATGCAGTGTTCATATTTTTTTTCATCTAATTTATGGTTTTTTTAATAAATTTAAGATTAATTTCCTTGCTTATGAGCTTGCTGTAGTCATTCAAGATGCCTCTTCTAAGCACTTCATGTGTAATTAAGTAAACAAAATCTTATTTAAGGAAAAACACTTTAGCACCTCTTCCTCCTCTTTAATGAGTTATTCACTTCTTTGTTTTGATTATTACCCAGGAAGATTAGCAAGTTCTTGCTTGAGTATTTAGGTTGACCCATTCATGTGTATTAATTAAGATTATCAGCTTAAATGTGCTTAATTACTATTGGAATATTCATTGAGCTCATGATCATGTACAGAGACAGAATTGACAATCTATTAGTTTAGTTCTATTGATTGGAGGAATTCCAATTGCTATGCCAATTGTTTTGTACTATGGCTATTGGTTCTCATAAATTGTCACAACAGGGTGCAATTATAAAAAGAATGACAACTTGAGGAAATTGGTCATTTGAAGTTTTTTAGGAAATCACAAGCAAAACTATTTGTCTTTGTCTTTAGGTGATCAGGTTTTTTTTTATGTAATCACTGCAGAGTATGATAGTCAATTTTAAGAGAACATGATTATTTTATTTTGTAAATGTAGCTAAAGTATTGTATGTAGTTTTAATTTGGATGACTTGGACATATTTGCTTATACTCTGTTGTATTTAGGTTTAATTACTCAATTTCTTTTCATTTAGAACACAAAATAATCTTAATCATGAACTATTACTCTACAAAGTAGATTAAAGTAACTTGAGTAATGGTATCTACTGTATGTTGTTTCAGAATGAAACATAAATTTAACGTAAGTTTAACTTATATAGCTATTATTATTAGAAAATTAGAAAAAAAAAAGATAGAATAAATAAATTTTACTATTACTTAATAATATCGAATACTGATGGATAAATTTTAATTTATTAAGTAGTTTTTTTATCAATTAGTAATAATTAGGGTATTATGTCTCATGTACTAATCAGACGATGAACAAAGTCATTTTATACATTTAGTCTACTCTTTTTTCTATTTACTCATCTATTCTCTATTCCAATAATTAATCCTCTAAACTTTTTTAAACTTCACATCTAAATAATATAACAATTTATGAACACAATTTTGACAATGGCATTAGTAATTATGCTACCATTGTAAAGTTTTCAATATACACTTAATTTTCCCCGCTCTTCAATCAGAAAAACCCCAAAAAAAACACCGGCCCGTGCATTGCACGGGCATAGGCACTAGTTTAATAAAAAGGTAAACAACTCTAGTCCAAACTTTGGCGCTAGTGTAGGCGAATATGATCAAATTATATTCACTTGGTTAACCTACAGTCCACCTACGGTTCAAATATCCAACCAGTCCAACTCCAATCCACTCATTCGTCCAGTAGTACTCTTGGGCTTTTTTTTGTGAACCTACATGCAATCAACAACTACAGCTAGCGTTTTTTCTTTGTGAAATGTTGCAGTAGTAGTCAGCGTTTTTCTGTGTTTTATTTTTTATTTTTTTTTTAATATTTGAACTACCGGTCCGGTTCGGTCTTTGTGGTCTCAAAGTTTATGAGATCGTGGACCGGATCACAGTAGAACGGTCCAAAAATATTAAGACCGGACTGGACCACGAGATTAGACCGGACCATATTTTTCGGTCCTATCCGGTCCGGTCCGACCGATCTCGCAGTTCGGGACCGGATCACTTACACAGTTACACCCGTAGTATTTGCAATGAAACTGATACTGATTTGGAGATAGAAGTAAAGTAACAAATATATAGTATTGATGCATTCATGCATATGATAAACATTTACAAAAAATAAAGGCTTAATTATGTCACAGGTCTTTGAAGTTTGGGGTACTTTTGTCATATACCTTTATTCTTTTTTTTTTCCCAATGTCTGACTCTCCGAAGTTACTTCTGAGTTTGTCATATACCCCTACTACCAATTATGACCAATTTTGTTGACATGTAACATCAGAATCCTGATCAGATGCAGGAGGTTAAGTACCTGATGCCCCATGGTCGAAGATCCTGTTTTCAAAAAATTTAAAAAACTAAAAAATATAATATTTTTATATTTTTAGTTAAATAAAAAAAAGAGAAAAAAGAATTGAAGAGAGAGGTTGTCTTCGCACGTGTGACATCACTCGACATTACATGACCAACCTCTTGCGTTTGATCAGGATTCCGATGTTACATGCCGGCAAAATTGGCCAGAATTGCTAGTAGGGATATATGACAAAATCAGAAGTAACTTCGGGGAGTCAGACATTGAAAAAAAAAAAAACAGAATAAGGGTATCTGACCAAAGTACCTCAAACTTCAGGGACTTGTGACATAATTAAGCCAAAAATAAATTTGTATCGGAAAACCAAAAGATTATTCTCATAAACATTATTCTTAGTTTATGTTATATATATGGTGTATATGTTGGAAAAAAAAGACCTGATATATATATATATATATATATATATATATATATATATGTGTGTGTGTGTGTGTGTGTGTGTGTTTACAAATCAACCTTCAAATAAGCTTATACGACAAGAAAACATTGTGTTAATTGTCCATCAATCAATAGTAAGTAAGTACTACTTTATGATACATTTTACTTTATTTGTGATGTAAGTTTATTTGCAGGTTGATTTCTATAAGTGTAGATATCATTTTTGCAATAGTCATAAATAACGAGTAAACAGTTATATTAGTCCGTGACTTTGTGGGCATCGGTCACATTAGTATATGAGATTATCAAAATTTTAAATTAGTCGCGAGATAGAAAAACATGAGTCACGTTAGTCCTTGCCGTTAGTGGTCCACAACGTCGGGGACTAATTTGATGGCTGCCCTCAATGTCAGGGATTAATTTGACTGATAGTCAACGATCTATGTTTTATATTTTGACCAAAACGACGTCGTTTTGACCATTTCGTTATCCACGTTAAGGATCACTAACGCCCATTAATGTCAGGGATTAATGTGACTCACATTTTTCTGTTTCAGGGACCAATTTGAAATTTCGAAATTCTCATAGACTAACTAGATCAGTGCCCACAAAATCAAGGACAAATCTTACATATTACTCAATAAATAACCAATACTTATGTTGTATTCTAATAAGTTGGGTTAGCTAATGTGAAGCATGGGTACCCCAAAGCTAGTAATGTACATGTATTGTGTATTCATAAGGTACTCGTAATATTCGAGGGTACACTTGGATGTGAATTATTTTAAAATTATGTCATTTTTGCTTGAGTTCCTTTTACTTTGTCACATTTAACTCACGTAATTTGTCTCTTGTCCTTGTATCATAACTAATTATGAGTCACAAAGTAATTGTACTTTATATATATATATATATATATATATATATATATATATATGTATATTGTAACATCCCGGAATTTTGATTCCCGAATAATGTAATGAATGACTCATGCTTTAATAGATGAATGTTTTGCCTTGCCGGATGTGCTTTATATGCTAAGGTTTGGTTTAGTTAAGAGTTTAGTCAAGGTGTTAGTTAAGGATCAGTTAACTAAAAAGCTTTAGTTTGCAGTCTAGTTTCCGCTTAGTTAACTAATGGCCTTAATTATGGGAATTAGCTAAGACCTAAATAACTAAGTTAGACTTGGGTAGTTGTGAGTTGATTAGGATTAGTCAACTAATGGTTTTAGTGATGAGTGAATAGCTTAGCTTTAGTTAACTAAACGTTAGCCTTGAATATTTTTAGTTAAGGGTTAGTTAACTAAACTTAGGCCATGAGTAAATTAGTTTAGGCTTAGTTGACTAAGTGAGTGGTGTGTGTGAAGTGGAGAAAGTGGAGGAGCCATGATGTGTGTGTGTGCATGGCATAGGTGAGGTGGCGTGATCTTGTTGGGTGCATGAAGGGCCAAGATGAGGTGTCACCACCACACACCACCCTTTTGCATGAGGTTAAGAGGTGGCGGCACCAAGGACCACCACTTAGCCCACCATGCCACCTAATCATCCACTACTAACTTCTATATAAGGTTACATGTTGAGAGAACTCTTCTTTCTTTAGTCCTTCTTCACACCACACACACTACCATCATCATCTCCTTGCTTATTCTTCTCCACGGCCACAACCACCATCACCCTTACTCAAGCTTAAACTCTCATCAAACTTAAGAAACTCTAACATATTCTAACCCTAGATCATGAATATGTCACATGCATGAGCTCTTGTGTTGAAGAAAATCCAACATCTAACCTTTATCCTCAAAGAAAACCCACGGCCAAACCATAAACAAAACCTTGAGTTCCTTATCTTGGAGTATCACGTGGAGCTCTTGGAGTCTAGGAGAATCAAGCTCAAGTTTCAAGTATCAAAGGTGTGAGTTCACGGTTTGGAGTTTAGGAGAGGAATCGAAGTTTGAGCTCAAAGATTTCGTGTGTTCTTGAAAGGTATGTGAGAGAAGCTACTCCTTTGCTAGAATAAGATTTAAGTTTAGATATGTTAGGTTCGAGCCACCATGAGGCGCAAGGGCACTAGGCAGTTCTTGTTTTTGGCTTGGAGGCCATTTTTATTACTTGGTTGATGGTTTGGATTACTTGTCTTGGAGTTGGTTTTATTTGGATGCATGTTGCGCTTGGATATGTTGTTGAATTTTAGTCAACTAAGTGGTAACTAAATGGAAACTAAATGAGACCAAGGGACAATTAGTTGACTAAGTCTTAGCTGAACGAAGACTAGATGATGATTAATGAATTAAACCTCAAAAATAGTTAACAAATGGGTCCTAGTGAAGTTTTGGACTAGTTGAGAACTTAAGACTTAAAAGAGCCTTAGTTAACTAAGTCTCAACGAAAGTGAAAACTAATGGAGTTCTTAGTTAACTAAGTCTCAACTAAAGTGAAAACTAATGGATCCTTAGTTAACTAAGTCTCAACTAAAGTGGAAATTAATAGGGTCTTAGTTAACTAAGTCTTAACTTAAGTGAGAACTAAGAAAGCCTTAGTTAACTAAGTCTTAACTGAAAGGAAAACCAGAATCTCAGTTAACTAAGTCTTAACTAGAGTGGAAACTAAAGTCTCAACTAGGCCTTAACTAAAGGAAAACTAAATGAGTATTGGACCCTAGTCAAAGGACATAACTTCTATCTAAATATTATCTGAAGTGTATGAGTTAACATCTGACTTGTGTGGTTGACAAGTGAGTGTCAACAAAGAGATTGAGACCCATGAGTGGGATAAGGACTTGGACATCGGTAGGATGTCAGTGATAGTCAGATGAAGATGTTTGGTTGAGAATAGAAAAGGACACTCGGATATGATTTAGATAGTAAGCAGTGGTAACTAAGACAGGAAATAAATACATGGATACATAATGTTATGTCCTTGACTTATGCTAAGAAGATAATGTATCCATGCTGAATTTATGAATGATGATACTTGTACATGCATAAAGAATGAGAATGTAATGCGATAGACCAGTCCCAATCTAAGGAACGAGATAGTACCTTTGGTAGACATGTTTTTCCGTGGGTAGGTTGTCCGGACAGCCTGCACTGCGATGTACGCGGCTGGGCCGTGGGCATGTCCGAAGCATAGGGATGATTCATGACCTCGAATACACCTACGGTAGGGAGACCGTGGAGGTAAAGCATTCGTCAGAACGTGGATATGGTTGACCTATGGTGACGACCATAGAGGAAAAGCGTTCGCGGATGTGGATACTTTCGAGGGGGTACTGGAATAAACCTATGGTAGGGAGACCATAGAGGTAAAGCATTCGGAATGTGGATATCGTTGACCTATGGTGACGACCATAGAGGAAAAGCGCCCGAATGTGGATATGTTCCATGGTGGATTGACTGTTCCTCTAGATCTGGACCCGGTCAGGAATGAGGCCTCAGCATTAGAATTGTATGAGCATGCATCATGCCACCTACATTAAGAATAAAGATTAATTAAATTGGTGTGTGCTCATATGTACTTGCATTATTATTTGTGCTGTGCTGGTTTGTGCTTGTTAGTACTTAGTCTTATTCTATGATGCGAAGGCGTTCAGCTTACTCTCCTGCCCTTATAGGTGATGGACAGGGTTCTGCTTTGCATCGAAATGCGCCCGCTACCTAGTGGTGACTGGGAGTACCAGGACCACCGGGCTACGTTTGTGGGTGAGGTGGAGATTACTATCTACCACCCTAACCCTCTAGCACGATTCCGTCCCCGACGTTTTCGTATTCCGTTAATTTATACTATGCATGTACCTCCCTTTTTCACTTATCATGGACCTCCCTCATCTCCATCGACTCGTCGTTTTCATGGGCGGCGATTTCGTACAGCTACTCGCTTCCATCCTTATGCCACTCGAGTTTTCCCTCGAGGGACCTCCCACTCCGATCGGACTGTGCCGGCATGCACAGCGTCTTCCCCTACCCATGAACTAGATGGTAGGGCACCGACCCAGCCCGATGGGATTGAGGAGGATCCATCTGAGTCCAGGAGCGAGGACGAGTTAGTGGAGCACTCCACTGGCAGTCAGTGGAGGACGGGTGACCCCTAGGACATGCTTAGTATAAATAGTAGGAATTAGAAACCTTGTACAGTTTTTGGAGGGGCGGAGCCTGGTGGTGTGGTCTTGGAGCAGTGGCAGTGGATCGACGACAAGCTCTGATGATACCTATTTTGTTCACTGTATATATGTATATATTTTTTAGAGGTATTATGAGAGTACTTCGTAAACAACTGGACTTGTAATATAACGCTATGTATCTGAACTGCTACAGTATCTCCAGTTACCCTTTTCAGAATGCTTACTTTATCATCACTATGTTTTCCATTAACGCAATTGGAATTTGGTAACAAGTAAATTTACAACGGAAACGTCTGGTTTCTAAGGTACTTACATAAAGACTATTTTATAACTTAGAAATGTATTTTTCGAAATACTTATTAATAAATGGTAAATTAATCCCATCCGAATTCCAAGCAAGGTTTTCACGAATCACGATACGAAAGGAGTTTTAAAAAGAAAAGAAAATTTTCTACCCTCCTATTTTCAAACTTCTTACAAGTCCAATAAAACAATATAATTTTAGTAATAAATATGTGAGCGTTAAACTTTATGGTATCAGAGCTGAAGGTCCTGCACCTGGTCCATGGTCATAGCACCAATGGATAGTGAAGTATAGACTTGGTAGGATTAGGTTTATCTCGTTAGGACCATAGGACTCTTTAGGATTGTCGTAATGTATAGTTTCTAGTGCAGATTACTATGGCAGCTAGGAATCAGAGGAATATAGCTGAGGTGTTAGATAGGATCACCACAGTTATAGAAAACATGCAACAACAAGCTAATCAGCAACCCCAAAACCCAGCGGGACAAGCTGAGTTCCGCAGTCTTTTTGAATTTCGCAACTATAACCCACCTTGTTTTGAAGGGGGCTTCAAGCCGGAAGAGGCTAATCGCTGGATAAACGAGTTGGACAAAATCTTTCTAACTTTAGGATGTACGGATGCACAAAGGGTCACTTACGCTACGTACATGCTAAACGGGGAAGTCGAGAACTGGTGGAAGCATACTGCTCAACTTCTGACTCATGAAGGAAGGGAGATTACCTGGGCGGTGTTCACTGAGAAGTTCCTCGAGAAGTACTTTCCCGAGGACTTGAGGAGAAAGAAAGAAATAGAGTTCCTGCAACTCCAGCAAGGAGAAATGAGTGTTGGGGAATATACTGCGAGGTTCGAGGATTTGATTAAGTACTCGCCCTATTAACAGCAACATCCGGATGAATGTAGCAAGTGCATGAAGTTTGAAAATGGGTTAAGGCCAGATCTAAAGTCCGCTTTTAGCTATCAGAAGATTCAGAACTTTTCGACCCTGGTTGACATGTGTCGGGTTTATGAAGATGACAAGATGGCTGAGGAAAGGTATCAACTGGAAAAGAAGAATCAACAGGATGTTGGGCCGCAGCGGCGAAAAGCGAATAACTTTCGAAACAAAGGGTCGTACTCGAACAAGTTCAAGGGGAAGGCTAAGTCGTCAGGATACACGTCGGGCTCTCGTGGTAATGCTCCTTTATGCGACAAGTGTAAACGCCACCACTACGGAGATAAGTGCTGGGGGTCATCGTTTATTGGATGTTTCAACTGTGGGAAACCGGGGCATTTTGCAAAGGATTGCTGGGAACCAATGAAGAGCGAATCAAAAGGGTCGGTGAATAGGCCTGTGGTGAAGGGAAAGGTGTTTACCCTCAGTGGTGTTGAAGCTAATCAGACTCCCGATCTCGTGCAAGGTAACGTTCTTCTCAACAATCAACCCTGTAAAGTTTTATTTGATTCTGGAGCCACCCACTCTTTTGTTTCCTATGATTGTGTGAATCGTTTGAAGTTGCCCCTGTCCGTTTCGCTTTACTGTTTTAGAATAGAAACTCCCACAAACTCTCCTGTTCTTGCCTCCAAAGTTTGCTTGAACTGCTCAGTCGAAGTCTTAGGTCGAGTGTCAAAAGTAGACCTAGTTTGCTTACCCATGTCACAGATAGATGTAATCCTGGGCATGGATTGGATGAGCAAGAACCACATAGTTATTGACTGTGATAGAAGGACTATCCTATACAAAAACCCTCAACCCGTAAACCTTGAATCCAAGGGTTTTATGTGTTTGTTCTCGGTAATGGGAGAAGAGCAGGAAAGGAGGATTGATGAAATTCCGGTTGTAAGAGAATTTCCGGAGGTGTTCACGGATGAGGTACCAGGGCTACCACCAAAGCGGGAAATCGAGTTTGGGATCGACTTGGTTCCTGGAGCTGGACCCATCTCCATAGAACCGTATCGAATGGCACCATTGGAGATGGCTGAATTGAAGAAGCAAGTAGAAGATCTTTTGCAGAAACAGTTGATCAGACCGAGTGTGTCTCCTTGGGGTGCTCCAGTACTGTTCGTAAAGAAAAAGGATGGAAGTATGCGGATGTGCGTAGATTACCGACAACTGAATAAGGTCACGATTAAGAACAAGTATCCCCTGCCGAGAATCGATGACCTGATGGATAAAGTTCGGGGAGCTTCGGTGTTTTCGAAGATCGACTTAAGGTCGGGTTATCACCAGATACGGATTCGGGAAGAAGACATTCCCAAGACAGCATTCCGATCTCGGTATGGGCACTATGAGTATGTAGTGATGCCGTTTGGACTGACGAATGCCCCTGCTATCTTCATGGACTATATTAATAGGATTTTCCGGCCATACCTAGACATGTTTGTCGTGGTCTTCATCGACGACATTCTGATCTACTCAAAGAATTTTGAAGAACACGCCGAGCACCTGAAGGTAGTGTTAGAAATCCTAAAGGAGAAGCAGTTATACGCCAAGCTCTCGAAGTGTGAGTTTTGGCTGGAGGAAGTCAAGTTCTTGGGGCATTTAATCTCAAAGGAAGGAATAGCTGTTGATCCTACGAAAGTGGAGTCAGTTCTGCAATGGGAACAACCGAAGACGGTAACTGAAGTTCAAAGCTTCTTAGGGCTGGCCGGGTATTACAGGAGGTTTATAGAAGGGTTCTCGAAGATCGCACTACCCTTAACCAAGCTGACAAGGAAGGATCGACCGTTCGTTTGGGACTCCAAGTGCGAAGAGAGCTTCCGAAGACTTAAAGAGAAACTGACTACGTCACCAGTGCTTGTTCTGCCGGATCCCCACAAGAGTTTTGATGTGTACTGCGATGCTTCCGGGCAAGGCTTGGGATGTGTTTTAATGCAAGAAGGAAAGGTAGTGGCCTACGCATCGAGGCAGTTGAAGGTGCATGAGGTGAACTATCCAACGCACGATCTGGAATTGGCCTTAATAGTCTTTGCCCTCAAGATATGGAGACATTACCTCTATGGCACTATTTTTCGGGTATTCAGTGACCATAAGAATTTAAGATACTTGTTTGATCAAAAGGAGTTGAACATAAGACAACGTCGGTGGACTGAGTTTTTGAAGGAGTATGATTTTGAACTCCACTACCATCTGGGAAAGGCGAATGTTGTTGCAGATGCTTTGAGCAGGAAAGCGTTACGTGTTAGAGCCATGATGGTTAAGGAAGCTGAGCTGCTTGAGAAGTTACGGGACATGAGTTTGATCTTTGAAGTGGAACCGACGAGCGTAAAGCTGGGTATGTTAAGGATCACCAATGAGTTTCTAACTCAGATACGAGAAAGGCAACTAGTGGACCTAGAGTTGTGTGAGAAGAAAAGGCTAGCATTGGAAGGAAAAGAACCCAACTTCCAGGAAGGGAAGGATGGACTTCTACGGTTCAAGAACAGAATATGTGTACCTAGGGATCTAGAAATCAGAAGAATGGTGTTGGAAGAGGCGCACAAGAGTCGTATGAGTATGCACCCAGGGACTACCAAGATGTATCAAGATTTAAAGAAGATGTTCTGGTGGTCTGGACTCAAGAAGGATGTGGCTGAATACGTAGCATCATGCTTCGTATGTCAGAAAACAAAGGCAGAACATAAGTTACCCGGTGGAGAACTTCAGCCATTGGAGACTCCTTAGTGGAAGTGGGAGAGTATATCAATGGACTTTGTGTCGGGGTTACCAAAGACAGACCGAAACTTTGATGCTATATGGGTTATGGTGGATCGTCTAGCAAAATTGGAACACTTCATTCCGGTAAGCATGCGTTACTCGTTGGAAAAGCTGGCACAGTTGTATATCGATGAGGTGGTTCGACTTCACGGTGTACCTTCGAGTATCGTATCGGACCGCGACCCACGGTTTACATCTCGTTTTTGGGACAGTCTACATCAGGCTCTTGGGACAAAGCTGAAAATGAGCTCTGCATACCACCCCCAGACTGATGGACAGACAGAGAGGACTATATAGACACTTGAAGATATGCTGCGAGCCTGCGCCTTGGAGGAACAGAAAAGTTGGGATAAGGTGTTGTCACTGGTAGAGTTCACTTACAATAATAGCTATCATGCAAGCATCGGGATGGCACCTTTTGAGGCGTTGTATGGTAGGAAGTGTCGAACACCACTATGTTGGTTCCAAGTGGGGGAGAATACGTTGTTTGGACCAGAAATTGTACAAGATACGACGGAGAAGATCAAGATGGTACAGGAAAAGATGCGAGCGGCTCAAGGGCGACAAAAGAGTTATGTTGACAAACGGAGGAGACCGCTTGAGTTCATAGAAGAAGAACATGTTTTCGTCAAGGTATCACCGACAAAAGGTGTGGGCAGAGCTTTGAAGACCAGAAATCTTTCACCAAAGTTCATCGGTCCATATCAGATCCTTAGAAAGATTGGTCCAGTTGCATACCAGCTAGCCTTACCGCCCTCCCTGTCTAAACTACATAACGTCTTCCATGTGTCCCAACTTTGAAAGTTTGTTCATGACCCAAACTCAGTACTTAATATCCGACCCGATGACCTAGCAGTGCGGGAAAATCTAACCCTAGAAGCTGGCCCAGTTCGTGTAGAAGACCGCAGGATCAAACAGCTTAGGGGAAAAGAAATACCCTTGGTTAGAGTTTTGTGGAAACACAATGGTGTTTATGAGTCAACTTGGGAACCCGAAGCTAAGATGCGTAGAGAGTATCCCGAGTTATTTGAATAGTGTAGAATTTCGGGGACGAAATTCCAATAAGTGGGGGAGAGTGTAACATCTCGGAATTTCGATTCCCGAATAATGTAATGAATGACTCATGCTTTAATAGATCAATGTTTTGCCTTGCTGGATGTGCTTTATATGCTAAGGTTTAGTTTAGATAAGAGTTTAGTCAAGGCGTTAGTTAAGGATCAGTTAACTAAAAAGCTTTAGTTTGGAGTCTAGTTTCCGCTTAGTTAACTAATGGCCTTAATTATGGGAATTAGCTAAGACCTAGTTAACTAAGTTAGACTTGGGTAGTTGTGAGTTGATTAGGATTAGTCAACTAATGGTTTTAGTGATGAGTGAATAGCTTAGCTTTAGTTAACTAAACGTTAGCCTTGAATATTTTTAGTTAAGGGTTAGTTAACTAAAATTAGGCCATGAGTAAATTAGTTTAGGCTTAGTTGACTAAGTGAGTGGTGTGTGTGAAGTGGAGAAAGTGGAGGAGCCATGATGTGTGTGTGTGCATGGCATAGGTGAGGTGGCGTGATCTTGTTGGGTGCATGAAGGGCCAAGATGAGGTGTCACCACCACACACCACCCTTTTGCATGAGGTTAAGAGGTGGCGGCACCAAGGACCACCACTTAGCCCACCATGCCACCTAATCATCCACTACTAACTTCTATATAAGGTTACATGTTGAGAGAACTCTTCTTTCTTTAGTCCTTCTCCACACCACACACACTACCATCATCATCTTCTTGCTTATTCTTCTCCACGGCCACAACCACCATCACCCTTACTCAAGCTTAAACTCTCATCAAACTTAAGAAACTCTAACATATTCTAACCCTAGATCATGAATATGTCACATGCATGAGCTCTTGTGTTGAAGAAAATCCAACATCTAACCTTTATCCTCAAAGAAAACCCACGACCAAACCATAAACAAAACCTTGAGTTCCTTATCTTGGAGTATCACGTGGAGCTCTTGGAGTCTAGGAGAATCAAGCTCAAGTTTCAAGTATCAAAGGTGTGAGTTCACGGTTTGGATTTTAAGAGAGGAATCGAAGTTTGAGCTCAAAGATTTCGTGTGTTCTTGAAAGGTATGTGAGAGAAGCTACTCCTTTGCTAGAATAAGATTTAAGTTTAGATATCTTAGGTTCGAGCCACCATGAGGCTCAAGGGCACTAGGCAGTTCTTGTTTTTGGCTTGGAGGCCATTTTTATTACTTGGTTGATGGTTTGGATTACTTGTCTTGGAGTTGGTTTTATTTGGATGCATGTTGCGCTTGGATATGTTGTTGAATTTTAGTCAACTAAGTGGTAACTAAATGGAAACTAAATGAGACCAAGGGACAATTAGTTGACTAAGTCTTAGTTGAACGAAGACTAGATGATGATTAATGAATTAAACCTCAAAAATAGTTAACAAATGGGTCCTAGTGAAGTTTTGGACTAGTTGAGAACTTAAGACTTAAAAGAGCCTTAGTTAACTAAGTCTCAACTAAAGTGAAAACTAATGGAGTTCTTAGTTAACTAAGTCTCAACGAAAGTGAAAACTAATGGATCCTTAGTTAACTAAGTCTCAACTAAAGTGGAAATTAATAGGGTCTTAGTTAACTAAGTCTTAACTTAAGTGAGAACTAAGAAAGCCTTAGTTAACTAAGTCCTAACTGAAAGGAAAACCAGAATCTCAGTTAACTAAGTCTTAACTAGAGTGGAAACTAAAGTCTCAACTAGGCCTTAACTAAAGGAAAACTAAATGAGTATTGGACCCCAGTCAAAGGACATAACTTCTATCTAAATCTTTTCTGAAGTGTATGAGTTAACATCTGACTTGTGTGGTTGACAAGTGAGTGTCAACAAAGAGATTGAGACCCATGAGTGGGATAAGGACTTGGACATCGGTAGGATGTCAGTGATAGTCAGATGAAGATGTATGGTTGAGAATAGAAAAGGACACTCGGATATGATTTAGATAGTATGCAGTGGTAACTAAGACAGGAAAAAAATACATGGATACATAATGTTATGCCCTTGACTTATGCTAGGAAGATAATGTATCCATGCTGAATTTATGAATGATGATACTTGTACATGCATAAAGAATGAGAATGTAATGCGATAGATCAGTCCCAATCTAAGGAACGAGATAGTACCTTTGGTAGACATGTTTTTTCGTGGGTAGGTTGTCCGGACAGCCTGCACTGCGATGTACGCGGCTGGGCCGTGGGCATGTCCGAAGCATAGGGATGATTCATGACCTCGAATACACCTACGGTAGGGAGACCGTGGAGGTAAAGCATTCGTCAGAAAGTGGATATGGTTGACCTATGGTGACGACCATAGAGGAAAAGCGTTCGCGGATGTGGATACTTTCGAGGGGGTACTGGAATAAACCTATGGTAGGGAGACCATAGAGGTAAAGCATTCGGAATGTGGATATCGTTGACCTATGGTGACGACCATAGAGGAAAAGCGCCCGAATGTGGATATGTTCCATGGTGGATTGACTGTTCCTCTAGATCTGGACCCGGTCAGGAATGAGGCCTCAGCATTAGAATTGTATGAGCATGCATCATGCCACCTGCATTAAGAATAAAGATTAATTAAATTTGTGTGTGCTCATATGTACTTGCATTATTATCTGTGCTGTGCTGGTTTGTGCTTATTCATATTCGCACATTACTTACTATCTACCTATAAACCCTATTCAACTAATCCTATTATTGTCCTACCAGGTTTTTCTCTCAAACTTTACCTAGTTTTATTATAATGCTAGCCTACTTGGAAATCCACTAACAACTAGTGCTACTACTTCATGCATAACGAAGAATAGCATATATAGGCATAAATAATCTCCACACATCCAGATATTCAATCATGATCCCTATAGGATTTCTACCTCAACTCTACACTTGAACACCTAACTATACATCGGTTACTCGCTTGATGAGTAACCACTGGAGTAATGAGTAACTCCAATAAGCCGAGGAAAACTGCTCTAATACCAAACTGTAACACCCTAGTTACTTTTACCCTTAATTAATTGAGGATTTAAAATTTTCTTTTAATACTACTAGTTGATTAGGAAAAACACTTAGGTACACTTACTTCTTATAAAAATCTCCGTAAAATCGGACGGAGTTTACTTTGTTTTAGGGACATTCCCAAAATTCCATTTTCCTAATTAACCTGCATAAAACTTTATTTTCATCAACAATGGGCCAGCAGGGCCAAAATACAATTCAGTTCGAGTACATCATTTCAGAAAATAATTACAATAAAATATAATACATTTCAAATTCCAAATCCAAAATAAAACCATTGACCGAAAAAGGGTCACCCAACTAATTACACAACACTCCACGAGGTGGAGTGCAATCCTGCCCGGCCATACTCGTGTAAGCTCCTTCTTCACCTGTAAAAATATATCAAGAAGGGTAGCATTACACAGAACTTATAAAATACATTCTAAAATGACATATAGAACAACTAAGAAATTACTACCCGTTAACCAATTAAATTATATTACCTACTTCAGTTCTTTTACTTACTATGTCACGACCCTATTTATGTTCTCTCCTAGTCTTTCTTATCCTTCCTTTACTCTATCCCTTCCCTTCTATTACTTAACACATTCACCTACTTACCATTCTATCCCTATTTAATTCTCACTCCTGTTGGAGGGTCTTGGTAATATAATACATACTTCTCGCTTCACTTAGAGAGTAAGTGAAGGGTCATGTTCTCGCTCCACTTAAGGTGCAAATGGAGGGTCTTGATAATATAATATTCCACTCCTTTATGGAGGGTCTTGTCTACTCCTTTATGGAGGGTCATGATACTATAAGTATAATTCTCGCTCCTACTTTGAGAGTAAGCGAAGGGTCCTGTTTTCACTTCACTTACGAAGCAAGTGAAGGGTCATGAATATATATTTTCCACTCCTTTATGGAGGGTCATGATGATATCCACTCCTTTATGGAGGGTCCTGATAATATCCACTCCTTTATGGAGGGTCCTGATAATATCCACTCCTTTATGGAGGGTCATGATACCATATATACAATGCTCGCTCCTGCTTAGAGAGTAAGCGGAGGGTCTTGTTCTCACTTCACTTACGGAGCAAGTGAAGGGTCATGAATATATATATTCCACTCCTTTATGGAGGGTCTTGATAATATCCACTCCTTTATGGAGGGTCATGATAATATATATTCCACTCTTTTATGGAGGGTCATGATAATATGTATTCCACTCCTTTATGGAGGGTCATGATAATATATATTCCACTCCTTTATGGAGGGTCATGATAATATATATTCCACTCCTTTATGGATGGTCATGATAATATATATATATATGTATTATACATTCACATCCACTTACTTAAAGAATTTATCACTTGTTCCTTTCCTTCCAATTTCCTTCAAAGCACTAAGGTTACTAACTTATGCAATTTCCTATTCACTATATATTCATTATTAAACTTCAACTAGGCTATTTCTACAATCATCATCATTAAATCCAATTTTCTACCTCATCTCTAAATCTATAACTCATTTTCATTATTAAACCCACAAATACTTAAATCTAGACAATTACAAACATACACGGTTATAGACATATCCATTAACATTTCATAAACCCTAATCTAGTCAATTACCCTAAGGTTCATCTTTCTACTTTATTCCCTACCCTTAATTCCCCCTATATACATACTAGAAAATACCCTCTAAGTATAGGTAACACACCCCTTCTTACCTTGAATGTGAAGGTAGAATGTTGGTTTCGGCCTCAAAATCTCGAGAAGGGGGGTTGAATCGAGTTTTATTAATGTATTGTAAAAACCGTTACAAATTAAAAATTGATTTGAGATGGAGAGATTAAGCGTTTGAAACGGATCGCGAAAACGATAGATAATATAATTCGAGTAGCGCGGAAACGTAAAAATTGAAATAAGCGGAAATTAAAAGAGATAGGGATAGAAAAGCTTGCACCGGTGAATTTTATACTGGTTCAGCCTTCCCGTCGAAAGGCCTAGTCCAGTCCCCAAGCGACCCGCCTGAGAGTTCTTATAACCAAGCAATAGAGCCGCACCCTATTACAACCAAGAGCACCCCGCACACTACTAGGAACCTCCGTTCGCTAGGGGCCTCAATCACACAGCAGGGTTCCTCACCCTATGAACGTCACAACGTTCAACTACGGGATTCTCTCCCTACCACTAAGGTTTAGAACAACTGATGTGAGTGATTACAACAAGTATATTGTGTTCTCAAAACATAGATTCTACAATAAGCTCTATGATAATGAAGTAGTTGTTTATCTAGGAGTTACTCAGCCAACAATGATTTTTGTTCTTCAAAAGTATGAACGTGAAAACCAGAAGATATGAGAAGAAGAACAGAGAAACGTGTATGATCAGAAAGAGTGAATGAATGATTTGGAAAAAGTGATCAACAGAATGTTGGAGTGAATTTCTTTTTAAAATAGAAAAACATTTTAGAATCAAAAAGATTTAGAATAAGTAAAACAAAATCAAAACAAAATAAAATAAGATTTGAAATAAGTTTTAAAATAAAAACTAAATCAAAATGATTTACGAAATAAAATAAAGATTTGATTCTTAAAACCAAAAAGGAAATAATTCAAATTTAAAATCATTTTAGAATTTTATAAAATAAATTAGAATCTTTTATATAAAAACAAATCAGGAAATAATCAAAATGATCCTGACACGTTTTTCAATAAAACATGAAGTAATCGATTACTTTCTGAAGGTAATCGATTATTCCTTCAAAAATAGAAATTCTTAAATTCATTTGAAAAACATGTAATCGATTACACCAAGAATAGTTAATTGATTACACCACTCCTGTTCAATGTATGATGCAACTCATTATAATCGATTACACTAGTAAGTTAATCGATTACCGAGCCTCTGATATGCATATGATGCAACATCATGTAATCGATTACTACAGAGCTTGTAATCGATTACTATGCCTCTGAAAAATATATGATGCAACAATTATAATCGATTACTTGAGCCAGGTAATCGATTACTCTTATAAAAAGTAATTGATTAACAAGATTCATTTAATCGATTACAACCTCTCTGATTTTTCTATGATGCAACAAAGTTAATCGATTACTTGAGAAGATAATCGATTACTCTCTCTTGCAAACATACAAATATACAGAGTTTTTTAACATCAAGTATTTTTACAAAGATTAATGCAGAAAACACTTTATCATGCAAAAACACATTTTTCTTCCTCTCTCTTATAATGAAAAACTTGTTGGCTTTTGTAACTCTTAAAGAACTAAAAACTTCATTACCTTACAATTGATCTAAGGAGAAGGTTTCTAATCTATGCCTTGCTTGAATCTTCAATCTTGAAAAAGGATGACACTTGAGAGCTTGATCTTGAGTTGGCTTGTTATCATCAAAACACTATCTTGAATTAAACTTGAAGTCCATAGAGAGTTTGAAGCATGTCTTCCAACTAGATTGACTTCCAACACTCCCCATTTTTGATGATGACAAACAACCATTCTGATATACTCTTTATTATCTGCATCACAAGTGTTATACAAGAAACCACATATATATATATATATAATAACAATAACCTTCCTTAGAGCAATAATCACAAGAATATAACAATTCATATTATCTCCCCCTGTAAAGATGCATAAAATATATCACTTCGAAAAAGATTTGCATCTTCAGAGAGTATCTTCTCCCCCTGTATGAATCAATCATATATCAGAATATCTCTCCCCCTTTAGTAATCATCAAAAAGATGTGCTATCTCCCCCTGAAACACTGAGAAGACGCATCAATAATAACAAGAGAGATAAACATAATCACATACTCAAAAGAGGTGAGAGGCAGAGGTTAAACCAATTTCTCTACGAATAAAAAAGAAATTTTCTTTTGGAAGCGGTTTCGTAAAGATATCAGCCAACTGCCGCGAAGTATCAACATACTCAATAATACAATCACCCTTTTGAATATGATCACGTATAAAATGGTGTCGAATCTCTATATGCTTAGTGCGAGAATGTTGCACTGGGTTTTTGGTGATGCTAATAGCACTGGTATTATCACATTTTATAGGAATGTGATCTAGACTTACACCGAAGTCTAGGAG
This sequence comes from Crotalaria pallida, assembly GCA_037953625.1. Classification (NCBI taxonomy): domain Eukaryota; kingdom Viridiplantae; phylum Streptophyta; class Magnoliopsida; order Fabales; family Fabaceae; genus Crotalaria; species Crotalaria pallida. The sequence continues at coordinate 89,841,327 of CM075653.1, forward strand.
TTGCTGTTTCAACCATAAGATTTGCGCACAACAGCTACCCGCGGCGACATATTCAGCCTCAGCTGTAGATAGGGCCACACTAGACTGTTTCTTGCTAGCCCATGATACCAACGAATTGCCAAGAAGATGACAAGTGTCGCTAGTGCTTTTTCTATCTACTTTGCAGCCAGCAAAGTCAGAATCAGAATACCCAACAAGATTACATGAAGAACCTTTGGGGTACCACAAACCTATGTCAGTTGTGCCAGACAGATTTTTCATTATACGTTTGGTAGCAACCATGTGCGTTTCTTTTGGATTCGATTGAAAACGGGCACATAAACAGATACTAAACATTACATCCGGCCTACTTGCCGTTAAATAGAGAAGGGATCCGATTATACCTCGATATTTAGTGATTTCTACGGATTTACCTCCTTCATCTTTGTCCAAATAGCAAGATGTGCTTATAGGTGTTGCTACTGCCTTGGCCTTATCCATGCCAAATCTTTTCAAAAGTTCCTTGCAGTACTTTGTTTGGCTAATGAAAATCCCATCCTTTGCTTGTTTTATTTGCAATCCCAGGAAAAAGTTCAGCTCGCCCATCATAGACATCTCGAACTCTTCCTGCATCATACTTGAAAAATCCTTGCAAAGGGTTTCATTAGTAGCACCAAAAATAATATCATCGACATAAATTTGAACTAAAAGAATGTCCTTTCCTTTCTTTTTAATAAAAAGTGTGTTATCAACCTTTCCTCTTTCAAAATTATTTTCTAATAAAAATTTGCAAAGACGGTCATACCATGCTCTAGGAGCTTGTTTGTGTCCGTACAAAGCCTTTTTCAGTTTATAAACATAATCCGGGTGTTCATAATTTTCAAAGCCAGGAGGTTGAAACACATATACTTCTTCATTTATAAAACCATTAAGAAAGGCACTCTTTACGTCCATTTGATATAATTTAAAATCTAGAAGGCATGCAAAAGCTAACAGTAGTCTAATGGCTTCCAACCTAGCAACAGGGGCAAATGTTTCCTCATAATCTATCCCCTCTTCCTGGTTGTAACCTTGTGCAACTAACCTAGATTTGTTTCGAACAATTAAACCAGCCTCATCGAGTTTATTTTTATAAATCCACTTAGTTCCAATAATCGGATGAGACTCAGGCCTAGGAACAAGTTCCCACACCTGATTTCTTTCGAACTGGTTTAATTCCTCTCGCATTGCCAAAAGCCAATGCTCATCAAGCATAGCCTCAGAAATATTCTTTGGCTCTACTTGAGAAACAAATGCGAAGTAGTTACATAGATTGCTAATAGAATTGCGAGTACTTACACCTTTTGTGATGTTACCAATGATTTGATCAATGGGATGGTGCCTCAAAGTTCTCCATTCCTTAGGCAAATCAGCGTTGAGTTCCATGGATTGTTCTTGATTTTTCTCCTCAACTGATTCAACTGATTTTTCCTTGCTTTCGGATTGCTCCTTTCCTTTAGCATTTGGCTCCTTATCCTCATCCTCATCCTCATCAATGAATAAATTTCCAAGAATACCTGAAATTTCATTAACAGATACCTTTCCCAACTTTCTGGGATCGGTGTAACACCCCAATTTGGACTTAGAATTTTCACTAAAAATTTGCGCCATTTTTTTTAAACATTACAAAAAGGTTTTCATAACTTGATTTAATTCATTTGGTTACAAAAATGATTTGATACTCAGACTCACGTCATAAAATTATGTTTCCAAAAAGAGATGTTACCATCCAACACATTTCCAAAAACTCATTTTCTCATTGTCATATTTAGTCGATGGTTAACTTGCGGAAAATAGTTTAAGTACTTTTATGAACACGATACATAACCAAAAAGAATTTCTTTCATTTCATTCAAAATAATCCATGTTACGACTGGGGTTACATTCGGGATAGAGTAATCATGTCCTACTCATCCAAAGATGGATTACAAAACAAAGGCTATCCTAGACTACTAGTCTTCATCATTTCCTTCACCATAGGTGTTTGGAAGATTCCTCGATCGCTGCTTCTGCTTCTTCCTCATATGTGCATCCTCTTGCGATCCTCTTCCAACTTGAGCAACCACTACTCGAGATAGTACATGATCTGTCATCTGTGAACATTGTTACCCAATGTCCACAGGAAAGGGAAATAGAGAGAGTAAACACTTCCGAACGATATGATCGTCGAGGGCGCGGACTTACCATAGGGGAATATTAAGACCATACAAGCATATCATAAAACAATATATACATCATTATTACCAATCCCTTATAAACAACTTCAGCTAAATACCATAGGGTCCTTCCCACTAAAAGGATAATCTTCATGAAACCATATCCATTATATTTAATTATCTTTAGGCTCTAAGTTTCATTATCATAACCACCGGAAATTCAAGAGGGGGTACCACCACCGAGGCTCAAGGGTTTGGTAGCACACACGTTACATCTCCTCCATCATTCCAACCACATCCTAGTTCGGAAAGCAGATGGGACGCACAGGAACCCTAACCATGCTGGCATCGAATGTCGAAGGGTACGCACCAAAAGTATTCAACAAACGAAGTAAAATCATTTCATACAGTTTCACCAAAAATACAGCGACATCTAGCCCCATTCGGGTTCCCTCTCACCATCTAGGATTTGCTCAAGGGGGCGACAGTTCTATCTCTAGTTGATCGTGCAGTCCTTTGCTACGACATTGTCTACAACCGAGAGACAAGTCCTTGTAGTCTTGTTCCGCCTAGAGAAGCGCTCGAGGCTTCTTGACGTTTCACCGTCCTTGCCCTCCCCTATCACAATCGACACTTGAAGAAACACCGACCTCCAAGCATACCTGATTATCCGTAGATAACCAGGGTGTCTTTCCTCTCCACTACTTCACTCTCAACGTGTAGGTTTAGGAAAGGGGTTCCTAAGTCCTTTAAATCTTTTAAGTCTTTTAAGTCTTTTCTTAAACCTAAGTTTTAGTCGACCCATTCTAAGCCTCGCTTCTAACGGGCCTCGACCTCTAAGGGAGCACAACAAAACTTTCTCATCGTACAGTGGGATCCACAAGACATAATCACGGCACAATTATTCACGTGATTAGTCACTTAAAAGGGAATAAATACGAAGTTATTGTGCCACGATGCACCATCACTGTACCCAAACATTACTTTCGCATATTCACAAGGTTAATTATTTTCGTATTTCTTTTCATAATAACATTTCCAAAATATGCCAAATACTTTTCATGGAACGACCGTTCGAATTATACTAAGTATCTTTTCATAGGAACCACCGAACATTAATTTTCTTTCCACAAGATGAATCATTATTTCCAAAATATAATATACAATTCAAAAATTTTCAACATGGCGAAATCAATTAGCATCCGACATAAATATCGAGAAATCGTGTTTTTCGTATAAACGGCGGGATGCACACTCATTTGCCGTTTTACTACTCGACCGATAGATTCCTAGTTCCGACCTTTGAGATGATACGGAACGTCCTAATATTACCCTACATGCCACTATGTCTTAAGAAGGCTTCTCTCTCACCTTGATGCGAAGAACTAACGTGGGCTTGACTTTCGGTCTCGCTATTCGTCCCCAATTGCAAACCTTTTAAATCAATCATTTTCACAAAATAATCTTTATAAATATTCACACCAACTTAAAAGTACTTAACCAAATATAACCTTTGAAAACATTAATTTCTCAAAGTCCTCGAAATTTAAATACTTAGAAAATAACTCATTTCTAAAATCCTTTAAAAAAAACTTTAGAATCAATATCAAATCAATATTTCTTTTTCAAGAACATCCTTCAATCATTCTTCATACAAGCACAAACAACATTTCATTCAAACACATATACAACCTTACTTATATGTATTCTAAAATTACTTTTAAAAATCCACTTTTAATCCTAGACACTTATACTTCAAGATTAGCATAAAATTTACATATTTAATCATTCAAGAACAAGTCATAACATAAATACCACACATTTCACATTTTTATTATTATTATTTTTTTTATTTTGGACAGCATGCATACTCAAACTTAAAAATTCATTTTCTCTTAAACAGAAAGTCGAAAACACATGCCGTTTTTTCCTAAATTCTCATTACAACTTCTACTATAATAAAATGATCAAAATTAAGCTAAATAAAATAATTGCATCTGCTGTACAGCCACTGTAAAAGTTGCATTAGTTCAAGAAGTTTAAGTAAAACAATCCAAAACAATTATACACAATTCCTACTCATGCCAAAGACTTTAAAACACTATTATTTCTAATAAAATATTACTTTTTCATTATTTATAAATTCTGGACAGAAACTTAATATTTTTTATAAATCATTTTAATCAATCAAAAATACCCATTTTCTATTTGTTTCTACACTATATTTGTACATACAAACTATGTACTACTAACACTCTTAAAATAATCATTTGAGGTCTTGAATAAATAATTTTCCAGAATTAAATTAAATTTCCAGAATTATTCTTTTCCATAATGTGACGCTCTCTTTTTAACTTGAAAATAATTAATATTTCCAAATAGTTGAATACTTGCTATCAAAATTAGGACTAATTTTTTTTTCCTTTTTAGGGTTAGTACTTGCTCGTTCATAAACCCTTTTTAACATAAACCATTTTTGAATTCGGCTTAGTAATATCTTAGATTCGAAAAGACTCTCGAGATGACATTTCCTTAATTATAGAAAATATTATTCATAGTTAATATTAAAACATACCATTTGCCTCTCGAGTTGAATTTGAATATATAAAGCATAAACTTATCGCCGAATCCTTTCTTAATAGAAATCAGAGTTCGCGGAAGTAAAAGTAATACTTATGGGGCACTGCTGAGGTAAAGAAAACATCACATATATATATAAGTCATAACATAACCCCATCAGTACAGTCAGTAGCAAGTGATAAAAAGTCGAGATAGCAAGTTTTGATGAAACATATACAGACCAGCTGCATAAAATAAAAGCTCACTCTAAGACCTCTCAGATATATACAATATATATAACAAAATCCAAAAGTAGAAGTCTCAGAGCAAGTCGTCTGTGTCCTCAGCAGCTCCTCAGATCCTCCACACCTCTATCCCTAGGATCTAGAATCCAAAAACATCTACGCTATGCAAGCTCCTATGAACCAGCGAGTCCACCTCTAGCAGAAACAGTCGGCTCAACGTGCACCTCCTCCTCGCTCTCATCCTCCACAGGGTCCTCCTCGACCTCGCCTGACTGTGTAGAGACCCCACCACTGGGTCTAGGATCTGCAGAAGCAGTCCTATCATAATCAGTCGGACCAGGAGAAGGAGTCTCCTCAGTGACAACTCTATGGAAGGAAGGATGGGAACGAGTGGCAGCTCTAGAACGAAAACTATGAAAACGACGCATAGGTCAAGCCGGGGGTGGTCCTCTATATGTATAAAAAGGTGGAACATGCATAGTATAGACTAATGGGATCCTAAATCGACGAGGTCGCACTCGCACCAGAGGGCTAGGGTGGTAGAGAGTGATCTCAACCTCGCCCTCAAAAGTGGCACGGTGCTCCTCATACGTCCATATACCGCTAGGGGTAGGGCGTATCTCGATGCAAGCTAGGTATCTGGCCATCACCTAAACAGGGCACAGGGAGTAAGTATACACATATACATAATTGATAAAGACTAAAATTACAATCACAAATATATCATGGACAGATCATAATGCAAATACATATGAGCACACCAGTTTTCAACATTATAACTCTTATAATGCAAGTGGCATTATGTATGATTTTCTATCCACAACTGAGGCCTCTAAAAGTCCATCTCGGACGTCCATCCAATACACCCTTGTGTTCCCGGAACACCGACATTCGTTCCCAGAACGTAATGCCGAACCATACTTGGATAATAAGCATCACTCCCGGAGTGTGCACCACGTTCCCAGAACGCATACGTTCCCAGAACGCATAAAAACCAGGTCCCGGACACTGGCCACATATCTATAATGTGTCATCAAGTAGGTTATAATTTGGTACTCCCGGAGTACCCTCCTCATATTCCCAGAATATGATAAACGTTCCTACCAACCAGACTTCCAGTCTATATGGATGCACAAATATCAGGGTTGGTTTTATCTTTACATTAATTAATGTGATTTAGAAATATTCCAATTTCCCTTTTGAATGATTTATTTGAGGCATACTCTTTGGCATAAAATTCTCCTTTGAATTTTCTCAAAACATGCCCTTAAACTTAGATTGGGTAAAACAAAATCAATGGTATTCAAAAACTTAACTTTTTATTTTTCAAATTTAGGTACTAACCGGTTACAGTTTCAGGCTAACCGGTTAGAATTACAGACCTGAACTGTTTACCATTGCAATTCAGAAAACCCTTTTTCTTGAATTCACTACCCAATCCATAAACAGGTTAAACATTGTTTTATGCCTCAAAAATCACAGTTTTCATCATTCAAAAGTTCCAATCACATTCTGTGTCCAATAAAGCATAATTTCCTCTTGAAATTATTCCATTAATTTAAGGTATTAACCCTTTAACTTAAAATCTGAACCAAGAAAGTATTGTTACCTCATTTCCAGATTCTTTCCAGTGAAATTAAGGTATAGATTTGAGTAAAATTAGTGAAACTTCAGGACTGTTTTACAAACTAATTTTTCTTTTGAAATTCTGCAGTGTCTAACCAGTTACGAATATCGAGTAACTGGTTAGATTATGCAGTCAGTCCTTCAAAATAAGGGTTTTAACACATCATTTTCTTTAATTCTCAAATCTAACCACTTTTCATCATTCAACAGGGTTCATATACCTTAAACAAACATGTTTCATCCCAGAAACCAAATTCAAAGTACATGCATCAAGCTCATTGCATCAAATTGCATAAAAATTCACATAAACACAATTTAATACAACAAAACTCATACTAAGCATTTAAATCCAGAATTTAGTGTCAATATACTTTGCATGCATCAACATAAAGTTGCTCAAAACACCATTGAGCAGAACTTTGGCCTCCAAGCCTTTGTGCCATATTGCACATAATGCCCTTTTTGAGTTTTGTTATCTCAAATCCTAATTCACTTGATTTTTAGTCTAAATCTATTATAAGGTAGACTTCTCCCATACCTTAAGACTGAGTTTGATGAAGATTGACACAGAAATTGAAGAAACTCCACAGATTTCTCCCAAACTCACAGCTCTGCTCTCAGCCACGAATTTCACCAACAAGGTCCAAAGATCAGAAGTTTTGACATACAGGAAAAGATGCGAGCGGCTCAAGGGCGACAAAAGAGTTATGTTGACAAACGGAGGAGACCGCTTGAGTTCACAGAAGAAGAACATGTTTTCGTCAAGGTATCACCGACAAAAGGTGTGGGCAGAGCTTTGAAGACCAGAAATCTTTCACCAAAGTTCATCGGTCCATATCAGATCCTTAGAAAGATTGGTCCAGTTGCATACCAGCTAGCCTTACCGCCCTCCCTGTCTAAACTACATAACGTCTTCCATGTGTCCCAACTTCGAAAGTTTGTTCATGACCCAAACTCAGTACTTAATATCCGACCCGATGACCTAGCAGTGCGGGAAAATCTAACCCTAGAAGCTGGCCCAGTTCGTGTAGAAGACCGCAGGATCAAACAACTTAGGGGAAAAGAAATACCCTTGGTTAGAGTTGTGTGGAAACACAATGGTGTTTATGAGTCAACTTGGGAACCCGAAGCTAAGATGCGTAGAGAGTATCCCGAGTTATTTGAATAGTGTAGAATTTCGGGGACGAAATTCCAATAAGTGGGGGAGAGTGTAACATCTCGGAATTTCGATTCCCGAATAATGTAATGAATGACTCATGCTTTAATAGATCAATGTTTTGCCTTGCTGGATGTGCTTTATATGCTAAGGTTTAGTTTAGTTAAGAGTTTAGTCAAGGCGTTAGTTAAGGATCAGTTAACTAAAAAGCTTTAGTTTGGATTCTAGTTTCCGCTTAGTTAACTAATGGCCTTAATTATGGGAATTAGCTAAGACCTAGTTAACTAAGTTAGACTTGGGTAGTTGTGAGTTGATTAGGATTAGTCAACTAATGGTTTTAGTGATGAGTGAATAGCTTAGCTTTAGTTAACTAAACGTTAGCCTTGAATATTTTTAGTTAAGGGTTAGTTAACTAAACTTAGGCCATGAGTAAATTAGTTTAGGCTTAGTTGACTAAGTGAGTGGTGTGTGTGAAGTGGAGAAAGTGGAGGAGCCATGATGTGTGTGTGTGCATGGCATAGGTGAGGTGGCGTGATCTTGTTGGGTGCATGAAGGGCCAAGATGAGGTGTCACCACCACACACCACCCTTTTGCATGAGGTTTAGTGGTGGCGGCACCAAGGACCACCACTTAGCCCACCATGCCACCTAATCATCCACTACTAACTTCTATATAAGGTTACATGTTGAGAGAACTCTTCTTTCTTTAGTCCTTCTCCACACCACACACACTACCATCATCATCTTCTTGCTTATTCTTCTCCACGGCCACAACCACCATCACCCTTACTCAAGCTTAAACTCTCATCAAACTTAAGAAACTCTAACATATTCTAACCCTAGATCATGAATATGTCACATGCATGAGCTCTTGTGTTGAAGAAAATCCAACATCTAACCTTTATCCTCAAAGAAAACCCACGGCCAAACCATAAACAAAACCTTGAGTTCCTTATCTTGGAGTATCACGTGGAGCTCTTGGAGTCTAGGAGAATCAAGCTCAAGTTTCAAGTATCAAAGGTGTGAGTTCACGGTTTGGAGTTTAGGAGAGGAATCGAAGTTTGAGCTCAAAGATTTCGTGTGTTCTTGAAAGGTATGTGAGAGAAGCTACTCCTTTGCTAGAATAAGATTTAAGTTTAGATATCTTAGGTTCGAGCCACCATGAGGCTCAAGGGCACTAGGCAGTTCTTGTTTTTGGCTTGGAGGCCATTTTTATTACTTGGTTGATGGTTTGGATTACTTGTCTTGGAGTTGGTTTTATTTGGATGCATGTTGCGCTTGGATATGTTGTTGAATTTTAGTCAACTAAGTGGTAACTAAATGGAAACTAAATGAGACCAAGGGACAATTAGTTGACTAAGTCTTAGCTGAACGAAGACTAGATGATGATTAATGAATTAAACCTCAAAAATAGTTAACAAATGGGTCCTAGTGAAGTTTTGGACTAGTTGAGAACTTAAGACTTAAAAGAGCCTTAGTTAACTAAGTCTCAACTAAAGTGAAAACTAATGGAGTTCTTAGTTAACTAAGTCTCAACGAAAGTGAAAACTAATGGAGTTCTTAGTTAACTAAGTCTCAACTAAAGTGAAAACTAATGGATCCTTAGTTAACTAAGTCTCAACTAAAGTGGAAATTAATAGGGTCTTAGTTAACTAAGTCTTAACTTAAGTGAGAACTAAGAAAGCCTTAGTTAACTAAGTCCTAACTGAAAGGAAAACCAGAATCTCAGTTAACTAAGTCTTAACTAGAGTGGAAACTAAAGTCTCAACTAGGCCTTAACTAAAGGAAAACTAAATGAGTATTGGACCCCAGTCAAAGGACATAACTTCTATCTAAATCTTATCTGAAGTGTATGAGTTAACATCTGACTTGTGTGGTTGACAAGTGAGTGTCAACAAAGAGATTGAGACCCATGAGTGGGATAAGGACTTGGACATCGGTAGGATGTCAGTGATAGTCAGATGAAGATGTATGGTTGAGAATAGAAAAGGACACTCGGATATGATTTAGATAGTAAGCAGTGGTAACTAAGACAGGAAATAAATACATGGATACATAATGTTATGCCCTTGACTTATGCTAAGAAGATAATGTATCCATGCTGAATTTATGAATGATGATACTTGTACATGCATAAAGAATGAGAATGTAATGCGATAGATCAGTCCCAATCTAAGGAACGAGATAGTACCTTTGGTAGACATGTTTTTTCGTGGGTAGGTTGTCCGGACAGCCTGCATTGCGATGTACGCGGCTGGGCCGTGGGCATGTCCGAAGCATAGGGATGCTTCATGACCTCGAATACACCTACGGTAGGGAGACCGTGGAGGTAAAGCATTCGTCAGAACGTGGATATGGTTGACCTATGGTGACGACCATAGAGGAAAAGCGTTCGCGGATGTGGATACTTTCGAGGGGGTACTGGAATAAACCTATGGTAGGGAGACCATAGAGGTAAAGCATTCGGAATGTGGATATCGTTGACCTATGGTGACGACCATAGAGGAAAAGCGCTCGAATGTGGATATGTTCCATGGTGGATTGACTGTTCCTCTAGATCTGGACCCGGTCAGGAATGAGGCCTCAGCATTAGAATTGTATGAGCATGAATCATGCCACCTGCATTAAGAATAAAGATTAATTAAATTTGTGTGTGCTCATATGTACTTGCATTATTATCTGTGCTGTGCTGGTTTGTGCTTATTCATATTCGCACATTACTTACTATCTACCTATAAACCCTATTCAACTAATCCTATTATTTCCTACCAGGTTTTTCTCTCAAACTTTACCTATTTTTATTATAATGCTAGCCTACTTGGAAATCCACTAACAACTAGTGCTACTACTTCATGCATAACGAAGAATAGCATATATAGGCATAAATAATCTCCACACATCCAGATATTCAATCATGATCCCTATAGGATTTCTACCTCAACTCTACACTTGAACACCTAACTATACATCGGTTACTCGCTTGATGAGTAACCACTGGAGTAATGAGTAACTCCAATAAGTCGAGGAAAACTGCTCTGATACCAAACTGTAACACCCTAGTTACTTTTACCCTTAATTAATTGAGGATTTAAAATTTTCTTTTAATACTACTAGTTGATTAGGAAAAACACTTAGGTACACTTACTTCTTATAAAAATCTCCGTAAAATCGGACGGAGTTTACTTTGTTTTAGGGACATTCCCAAAATTCCATTTTCCTAATTAACCTGCATAAAACTTTATTTTCATCAACAATGGGCCAGCAGGGCCAAAATACAATTCAGTTCGAGTACATCATTTCAGAAAATAATTACAATAAAATATAATACATTTCAAATTCCAAATCCAAAATAAAACCATTGACCGACAAAGGGTCACCCAACTAACTACACAACACTCAGCGAGGTGGAGTGTAATCCTGCCCGGCCATACTCGTGTAAGCTCCTTCTTCACCTGTAAAAATTTATCAAGAAGGGTAGCATTACACAGAACTTATAAAATACATTCTAAAATGACATATAGAACAACTAAGAAATTACTACCCGTTAACCACTTAAATTATATTACCTACTTCAGTTCTTTTACTTACTATGTCACGACCCTATTTATGTTCTCTCCTAGTCTTTCTTATCCTTCCTTTACTCTATCCCTTCCCTTCTATTACTTAACACATTCACCTACTTACCATTCTATCCCTATTTAATTCTCACTCCTGTTGGAGGGTCTTGGTAATATAATACATACTTCTCGCTTCACTTAGAGAGTAAGTGAAGGGTCATGTTCTCGCTCCACTTAAGGTGCAAATGGAGGGTCTTGATAATATAATATTCCACTCCTTTATGGAGGGTCTTGTCTACTCCTTTATGGAGGGTCATGATACTATAAGTATAATTCTCGCTCCTACTTAGAGAGTAAGCGGAGGGTCCTGTTCTCACTTCACTTACGGAGCAAGTGAAGGGTCATGAATATATATTTTCCACTCCTTTATGGAGGGTCATGATGATATCCACTCCTTTATGGAGGGTCCTGATAATATCCACTCCTTTATGGAGGGTCCTGATAATATCCACTCCTTTATGGAGGGTCATGATACCATATATACAATTCTCGCTCCTGCTTAGAGAGTAAGCGGAGGGTCTTGTTCTCACTTCACTTACGGAGCAAGTGAAGGGTCATGAATATATATATTCCACTCCTTTATGGAGGGTCTTGATAATATCCACTCCTTTATGGAGGGTCATGATAATATATATTCCACTCCTTTATGGAGGGTCATGATAATATGTATTCCACTCCTTTATGGAGGGTCATGATAATATATATTCCACTCCTTTATGGAGGGTCATGATAATATATATTCCACTCCTTTATGGATGGTCATGATAATATATATATATATATATATATATATATATGTATTATACATTCACATCCACTTACTTAAAGAATTTATCACTTGTTCCTTTCCTTCCAATTTCCTTCAAAGCACTAAGGTTACTAACTTATGCAATTTCCTATTCACTATATATTCATTATTAAACTTCAACTAGGCTATTTCTACAATCATCATCATTAAATCCAATTTTCTACCTCATCTCTAAATCTATAACTCATTTTCATTATTAAACCCACAAATACTTAAATCTAGACAATTACAAACATACACGGTTATAGACATATCCATTAACATTTCATAAACCCTAATCTAGTCAATTACCCTAAGGTTCATCTTTCTACTTTATTCCCTACCCTTAATTCCCCCTATATACATACTAGAAAATACCCTCTAAGTATAGGTAACACACCCCTTCTTACCTTGAATGTGAAGGGAGAATGTTGGTTTTGGCCTCAAAATCTCGAGAAGGGGGGTTGAATCGAGTTTTATTAATGTATTGTAAAAACCGTTACAAATTAAAAATTGATTTGAGATGGAGAGATTAAGCGTTTGAAACGGATCGCGAAAACGATAGATAATATAATTCGAGTAGCGCGGAAACGTAAAAATTGAAATAAGCGGAAATTAAAAGAGATAGGGATAGAAAAGCTTGCACCGGTGAATTTTATACTGGTTCAGCCTTCCCGTCGAAAGGCCTAGTCCAGTCCCCAAGCGACCCGCCTGAGAGTTCTTATAACCAAGCAATAGAGCCGCACCCTATTACAACCAAGAGCACCCCGCACACTACTAAGAACCTCCGTTCGCTAGGGGCCTCAATCACACAGCAGGGTTCCTCACCCTATGAACGTCACAACGTTCAACTACGGGATTCTCTCCCTACCACTAAGGTTTAGAACAACTGATGTGAGTGATTACAACAAGTATATTGTGTTCTCAAAACACAGATTCTACAATAAGCTCTATGATAATGAAGTAGTTGTTTATCTAGGAGTTACTCAGCCAACAATGATTTTTGTTCTTCAAAAGTATGAACGTGAAAACCAGAAGATATGAGAAGAAGAACAGAGAAACGTGTATGATCAGAAAGAGTGAATGAATGATTTGGAAAAAGTGATCAACAGAATGTTGGAGTGAATTTCTTTTTAAAATAGAAAAACATTTTAGAATCAAAAAGATTTAGAATAAGTAAAACAAAATCAAAACAAAATAAAATAAGATTTGAAATAAGTTTTAAAATAAAAACTAAATCAAAATGATTTACGAAATAAAATAAAGATTTGATTCTTAAAACCAAAAAGGAAATAATTCAAATTCAAAATCATTTTCGAATTTTATAAAATAAATTAGAATCTTTTATATAAAAACAAATCAGGAAATAATCAAAATGATTCTGACACGTTTTTCAATAAAACATGAAGTAATCGATTACTTTCTGAAGGTAATCGATTATTCCTTCAAAAATAGAAATTCTTAAATTCATTTGAAAAACATGTAATCGATTACACCAAGAATAGTTAATTGATTACACCACTCCTGTTCAATGTATGATACAACTCATTATAATCGATTACACTAGTAAGTTAATCGATTACCGAGCCTCTGATATGCATATGATGCAACATCATGTAATCGATTACTACAGAGCTTGTAATCGATTACTAAGCCTCTGAAAAATATATGATGCAACAATTATAATCGATTACTTGAGCCAGGTAATCGATTACTCTTATAAAAAGTAATTGATTAACAAGATTCATTTAATCGATTACAACCTCTCTGATTTTTCTATGATGCAACAAAGTTAATCGATTACTTGAGAAGATAATCGATTACTCTCTCTTGCAAACATACAAATATACAGAGTTTTTTAACATCAAGTATTTTTACAAAGATTAATGCAGAAAACACTTTATCATGCAAAAACACATTTTTCTTCCTCTCTCTTATAATGAAAAACTTGTTGGCTTTTGTAACTCTTAAAGAACTAAAAACTTCATTACCTTACAATTGATCTAAGGAGAAGGTTTCTAATCTATGCCTTGCTTGAATCTTCAATCTTGAAAAAGGATGACACTTGAGAGCTTGATCTTGAGTTGGCTTGTTATCATCAAAACACTATCTTGAATTAAACTTGAAGTCCATAGAGAGTTTGAAGCATGTCTTCCAACTAGCTTGACTTCCAACACTCCCCATTTTTGATGATGACAAACAACCATTTTGATATACTCTTTATTATCTGCATCACAAGTGTTATACAAGCAACCACATATATATATATATATATATATATATATATAATAACAATAACCTTCCTTAGAGCAATAATCACAAGAATATAACAATTCATATTATCTCCCAATGTAAAGATGCATAAAATATATCACTTCGAAAAAGATTTGCATCTTCAGAGAGTATCTTCTCCCCCTGTATGAATCAATCATATATCAGAATATCTCTCCCCCTTTAGTAATCATCAAAAAGATGTGCTATCTCCCCCTGAAACACTGAGAAGACGCATCAATAATAACAAGAGAGATAAACATAATCACATACTCAAAAGAGGTGAGAGGCAGAGGTTAAACCAATTTCTCTACGAATAAAAAAGAAATTTTCTTTTGGAAGCGGTTTCGTAAAGATATCAGCCAACTGCCGCGAAGTATCAACATACTCAATAATACAATCACCCTTTTGAATATGATCACGTATAAAATGGTGTCGAATCTCTATATGCTTAGTGCGAGAATGTTGCACTGGGTTTTTGGTGATGTTAATAGCACTGGTATTATCACATTTTATAGGAATGTGATCTAGACTTACACCGAAGTCTAGGAGTTGCTGTTTCAACCATAAGATTTGCGCACAACAGCTACCCGCGGCGACATATTCAGCCTCAGCTGTAGATAGGGCCACACTAGACTGTTTCTTTCTAGCCCATGATACCAACGAATTGCCAAGAAGATGACAAGTGCCGCTAGTGCTTTTTCTATCTACTTTGCAGCCAGCAAAGTCAGAATCAGAAAACCCAACAAGATTACATGAAGAACCTTTGGGGTACCACAAACCTATGTCAGTTGTGCCAGACAGATTTTTCATTATACGTTTGGTAGCAACCATGTGCGTTTCTTTTGGATTCGATTGAAAACGGGCACATAAACAGATACTAAACATTATATCCGGCCTACTTGCCGTTAAATAGAGAAGGGATCCGATTATACCTCGATATTTAGTGATTTCTACGGATTTACCTCCTTCATCTTTGTCCAAATAGCAAGATGTGTTTATAGGTGTTGCTACTGCCTTGGCCTTATCCATGCCAAATCTTTTCAAAAGTTCCTTGCAGTACTTTGTTTGGCTAATGAAAATCCCATCCTTTGCTTGTTTTATTTGCAATCCCAGGAAAAAGTTCAGCTCGCCCATCATAGACATCTCGAACTCTTCCTGCATCATACTTGAAAAATCCTTGCAAAGGGTTTCATTAGTAGCACCGAAAATAATATCATCGACATAAATTTGAACTAAAAGAATGTCCTTTCCTTTCTTTTTAATAAAAAGTGTGTTATCAACCTTCCCTCTTTCAAAATTATTTTCTAATAAAAATTTGCAAAGATGGTCATACCATGCTCTAGGAGCTTGTTTGAGTCCGTACAAAGCCTTTTTCAGTTTATAAACATAATCCGGGTGTTCATAATTTTCAAAGCCAGGAGGTTGAAACACATATACTTCTTCATTTATAAAACCATTAAGAAAGGCACTCTTTACGTCCATTTGATATAATTTAAAATCTAGAATGCATGCAAAAGCTAACAGCAGTCTAATGGCTTCCAACCTAGCAACAGGGGCAAATGTTTCCTCATAATCTATCCCCTCTTCCTGGTTGTAACCTTGTGCAACTAACCTAGATTTGTTTCGAACAATTAAACCAGCCTCATCGAGTTTATTTTTATAAATCCACTTAGTTCCAATAATCGGATGAGACTCAGGCCTAGGAACAAGTTCCCACACCTGATTTCTTTCGAACTGGTTTAATTCCTCTCGCATTGCCAAAAGCCAATGCTCATCAAGCATAGCCTCAGAAATATTCTTTGGCTCTACTTGAGAAACAAATGCGAAGTAGTTACATAGATTGCTAATAGAATTGCGAGTACTTACACCTTTTGTGATGTTACCAATGATTTGATCAATGGGATGGTGCCTCAAAGTTCTCCATTCCTTAGGCAAATCAGCGTTGAGTTCCATGGATTGTTCTTGATTTTTCTCCTCAACTGATTCAACTGATTTTTCCTTGCTTTCGGATTGCTCCTTTCCTTTAGCATTTGGCTCCTCATCCTCATCCTCATCCTCATCAATGAATAAATTTCCAAGAATACCTGAAATTTCATTAACAGATACCTTTCCCAACTTTCTGGGATCGGTGTAACACCCCAATTTGGACTTAGAATTTTCACTAAAAATTTGCGCCATTTTTTTTTAAACATTACAAAAAGGTTTTCATAACTTGATTTAATTCATTTGGTTACAAAAATGATTTGATACTCAGACTCACGTCATAAAATTCTGTTTCCAAAAAGAGATGTTACCATCCAACACATTTCCAAAAACTCATTTTCTCATTGTCATATTTAGTCGATGGTTAACTTGCGGAAAATAGTTTAAGTACTTTTATGAACACGATACATAACCAAAAAGAATTTCTTTCATTTCATTCAAAATAATCCATGTTACAACTGGGGTTACATTCGGGATAGAGTAATCATGTCCTACTCATCCAAAGATGGATTACAAAACAAAGGCTATCCTAGACTACTAGTCTTCATCATTTCCTTCACCATAGGTGTTTGGAAGATTCCTCGATCGCTGCTTCTGCTTCTTCCTCATATGTGCGTCCTCTTGCGATCCTCTTCCAACTTGATCAACCACTACTCGAGATAGTACATGATATGTCATCTGTGAACATTGTTACCCAATGTCCACAGGAAAGGGAAATAGAGAGAGTAAGCACTTCCGAACGATATGATCGTCGACGGCGCGGGCTTACCATAGGGGAATATTAAGACCATACAAGCATATCATAAAACAATATATACATCATTATTACCAATCCCTTATAAACAACTTCAGCTAAATACCATAGGGTCCTTCCCACTAAAAGGATAATCTTCATGAAACCATATCCATTATATTTAATTATCTTTAGGCTCTAAGTTTCATTATCATAACCACCGGAAATTCAAGAGGGGGTACCACCACCGAGGCTCAAGGGTTTGGTAGCACACACGTTACATCTCCTCCATCATTCCAACCACATCCTAGTTCGGAAAGCAGATGGGACGCACAGGAACCCTAACCATGCTGGCATCGAATGTCGAAGGGTACGCACCAAAAGTATTCAACAAACGAAGTAAAATCATTTCATACAGTTTCACCAAAAATACAGCGACATCTAGCCCCATTCGGGTTCCCTCTCACCATCTAGGATTTGCTCAAGGGGGCGACAGTGCTATCTCTAGTTGATCGTGCAGTCCTTTGCTACGACATTGTCTACAACCGAGAGACAAGTCCTTGTAGTCTTGTTCCGCCTAGAGAAGCGCTCGAGGCTTCTTGACGTTTCACCGTCCTTGCCCTCCCCTATCACAATCGACACTTGAAGAAACACCGACCTCCAAGCATACCTGATTATCCGTAGATAACCAGGGTGTCTTTCCTCTCCACTACTTCACTCTCAACGTGTAGGTTTAGGAAAGGGGTTCCTAAGTCCTTTAAATCTTTTAAGTCTTTTAAGTCTTTTCTTAAACCTAAGTTTTAGTCGACCCATTCTAAGCCTCGCTTCTAACGGGCCTCGACCTCTAAGGGAGCACAACAAAACTTTCTCATCGTACAGTGGGATCCACAAGACATAATCACGGCACAATTATTCACGTGATTAGTCACTTAAAAGGGAATAAATACGAAGTTAATGTGCCATGATGCACCATCACTGTACCCAAACATTACTTTCGCATATTCACAAGGTTAATTATTTTCGTATTTCTTTTCATAATAACATTTCCAAAATATGCCAAATACTTTTCATGGAACGACCGTTCGAATTATACTAAGTATCTTTTCATAGGAACCACCGAACATTAATTTTCTTTCCACAAGATGAATCATTATTTCCAAAATATAATATACAATTCAAAAATATACAACATGGCGAAATCAATTAGCAACCGACATAAATATCGAGAAATCGTGTTTTTCGTATAAACGGCGGGATGCACACTCATTTGCCGTTTTACTACTCGACCGATAGATTCCTAGTTCCGACCTTTGAGATGATACGGAACGTCCTAATATTACCCTACATGCCACTATGTCTTAAGAAGGCTTCTCTCTCACCTTGATGCGAAGAACTAACGTGGGCTTGACTTTCGGTCTCGCTATTCGTCCCCAATTGCAAACCTTTTAAATCAATCATTTTCACAAAATAATCTTTATAAATATTCACACCAACTTAAAAGTACTTAACCAAATATAACCTTTGAAAACATTAATTTCTCAAAGTCCTCGAAATTTAAATACTTAGAAAATAACTCATTTCTAAAATCCTTTAAAAAAAACTTTAAAATCAATATCAAATCAATATTTCTTTTTCAAGAACATCCTTCAATCATTCTTCATACAAGCACAAACAACATTTCATTCAAACACATATACAACCTTACTTATATGTATTCTAAAATTACTTTTAAAAATCCACTTTTAATCCTAGACACTTATACTTCAAGATTAGCATAAAATTTACATATTTAATCATTCAAGAACAAGTCATAACATAAATACCACACATTTCACATTTTTATTGTTATTATTTTTTTTAAATTTTGGACAGCATGCATACTCAAACTTAAAAATTCATTTTCTCTTAAACAGAAAGTCGAAAACACATACCGTTTTTTCCTAAATTCTCATTACAACTTCTACTATAATAAAATGATCAAAATTAAGCTAAATAAAATAATTGCATCTGCTGTACAGCCACTGTAAAAGTTGCATTAGTTCAAGAAGTTTAAGTAAAACAATCCAAAACAATTATACACAATTCCTACTCATGCCAAAGACTTTAAAACACTATTATTTCTAATAAAATATTACTTTTTCATTATTTATAAATTCTGGACAGAAACTTAATATTTTTTATAAATCATTTTAATCAATCAAAAATACCCATTTTCTATTTGTTTCTACACTATATTTGTACATACAAACTATGTACTACTAACACTCTTAAAATAATCATTTGAGGTCTTGAATAAATAATTTTCCAGAATTAAATTAAATTTCCAGAATTATTCTTTTCCATAATGTGACGCTCTCTTTTTAACTTGAAAATAATTAATATTTCCAAATAGTTGAATACTTGCTATCAAAATTAGGACTAAAATTTTTTTCCTTTCTAGGGTTAGTACTTGCTCGTTCATAAACCCTTTTTAACATAAACCATTTTTGAATTCGGCTTAGTAATATCTTAGATTCGAAAAGACTCTCGAGATGACATTTCCTTAATTATAGAAAATATTATTCATAGTTAATATTAAAACATACCATTTGCCTCTCGAGTTGAATTTGAATATATAAAGCATAAACTTATCGCCGAATCCTTTCTTAATAGAAATCAGAGTTCGCGGAAGTAAAAGTAATACTTATGGGGCACTGCTGAGGTAAAGAAAACATCATATATATATATATATATATATAAGTCGTAACATAACCCCATCAGTACAGTCAGTAGCAAGTGATAAAAAGTCGAGATAGCAAGTTTTGATGAAACATATACAGACCAGCTGCATAAAATAAAAGCTCACTCTAAGACCTCTCAGATATATACAATATATATAACAAAATCCAAAAGTAGAAGTCTCAGAGCAAGTCGTCTGTGTCCTCAGCAGCTCCTCAGATCCTCCACAGCTCTATCCCTAGGATCTAGAATCCAAAAACATCTACGCTATGCAAGCTCCTATGAACCAGCGGGTCCACCTCTAGCAGAAACAGTCGGCTCAACGTGCACCTCCTCCTCGCTCTCATCCTCCACAGGGTCCTCATCGACCTCGCCTGACTGTGTAGAGACCCCACCACTGGGTCTAGGATCTGCAGAAGCAGTCCTATCATAATCAGTCGGACCAGGAGAAGGAGTCTCCTCAGTGACAACTCTATGGAAGGAAGGATGGGAACGAGTGGCAGCTCTAAAACGAAAACTATGAAAACGACGCATAGGTCGAGCCGGGGGTGGTCCTCTATTTGTATAAAAAGGTGGAACATGCATAGTATAGACTAATGGGATCCTAAATCGACGAGGTCGCACTTGCACCAGAGGGCTAGGGTGGTAGAGAGTGATCTCAACCTCCCCCTCAAAAGTGGCACGGTGCTCCTCATACGTCCATAAACCGCTAGGGGTAGGGCGTATCTCGATGCAAGCTAGGTATCTGGCCATCACCTAAACAGGGCACAGGGAGTAAGTATACACATATACATAATTGATAAAGACTAAAATTACAATCACAAATATATCATGGACAGATCATAATGCAAATACATATGAGCACACCAGTTTTCAACATTATAACTCTTATAATGCAAGTGGCATTATGTATGATTTTCTATCCACAACTGAGGCCTCTAAAAGTCCATCTCGGACGTCCATCCAATACACCCTTGTGTTCCCGGAACATCGACATTCGTTCCCAGAACGTAATGCCGAACCATACTTGGATAATAAGCATCACTCCCGGAGTGTGCACCACGTTCCCAGAACGCATACGTTCCCAGAACGCATAAAAACCAGGTCCCGGACACTGGCCACATATCTATAATGTGTCATCAAGTAGGTTATAATTTGGTACTCCCGGAGTACCCTCCTCATATTCCCAGAATATGATAAACGTTCCTACCAACCAGACTTCCAGTCTATATGGATGCACAAATATCAGGGTTGGTTTTATCTTTACATTAATTAATGTGATTTAGAAATATTCCAATTTCCCTTTTGAATGATTTATTTGAGGCATACTCTTTGGCATAAAATTCTCCTTTGAATTTTCTCAAAACATGCCCTTAAACTTAGATTGGGTAAAACAAAATCAATGGTATTCAAAAACTTAACTTTTTATTTTTCAAATTTAGGTACTAACCGGTTACAGTTTCAGGCTAACTGGTTAGAATTACAGACCTGAACTGTTTACCATTGCAATTCAGAAAACCCTTTTTCTTGAATTCACTACCCAATCCATAAACAGGTTAAACATTGTTTTATGCCTCAAAAATCACAGTTTTCATCATTCAAAAGTTCCAATCACATTCTGTGTCCAATAAAGCATAATTTCCTCTTGAAATTATTCCATTAATTTAAGGTATTAACCCTTTAACTTAAAATCTGAACCAAGAAAGTATTGTTACCTCATTTCCAGATTCTTTCCAATGAAATTAAGGTATAGATTTGAGTAAAATTAGTGAAACTTCAGGACTGTTTTACAAACTAATTTTTCTTTTGAAATTCTGCAGTGTCTAACCGGTTACGAATATCGAGTAACTGGTTAGATTATGCAGTCAGTCCTTCAAAATAAGGGTTTTAACACATCATTTTCTTTAATTCTCAAATCTAACCACTTTTCATCATTCAACAGGGTGCATATACCTTAAACAAACATGTTTCATCCCAGAAACCAAATTCAAAGTACATGCATCAAGCTCATTGCATCAAATTGCATAAAAATTCACATAAACACAATTTAATACAACAAAACTCATACTAAGCATTTAAATCCAGAATTTAGTGTCAATATACTTTGCATGCATCAACATAAAGTTGCTCAAAACACCATTGAGCAGAACTTTGGCCTCCAAGCCTTTGTGCCATATTGCACATAATGCCCTTTTTGAGTTTTGTTATCTCAAATCCTAATTCACTTGATTTTTAGTCTAAATCTAGTATAAGGTAGACTTCTCCCATACCTTAAGACTGAGTTTGATGAAGATTGACACAGACATTGAAGAAACTCCACAGATTTCTCCCAAACTCACAGCTCTGCTCTCAGCCACGAATTTCACCAACAAGGTCCAAAGATCAGAAGTTTTGACATAGCAAATGGCCAAAGAAATTGGGGAAAAAAATTAGGACTCAAAGTAGGTAACATGCACTAGAGAATCAAAGAGATTTGAGACTTAATGGTGGCTTTAGTTACCCAAAATCAGATCTGGAATTCAGCTCCCAGAACAGGAATGACAGAGAACTCAGTTTCCAACTCCTAGCTTCCCAAATTGATTCCTCCTTCCACACACACTCTTGACTTACAAATTTGGTATCAACACGAAGCTCTGGATGTAAGCTTCGTGTTCGTGTAACACTCAGAGTCTACCTCTCAGAATCAAAGAAGAATTTCAGAGATGAAGCTTGGAACCCTAAACAGAGCCTCCCTTCTCAATTTCAGAAATTCAACCCTAAATTCGTCCACAAGACATGCTTAAATAGAGAAATTTCAATGTCATGCATACCGACGCGTGGTTTCCACTGATCTATGGCTGATTTCGTGGCGATTAATTGGATTAATCAAGTGATTACTCATCAAAATCCACTAACCCAGTTTCTGGGTTCATCGTCTAACCGGTTACAGGGCATTACTAACCGGTTAGATTAGTACAAAATTTAAAAATTAGTATTTTTAAATCTTTTGCCTCCAAGAACCTTTTTAATATTACCTTTAAGTCCTCATTCAGGCACCAAAATGCAATATTCTCATATTTTGCATTTATTTGCCATATAAAAATATTTCAACCCATTTTTACATTTCAGGCTGCTAAACACAAAATATAAACTTGGGAAAATTTTTTATAAATTAATAATAAAACTTTTATTATTAATTTCCTATTACTCGGGAGACGAAAATTAGGGGTGTTACACATAAAAACATGTAATTCATTCCATAGACATACTAAAACAATTATCAAATCAATTAGAAAAATTCAATTAACTTTATTTCTTTCTCCTAAATAATTCGACCAGCACTAGAAGATTAGGAAAAACATTTTTAATTCTTAAAACATCTATATAATATAATTACATCACTTTATATACTCAAAACAAGAGTTTTAAATTGTTAACAAAATATAAAGTAGATCTCTTTTAAGAAAGAACTCATTTTTTTCCAGCAACTAACATCTTCAAACACATCAACCACATACTCATACAATCACCTAAAAATACATGCTCTTATATATATATATATATATATATATATATATATATATATATAACAACTACCCATTTATTTCTATTTCTTTTAAACAATAAACTACAATTTAATTACACATCAAATAACAAACAATTTACAAAAATTATTCCAAGAAAACCATAGGCCTCATGGCCTATTTTATTTTATTTTATTTTTCCAGAAAATTTCATTTTTTTTATTATCCTTACTCATTGTTCTTATTTAACTTAAATCCAAACAAAAAGAGATAAAATACAATCAAACAATAACAATTAAACAAAATTTCTATAAAATACAAATTCATACACTTTAAGAACACCAAAAAAATTCCAGAATTTATTTTATTTCCCAAAAATTATTTTTAGTTCCTTTTTCACAAATCATTTTCATTCCTATAAGGAAAACACTTATTTGTTTTTATTCTCAAATACACATGAAATAACAACAATTACCATACAATATATATATATATATATATATATATATATACACATACGGTCCAGAATAAAAGAAAATGCAAAAATAAAAATCCATCTTAATCCTCTTATTCATTTCCATTCTCTTTTATTTTATTAAACAACAATACAATTCATATATCAAAATACACAAATCAACCATCAACTCTACCTAATATATGTCACGGCTTAAATATACATATACAAGAAAAATATATTTTTCCATTGTTATTTACTTATTTATCATTATTCCTTAATACAAAGAAACAAAAACAATTAAAAGACACAGAATAAAAACTTATTTAATTATACAAAATTCTCTATAATTCATATAGTCTTAGAAATAAAATAAACCCAGAAAATTAATTACTTATACTCATCAAAAATTTTAGCCATCTTAAGAATTAAAGAAAAGGGGAGATAAATCCCTTTAAACACCCTTTTTGTGTCCCTTTTCTCATCCTTAATTCATATGACTCAAGAACAATATCACATATTCAATAATAAATTTTAAAATTTAGAACTTTAGCTATTTCTTTACCATAGAAGAATTTAGAGATTTTATTCAATAATAGAAACAAAAGATTAATAAATTAAAAAGAGATTAAGTGTGTAAGTGATTTTGGGTTACCTCTACTCCTTAAGCTAAAGAAAAACTTCAAGTGACAAAGCAATTCCTCCCTCCTTCCTATAGCCAAACTCGTCCCTCTCTCTCTATTTTCTCTTAGGATTTTTTTTTGTCAAACTATCAAGAATTGTGTGTGTGAAAAAAATGAGGGGTAAGAGGTCCTATTTATAGGTGAAAAAATGCAGCATATTCCCTCTAAATTCCCTAGGAATTTCGGTCCCCTTAGTCATGGGTGAGTCATCACCATAATGTTTTACTTGGAACCAAGACTAGTAATTAATAGGATTTTGCCAAAAACCATGTGTTAATAAATTAGGACCAATTTTCAGAAATTCTCCTCTTTCCTCTCTAATTTCTGGACGGTGGGGAGAAGAAAAAAATAAAAGAAATTTTTCTCATTGGTTCATTTGAATTTTGCCTCCCAAATTGACCAATCCTATCAAACTCTTATTTTAATTAAATCAGAAAATAATTAGGAAAATACTTAGATATGGACTGTGCAGCCATCCAGCATCAATATAAATATTCTAATATACCAATAAAATATTTTATAGTCCAATTAATTATTTTATGCTCCAAAATAATTTTTTCTTAGTTTTAAAAACACAAAAATTCGTTTTTCTACCTACTGTACAGATATTTTTTTCGTATATGTCAAAATAAATTTTTATTTTCACAAATTCAAATACTACACTTTAATACGATCGTTTTCATATAAAGTTTATAATTTTTGGACTTACGGTTTGAAAGTTATGAATTTTTGAAGTTCTAAGATAATTTCCTTCAAAAATGCACTTCATAAGCTTTCAAATTATTTTATTATTCAAAAATACGAAAATTATATTTTATTTGAACGGTGTAGCCAATCAGGGATTTTAAAAATATATTTTCTATTCACATAAAAATATTTTTGGGTCAAAGAGCCATTAAAAGCATTAAAACACACTTTCACACTTAAAGCTCAAAAATTCGTTCAGTACTGTAACAGTGATAAAATTTCGAAAACTCCAAAATAAAATTAGAACTTTACATTTTCATAATCTATACTTCGATACGATCGTTTTGACATAACCTTTGTAATTTTTCGATTTATGGTTAAAAAGATATGAATTTTTGAAGTTATAACACTATAACTTGAAAATTCTCAATTGTACCAAAACAATAATAAAAATTGTTCTAATATTTTTTTTCTGAAGATAAAAATATATCTATTAAATATTTCTATTCCAAAAATATTTTTCTCATGTATTAAATAAAAATTTATAATTCATTGCATATATATATATAATAACGCGATATATATATATATATATATATATAAATACATATATTTAATTAAAACCGATTTTTGAATAACAAACCCCATTAAATTATGCTTAACATAAATGTGTCTTAAAATAAAAAGCAAAAATAAAAATATTATGATTTAAATAAATTTGGTAAAATTGCGGGTCTCACAATCCTTCCCAACTTAGAGATTTCTCGTCCCCGAGAAATACGCACAGAGACAATCAAGGAAACACACCAGGTTATTCAGACATTCTTACTACCCTTCACTTTGTTATTTACTTCTGTTGGGAATATATCCTTCCTTCGATGTCTTTGTCGATCAACACTCTTTTACTGGTCAACGCTTGCTATAATGCTGCGCGGGAGTCGAATTGAGTCAAGTTCAAGGGTAGGCAACAAACAATAATTGTCACAATAGTAGTTTGGTCAAACCAGAAGTATTAAAGGTAAGTGGGTATGAATTATCCATAAGGGACTTTGGTAAGGGCAGTTTGTTATTTTCAGAAGTACTTTCTTGTATGCATATCAAAACCATAATCATCAGCTGAGTTACTGCTTATTCCTATGCTACTTATCCATACTGGTACTGGTCACTATGCCCTTCTAACATAGACCCTACTTAACCCTTTGCTCCCCAACTTTGATCAAACTTATACCACCTATTACACAACCTTACATCAAAGCCCACCATGATTACTCTCTAACTACCCGACTTTTCACTTACTACCATGCCTTCTTAGTACCACTTAGGGACCGACTCTAAACCATTATTCCCAAAATTCCTAATTTTTCACACAACCGTACCATCACCTTGTCCTTCCAGCCTCCTAAAATTCATGTGCTATGCATACAAGTGTTACTTCCTTCATAACTTTATGTGGTAGGGTTCTGTTTTGGTCGCAAGATTCCAAGAAATGAACTTTTGAATTTACAGTATTTTGGCATTTGGTCGAATAGTTTGATGGAAGGTGATCATTAGATTGGGTATTTCCTGACAAAAGGAAGTCTTTTTAATGCGAAGATCAAGCTCACAACTAGATAAAAAGGTACTTGGGTTTTTCACAAAAATTTGAGAATAATGCAAGGTAATGCCTTGACTTGAACTCAATTCACCTCTAGCCGTCTTTAAAATACCACACTTTTTCCAACAACTGGTTTCCACAATCTCACAAGAAGTTCTATACAGCATACTTAAGCACAAACATTCATTGATTTCACGAAAATTCCAACATTATTATATCATAGGAAAAGCAAAAGAAGGAATAATCCTTCAACATAACAGTCAAGAAGCAAAGGTTAAATCCAACAAGAGAAGCAAACAAAACTAGTGGATAACTCCACACCGTTTAAACAACTCATAACATAGCAAACAACACTTAAACAACGAAAAGCTCCTAAAGCACAAACGTAGACACTGCCGTTACTTCTTCTGATTATAGCGTAGACCCTTCCATATCCCAACAGGGCGATTAGAACCTAATTCGCATCTTGGCTCTGAGCAATCTTTTGAGATGTGTCCTGGTCTGTTGCAGTTAAAGCAGTTCGGGTTTTCATAAGGGCAGTTCGGTCCATAATGGTTCCTATTGCAGCGATTGCACAACGGAATCACTCCTCCTTGACCCTTTTCACTATTTCCATTGCTACGAGCATTACCATTGTTGTTGTTGTTGCTTTGATGGTTGTTGTTACGATCATTTCCATGCCTATTCTGATTGCCACCGTTACGATTGTTGCCTCTCGTTGAATTATTTCCTCCAGTTCTGCTGTCTCTTTTCCCACCAGACCTATTGTCTCTTCGTTCACCTCCCTGTCCATAAGGACCTTGATATCGGGCTCCACTGTTTCGGTTTCCATTTCCTGAGAGGTGCCTCATAGGACCACCACTTGTAACTTGTGCAGCTGACTTCCCTGTCGAATCCTTCGACTTTAGACCACTTTCCACAATACTCCCTTTATTTACCAAGGTTGTAAACACATTTACCTCCAAAGGTGTCAGGGCTTGCTTAATCTCCGGCTTTAAACCATCCAAGAACTTTGCACACTTCGACCTCT
The DNA here is from genome assembly GCA_037953625.1 of Crotalaria pallida. Lineage (NCBI taxonomy): Eukaryota > Viridiplantae > Streptophyta > Magnoliopsida > Fabales > Fabaceae > Crotalaria > Crotalaria pallida. Next base: position 89,869,149 of record CM075653.1, read on the forward strand.
CATTTCCAGCTTCTCCATAGTAGGGCATAAACCTCGCCAGATTCTCGAATTTGGCAGGATACTCCCCTACACTCATGCTACCTTGTTCCAATCTCAGGAATTCCAATTCCTTGGCTGTCTTCAGGTGCTCCGGAAAATACTTTACCAAAAGCCTATCTTTGAACCGATTCCAGGTTATTCCTCCAGCTTCTCCAACTAACACTTGCCTCTCATTACGCCACTAGTCGGCCACCTCTCCTACCATCATGTACCCAGCATAGGCAACCTTTTGTTCATTTGTGCACTGCACCATTCCCCCGAATATCCTTTCCAAACTTGCTATCCAGGCCTCTGCCTCTTCCGATGCGAAACCTCCAGCGAATTCCTTTGGATTCCTACGACAAAACTCGTCGAGTCCTCTGATTCCTTGCCCACCAGCGTTCACATTCTGATTCTGTTGAAGTTGTTGTTGCATAAGGTTCATGTTGTCCCTTACTCCTACCATAACCGCAGCTGTCTGGGCCATGATAGCACCTTGTTGTTGGGCGTTCAGCGGTTCCTCATTTTCTTGTCGACGTGCCATTGCGATCCTACGTACAGGTTTAACTCTTAGACTAAGGAAACATCTATACACACCAAAAGGACTAACTCACATCTACACACCAACTAAGGCAGAGTCACACAAGGAAAGCATATAAGGCTATGCTTAAGGCCACTAAGGACAACCATCGCTCTGATACCACTAAAAACCCAATTTGGACTTAGAATTTTCACTAAAAATTTGCGCCATTTTTTTTTAAACATTACAAAAAGGTTTTCATAACTTGATTTAATTCATTTGGTTACAAAAATGATTTGATACTCAAACTCACGTCATAAAATTCTGTTTCCAAAAAGAGATGTTACCATCCAACACATTTCCAAAAACTCATTTTCTCATTGTCATATTTAGTCGATGGTTAACTTGCGGAAAATAGTTTAAGTACTTTTATGAACACGATACATAACCAAAAAGAATTTCTTTCATTTCATTGAAAATAATCCATGTTACAACTGGGGTTACATTCGGGATAGAGTAATCATGTCCTACTCATCCAAAGATGGATTACAAAACAAAGGCTATCCTAGACTACTAGTCTTCATCATTTCCTTCACCATAGGTGTTTGGAAGATTCCTCGATCGCTGCTTCTGCTTCTTCCTCATATGTGCGTCCTCTTGCGATCCTCTTCCAACTTGAGCAACCACTACTCGAGATAGTACATGATCTGTCATCTGTGAACATTGTTACCCAATGTCCACAGGAAAGGGAAATAGAGAGAGTAAGCACTTCCGAACGATATGATCGTCGACGGCGCGAGCTTACCATAGGGGAATATTAAGACCATACAAGCATATCATAAAACAATATATACATCTTTATTACCAATCCCTTATAAACAACTTCAGCTAAATACCATAGGGTCCTTCCCACAAAAAAGGATAATCTTCATGAAACCATATCCATTATATTTAATTATCTTTAGGCTCTAAGTTTCATTATCATAACCACCGGAAATTCAAGAGGGGGTACCACCACCGAGGCTCAAGGGTTTGGTAGCATACACGTTACATCTCCTCCATCATTCCAACCACATCCTAGTTCGGAAAGCAGATGGGACGCACAGGAACCCTAACCATGTTGGCATCGAATGTCGAAGGGTACGCACCAAAAGTATTCAACAACCGAAGTAAAATCATTTCATACAGTTTCACCAAAAATACAGCGACATCTAGCCCCATTCGGGTTCCCTCTCACCATCTAGGATTTGCTCAAGGGGGCGACAGTGCTATCTCTAGTTGATCGTGCAGTCCTTTGCTACGACATTGTCTACAACCGAGAGACAAGTCCTTGTAGTCTTGTTCCGCCTAGAGAAGCGCTCGAGGCTTCTTGACGTTTCACCGTCCTTGCCCTCCCCTATCACAATCGACACTTGAAGAAACACCGACCTTCAAGCATACCTGAGTATCCGTAGATAACCAGGGTGTCTTTCCTCTCCACTACTTCACTCTCAACGTGTAGGTTTAGGAAAGGGGTTCCTAAGTCCTTTAAATCTTTTAAGTCTTTTAAGTCTTTTCTTAAACCTAAGTTTTGGTCGACCCATTCTAAGCCTCGCTTCTAACGGGCCTCCACCTCTAAGGGACCACAGCAAAACTTTCTCATCGTACAGTGGGATCCACAAGACATAATCACGGCACAATTATTCACGTGATTAGTCACTTAAAAGGGAATAAATACGAAGTTATTGTGCCACAATGCACCATCACTGTACCCAAACATTACTTTCGCATATTCACATGGTTAATTATTTTCGTATTTCTTTTCATAATAACATTTCCAAAATATGCCAAATACTTTTCATGGAACGACCGTTCGAATTATAGTAAGTATCTTTTCATAGGAACCACCGAACATTAATTTTCTTTCCACAAGATGAATCATTATTTCCAAAATATAATATACAATTCAAAAATATACAACATGGCGAAATCAATTAGCAACCGACATAAATATCGAGGAATCGTGTTTTTCGTATAAACGGCGGGATGCACACTCATTTGCCGTTTTACTACTCGACCGATAGATTCCTAGTTCCGACCTTTGAGATGATATGGAACGTCCTAATATTATCCTACATGCCACTATGTCTTAAGAAGGCTTCTCTCTCACCTTGATGCAAAGAACTAACGTGGGCTTGACTTTCGGTCTCGCTATTCGTCCCCAATTGCAAACCTTTTAAATCAATCATTTTCACAAAATAATCTTTATAAATATTCACACCAACCTAAAAGCACTTAACCAAATATAACCTTTGAAAACATTAATTTCTCAAAGTCCTCAAAATTTAAATACTTAGAAAATAACTCATTTCTAAAATCCTTTAAAAAAAACTTTAAAATCAATATCAAATCAATATTTCTTTTTCAAGAATATCCTTCAATCATTCTTCATACAAGAACAAACAACATTTCATTCAAACACATATACAACCTTACTTATATGTATTCTAAAATTACTTTTAAAAATCCACTTTTAATCCTAGACACTTATACATCAATATTAGCATAAAATTTACATATTTAATCATTCAAGAACAAGTCATAACATAAATACCACACATTTCACATTTTTATTATTATTATTTTTATTATTTTGGACAGCATGCATACTCAAACTTAAAAATTCATTTTCTCTTAAACAGAAAGTCGAAAACACATGCCGTTTTTTCCTAAATTCTCATTACAACTTCTACTATAATAAAATGATCAAAATTAAGCTAAATAAAATAATTGCATCTGCTGTACAGCCACTGTAAAAGTTGCATTAGTTCAAGAAGTTTAAGTAAAACAATCCAAAACAATTATACACAATTCCTACTCATGCCAAAGACTTTAAAACACTATTATTTCTAATAAAACATTACTTTTTCATTATTTATAAATTCTGGACAGCAACTTAATATTTTTTTATAAATCATTTTAATCAATCAAAAATACCCATTTTCTATTTGTTTCTACACTATATTTGTACATACAAACTATGTACTACTAACACTCTTAAAATAATCATTTGAGGTCTTGAATAAATAATTTTCCAGAATTAAATTAAATTTCCAGAATTATTCTTTTCCATAAAAACATGTAATTCATTCCATAGACATACTAAAACAATTACCAAATCAATTAGAAAAATTCAATTAACTTTATTTCTTTCTCCTAAATAATTCGACCAGCACTAGAAGATTAGGAAAAGCATTTTTAATTCTTAAAACATCTATATAATATAATTACATCACTTTATATACTCAAAACAAGAGTTTTAAATTGTTAACAAAATATAAAGTAGATCTCTTTTAAGAAAGAACTCACATTTTTTTTCCAGCAACTAACATCTTCAAACACATCAACCACATACTCATACAATCACCTAAAAATACATGCTCTTATAAATATATATATATATATATATATATATATATATATATATATATAACAACTACCCATTTATTTCTATTTTTTTTAAACAATAAACTACAATTTAATTACACATCAAATAACAAACAATTTACAAAAATTATTCCAAGAAAACCATAGGCCTAACAGCCTATTTTATTTTATTTTATTTTATTTTTCCAGAAAATTTCATTTTTGTTTATTATCCTTACTCATTGTTCTTATTTAACTTAAATCCAAACAAAAAGAGATAAAATACAATCAAACAATAACAATTAAACAAAATTTCTACAAAATACAAATTCATACACTTTAAGAACACCAAAAAAATTCCAGAATTTATTTTATTTCCCAAAAATTATTTTTAGTTCCTTTTTCACAAATCATACAATATATATATATATATATATATATATATATTTATACATACGGTCCAGAATAAAAGAAAATGCAAAAATAAAAATCCATCTTAATCCTCTTATTCATTTCCATTCTCTTTTATTTTATTAAACAACAATACAATTCATATATCAAAATACACAAATCAACCATCAACTCTACCTAATATATGTCACGGCCTAAATATACATATACAAGAAAAATATATTTTTCCATTGTTATTTACTTATTTATCATTATTCCTTAATACAAAGAAACAAAAACAATTAAAAGACAAAGAATAAAAACTTATTTAATTATACAAAATTCTCTATAATTCATATAGTCTTAGAAATAAAATAAACCCAGAAAATTAATTACTTATACTCATAAAATTTTTTAGCCATCTTAAGAATTAAAGAAAAGGGGAGATAAATCCCTTTAAACACCCTTTTTGTGTCCCTTTTCTCATCCTTAATTCATATGACTCAAGAACAATATCACATATTCAATAATAAATTTTAAAATTTAGAACTTTAGCTATTTCTTTACCATAGAAGAATTTAGAGATTTTATTCAATAATAGAAACAAAAGATTAATAAATTAAAAAGAGATTAAATGTGTAAGTGATTTTGGGTTACCTCTACTCCTTAAGCTAAAGAAAAACTTCAAGTGACAAAGCAATTCCTCCCTCCTTCCTATAGCCAAACTCGTCCCTCTCTCTCTATTTTCTCTTAGGATTTTTTTTTTGTCAAACTATCAAGAATTGTGTGTGTGAAAAAAATGAGGGGTAAGAGGTCCTATTAATAGGTGAAAAAATGCAGCATATTCCCTCTAAATTCCCTAGGAATTTCGGTCCCCTTAGTCATGGGTGAGTCATCACCATAATGTTTTACTTGGAACCTGTAACACCCCTAATTTTCGTCTCCCGAATAATAGGAAATTAATAATAAAAAAAGTTTTATTATTAATTTATAGAATTTTCCAAGTTTATGTTTTGTGTTTAATTAGCCTTAAATATAAAAATAAGTTAAAATATTTTTATATGGCAATTAAATGCAGAATATAAGGAAATTGCATTTTGGTCCCTGAAGGAGGGCTAAAAGGCAAAATTAGAAAGGTTCTTGGAGGGAAAGATTTAAAAATGATCATTTTTAAATTTTGAACTGACCTAACCGGTTAGTAATGCCCTGTAACCGGTTAGACGATGAACTCAAAAACTGGTTTAGTGGATTTTGATGAGTAATCCCTGGGTTAATTCGTTTAATCGCCACGATTACTGCATGAATTGAGTGGAGAACCACGCGTCGCCCTGCATGTTACCTTCAATTGTCTATAAATAGGGGAAAATCTGAGGAATTAGGGGTTGATCAACTGATTTCTGGTTGAAGAAGGGAGATTAGGGTTTCTGAATTGTTCTGAGCAATTCGTCTTCGTTGTTGAGTGTTAGTAATCGAGTGATACACGATTGTGAAGCTTACATCAAGAGCTTTACAAAGATCTAAACACTGTGAGCTGAGGGTTAGTGTGGAAGGAGAAATCAAGCTTGGAAGTTGGAGGTAGAAATCTGGGTTCTCTGTGATTCTGATTCTGGGAGCTGACTTCCAGACTCGATTTTGGTAAGCATGGTCAATCTCTAAGCCTCAAACTTCTTTGATTCTCTAGTGCATATACCCTACTTTGAGTCCTAACTGTTTTCCCCAATTTCTTTGGTCATTTGCTATGTCAAAATCTCTGGTTTTTTGACCCTGTTGCTGGGAAACGAATCTGGAAATAGAGCTGTGAGTTCGTGAGAAATCAGTGGAGTTTCTTCAATTTCAGTGTTCAATCTTCATCAAAATCAACTTAGAGGTATGGGAGAAGTCTTCACTATACTAGATTTAGACTAAATGTCAAATGATTTAGGATTTGAGTTCACAAAACTCAAAAGGGCATTATGTGTTTTTAAGCACAAAGGCTTGGTGGCCAATTTCTTGCTCACTGTGGTTTTGAGCAAATTTCAATTGATGCATGCAAGCTATATAAATGTTGAATTCTGTGGTTGAGTGCTTGATTTAAGTTTTGATGTGTTGAATTGTGTTTATGTGATTTTTTCATACAATTTGATACAATAAACTTGATGCTTGCAATATGAACGTGTTTCTGGGTGTAAACATGTTTATTTTAAGGCATATGAACTTGGTGTATACTGGAAATTGGTTAGATTTGAGAAAGAAAGAAAATGAGTTGTTAAAACTCTTGTTTTAATGGTCTGACTGCATAACCTAACTGGTTACACGATTTTCGTAACCGGTTAGACACTGTAAATTTTCAAAGAAAAATCAGTTTGCAAATCAGTCCTGAAACTTTAATGGTTTTTACTCAAATCTAAGCCTTAATTTCTATACACAAGGTCTGAATATGAGTTGTGGTAATGTCAACAAATTCAGATTGGAAAGACTTCCATTTATGCCTTAAATTGATGGAATAATTTCAAGTGAAATTATGTTCATTGGAAAAGGATATGTGATTTGGACTTTTGAATGATAAACAATGGTTTTTGAGGTATAAAATAAAGTTAAAAAAAAAGTGTTTTGGATTGGGTAGAGAATTCAAGAAAAAAGGGTTTTTCTGAATTACAATGGTAAAACAGTTCAGGTCTGTAATTCTAACCGGTTAGCCTGAAACTGTAACCGGTTAGTACCTGAATCTGAAAAATAAAAAGTTAAATTTTAAATACCATTGAAGTTGTATTACTCAATCTGGGTTTTAAAAGGCATATTTTGAGAAAAATTCAAAGGGGAATTTTATGCCAAATATTATACCTCAAATAAATCATTCAAAAGTAGAAATTGGAATATTTCTAAATCACATTAATTAATGTAAAGATAAAACCAACCCTGATGTTTGTGCATACATATAGACTGGAAGTCTGGTTGGTAGGAACGTTTATCATATTCTGGGAATATGAGGAGGGTACTCCGGGAGTACCAAAGTATAACCTACTTGATGACACATTATAGATATGTGGCCAGTGTCCGGGACCTGGTTTTTATGCGTTCTGGGAACGTGGTGCACACTCCGGGAGTGATGCTTTTTATCCAAGTATGGTTCGGCATTATGTTCTGGGAACTAATGTCGGTGTTCCGGGAACACAATGGTGTATTGGATGGACGTCCAAGATGGACATTTAGAGGCCTCAGTTGTGGATAGAAAATCATACATCATGCCACTTGCATTATAAGAGTTATAATGTTGAAAAATTGGTGTGCTCATATGTATTCGCATTATGATCTGTCCATGACATATTTGTGATTGTAATTTTAGCCTTTATCCACTATGTATATGTGTATACTTACTCCCTGTGCCCTGTTTAGGCGATGGCCAGATACCTAGCCTGCATCGAGATACGCCCTATCCCTAGCGGTATATGGACGTATGAGGAGCACCGTGCCACCTTTGAGGGGGAGGTGGAGATCACTCTCTACCACCCTAACCCTCTGGTACGTGTGCGACCTCGTCGATTTAGGATTCCATTAGTCTATACTATGCATGTTCCACCTTTTTACACTTATAGAGGACCACCCCCGGCTCGACCTATGCGTCGTTTTCATAGTTTTAGATTTAGAGCTGCCACTCGTTCCCATCCTTCATCCCATAGAGTTGTTACTGAGGAGACTCCTTCTCCTGGTTCGACTGATTATGATAGGACTGCTTCTGCAGACCCTAGACCCAGTGGTGGGGTCTCTACTCAGTCAGGCGAGGTCGAGGAGGACCCTGTGGAGGATGAGAGCGAGGAGGAGGTGCATGTTGAGCCGACTGTTTCTGCTAGAGGTGGACCCGCTGGTTCATAGGAGCCTGCATAGCATAGGGGTTTTGGATCCTGGATCCTAGGGATAGAGCGGTGGAGGATCTGAGGAGCTGGTGAGGACATGGAGGACTTGCTCTGAGACTTCTGTTTTTGGACTTTTGTTATATATTGTATATATTGAGAGGTCTTAGAGTGAGCTTTTATTTTAGTGCAGTTGGTCTGTATATGTTTTATCAAAACTTGCTATCTGGACTTTTATCACTTGCTACTGTTAGTACTGATGGGGTTATATGTCATGACTTTTATCACATATATATATATATATGCTTTATTTTCCTCAGCAGTGCCCCATTAGTATTGTTTTTCTTCCGCGAACTCTGATTTCACTTTACAAAGGATTCGGCGTTAAGTTTATATTTTATATACTCAAATCTGACTCTAGAGGCAAATCATATGTTTAAATAATAACTACTAAGGTTTCCTATAAATAAGGGCGTGCTTTCTCGAGAGTCTTTTTCAAATCTAAGATCATACTAAGCCGAATTCATGAAACGGTTTATGTCAAAAGAGGTTTTGATTAAGCAAGTAGTAATATTAAAAAGGAAAAATTTTCTAGTCCTAATTTTGATAGCAAGTAGTAAACTATTTGGAAATATTAATTATTTTCAAGTTAAAAAGATAGCGTCACACCCTTGGGTGGTATCAGAGCATTGGTCCTGTTCCTCATGGCCCCGCAGATGCAGCTAAGTATGATATTCAATATTGATTGAATATGTTTGAGTAAGTTAGTGGTAACATTTATATCTTAAAGACCTTTTTAGTAACCCAAAGCCCATAGTGCAAGTCTTTCTTTGGCAACCCGGAATCAAAATGTTACTAACGAAATGTTAGAACGAATCACAACCGTGCTGGAGGGTATGCAGCAGCAGCAGAGGCATCAATCATCTCAGGAGAGAGCTGGTAACCCGTCTGCTGGCAACATGGCGAATCCTGATGCTAAGACTCTGTCGGAGTTCAGGAAGTGAAATCCACCAAGATTTGAGGGGGGATATAAACCTGATGAGGCGAACAAGTGGTTGTATGAGATCAATAAGATCTTCCGAACTCTGGAGTGTTCTGATGAACAGAAGGTGACCTATGCAGTTTACATGCTTCATGGGGAAGCTGAAAACTGGTGGGATCACACGGTCCAATTGCTGAATTTTGAAAGGAGAGCAATCAACTGGGGAGTATTTATGGAGAAATTTCTTAATAAATATTTTCCAGAAGATTTGCGGAGGAAAAAGGAAGTGGAGTTTATGCAATTGAAACAAGGGGATATGAGTGTAGGGGAGTATGCTGCCAGATTCGAGGAACTGATGAAATACTCTCCCTATTACTTAAATAACCCTGATGAAAGAAGTAAGTGTGTGAAGTTTGAAGGTGGGCTACGGCCGGAGCTGAAGTCTATCTTCAGTTATCAAAGGATTCAGAGTTTCCCTGCACTAGTGGACATGTGCAGAATGTATGAAGATGATAAGAAGGCGGAGTTGATAGGGGGTCAAGCGAAGGGGGTTGGACAGAACTATGGACCCCAAAGGAAGAAGAAGTTTGACCATCGGAATAATGGTCCATATTCTAAGAACAAGGGGAAAGGCAAGGCGGTGATAGATAACCGGAACAAGCCTCGCGATGATGCTCCTTATTGCGAGAAGTGCAAGCGTTATCATCATGGTCAGTTTTGCTGGTCCACAGGAGGATGTTTCAAGTGTGGGAAACAAGGTCACTTTGCCCGTGAATGCAAGGAATCCGCAAAGGGGGATGCAAAGGGATCTTTTGGAAAGTCGGTGGTACAAGGACGAGTATTTGCCCTAAGTGGTAGTGAAGCAACCCAAACCCCGAATCTCGTGCAAGGTAATTTTCTGCTCAATAATCAACCTTGCAAAATCATGTTTGATTCTGGAGCTACACATTCTTTTGTTTCCCCTGAATGTGTGAGTAGGCTGAACCTTATTGTTTCTGATTCACCCTGCTATCTTAGTATAGATACCCCTACGGGAATACCGATCTACACCGCTAAAGTCTGTTTAGGGTGTAATGTAGAAGTTATGGGTCGTTCATCCCAGGTAGATTTGGTTTGTCTTCCTAACTTACAATTGGATGTGATCTTGGGAATGGATTGGTTGATGAAGAACCAAGTGATCATCAATTGTGAGGAAAAGACAATTCAATATAGGACCCTTGAACCGGAGGGATATATGTGTTTATTCTCGGCTTCTGGAGAAGAAGAGTCGATACCGATTGAAGAGATTCCAGTGGTAAGGGAATTTCCGGAAGTATTTCCTGAGGAGATACCAGGATTACCTCCAAAGCGAGAGATAGAATTTGGGATCGATTTAGTCCCTGGAGCTGGTCCCATCTCTATTGCTCCTTATAGGATGGCACCACCAGAAATGGCAGAAATGAAGAAACAAATCGAGGAGCTGTTGCAGAAACAGATGATCAGGCCAAGCGTTTCGCCTTGGGGAGCTCCGTTATTGTTCGTAAAGAAGAAAGATGGAAGTATGAGGATGTGTGTGGACTACAGACAGCTGAATAAGGTCACTATTAAGAATAAGTATCCTTTGCCAAGGATTGATGATCTTATGGATCAAGTAAGGGGAGCTGCAGTATTCTCCAAGATTGATCTGAGATCGGGATATCATCAGATCAGGATAAAGGAGGAGGATATACCCAAGACTGCATTTCGATCGCGATACGGTCATTATGAGTATGTTGTGATGCCGTTCGGATTGAAAAATGCACCTGCTATTTTCATGGACTATATGAACCGGATCTTTAGACCATATTTGGATTTGTCTGTGGTGGTATTCATTGACGATATTTTGGTCTATTCTAAAAACCCGGAAGAACATGAAGAGCATCTCAGGATTGTGCTAAAGGTCCTGAAGGAGAAGCAATTATATGCCAAACTTACGAAGTGTGAGTTTTGGTTGAATGAAGTGAAGTTTCTGGGGCATGTAATCTCTAAAGAGGGAATTGCGGTGGATCCAGGGAAGGTAAGTTCAGTGCTAAGTTGGGAACAGCCTAAGACGGTGACGGAGGTGAGAAGTTTCTTAGGGCTGGCTGGATACTATCGTCGATTCATAGAAGGATTTTCTAAGATTGCATTGCCTTTAACTAAGTTGACTCGGAAGGATCAATCGTTCGTGTGGGACGATCGGTGCGAAGCTAGTTTTCGTGAGTTGAAGGAAAGGTTAACATCGTCTCCTGTGTTAATCTTACCTGATCCTCACAAGAGCTTTGAAGTTTACTGTGATGCATCTAAGCAAGGACTGGGTTGTGTATTGATGCAAGAAGGAAGAGTAGTGGCGTATGCATTGAGGCAATTGAAGAACCATGAGGTGAATTACCCGACACACGATTTGGAATTGGCGGCGATCGTGTTTGCCATAAAGATATGGAGACATCATCTCTATGGCACTACATTCCAAGTATTTAGTGACCATAAGAGTTTGAAATATCTGTTCGACCATAAAGAGTTGAACATGAGGCAAAGAAGATGGATGGAGTTCTTGAAGGATTATGATTTTAAACTCCATTATCATCCGGGTAAAGCGAATGTGGTTGCAGACGCGTTGAGTCGGAAAGCAATCCACGTTAGTGCGATGATGGTCAAGGAAGCAGCATTGATTGAAGAATTCAGAGACTTGAGCTTGTTTATGCAAGTGGAGCCATCAAGTATCAAGTTGGGGACGTTGCAGATCACAAACGAGTTCTTGGAAAGAATTCGGGAGTTGCAACGAGCAGATGAAGAGTTGATGGAAAAGATGAGACTAGGTTCGGAAGGAAAGGAACCTGATTTCAAGATAGGGCAGGATGGAATCCTTCGTTTCAGGACAAGGATTTGTGTACCAAGAGATCAAGAAGTTAGGAGACTAATTCTTGATGAAGCTCATAAGAGTCGGATGAGTATGCATCCCGGATCGACCAAAATGTATCAGGATTTGAAGAAGATATTTTGGTGGTCGGGATTGAAAAGAGATGTGGCAGAATATGAGGCGGCGTGCTTGATCTGTCAGAAAGCGAAGGTAGAACATCAGAAACCGGGAGGACAGTTGCAACCTCTGAGGATTGCCCAGTGGAAGTGGGATAGTATCTCAATGGATTTTGTGTTTGGTTTGCCAAGAACAGCAGCAAATCATGATGCAATCTGGGTGGTTGTGGATAGGTTAACAAAGTCAGCGCATTTTATTCCGATAAATATGTGTTATTCCTTGAACAAGCTTACCCAGATCTATATCAAGGAGGTAGTTCGTCTTCACGGAGTGCCTTCGAGCATTGAATCAGACCGAGATCCGAGATTTTCGTCACAATTCTGGAAGAGTTTGCATGAAGCTATGGGAACAAGGTTGAAATTGAGTTCTGCGTATCATCCACAGACGGATGGCCAGACGGAGAGAACAATTCAATCTTTGGAAGATGTGTTGCGAGCGTGTGCACTTGAAGAACAAGGAAGTTGGGATCAAGTGTTACCTCTTGCAGAGTTCACATATAACAATAGTTACCATGCGAGCATTGGAATGCCACCGTTCGAGGCGTTGTATGGCAGGAAGTGTTAGACCCCGCTATGTTGGTTCCAAGTGGGGGAGGACTTGATGGTTGGACCAGAAATGATTCAACAGACGTCTGAAAAGATCAAGATGGTTCAGACTAAGATGAAAGCGGCTCAGAGTCGACAGAAGAGTTATGCAGATAAGAGGAGAAAACCATTGGAGTTTTCTGAGGGCGATCATGTGTTCCTTCGGGTAGTTCCGATGAAAGGAATTAGTAGAGCCTTGAGAACCCGAAAGCTTTCGCCTAAGTGTATAGGTCCATATCAGATTCTTAAGAGAGTTGGCCCTGTTTCTTATCAATTGGCCTTACCACCCTCTCTATCCAATTTGCATAACGTCTTTCACGTTTCGCAATTGAAAAAGTATGTTCATGACCCATCTGTTGTTCTGAAACTCCAACCCGATGATCTAACTTTGAGAGAAAACCTGACCTTTGAGACCAGACCGGTTCAGATAGAAGATCGTGAAGTCAAGCGACTCAGAGGAAAGGAAATACCTTTGGTCAAGGTAATTTGGGAGAATGCTGACGTATCTGAAGCTACATGGGAATTAGAGGAGAAGATGCGTCAAGAGTATCCGGAGTTATTTTTGTAATCTAGAATTTCGGGGACGAAATTCCTTTTAAGTGGGGGAGTAGTGTAACACCCCTAATTTTCGTCTCCCGAATAATAGGAAATTAATAATAAAAAAAGTTTTATTATTAATTTATAGAATTTTCCAAGTTTATGTTTTGTGTTTAATTAGCCTTAAATATAAAAATAAGTTAAAATATTTTTATATGGCAATTAAATGCAGAATATAAGGAAATTACATTTTGGTCCCTGAAGGAGGGCTAAAAGGCAAAATTAGAAAGGTTCTTGGAGGGAAAGATTTAAAAATGATAATTTTTAAATTTTTGAACTGACATAACCGGTTAGTAATGCCCTGTAACCGGTTAGACGATGAACTCAGAAACTGGTTTAGTGGATTTTGATGAGTAATCACTGGGTTAATTCGTTTAATCGCCACGATTACTGCATGAATTGAGTGGAGAACCACGCGTCGCCCTGCATGTTACCTTCAATTGTCTATAAATAGGGGAAAATCTGAGGAATTAGGGGTTGATCAACTGATTTCTGGTTGAAGAAGGGAGATTAGGGTTTCTGAATTGTTCTGAGCAATTCGTCTTCGTTGTTGAGTGTTAGTAATCGAGTGATACACGATTGTGAAGCTTACATCAAGAGCTTTACAAAGATCTAAACACTGTGAGCTGAGGGTTAGTGTGGAAGGAGAAATCAAGCTTGGAAGTTGGAGGTAGAAATCTGGGTTCTCTGTGATTCTGATTCTGGGAGCTGACTTCCAGACTCGATTTTGGTAAGCATGGTCAATCTCTAAGCCTCAAACTTCTTTGATTCTCTAGTGCATATACCCTACTTTGAGTCCTAACTGTTTTCCCCAATTTCTTTGGTCATTTGCTATGTCAAAATCTCTGGTTTTTTGACCCTGTTGCTGGGAAACGAATCTGGAAATAGAGCTGTGAGTTCGTGAGAAATCAGTGGAGTTTCTTCAATTTCAGTGTTCAATCTTCATCAAAATCAACTTAGAGGTATGGGAGAAGTCTTCACTATACTAGATTTAGACTAAATGTCAAATGATTTAGGATTTGAGTTCACAAAACTCAAAAGGGCATTATGTGTTTTTAAGCACAAAGGCTTGGTGGCCAATTTCTTGCTCACTGTGGTTTTGAGCAAATTTCAATTGATGCATGCAAGCTATATAAATGTTGAATTCTGTGGTTGAGTGCTTGATTTAAGTTTTGATGTGTTGAATTGTGTTTATGTGATTTTTTCATACAATTTGATACAATAAACTTGATGCTTGCAATATGAACGTGTTTCTGGGTGTAAACATGTTTATTTTAAGGCATATGAACTTGGTGTATACTGGAAATTGGTTAGATTTGAGAAAGAAAGAAAATGAGTTGTTAAAACTCTTGTTTTAATGGTCTGACTGCATAACCTAACTGGTTACACGATTTTCGTAACCGGTTAGACACTGTAAATTTTCAAAGAAAAATCAGTTTGCAAATCAGTCCTGAAACTTTAATGGTTTTTACTCAAATCTAAGCCTTAATTTCTATACACAAGGTCTGAATATGAGTTGTGGTAATGTCAACAAATTCAGATTGGAAAGACTTCCATTTATGCCTTAAATTGATGGAATAATTTCAAGTGAAATTATGTTCATTGGAAAAGGATATGTGATTTGGACTTTTGAATGATAAACAATGGTTTTTGAGGTATAAAATAAAGTTAAAAAAAAAGTGTTTTGGATTGGGTAGAGAATTCAAGAAAAAAGGGTTTTTCTGAATTACAATGGTAAAACAGTTCAGGTCTGTAATTCTAACCGGTTAGCCTGAAACTGTAACCGGTTAGTACCTGAATCTGAAAAATAAAAAGTTAAATTTTAAATACCATTGAAGTTGTATTACTCAATCTGGGTTTTAAAAGGCATATTTTGAGAAAAATTCAAAGGGGAATTTTATGCCAAATATTATACCTCAAATAAATCATTCAAAAGTAGAAATTGGAATATTTCTAAATCACATTAATTAATGTAAAGATAAAACCAACCCTGATGTTTGTGCATACATATAGACTGGAAGTCTGGTTGGTAGGAACGTTTATCATATTCTGGGAATATGAGGAGGGTACTCCGGGAGTACCAAAGTATAACCTACTTGATGACACATTATAGATATGTGGCCAGTGTCCGGGACCTGGTTTTTATGCGTTCTGGGAACGTGGTGCACACTCCGGGAGTGATGCTTTTTATCCAAGTATGGTTCGGCATTATGTTCTGGGAACTAATGTCGGTGTTCCGGGAACACAATGGTGTATTGGATGGACGTCCAAGATGGACATTTAGAGGCCTCAGTTGTGGATAGAAAATCATACATCATGCCACTTGCATTATAAGAGTTATAATGTTGAAAAATTGGTGTGCTCATATGTATTCGCATTATGATCTGTCCATGACATATTTGTGATTGTAATTTTAGCCTTTATCCACTATGTATATGTGTATACTTACTCCCTGTGCCCTGTTTAGGCGATGGCCAGATACCTAGCCTGCATCGAGATACGCCCTATCCCTAGCGGTATATGGACGTATGAGGAGCACCGTGCCACCTTTGAGGGGGAGGTGGAGATCACTCTCTACCACCCTAACCCTCTGGTACGTGTGCGACCTCGTCGATTTAGGATTCCATTAGTCTATACTATGCATGTTCCACCTTTTTACACTTATAGAGGACCACCCCCGGCTCGACCTATGCGTCGTTTTCATAGTTTTAGATTTAGAGCTGCCACTCGTTCCCATCCTTCATCCCATAGAGTTGTTACTGAGGAGACTCCTTCTCCTGGTCCGACTGATTATGATAGGACTGCTTCTGCAGACCCTAGACCCAGTGGTGGGGTCTCTACTCAGTCAGGCGAGGTCGAGGAGGACCCTGTGGAGGATGAGAGCGAGGAGGAGGTGCATGTTGAGCCGACTGTTTCTGCTAGAGGTGGACCCGCTGGTTCATAGGAGCCTGCATAGCATAGGGGTTTTGGATCCTGGATCCTAGGGATAGAGCGGTGGAGGATCTGAGGAGCTGGTGAGGACATGGAGGACTTGCTCTGAGACTTCTGTTTTTGGACTTTTGTTATATATTGTATATATTGAGAGGTCTTAGAGTGAGCTTTTATTTTAGTGCAGTTGGTCTGTATATGTTTTATCAAAACTTGCTATCTGGACTTTTATCACTTGCTACTGTTAGTACTGATGGGGTTATATGTCATGACTTTTATCATATATATATATATATGCTTTATTTTCCTCAGCAGTGCCCCATGAGTATTGTTTTTCTTCCGCGAACTCTGATTTCACTTTACAAAGGATTCGGCGTTAAGTTTATATTTTATATACTCAAATCTGACTCTAGAGGCAAATCATATGTTTAAATAATAACTACTAAGGTTTCCTATAAATAAGGGCGTGCTTTCTCGAGAGTCTTTTTCAAATCTAAGATCATACTAAGCCGAATTCATGAAACGGTTTATGTCAAAAGAGGTTTTGATTAAGCAAGTAGTAATATTAAAAAGGAAAAATTTTCTAGTCCTAATTTTGATAGCAAGTAGTAAACTATTTGGAAATATTAATTATTTTCAAGTTAAAAAGAGAGCGTCACAGAACCAAGACTAGTAACTAATAGGATTTTGCCAAAAACCATGTGTTAATAACTTAGGACCAATTTTCAGAAATTCTCCTCTTTCCTCTCTAATTTCTGGATGGTGGGGAGAAGAAAAAAATAAAAGAAATTTTTCTCATTGGTTCATTTGAATTTTGCCTTCCAAATTGACCAATCCTATCAAACTCTTATTTTAATTAAATCAGAAAATAATTAGGAAAATACTTAGATATGGACTATGCAGCCATCCATCATCAATATAAATATTCTAATATACCAATAAAATATTTTATAGTCCAATTAATTATTTTATGCTCCAAAGTAATTTTTTCTTAGTTTTAAAAACACAAAAAATCGTTTTTCTACCTACTGTACAGATATTTTTTTCGTATATGTCAAAATAAATTTTTATTTTCACAAATTCAAATACTACACTTTAATACGATCGTTATCATATAAAGTTTATAATTTTTGGACTTACGGTTTGAAAGTTATGAATTTTTGAAGTTCTAAGATAATTTCCTTCAAAAATGCACTTCATAAGCTTTCAAATTATTTTATTATTCAAAAATACGAAAATTATATTTTATTTGAAAGGTGTAGCCAATCAGGGATTTTAAAAATATATTTTCTATTCACATAAAAATATTTTTGGGTCAAAGAGCCATTAAATGCATTAAAACACACTTTCACACTTAAAGCTCAAAAATTCGTTCAGTACTGTAACAGTGATAAAATTTCGAAAACTCCAAAATAAAATCAGAACTTTACATTTTCATATTCTATACTTCAATACGATCGTTTTGACATATCATTTGTAATTTTTCGATTTATGGTTAAAAAGATATGAATTTTTGAAGTTATAACACTATAACTTGAAAATTCTCAATTGTACCAAAACAATAATATATATATATATATATATATATATATAAATATACATATATTTAATTAAAACCGATTTTTGAATAACAAACCCCATTAAATTATCCTTAAAATAAATGTGTCTTAAAATAAAAAGCAAAAATAAAAATATTATGATTTAAATAAATTTGGTAAAATTGCGGGTCTCACAATCCTCCCCAACTTAGAGATTTCTCGTCCCCGAGAAATACGCACAGAGACAATCAAGGAAACACACCAGGTTATTCAGACATTCTTACTACCCTTCACTTTGTTATTTACTTCTTTTGGGAATATATCCTTCCTTCGATGTCTTTGTCGATCAACACTCTTTTAGTGATCAACCCTTGCCATAATGCTGCGCGGGAGTCGAATTGAGTCAAGTTCAAGGGTAGGCAACAAACAATAATTGTCACAATAGTAGTTTGGTCAAACCAGAAGTATTAAAGGTAAGTGGGTATGAATTATCCATAAGGGACTTTGGTAAGGGCAGTTTGTTATTTTCAGAAGTACTTTCTTGTATGCATATCAAAACCATAATCATCAGCTGAGTTACTGCTTATTCCTATGCTACTTATCCATACTGGTACTGGTCACTATGCCCTTCTAACATAGACCCTACTTAACCCTTTGCTCCCCAACTTTGATCAAACTTATACCACCTATTACACAACCTTACATCAAAGCCCACCATGATTACTCTCTAACTACCCGACTTTTCACTTACTACCATGCCTTCTTAGTACCACTTAGGGACCGACTCTAAACCATTATTCCCAAAATTCCTAATTTTTCACACAACCATACCATCACCTTGTCCTTTCAGCCTCCTAAAATTCACGTGCTATGCATACAAGTGTTACTTCCTTCATAACTTTATGTGGTAGGGTTCTGTTTTGGTCGCAAGATTCCAAGAAATGAACTTTTGAATTTACAGTATTTTGGCATTTGGTCGAATAGTTTGATGGAATGTGATCATTAGATTGGGTATTTCCTGACAAAAGGAATTCTTTTTAATGCGAAGATCAAGCTCACAACTAGATAAAAAGGTACTTGGGTTTTTCACAAAAATTTGAGAATAATGCAAGGTAATGCCTTGACTTGAACTCAATTCACCTCTAGCCGTCTTTAAAATACCACACTTTTTCCAACAACTGGTTTCCACATTCTCACAAGAAGTTCTATACAGCATACTTAAGCACAAACATTCATTGATTTCACGAAAATTCCAACATTATTATATCATAGGAAAAGCAAAAGAAGGAATAATCCTTCAACATAACAGTCAAGAAGCAAAGGTTAAATCCAACAAGAGAAGAAAACAAAACTAGTGGATAACTCCACACCGTTTAAACAACTCATAACATAGCAAACAACACTTAAACAACGAAAAGCTCCTAAAGCACAAACGTAGACACTGCCGTTACTTCTTCTGATTATAGCGTAGACCCTTCCATATCCCAACAGGGCGATTAGAACCTAATTCGCGTCTTGGCTCTGAGCAATCTTTTGAGATGTGTCCTGGTCTGTTGCAGTTAAAGCAGTTCGGGTTTTCATAAGGGCAGTTCGGTCCATAATGGTTCCTATTGCAGCGATTGCACAACGGAATCACTCCTCCTTGACCCTTTTCACTATTTCCATTGCTACGAGCATTACCATTGTTGTTGTTGTTGCTTTGATGGTTGTTGTTACGATCATTTCCATGCCTATTCTGATTGCCACCGTTACGATTGTTGCCTCTAGTTGAATTATTTCCTCCAGTTCTGCTGTCTCTTTTCCCACCAGACCTATTGTCTCTTCGTTCACCTCCCTGTCCATAAGGACCTTGATATCGGGCTCCACTGTTTCGGTTTCCATTTCCTGAGAGGTGCCTCATAGGACCACCACTTGTAACTTGTGCAGCTGACTTCCCTGTCGAATCCTTCGACTTTAGACCACTTTCCACAATACTCCCTTTATTTACCAAGGTTGTAAACACATTTACCTCCAAAGGTGCCAGGGCTTGCTTAATCTCCGGCTTTAAACCATCCAAGAATTTTGCACACTTCGACCTCTCATTTCCAGCTTCTCCATAGTAGGGCATAAACCTCACCAGATTCTCGAATTTGGCAGCATACTCCCCTACACTCATGCTACCTTGTTCCAATCTCAGAAATTCCAATTCCTTGGATGTCTTCAGGTGCTCCGGAAAATACTTCACCAAAAGCCTATCTTTGAACCGATTCCAGGTTATTCCTCCAGCTTCTCCAGCTAACACTTGCCTCTCATTTCGCCACTAGTCGGCCGCCTCTCCTAACATCATGTACCCAGCATAGGCAACCTTTTGTTCATCTGTGCACTGCACCATTCCCCCGAATATCCTTTCCAAACTTTCTATCCAGGCCTCTGCCTCTTCCGATGCAAAACCTCCAGCGAATTCCTTTGGATTCCTACGACAAAACTCGTCGAGTCCTCTGATTCCTTGCCCACCAGCATTCACATTCTGATTCTGTTGAAGTTGTTATTGCATAAGGTTCATGTTGTCCCTTACTCCTACCAAAACCGCAGCTGTCTGGGCCATGATAGCAGCTTGTTGTTGGGCGTTCAGCGGTTCCTCATTTGCTTGTCGACGTGCCATTGCGATCCTACGTACAGGTTTAACTCTTAGACTAAGGAAACATCTATACACACCAAAAGGACTAACTCACATCTACACACCAACTAAGGCAGAGTCACACAAGGAAAGCATATAAGGCTATGCTTAAGGCTACTAAGGACAACCATCGCTCTGATACCACTAACACCCCAATTTGGACTTAGAATTTTCACTAAAAATTTGCGCCATTTTTTTTAAACATTACAAAAAGGTTTTCATAACTTGATTTAATTCATTTGGTTACAAAAATGATTTGATACTCAAACTCACGTCATAAAATTCTGTTTCCAAAAAGAGATGTTACCATCCCACACATTTCCAAAAACTCATTTTCTCATTGTCATATTTAGTCGATGGTTAACTTGCGGAAAATAGTTTAAGTACTTTTATGAACACGATACATAACCAAAAAGAATTTCTTTCATTTCATTGAAAATAATCCATGTTACAACTGGGGTTACATTCGGGATAGAGTAATCATGTCCTACTCATCCAAAGATGGATTACAAAACAAAGGCTATCCTAGACTACTAGTCTTCATCATTTCCTTCACCATAGGTGTTTGGAAGATTCCTCGATCGCTGCTTCTGCTTCTTCCTCATATGTGCGTCCTCTTGCGATCCTCTTCCAACTTGAGCAACCACTACTCGAGATAGTACATGATCTGTCATCTGTGAACATTGTTACCCAATGTCCACAGGAAAGGGAAATAGAGAGAGTAAGCACTTCCGAACGATATGATCGTCGACGGCGCGGGCTTACCATAGGGGAATATTAAGACCATACAAGCATATCATAAAACAATATATACATCATTATTACCAATCCCTTATAAACAACTTCAGCTAAATACCATAGGGTCCTTCCCACTAAAAGGATAATCTTCATGAAACCATATCCATTATATTTAATTATCTTTAGGCTCTAAGTTTCATTATCATAACCACCGGAAATTCAAGAGGGGGTACCACCACCGAGGCTCAAGGGTTTGGTGGCACACACGTTACATCTCCTCCATCATTCCAACCACATCCTAGTTCGGAAAGCAGATGGGACGCACAGGAACCCTAACCATGCTGGCATCGAATGTCGAAGGGTACGCACCAAAAGTATTCAACAACCGAAGTAAAATCATTTCATACAGTTTCACCAAAAATACAGCGACATCTAGCCCCATTCGGGTTCACTCTCACCATCTAGGATTTGCTCAAGGGGGCGACAGTGCTATCTCTAGTTGATCGTGCAGTCCTTTGCTACGACATTGTCTACAACCGAGAGACAAGTCCTTGTAGTCTTGTTCCGCCTAGAGAAGCGCTCGAGGCTTCTTGACGTTTCACCGTCCTTGCCCTCCCCTATCACAATCGACACTTGAAGAAACACCGACCTTCAAGCATACCTGAGTATCCGTAGATAACCAGGGTGTCTTTCCTCTCCACTACTTCACTCTCAACGTGTAGGTTTAGGAAAGGGGTTCCTAAGTCCTTTATATCTTTTAAGTCTTTTCTTAAACCTAAGTTTTGGTCGACCCATTCTAAGCCTCGCTTCTAACGGGCCTCGACCTCTAAGGGACCACAACAAAACTTTCTCATCGTACAGTGGGATCCACAAGACATAATCACGGCACAATTATTCACGTGATTAGTCACTTAAAAGGGAATAAATACGAAGTTATTGTGCCACGATGCACCATCACTGTACCCAAACATTACTTTCGCATATTCACAAGGTTAATTATTTTCGTATTTCTTTTCATAATAACATTTCCAAAATATGCCAAATACTTTTCATGGAACGACCGTTCGAATTATACTAAGTATCTTTTCATAGGAACCACCGAACATTAATTTTCTTTCCACAAGATGAATCATTATTTCCAAAATATAATATACAATTCAAAAATATACAACATGGCGAAATCAATTAGCAACCGACATAAATATCGAGGAATCGTGTTTTTCGTATAAACGGCGGGATGCACACTCATTTGCCGTTTTACTACTCGACCGATAGATTCCTAGTTCCGACCTTTGAGATGATACGGAACGTCCTAATCTTACCCTACATGCCACTATGTCTTAAGAAGGCTTCTCTCTCACCTTGATGCAAAGAACTAACGTGGGCTTGCCTTTCGGTCTCGCTATTCGTCCCCAATTGCAAACCTTTTAAATCAATCATTTTCACAAAATAATCTTTATAAATATTCACACCAACTTAAAAGTACTTAACCAAATATAACCTTTGAAAACATTAATTTCTCAAAGTCCTCGAAATTTAAATACTTAGAAAATAACTCATTTCTAAAATCCTTTAAAAAAAACTTTAAAATCAATATCAAATCAATATTTCTTTTTCAAGAACATCCTTCAATCATTCTTCATACAAGCACAAACAACATTTCATTCAAACACATATACAACCTTACTTATATGTATTCTAAAATTACTTTTAAAAATCCACTTTTAATCCTAAACACTTATACTTCAAGATTAGCATAAAATTTACATATTTAATCGTTCAAGAAAAAGTCATAACATAAATACCACACATTTCACATTTTTATTATTATTATTTTTTTTTATTTTGAACAGCATGCATACTCAAACTTAAAAATTCATTTTCTCTTAAAGAGAAAGTCGAAAACACATGCCGTTTTTTCCTAAATTCTCATTACAACTTCCACTATAATAAAATGATCAAAATTAAGCTAAATAAAATAATTGCATCTGCTGTACAGCCACTGTAAAAGTTGCATTAGTTCAAGAAGTTTAAGTAAAACAATCCAAAACAATTATACACAATTCCTACTCATGCCAAAGACTTTAAAACACTATTATTTCTAATAAAACATTACTTTTTCATTATTTATAAATTCTGGACAGCAACTTAATATTTTTTTATAAATCATTTTAATCAATCAAAAATATCCATTTTCTATTTTCTACACTGTATTTGTACATACAAACTATGTACTACTAGCACTCTTAAAATAATCATTTGAGGTCTTGAATAAATAATTTTCCAGAATTAAAATTAAATTTCCAGAATTATTCTTTTCCATAAAAACATGTAATTCATTCCATAGACATACTAAAACAATTATCAAATCAATTAGAAAAATTCAATTAACTTTATTTCTTTCTCCTAAATAATTCGACCAGCACTAGAAGATTAGGAAAAACATTTTTAATTCTTAAAACATCTATATAATATAATTACATCACTTTATATACTCAAAACAAGAGTTTTAAATTGTTAACAAAATATAAAGTAGATCTCTTTTAAGAAAGAACTCACATTTTTTTTCCAGCAACTAACATCTTCAAACACATCAACCACATACTCATACAATCACCTAAAAATACATGCTCTTATAAATATATATATATATATATATATATATATATATATATATATATATATATATAACAACTACCCATTTATTTCTATTTCTTTTAAATAATAAACTACAATTTAATTACACATCAAATAACAAACAATTTACAAAAATTATTCCAAGAAAACCATAGGCCTCACGGCCTATTTTATTTTGTTTTATTTTTTTTTTCCAGAAAATTTCATTTTTGTTTATTATCCTTACTCATTGTTCTTATTTAACTTAAATCCAAACAAAAGGAGATAAAATACAATCAAACAATAACAATTAAACAAAATTTCTATAAAATACAAATTCATACACTTTAATAACACCAAAAAAATTCCAGAATTTATTTTATTTCCCAAAAAATTATTTGTAGTTCCTTTTTCACAAATCATTTTCATTCCTATAAGGAAAACACTTATTTGTTTTTATTCTCAAATACACATGAAATAACAACAATTACCATACAATATATATATATATATATATATATATATTTATACATACGGTCCAGAATAAAAGAAAATGCAAAAATAAAAATCCATCTTAATCCTCTTATTCATTTCCATTCTCTTTTATTTTATTAAACAACATTACAATTCATATATCAAAATACACAAATCAACCATCAACTCTACCTAATATATGTCACGGCCTAAATATACATATACAAGAAAAATATATTTTTCCATTGTTATTTACTTATTTATCATTATTCCTTAATACAAAGAAACAAAAACAATTAAAAGACAAAGAATAAAAACTTATTTAATTATACAAAATTCTCTATAATTCATATAGTCTTAGAAATAAAAAAAACTCAGAAAATTAATTACTTATACTCATGAAAAATTTTAGCCATCTTAAGAATTAAAGAAAAGGGGAGATAAATCCCTTTAAACACCCTTTTTGTGTCCCTTTTCTCATCCTTAATTCATATGACTCAAGAACAATATCACATATTCAATAATAAATTTTAAAATTTAGAACTTTAGCTATTTCTTTACCATAGAAGAATTTAGAGATTTTATTCAATAATAGAAACAAAAGATTAATAAATTATAAAGAGATTAAATGTGTAAGTGATTTTGGGTTTACCTCTACTCCTTTGTGGTGGACTCGGCCTAGCCGAGGTCCTCAGAACCCTTGTCCAAGGCCTCACGGCCTTACAAAAATCCCTCTGTGTGCCGGGCCGAGCTCAAGGCTCAACGACCGAACAGATACCAGATACGGGCCGACCTCATACTCCTACCTAGGTCCGACTTCCCTATCCGACACCTCCCAGAATCCGACACCTCCCAGAGTCCGACACCTCCCAGAGTCCGACACCAAGGACAGGATGACGTGTCTCACCTTATCCACAAGGACAGCTCATCCACTCATAGCTCATTACAGGCTGGCCCTACTTGGGCCTCAAGCAGGCCCATTAGGGCAACCAGCTCTCCCCTATAAGTAGCTCCGTACTACATGGGGCTCAGGTACGTCCTCTAACCCTAATTATCACCCTCACACACCAGTGATTAGGGTTGCTTCTTGGCTCTCCCCTTTGCCACCAGAGGACTCCCACCAAACATCACACAAAAACCCTAGACTGAGGCTCCTTTGAAGGTCTTCTTCCCTAACCCTTGGAGGACCTCACCGTCTAGGACATCACATTGGCGCCGTCTGTGGGAAAAGATAAACTTCATTCCCAAAAACTCTACCATGTCTGAGACACAACCAGTCCAGAGGAGAAGGAGGGGGCGTCCAAGGAGGGTGCCGTCAACTGAGGACCTGCGCCTGCATCTCGAAGCTAACAGGGCAGCGAGGTCCTCACCACCACCCCCTCCACCACCTCCACCTCCTCCCCCGCCGCCACCCCCGTTTCCACCGCCACCTCCACCACCAGAATTCACCCATACCCACAGTGGACCTTACACCATCCACACTTGAGACACTACAAATCCAACACAGCATCACGGCGGAGGTCGGCGCTTACAGTTACGCTCTGAGCTCGGAGAAACCAACACTAAACAGTACCGCCACCGCGGCGAACGTGCCCACTCTGTCAGCACAACACACCGTTCCCACTCTCGACAATCTGCGCTCTCTCGAGATGCAGAACTCTTATCCTTGATGAGACAGCATATGAGAATTGTAGACCAGCAAGGTAAAGCTATCGTAGATCTCCAACAAGTTGCTATGCAGCGTTTGGCTGAACGAGCTGTTGTTCAAGCTCCGGCCCCAAATGAGTTCCCCCCACCACCCCCTCCACCACCCCTTCCACCACAACCTCCGTTACTTCCTCAAACCTTTGCAACACCACAAACAACCGTCACACAACTTACACCACCCCCTGACCAGCAACAACCTGATTCGGATGATTTCCACCCTGGGCATCCTTTTACACCAGCCGTCATGGCTTATGAACCACCACCTGGGTACCTCGGGCCCAGCAATATTCCCAGATACAATGGCCTCACAGACCCTCAGGAGCATGTCCTTTCTTATGAGGGAGCTGTGAACTTTCATGGCGGAGGAGATCGGCTCAAGTGCCGAGCTTTCTCTATGACCCTCCAGGCCCCAGTCCTCCGATGGTACTCAACACTTCCCAAGAATTCTGTCAACAACTGGGCTGAAATGAAGCGGGTCTTCCTTAACAGATACACTGCTAGCTGTATACAACCCAGGTCGGACCACACGCTAGCAACAGTGACGCAGAAACCAGAAGAATCCTTACGTGCATACTTGCACAGGTTTCACAGCGAGTCCAGCTCAGTCCCCAATCTATCTCCCGAGGTGGCTGTCCTCCTTTTGACCCAAGGATTGGCCGAAGGAGGGTTCAAAGATTCACTTATTGGAAAGCCACCAAGGGACATGGCCGAGCTGAGACAGAGATCAAACAAGTACATCAATCTTGAAGAATTCAACAAAGGACAGTCAAGTAGGATGGAAAACGCTCAAGCCGCCTCGCAGAATGCCCTGCCCCGAGGTCGTCCTCGCGGCAACAGGGATGAAAGAGGAGGAAGAGTAGACCAGGGAGACCGAGGTCGCTCTCACGTCGGCCAACAAGAGGACCGCCGACGTCCGTACATCACTAAGTATGATTCTTACACCCCCCTGACGGTCCCGAGGTCTCAAGTCTGGAGAGAGACCATGCAGACCGAACTCAAGAGTGTACCTCGGCCCCCTTTTCTTAGAAATCAAAACAATGTAAGGGACAAATCCAAATATTGCAACTTCCACGACGGGTAGGGCCACCATACCGATCAGTGCACATGGCTTCGGGATGTCATTAAGGATATGGTGAGAAGGGGCAAATTGCAGCAGTATGTGCGCGAAGCAGTGGAAAGACGAGGCCGAAGAAGGTCTCGCACCCAAGACAACGATAAAGGAAAAGCCAAAGCCGACCCGTCCCCTGAAAAGAGGGAAGAAGAACCACATCGAGTAAACATGGTCGTGGTACAATATCTAGACAAGTCACCGGAAAACTTCCGAGTTGAAACTATCTCGGGAGGTTTCGCCGGTGGCGGAAAAAAGAGGACAGAGAGGAAAAGGTTCGTCAACCAAGTTCTCGCTGTCCATCACAAACTCGTTGGCAAGAAACCATCTAGGAACATCCCTATCATTTTTTCTGACCAAGACAAGGAAGACGTCATCCCGGATCACAATGATCCGATAGTGATAACGGCGTTAATTGGCAATTTCGAAGTCGCCCGAGTTTTCATAGACCAAGGAAGCTCGACCGATATTCTTTTTCTTCATACTTTTCAAGCGCTGAAGCTCAGGTCAGCCGACCTCGTTCAGTTCGAAGGAAATCTCATCAGCTTCACAGGTGAGGCAATCCGCCCCCTGGGAGCCATTCATCTCCCGGTGACCCTAGGCAACCAGCCCTCGGCCCGAACGAAATCGTCAAATTTTTAGTAGTTGACTCTGACTCCCCATATAATGTAATACTGGGACGAACCTGCCTACAAGCCTTTGGGGCAGTAGTCTCAACAGTACACTTGGCAATGAAATTCGTCGGATCAGACGACAAGGTTGTTACGGTCAAAGCTGACCAGGTGAAAGCCCGGCTCTGCTACAATGCGAGCCTACGGGAGGTAAAAAAGAAGCAGAAAGAGTTCACTGATCCGACATTGTCCAAGGGAAGAGTTCTATTGGCCGATGTTCAGTTCAAACGAGATATCCTTAAGTCCTTTCCTCATGAAGAATGGGTGGTAATCCCTCCCTTCACCTCTTCCCCAAGCAAAGATGTTATTAGGAATGCCAACCTTCCCCAAGAAATCTAAGATGCATTTAAAGGAAATCTCCTCTCTTTTCCAGTCCTCTCCAACCCCCCACAGGGGGAAAATTCCCTCATTTCTCTAACTGTTAATAATCCTGCCCTCCGTTCGGTACAGCTCCGAATTGAGAGCTGAAGTAAACTTCCTGCCCATTTCTTAAGCCGAGCTTTTCATATTTCCAAGCTCTGGTGCCTTAAGATGAAAAAGCTCTCACTTTGCAACATTACAAACAATCTCGGCGGCCTCTCCTATCAGTTCACCTCGGGTGACCATCACAAGGCAGAAGAAATCCGAGAAGCTGCTCCTGGTCAGAGGAAGATAGCAATGGAAGAGCCAGCCGACCAAGACAAGAAAACAGCGCAACCCGGGTTGTCCGAGTCTGATCACCTCGCGCCTCGAGGAGCAGACATCGGTCTTAACTACCGGAAAAGCGGGAAATGAGCCCGAAATCGGGAAGTCCCAACAGAGGCGTTCTGGAAACATACTCTGGGAAATTTCCGAAAGAACCGAGCTCAAGGATTCCCAAGACTTTACAACACTGAGAACCTGTTTCAAATAGGTTTACCTCAGATATCATCGCCAGTCATCAGCATCCTCATCTGAAAAAAGCTCATTTTAAATTTTGCTTCCTTTAAATTCTGTTCATGTTTTTACATTCCCATTGTGAGATATTCACTTTTCCAAAAAGCAATGTACTCATGACTACAGTTAATGAAAAGTACAAACTTGCTCATACTCAAGTGCCACAGTTTTATATACGTATGTACTAGCTTCTCATTTAGCACTAGCCACCTAAATGTTGCATGGCGCTATGCACAGCCAACGTCTTCTAGATAAGATCGGCTCATATGCACAGTGTACAAGGGACACCCGGTAAAGTACAGCTTGCCGTGAAATGTTCTCACATAACTTCACTCAGCAACCTCTTTCACATCGGGGACGAGGACTCCCACCTCGGCTAAGGTGGGTGAATCCGAGATCCCAATCGTATGCACTTATATACAGTACCTTTACTCAGAGGAAAACTTATAAGATTACTGCACTCACTGAGTCATCCGAGTTTATCAAAGTTATTTATACTAGATTTTAAACACCAATGTCTTGGGTACAAGTTTTTTAGGTCCGATCAGGTCTGGATATAACAAGTTGGTAAAGGACTTGTATTCTCAAAAGTAGTTTTACTTAGTTATCTAAAAAACAAGTATTTAGACCCCAGGTCTAAAAATGAACGAAGCATGCAACGAGTCAATAAAAACTCGCATTTATTCAAAGCTTGCTTAAAAACGACCTCGGACGCAGTATATATGCAACAAGTTAAAACAAAAACTTGCATAAAAGTTACAATATGTGACAAGTCTCAAACACTTGCATTCTTTTTTCAAGCTTTTTTGGTGACCACCTAACTGATCGCAGTTCGGATCCGAGATCGAACGAATAAACATGCAACGAGTTGGTAAAGAAAAACTCGCGTTCGTGCAACAAGTTAAAGAAAAGGCTTGCATAACTCCGACCTCGAACATAGTACGTATGCAACAAGTTAGAATAAAAACTTGCATAAGTATAACAACATGCAACAAGTTAATACTAGAAAGAACTTGCATAAAAATAAAATGTTGTACACAATAAAGCAAAATACAACCCAACATTGTCAAATATGTTACAAAAAAGAACATAGACAAATCACAAGCTGCCCAGCATAAGGGACTTATGCTGCCTCATTCTCAACATCAGAAAGGACAACCGAGCTCGGGTCGAACTCTTTATCCGACTTCTCCATCAAGGGGTTGGGAAGGTTCTCCTCGGGCTAGTCCAGGTCAACCTCGATTCCATCCTTGTCATAATTGACCATCTTCCCATCCTCCACCCCGAAACCGGCAGAGGCGCCGACATACCGAATGCGGAGCCCTTGGTTCAGATGAAGAATTTCGGTCCCCTTAGTCATGGGTGAGTCATCACCATAATGTTTTACTTGGAACCAAGACTAGTAATTAATAGGATTTTGCCAAAAACCATGTGTTAATAACTTAGGACCAATTTTCAGAAATTCTCCTCTTTCCTCTCTAATTTTTGGACTGTGGGGAGAAGAAAAAAATAAAAGAAATTTTTCTCATTGGTTCATTTGAATTTTGCCTCCCAAATTGACCAATCCTATCAAACTCTTATTTTAATTAAATCAGAAAATAATTAGGAAAATACTTAGATATGGACTGTGCAGCCATCCAGCATCAATATAAATATTCTAATATACCAATAAAATATTTTATAGTCCAATTAATTATTTTATGCTCCAAAATAATTTTTTCTTAATTTTAAAAACACAAAAATTCGTTTTTCTACCTACTGTACAGATATTTTTTTCGTATATGTCAAAATAAATTTTTATTTTCACAAATTCAAATACTACACTTTAATACGGTCGTTTTCATATAAAGTTTATAATTTTTGGACTTACGGTTTGAAAGTTATGAATTTTTGAAGTTCTAAGATAATTTCCTTCAAAAATGCACTTCATAAGCTTTCAAATTATTTTATTATTCAAAAATACGAAAATTATATTTTATTTGAACGGTGTAGCCAATCAGGGATTTTAAAAATATATTTTTTATTCACATAAAAATATTTTTGGGTCAAAGAGCCATTAAATGCATTAAAACACACTTTCACACTTAAAGTTCAAAAATTCGTTCAGTACTGTAACAGTGATAAAATTTCAAAAACTCCAAAATAAAATCAAAAATTTATATTTTCATAATATATACTTCGATACGATCGTTTTGACATATCATTTGTAATTTTTCGATTTATGGTTAAAAAGATATGAATTTTTGAAGTTATAACACTATAACTTGAAAATTCTCAATTGTACCAAAACAATAATAAAAATTGTTCTAATATTTTTTTATGAAGATAAAAATATATCTATTAAATATTTCTATTCCAAAAATATTTTTCTCATTTATTAAATAAAAATTTATAATTCATTGCATATATATATTTATATAATAACGCCATATATATATATAAATATACATATATTTAATTAAAACCGATTTTTGAATAACAAACCCCATTAAATTATCCTTAAAATAAATGTGTCTTAAAATAAAAAGCAAAAATAAAAATATTATGATTTAAATAAATTTGGTAAAATTGTGGGTCTCACAATCGGATTCGTCAAATGATACATGAATAGATTCTTCAATAGTATTACTAGATTTATTGTAAATCCTATATGCTTTGCTCGAAACAGAATATCCAAGAAATATGCCCTCATCAGCTCTAGCGTAAAAAATTCCTAGATTTTCTCTACCATTATTATGCACATAACATTTACATCCAAAAACACGAAAATGGGAAATATTTGGTTTTCTCCCCTTGTACAGCTCATAGGGGGTTTTCTTTAAAATAGGCCTTATTAAAACACGGTTCATAACATAGCAAGTTGTATTCACTGCATCGGCCCAAAAATATGCAGGCAAATTCATGTCATTAAGCATTGTTCTCGAAAGCTCTTTTAATGAACGATTTTTCCTCTCCACAACCCCGTTTTGCTCAGGAGTTCTTGGAGCTGAAAAATAATGCTTAATTCCATGTTTTTCGCAAAATTTTTCAAAAAGATGATTTTCAAATTCTCCACCATGATCAGTTTTAATGGATGCAATGCTCAAATGCAATTGGTTTTGAATAATCTTGGCTAGTTTTTTAAATTCATGAAATGCATCATTTTTATGAGTAATAAAAAACGTCCATGTATACCTAGAATAGTCATCCACCACAACTAAACAATAATAGTTTCCACCAAAGCTTTTTGTTTGACACGGTCCAAAAAGATCCATATGTAAAAGTTCCAAGGGCCTTTGAGTTGAAACAAGATTTTTAGAAGGAAAAGATGCCCTTGTGAGTTTTGATTTAGAACAAGGATCACAATTTTCAGAAATAGAAAAATTTTGCTTTGGCAGACCAACTACTAAGTTTTTAGAAGAAATTTTATTTAAATGAGCCATGTGGATGTGACCTATTCTACGATGTCATAGCCACGATTCATCCTCTTTACTTAACAAACATTTTGCATCATTTGAGGGTATTGAATCAAAATCAATAACATATACATTGTTTATCCTGCGAGCAATTAGCTTAATAAGATTATCAATTTTACCCTCGATAATACATCTATCAGAATCAAAGATAACCCTATTGCCCTTATCACACAACTGACTAATACTTAGCAGATTGTGTTTTAGGCCCTCAACATGTAAGACATTTTCAATACAAGGGTTAGGAACCAATTTTACCGACTCCGAGAATCTTTCCTCGATTGTTATCTCCGAAAGTCACATGTCCTTGGTCCTTTGGCACGAGATGCGAAAATTTAGATTTATCTCCAGTCATATGTTTTGAGCATCCGCTGTCCAAGTACCACCACGACTTCCTTTCTTCCGGAGTAACCTACAAGCAAAGAGTTCAAGGTTTCTTTTTAGGTACCCATATCCTTTTGGGTCCTTGAGCGTTAGTATAGCCATAGTTTAAATCATGCCACCTACTAGTTTCATTGTTCGGTTTAACGAACTTTACTTTTCGGTGTATGCATTCATGTGCACCATGACCCTTCTTACCACAAATATGACAAATAATTAAAGGTTTCTTATGATTACTAGCAGGGACAAAAATGGTACTTAATTTCTTTTGATGCCTAAAGGGTTGATATCCTAAACCCGCTCTATTAAAGAAGCATTTTTGTCTCCCTAGCATTAAATTTAGAGTATTTCTACCTTTCGTAAATTTTGCAAGGGTTTCTTTTAAATCCTCAACTTCTTTAACAAGGTCCTTGCAGAATTTACAAGAAGAAGAACTAGCTTTAAATTTAATGTCATTACTCAAGGTATTTGAAGAATTTTTGAAAGTTAAATTCAGCTCCTTATTTTGATTTTTCAAAAATTCATTTTCTTTAATAAGGTTTTTATTCTTTTCTAAAAGAAAAGCTGAATTTTTCTTTTCTAGGGAAACCAATAAGGATAACCTCATTGATTCCTCATGCAATTCTTCAAAGGCCTCTTGTAATTCATCATAAGAGAAATTTAATTCAGTGGTTACCTCATCTCCGTGAGCCATTAAGCATATGTTGGCGGTCTCCTCTTGTTGTCTGAATCCTCATCCGAACTTCCTTCATTGTCTAGCCATGCCAAATATGCTTGCTTCCCTTTCTTTGAATTTGAGGTGCCTTTTTCTGAATTCTCTTTCTTTTTCAGCTGGTAGCAGTCTACTCTGATGTGGCCAGGCTTGCCACACTCATGACATGTAATGGTTGAGCCTCCACTCTTGTTGTTGTCTCTTCTGTTGAAATTTTTCTTTCTCAGAAATTTTCCAAACTTTTTGACCAATAGACCCATGTGTTCATCATTTAACAGTTCTTTGTCCGAGTCACTTTCTGTTGCTGGTGCTTCAGCCTTGAAAGCCAGACTTTTGACCTTCTTGTTCTCTTCTTCGTGTTGAGCCAATCTTTTTAATTCACTTTCATGCTCTTGTAACTTCCCAAAGAGAGTTGCCAGTGTCATAGTTGAAAGATTTCTTGATTCAGCAATCGCCGTCACTTTGGGTTGCCATTCTCTTCCCAAGCACCTTAGGACTTTGTTGATGAGATCCTCATTGGTGAATTTCTTCCCCAATGTCGTCAGCTGATTTACAATCATTGTGAAGCGTTTTTGGATCTCTTGAATCGATTCTCCATCTTTCATTCTGAATAACTCATATTCACCAGTCAACGTGTAGATTCTTGATCTCTTCACTTCAGTCGTACCCTCATGCGTGACTTCCAGCGTATCCCACATTTGTTTTGCTGTCTCGCATGTTGATATCCTGAAAAACTCATCATAGCTCAAAGCAGATGTTATAATATTTTTCGCTTTCAGGTCGTACTGGACTCTACGTTTCTCCTCCTCCGTCCACTCAGCCATAGGCTTTTCGACGGTGTTACCATTAACCACATAGGTAGGAACATAGGGACCATTTACGACGGCATCCCAAACTTTTAATCAGACTCCTTGAATAAAAATTTTCATACGGGCTTTCCAATACGGGTACCCTACCCCATAAAACATGGGAGGACGGTTAATAGAACTCCCTTCACCTCCAAACAGAGAGTTTGAAGCCATACTCTTGAGACGATTAAGTCTTAACACAAGAGACTAGCTCTGATACCAATTGTTGGTTTTGGCCTCAAAATCTTGAGAGGAGGGGTGAATCGAGTTTTATTAATGTATTGTAAAAACCGTTACAAATTAAAAATTGATTTGAGATGGAGAAATTAAGCTTTTGAAACGGATCGCGAAAACGATAGAAAATATAATTCGAGTAGCGCAGAAATGTAAAAATTGAAATAAGCGGAAATTAAAAGAGATAGGTGTGACACCCTTCTCGGATTACCCAAATTGAAACTAATAAATAAGCTTTTATATTGGATAATATATATGGACTTGTGAGTGTTAAGAAAATAGGTAGATAAAATTTTTCTTTAGATCGGGTGCACAAATCGTCATTTGGAATTCTTGGAGAATAAGCTCTAAACCATTTCAAAAAATTTGTATCGAGTTCGGCGATCTCTAAAACCTTTTTACAAATAGGGTAACATTCGCTCTTTGGAAACATCTTTGTATCATACAAGTAAGTAAAGTTACCCATGCTTTGTTCGATAAGACTGATACCATCAAATAATATTTATAGCCGAGCTCTTAAATAGATTAAATCAGAGTAAGCGGAAATTATTGGACTATGCAACTGATGGTAATATAAACATAGGTTTTATATATATAAAAAGAGTCATAATACATAGTCCCATGATGATAGTCTCCAAGACCCAGAAGTACAAGTCCATAAAAACAGATCTACATCACAGTGTAACTACAGCCCTAGAGTATTCCAAAAGTATATCTACAATATATATACATAACCAAAATACAACTCCAGGGGTAATCACGTAGATCTGGCAGCATCAGATGTGGTAGTAGTAGTAGCAGTCTCCAAAAACACAAGTAGTAGCATCATCATCATCACAGCAGCAGCAAAGTATCCTCCACAACCTCCACAACATCGGATCCTCTGATCCTCATCATATATCCTATACACATACCTAGGGATCATCGTCCCTCCAATCACTCCCAGTAGAATGCACGACAGGCTCGCTCCCACTCTCGTCCTCCACCGGATCCTCCTCGATCTCATCCGAGGGAGAGTGTACCCTACCACTGGGTACCGGGTCAGGTGGTGGTGAAACCCTGACTGGGCTCCTCGGATCAGATAGGGGAGTCTCCTCGCGGACGACTCTCGAAGTAAAAGGGTGAGAGCGGGTAGGTCGAAAACGAAAAACTATGGTAAGAGCGAGCTGGTCGCGTGGGAGGTGGTCCATGGTAAGTGTAAAACGGGGGTACATGCATAGTGTATATGATGGGAATCCTAAACCTACGAGGACGGAATCGTATCAGCGGGTTCGGGTGGTAGAAGGTAATCTCTACCTCCCCCTCGAACACCGCACGATGGTCCCCATAGATCCATATGCCACTAGGAAGTGGCCGGATCTCGATGTAAGCAATGTAACGAGACATCACCTACAAGGGCATAGGGGTAAGCAATTCTATACACATAATCAATAGAGAATAAATTATGCAACATAAGGATGTAACATGCATCAATTAATATCAATCACACTTAACACTTAGCAAGAAGGTTATGCACATAGAATGTTCACACCTAATTCAGTCATAACAATTTATTTGAATGAATGGCATGATGCATGACTTTAGCTCTCAAGCCTATCTCCATCACAATACTATGTCACTCTCTGACGTCCATCCCTGACAACCCAGCACTCAACAGTGCGTTGTATTCCTAGGTATACAACCATTCGTACATTCACCTAGAATGTACACGACAAGCTTGGTATCCATGCCACCCGAGCATATCCCGTCATCCAAACGGATCGTCATCCAAACGATATATCCATATCGGCATCCACTAAGCCGACCACGTCAACAACGTGTCATCAAGCAAGTGTATTGGCACTCCCAGAGGCCCTCCACATGTTTAACAAACATGAAATACGTCCTACCATCCAAACTCCAGAATGAATGCAATTTATCTTTTAGACTTAAGGGAAGTTGATTAATACTTTACAGGTCACCTAGGCTTATTTTCTTTATCAAAAGGACCGTCACCAAACGATCTTTTTGTATTAATCAATTTCTCTAAGTCTTGATCCCTTGGACTATAATTAATAATTCCTTAATTTAATAAGTTAGAATTGAAAATGGTGTTTTCAGGTTCTGAACAATTTACTCGAGTAAACTTCAGGATACTCGAGTGTTACTCAACTTTTCCAGATTACTCGAGTGTGCTTAAGACTACTTGAGTGTTCATGACTTTCTGAGGATTTGGGTTTTCAATTTAACAATTTACTCGAGTAGTTCATGGGTTACTCGAGTGTTCTTGAACATTTCCAGAATACTCGAGTGACCTTGAATGACTCGAGTGTTTGACCTAAACTGGTCCTCAGGTCATGCTCGATACTCGAGTACCAGACAAAATACTCGAGTGTTCTTGTTCATTTTACATTGTTT
Source organism: Crotalaria pallida (assembly GCA_037953625.1). NCBI lineage: Eukaryota > Viridiplantae > Streptophyta > Magnoliopsida > Fabales > Fabaceae > Crotalaria > Crotalaria pallida. Next base: position 89,905,881 of record CM075653.1, read on the forward strand.
TGAAAGCATTTTACTCGAGTACCCTGCCTTTTACTCGAGTGTTTCGTAGCAGATAACACTGAAACCTGGTTTTAACATAACATTTTCATTTCTACTTAATTCTAGTCCATTCCAGGGATCCACAGAGTTCATACAACATAATTTGTACATGTTACAACATTCATTTCATATCAAAACACAGATTTGACAGAGAATTCAGTAATCATGCATTAAAACACATTTTCACAACTCAATACCTCAATTTGCAGAATAAGCTCAATACTCATGAATTAAAGTTCATTTAAGCTTGCATGCATGATATATAACTTGCTCAACACAGTTTTAGAGCATGGATTGGTCTCCAAACCAAAGTTCCTATTCAATCTAAGCCCTTAGAGCCTCTTGGTGGCTCTCTAACACAATTCATGGAATTTAAACTCTATCTAGTGAATATAATTACTTCCCCTTACCTTTCAGACGTGAATCAACAGAAAGAAATCCAAGAAAAGTGCTCCAACCCCAGAAATCACTTTGAGCTTCACATGCATGACAGGTTTGAGTGTACCACCAAAACCGAATTGGTTCACCCATGAAACAGAGATAAGAATTGGGGAAAATTAGATTTCTAAACTCTATACAACATGTTCTAACTAAAGGAATTGAGTTTGAGACTCAGGAGCTCGAGAGCTTACCAGAAATTAATCTCCAAGTAAGCTCCAGAAACCAACTTTGACAGAATAACTCCAACTTGCAAGCTGTCGTTCTCCCAACACACTCACTCAATCCTCACGATTTTGGTGTTTATACAAAGCTCGTGATGTGAGCTTTGTATTCGTGTATGATTTGTGTTTCAGTTTGACACAGAGAAGGAGAATTGAAGAGTATAAACTCGGAATCCTAATTTCATCAACCAAGCTACTTTGATCCAAAATTCTCAGGTAAGGGTCGAAGATGAGCTTAAATAGGAAGTGAGGACACTCATGCAGGTCGACACGCCACCCAGGATGTTGGCAATAAGGTGTTTTCGTGGCGGAGGTAGAGAATCGTTCATGGTGACTCATCAAACGCACTAACTCGTGCAATTTGACCCAGAATACTCGAGTGTTTTGCCCAGATTTTGAAAAATAATTATTTTATTTACTTTCCCTCCAAAACCATTCCTATAATTGCTTCTAGGTCCCTACCCAGGGACTAATATGCAAAACTCTTATTTTATGCATTTAAATTATTTATTAAATAATTTCCACACATCAACTAGTCACATGAACACATATTTTAATCAAGGATTAATATAGAAACTATTAATTATAATTAAATTATAATTAACATTTCATTAATCGGAGATTAAAATTTTGGGGTGTTACACTACTCCCCCACTTACAAGGAATTTCGTCCCCGAAATTCAACTCATACAAATAAGTCAGGATAATCCTGACGCATCTTATCCTCTAATTCCCAAGATGCTTATATCACATCTCCATAAATCCAGACGACTTTGACCAAACTAATGTCATTCCCTCTAAGCTGCTTGATTCTTCGATCTTCAATACGAACTGGCACAGCTTTGAAGGTTAGGTTCTTATGAATTTCTAAGTCATCAGGTTGGATGCTAAGAACAATGGTGGGGTCATGGACATATTTCTTCAATTGAGACACATGAAATACATTATGGAGGTTAGCTAATGACGGAGGCAAAGCTAATTGATAGGCTACTGGGCCGATCCTTTTGAGAATTTGATAGGGACCAATAAACTTAGGTGATAGTTTCTGGGTTTTCAAGGCTCTACTAACACCTTTGGTTGGTACTATTCTAATGAACACGTGGTCTCCTTCAGCAAACTCTAAGGGTTTTCTTCTTCTATCAGTATAGCTTTTCTGCCTACTCTGAGCTGCCCTCATATTCTCTTGTATCATCTTGATCTGCTCCGTGGTCTCTTGCACAATATCTGGTCCAATCAGAGAACTCTCCCCCACTTGAAACCAGCATAACGGCGTTTGACACTTTCTCCCATACAAAGCTTCAAATGGTGTCATTCCAATGCTCGTGTGATAGTTGTTGTTGTAAGTGAACTCCATGAGTGGCAACATTTGCTCCCAATTCCCTTGTCCTTCCAAAGCACAGGCTCGTAGAATGTCCTCCAATGACTGAATAGTCCTTTCCGTTTGGCCATCAGTCTGAGGATGGTATGCAGAACTTAGCTTCAATCTTGAACCCAAGGCTCTATGCAGATCTTCCCAAAACTTTGATGTAAACCTCGGATCGCGATCAGACACGATGCTTGATGGTACCCCATGAAGACGAACAATTTCCTTGATGTACCACTGAGTGAGCTTTTCCAATGAATAACGCATATTCACGGGAATGAAATGCGCTGACTTGGTCAAACGATCCACGATCACCCAAATTGCATCATGACCAGTAGATGTCTTTGGCAATCCCGACACAAAATCCATCGAGATACTATCCCACTTCCATACAGGAACTTCCAAAGAAAGTAACTCTCCTCCTGGCCTTTGGTGTTCCACTTTCGCCTTTTGACACACCAAACAGCATGCCACATACTCCGCTACGTCCTTCTTCAGCCCAGGCCACCAAAATAGTTTCTTCAAATCCTGATACATTTTGGTAGCTCCTGGATGCATACTCATCTTACTCTTATGTGCTTCATCCAGAACCATTTTTCTTACCTCCAGATCATCAGGGACACAAATCCTTGTTCTAAAACGCAGGATTCCATCCTTCCCTTCTTGGAATTCCAATTCCTTACCTTCTTGCATCAATTTCTTCTTCTCCATGAGTTTCTCATCCTTGTGTTGCAATTCCCGAATCCTTAGCAGAAACTCATTAGCAATCTGCAACATCCCCAACTTGATACTCGTTGGTTCCACTTGCATTGTCAGACTCAAATCTCTAAATTCTTCTATCAGTGCAGCTTCTCTGACCATCATCGCACTGATGTGCATTGCCTTTCTACTCAATGCGTCCGCCACAACGTTTGCCTTCCCAGGATGATAATGGAGCTCAAACTCATAATCCTTCAAAAACTCCATCCATCGGCGTTGCCTCATATTCAACTCCTTTTGATCAAAGAGGTACTTTAAACTCTTATGGTCACTAAACACCCGGAACGTAGTGCCATAGAGATAGTGCCTCCAAATCTTTAAGGCAAACACCACAGCTGCCAACTCGAGATCGTGAGTTGGATAGTTCATCTCATGAACTTTTAGCTGTCTCGAGGCGTAGACGACAACTTGCCCCTCTTGCATCAAAACACACCCAAGACCTTGTTTCGACGCGTCACAATACACATCGAAACTCTTCTGTGTATCGGGCAGCACCAATACAGGAGACGATGTCATTCTGTACTGTATTCCAAGTTGGTAGTGAAGCATTTGTGTTTGATTTGTGTTTGGTCTTTTAAAACTGAGTTTTTACTTTCTGTTCTGCCAAAATACTCGAGTTTTTCCAAAAACACTCGAGTATATTAATTCAAAATTAAATCAGTTTTAAATTGAAAAGGTTTTTAATCAGGGTCTGACAAAAATACTCGAGTGTTTCTCAAAACACTCGAGTCTTTCGAAACCCCCAATTTTTGACCTTTCAGGCAAAACTCGAGTATTTTCCAAAAACTCGAGTATTTTGCGTTTTTCCTGAAATTTGAACTTTCAGACCAAACTCGAGTTTTTCAGTTTTTACTCGAGTATTCTGGGAAATCTGGGCTGAGTCACGAACGACTCGAGTATATTTTCAAAAACTCGAGTATATCCTAAAGAACAACTCGAGTATTGATGAATATACTCGAGTATTTTGGAACGTTTATATATACTCTCAGCCTTCCAGACTCGAATTTCTGCGACCCCTTTCTCTTCTCTCTCGGTTTTCTCATATCTCTCTCCTCAAAACTCCGTTTTTACTCAAATTTTTGCCAAATCTTACTAGTTTTACATCCTCTAATCACTTTTCTACCATTATTTCAACGAATTTCAACACTTTTCAACCTCAAATCCGTCACCCCCTTTTCAAACCCTAACTTTCCAAAACTTCAATTTTCACAACAATTCCTCTATGGCTTCATCATCTGGTAAAGGAAAGAGAGTAAGGATTACCGAATCATCTTCCGAGGAGGAAATTCCAGAGTACTATCAAGAAGATGAATGCTTGGAACGGTTGGAAGGCTTTGCCACTAGAGAGTTCTGAGTTATCACATGGATCAACAGTGCATTCCTTGAAAGTAAGGGTTTCTCATTTGTTACTAACCTTAGGTATCAAAAACTTATTCAATTTCTGGAATTTAATGGCCCTATCTATCCTAGGTTAGTTAGAACCTTTTATGCGAACCTTAGGCTACATAATGATGTCATAGAATCCATGGTTGAGGGTGTTAGATTCAAAATTAGCGCTAAGGATCTTTTTCTTGCTTTTGGGACTTCACGACACGGGGACAATTCTTTAAAGGCAGATGCAGACGGAATTTTTCAAAGTTGTTTGCGCCCCGGTCGTGTATGGACCGAAGGAGTTAAGCATTCCTCATTTATGACTGTCTAAACTAGGGTGTTGCACTATATAGTCTGCCATCAGTTAGTGCCTCAAACCTCACCCAATTATGCTAAGCCCACAAACAATGAACTTAGCCTTCTTAGTGCCATCCTGAACAATGAGAAGCTGAATTGGTCTCGCATAATTTTGGATCGAATGCTACTTGCTGCAAAATCTAAACTCCCGAAAACCTTACCTTATGCCATGCATGTGTGTTTCCTGTTGAGTTACTTCAAGGTGCCTATCCCACGAAATGAAGAGAAAAAGACTCTTCATGTTAACCAGCACGGCCTCAACAAAGGTACCTTGAGTCATCAAGACATGGCGTTTCATGAACCCTCTGGCCAATACCTGTACAGATCTGACATAGCTGAGTTGGAGAGGGTTGCGAATGTTGCAGCTCGACAAGGGGTGGATGCCCAACAGATGGAAGAGGAAGCTGCAGCATTTGCACAGGCTGAAGGAGGGGACCCTATTGAGAATCAGATTAATTTTGATGACTTTACTGGATCTCAATCTGGGTTTGATAACTTGGGCTGGAGAGACAATGTTATCACACGGATGGACACTTTAGATGGGAGGATGGACTCTCTTGTGCATGCTATGGACGCCCAACGTGATGATTTTGTTAGCCTGGACACTAGGATGAGTGCAGAGTCTGCCATGTTTTATTCTCATTTGGATCAGCACTCGGCCCAGATTAATTCCCGCCTGGACCAGCAGTCAGAGCAGATAAACCGCCGGTTTGATGAGATGATGGCGGCCTTCTCTCGGTTTTATCCTCCTCCAGATGATCCAGCTCCTTCGATGTTTTGATGATGTTGACCTTTGCAGTCTATCTTAGTTTTCATTCTGTTTTTATCATGTTGGTCTTTGTTACATTTTCTGTATTTTGAGAACTTGGTGTTTTGAGACTTTGGGTTTATTATTGCTCCTTTGATTTGGACCTTTTATGATGTTATTATGTTTATGAATTTGGTTTTCATTATGATGTTTGTGCAAAGCTTCAGGGGGAGCTCTTTATTTTTATTATTACGTCTATTTTTTTTTGCATAGTTGGTTATGGGGTTTTCCAATTATGCACCTCTCCTCCCTTGATCTTTTTCTCAATTGTTACACCTTTTTGGATCATGACAAAAAGGAGGAGAGATATTATACACTTGTCTTGACATTGTTGCACCTAAATTTTTCTAATTATGGTATATACTCTGATAATTGTTAAATACTCTATACCATAGGCTTGGTGCTAAAATTAAATTGTCTTAACCTCTTGCACAAGCTGAATTTTTTAGATAGGTGAAAAGGATCCTATAGTGAGGGGGAGTTGCACCTTCAAGTGGTTTCAAGCTCAACAAATGGTACCAAGTGTTAATTATTTTGTCATCACCAAAAAGGGGGAGATTGTAAATTCAATGCTCCTAATTATGTGGATTATATTTTGATGATGACAAAGTAATTAACAATCAAGCCTTGAAGACATTGCAACATCAACAACAACAACAAGTCAAGAAAAGAAGACAAGTGCCCAATCATTCTCAATCAAATTTTAATTGTAAATTTTTAATCTATGTTGAGAGTGGTTGAGAGTGGGTAGAAATAGTTAGTCTCTTCTAGGAATAAAATTTTAAATGACTATTAGGTTGAGATTAACTAAAATTAATACTTGAGAGGAAAATTCAAATTGAAAATTAATTTTTCTCATGTCTGATCAAAATGCTCGAGTATTTTGAGAAAGACTCGAGTATATACTCGAGTATTTTGTAAAACACTCGAGTATTTGTGCAGGTCAGCAAATATGACCATTAGTCTTGTTCGTGCACCAAATCACTCGTGACTGATCAAAAAGACTCGAGTATTTCATAAAAGACTCGAGTATTTTTGTCCAGTCAGCAAAAATGAAAGTTGGAGAGACTCAAAAACCCAATTGAGGGCATTTGAGTCTCATCCAACCCAAGAGAGCATTTCAGAACCTAATTGTAAAATTTCTCTTTGAATTTGTACAAGAACAAACAAGACAACAAGATCATATTGATTCAAGCTTTCTTAATTTCCTCTTCTCAAGTGTTAATTCCCAAAAAGCTCAACTTCTCATTCATATTGTCATTTTATTCCAAGTTGAGTTTTAGGCCTCAATTCATACATTGAGCTGTGCTTATTTGTGCTAATCCATTGTGAGATTAGTAATACATATACAAAAAGCTTGATCATTCAAAGTCTTGGATTGTTCCCAAGCAAACCCTAAGTGTCTTAGGGTGTTGGAGTCTTGATAGGTTCTCAAGCACAAGACTAGGAGGTTCCTAGCCCGGTGGAGTTTCTTGAAGGGAGTTCAAGGAAGCTTTGTGAAGAGTTCTTCAATCACCGGAATCAAATTGGGGTAGAAATCAAGAGTTTGGTACACTCTTGAAGGGTTAGGTTGAGTGAGGCCATTCTCAAGCAATCCTTTTGTAATTTCTAACAATTTGATTATTAGTAGAAACTCCTAAGTGATTAGGAGGACTGGATGTAGCTCATTGTTGGAGTGAACCAGGATAAAATTGCTTGAGTGGTGGTTTATTGCTTTTAATCTACTTTCTAACTCAATCTACTTTAATCATTTCAAGAAATTAGGATTTATACAATTAGGTAGCAAGTTCAAGGAATCCTAGTGTTAAAAGTAATTTAGATTGCTTGCTATTCTGTTGGATAAGTTCCTGTTTAGTATTGAATTGATTTGAGATAAATTGCTGAATTTTCGTTTCTGTTTTTACTGCTATCTGATAGGAAACACTCGAGTATATTCAGAAACACTCGAGTTGTTCATCCTGAAAAACTCGAGTATTTCACAAAAGACTCGAGTATTTCGTGTCTGATTCCAGAAAATTCAGTCTTAGCTCCATTCTTCAATTATCATTCGAAATATTTGGTATTAGTGCTTCAAATTACTATTCACCCCCCTCTAGTATTTGCTTAGCCCGCTTGTTGGTTTCCAACAAAAAGTTCATCAAACAACAACAAACAACAAATGATGAAGAGAGAGCAAGCTCATGAAGATTCAATTTGTGTATAATTGTAATATCTTTAGTTTGAGTCTTTTATTTTGATGAGTTTGGGTAGAGTCTTTAGAGGGTAGTGGATCTCTATCAAGTGCATGATTATAACATATTTTGAGTATTCACTTAACCTAAAATCAATAGGTGGCTTAAAGGTTTGAAAGGAAAGGTTTAGTTTTGAGAAAACAAGTTTTTTTTTTTTTTTGGTAAACGAGAAAACAAGTTTTTAATTGAATGTAGCAGTGGCTAATCGATTAATGGGTTAGGTTAATCGATTAACACACATGTTACAGTGGTTAATCAATTAAGCCATGTGTTAATCGATTAACACCTATAAAACTGGTTTTTGAAATACGTTTTTCACTTCTCAAAATCAGTTTTTAATGTTCCTAACTTTTGGGTATTCTATATAAACCTTTTCCTAATCATTGTGATAAAAAAACATCATTTTCATATCCAATTTTACAAAGATCAAAGCCATATTCTCTCTCAATTTCATAGATCAAAGCTTTCAACTTTTACATTCTTTGATCATGAATCTTTGAATCTCTTATGTTGATATTGTCATAGTTCTTGAAAGGGATTCATAGGATTGTTATAGTTTTCATTTGGGTTGTAATCTTTGCAAGAGGCAAGCTATCTACAACAAAGAAGAAGTCTTGGTGTGTCGATTATCATCAAGAAAATCAATCAAATTGAAGAAGAAGTCTTGGTGTGTCATCAAGCAAAGTGAAGTCTTGTTGTGAGGTATCAACGAGCAACGTGGAAGACTTGTTGTGGGGTTATCAACAAGCAAGGGAAGGTTAGATTAGAGAATTCAATAGGGTTGCAAGACAAGAGTGTGGTATCTCTTGGAGGCTATCAAGAAGGGAGTCTTGAGAGGCATTTACTTGTAATTTGAGAACTCTAATTCCTCATAGTGAAGAATCTCTCTTGGTTGAAGAGGGGACTGGATGTATCTCTCAAGTGGATGAGAGTGAACCAGGATAAATCACTGTGCAGTATCTCTATTCCCTTAACTCTTTACATTCTTGTCATTTCATATGTTCTTGGTTGAAAACCTAGAAAAGATTGATTTTTCATAAGTGATTGAATTGAATCTTAATTGTGCAAATTTATTTGGGGAAAATCATTTTCATAATCTAGGTAATCAATAAGAATATTGGTGTTAATCTTTTCCGCTTAATCTTTGATCATACGTGTTAATTGATTGATTTTCGTATTCGTTTGAAAAGTGATTTTTCAGTTTTTAACAGTGATTAATCGATTAACTGAAGCTTTAATCGATTAACCATTTGAAGTCTTTCTGGTGTTAATCGATTAGTTGCAGGCTTAATCGATTAAGAGCTGAAATTTTTGTAAAAATCATTCGTTTTAATTGTTTTGATTAGTTTCTGTCGAAAATCTTTCAAGGTTTCTTAAACACATATTCAACCCCCCTTCTAGGTGTTCTCCTAGTGTCTTCTAGTTATTTCACCCACCAATTGTAGTTTTCTCAGGGCGTGCAACAGAAATTTCCAACTTCGATTTGCCGTAACTTTTTCGTTAACCGTCGGATCGTGCCCAAATTTTTAGACAAGCTTCCTAAGACCCTTATCTTCACATCCATCGGTGGGAATTGGGCTTAGAGCTATGGATATTTTATTCCTAATTTTCTTGAAAAAGATTTCTAACACTTAAAACCCCGATTTAACTCCCGATTCCACTTCAATAATTCCACCTCTTGCTACCGATGCACCCTACACAACTCTTAGTATTTAAAATTACTACTCACCTTGCTCCCAAAATTCTTTAAGCAATTAATCTACACATTCTCTACACTTTAAACCTATTAACTCACTAGTTATGTTTGGAATTAAATTAGAGATGTTACACACCCACTCAAACAAAAATCAAGCATCAAAATTTATCAAACTTACATGCATGAGTTCTCCTCAAAACCGTGTAGCCCTAGATGAAACAAATCCACACAAAATTTCATTTTTCACGCATTTTCATAGACAAACCGAAAATACACTTAATAAGCTGCACTAATCATGAATCAATTACATGCATAAGAAAATAATCTCATTTCCCCCCAATTTGAACCCTAGGCCGTGACATGCATAGAGGGGAAAGGAAATTTTTTTGTAAATCAATAACAAATAGTTCAAGAACATAATATATCAACTCATAATCAAGCATAAAAATACAAGTCAAAAATCAAAAATTATTTAAACCAAAAGGGACCAAAAACCCGTGAGCACCATCCTTGTGGATGCATGTTCATTTTTTGTTTTCAAACTCAAATACAAGTAGAATCAAGCTTAGAAAAGCATAAGAATTAAGAAAAATCCACATGCAAGAAGCTTTAATGGAAGAACAACAATGAAAATGAAGAAGAAAATAAAAGCTAGAAGGAGATTACCTAATGGAAGAACAAAAATGGGTAGAAAATTTCAAGTCTTTCTTCCTCTCCTCTTTCCTCTCCTCACGGGTTTCCTCTTCCTCTCACTTCCTTGTTTTTTTTTCTAAGACATATGGGTGTAAGAAGGGCTTCATGACAATGGGGTGGGTATTTATAGGCACAACTAAATTGGGGTACAAGAACTAAAAAGGGGTCGAAATTTTCTCAAGGGTCATAAGGGGCTCATTTGCAATTTTTCAATAGTTTAGGCTTTATGACACTCATCTTAGTGGGAGACATAATCAATAAGGTTATTAATGCATTGTCTCCTTAGGGTACAAGTAGGGTGGTTACTCTTTAACGAGGGTAGGGTGTGTTTAAATTGGTTACCTTAGGGTCTTGTGTACTAATTAATGGATGTCTAACAAAATTCAAAATTCAAATGCATAAAACATACCCAAAACCCTGCATCATGTTTATACAGTAGAAAATAATAATTTTCCAATACAGTACATAATACTTAAAAATCATAATTAATTTTTCTTACATAATAAATCAATATAATTTCTCATAAAATATACAAATTCGTGGACTACAAAATAAAATTCCAAACAGTACCAAAATAAATTCTACGTTTTATTACGGTCGTTTTGTCTGTAAATTCGTCAGATTCCGATTTACAAGTCAAAAATTATGAATTTTCAAGGTTAAATAAATCAGAGAAATCAATAAATAATCACTTCTCCATAACACAAAATAAATCCTTTAAATCAATAAAACACAAGAAGCAAACACTTAATCGTTTTAAAACAATTTTCCTCATTTCCACGTGTCACTATAGACAAGATAATATTTTTATTTCAATTTAAAAAGAATCGACCAATCAAAAATCTTCGAAAATCAATTTATTAAAATGGGGAAAATTGCGGGTATTACAGTTGGACTAATGGTCCATATCATATGAGTAAAAAATAGAAAGATAATATTGTTAACAACATTTGGTTTGCTATTAATAGTTTTAATTATCTTCATTAAAAAAAAGTTTTATTTTTCTTGTCACAATAAAAAAAAACAAAAAAATATTTACATTAAGCATAAAATCAAATCATATTTTTATAGAGGATGATTTTTATATATTACAATAGACAAAATATATTATAGAAGAAAAATCAAATTCTATTATTATATAGGATGAGTACATTTGATTTGTTATTAATAGTTTTAATTCTCTTGTCACAATAAAAAACAAAAAACATAAAAATATTTACATCAAGCGAAAAATCAAATCCTATTTTTATATAGAATGATTTTTATCTATTACGATAGACAAAATATATTATAGAAGAAAAATAAAATTCTATTATTATATTGTCGTAGTCATAAATAAAGTTTTCTTAAATCAAAGCTTGAATCTCTCAAGAAGATGAAATGGTAGGACTGCGTATCGGCCACCGTCAAATGTCATCTTCCACTATTTGCGTGATTAAAGAGGCCATTGGCGCATATAACAATAAATAACCATATTCCTTAGTAATTTATGATAGTCACCCTAAGACAATGCAACATTAGATTTTGATGCACTCTATTGTCAACCGCAATTGAAGAAGCAATCACTATAAAAAACAAACTGGTCGAACATTATTTACTTTGCCGGAATGGACTCCTCCACTTGTCTTTCTCCACTCCCTAACATCACAATTAGTTACACCCAGATCAAAATTTTGAACAAACCACATTTTGATTAAGAGTTAATAGTCACATAGGTCCCCGAAAGATACTTGTGGAATCAGTTAGGTCCCTGAAAGATTTGTGGAATCTCTTAAACCCCTCAAAGATCATTTTGGCATCACATTAGTCCGCCCCATTCAATTTCGTCAGGATGGACCTGATGTAATTCTACGTGGCACGTTAAATGCTTTGTCGGCCCCAATGCGATGTTGGAATGTTAAGAAGGTGCCACATTTGGGCCAACAAGGCATTTAATGTGTCACATAGGATTCTGTTAGGTCCCTCATGGGGGGACTAATGTGATGCCAAATTGATCTTTGGGGGATTTAAGAGATTCCACAAATCTTTCAGGGACCTAACTGATTCCAAAATGATCTTTAGGGGGTTTAAGAGATTTCACTAATCTTTCAGGGACCTAACTGATTCCACATGTATCTTTCAGGGACCTATGTGACTATTAACTCTTTTGATTAATGATACACACAAATTGCACAAATTGCTGAAATAAAGTAAATAAGTAATTAGAGAGAAACTTAAGAATCAAATAATATAAATTAAAATGAGCAAGAATTATTAGAATTATAAAAATTTAATGACGAACAAATAAATAAAAAAGTTGAAGGCGAATATAATTGTGAGATCCATAAGTTTGTGAGCCAATTCACATAAATGCTAAAATATTATTGAGGAGCCATAAAATTCATATTGCGTACTATATATAATGATTTGGAAAACTTGTCAAACTAAGGATAATGATTTAACAGATAAAATTAAATAAATTTCAAATCAAAGGATAATGATTTCACAGATAAGATTAAATAAATTTTAAAATTAAGGATAATGATTTCACGTATAAGATTAAATACATTTGAATTATTTATTTAATTTTCGAAAACTTAGGATAATTATTTCACAGATAGATAATGATTATCTTCCTTAAATCGCTGTGGTGAGAGTATTCCTTAAGCGAACAAACGTGGTGCCTTGAAAATTTCTCCTACAAACGTGGTGCCTAAAATATTTTTCCGACAAACGTGGTGCCTCGAATAGCCGTCTTTTTATATATAGATAGTATATATATATGTGTGTATGAAGAGAGAGACACGCACACATATGTGTTTAAATTATGGACAAAACTTACGTCCAATACCATATATCTTGGTGGTCCAGGTTACATATCCTAAGGTGACACGTGGCTTTTTTTTTCCATCTCAACTTAACAGTCCTTTAAGTCTTTAACACCGTTACTAACCCCCATTCTATTCTTCTTCTTTTATTTCCTCCGTCTCTCCCACTCCCTTTCTCCTGCTGCTTCTTTGAAGAACCCTTCTCTCCTCTGTCATCGCTCCACTCCGCCGAATCATGCCGTCGTGTTGCCCTGCCTTGTCACTCAGGTTGTTGGCTCCCAGCCCTCTTGTTAGCTCATTAGGTTACGTCTGCTATGCCCCGTCATTCCGCCATGATGCTGTAACACCAGCCTGTCGCACCGCCCTGCTCCGTCACACCAACCCATCGTGCAATCAACAACCTCATCGCCCATGACCATGAGTAAGAGTCTATATTTCTCTTCTTTAACCTTTTCCCCCAAATTGAAATCCATTCCTCTAGTTGAATTGAAAACTAATTTAAATTGAAATCTATTCCTTCTTATTTTATGCCTATCGTTATAATTTATTGTTTAATTCGGTTCTCATTTTTTTTAACATACTAATATTAAGCTACTGATATAATAGTTAACACCATATCAAAATAAGGACTTTCTATGTCCATCAAATTTTTAGGCCATATAAAGCTTCATGTTTCAAGGTTTTTTTTTTTGGCTTATATAGTTCATTCTTAGGAGAATGGTATGTGAACATAAGTGCATTGATATGTTGCTGACTGTTGATAAAACAGAAGTCAATCCTGGTCTCTTTTACTTTACTTATTATAAATGAAAATTCCATTTTGATGTCAGCTTAAACATCTGCATGCAGTTGCAAGAAGCTCCAAGAAATTCAAAAGTAAGAAGCTAGAAATGGTAGCTGATAAGTAAAGACTATGAATGTTGCCAATTTAAATACCCTGACTCTATTGCACATTAAAATGGCATTGCTGGTTGGGAAGTTGGAAAGGAAATAAGGCTCAATTAATTTATGAATCATCCTTATTTTTTATTGATCATTGTAATTGGAGAGTTGTGTCAATTATTGTAAAATGGGAGTATGGGTTTACTTGATTACTATGTTGTAAGAGATTCCATTTTAGTTCAATGGTTATAAGGGTTTATGGTTCAATGGTTGTAACTTCTACTAACTTGTTTTGAAACTGTGTACATTTTGTAAAGTATTATTATTCATGCTTCACCTTTTAATAAAATTGTCTTAAAATAGTTATCTTACAATGAGTAACAAGTTATTCATGCTTGTAAGGGTTTATGGTATGTTATTCATGCTTACAAGTTATCTTATAATACTTGATTACTATGTTGTAAGAGATTCCATTTTAGTTCAATGGTTGTAAGGGTTTATGGTTCAATGGTTATAACTTTTACTAACTTGTTTTGAAACTGTGTAAATTTTGTGAAGTATTATTATTCATGCTTCGCCTTTTAATAAAATTGTCTTATGATAGTTATCTTACAATGAGTAACAAATGAAATTTAATTTTTACTTGGTTGTGATGTGGAAAAAATTCTTGAAGCTTAAACATGGATAAAATATGTCTTTTTCTATTCTTTTTCTACTCTGATTGGGATGCACCATTACAGTGGCTTACTTTTTAATTTTAATTTTTTGTAATAAAATGAAGATGTGAATTTCATTAAAGATCCGGTAAGTTTGCCTCAATGGCAAGACATACATTGGGGAGTATATCACTCCAAATTCCATAAGGAACAGTTAATGCCAATGTTGCTAACAAATGAGCAGGAATGTTTTGAGTTCCTCTTCACATGACTAACATAAAAAGAAGCTAAGATTGGACACCATGGCATTGCAGACTTGCAGTCCTTAACAAGAGCATCCCTTCATTTCATGAACATTAAAATTACTTCGTTATGAATTACGCGAATTGACAAGACCTGCAAAACAAATAAACTAAGTTCTGTGAGAGAATGATTTTAGTCCTATATAGCTTTTAAGTTTTCTTGGGGGTTTTAAGACTATCCGTTTCTTCGTTTTATTTTTCATCAATACTTTTGCACAGAGGCTCTCTGTTCAAAAAGTATAGTTGGAGTTCACGTTCGTGTAAAGTTGCACTTTTGTACTTAACTGTCTAGAGTGTTCTCTCTTTTTGCATAAAGGTTATGTACAAGCTTGTCTCTTGGTTTTCACCTCGAGGCTATATTTATAGCATTTGGATAACCGCCTTTTGGTTATCGTTTACTTGTTGATCAAGTATTCATTTTTTATAATTTTTTATTTTTATATATAATCTTGAATTTATCCTCAATGGTCAAGATATAATTCGTTGACATTTTCTGTTCGATTTATCTCTAGCTTAGGATTAGTTGAGTATCCTTTATCATTTTCCGCTGCTATAGTTGATCTTAGAATAAATCTAGTTATTTAGTGCTAATAATGATGTGACAGGTGTTCTTTTTGGACTTTCGTATGATATAAAAGCTCGGTGCCATTTTGGCCCTGCATATTACACATCCGAGTTGCCATGAGGTCGAATCCGGACTAAGGACTAGTGTGGGCCATATGGCCAAATCACTGGTACCAATTGTAAGAACTACAATTGGTGGGTGAAATAACTAGAGAACACTAGGAGAACACCTAGAAGGGGGGGTTGAATACGTGTTAAAGAAACCTTGAAAGATTTTCGAATAAAACAAATTGAAACAATTAAAATGAATGATTTTTACAAAATCTTCAGCTCTTAATCGATTATTACAAGTGATAATCGATTATGACCTGACAACAAATTTCAGTTAATCAATTATGCAAAGTGGATAATCGATTATTCACAGCAGAAACAGAAAAATCACTTTTCCAATCGAAAACGAAAATCAATCAATTAACATAGAATATCAGAGATAGCACGGAATTGATTAGCACTAAGATTATTAAGGATTACCTAGGTTATGAAAAAGGTTTTCCCCAAATCAATTTGAACAATTAAACCCTAATTCAATCAATTATAGAAAATCAATCTTTTCTAGGTTTTCAATAAAGAACAATATGAAATAACAAATATTAAAGAGTTAAGGGAATAGAAGCTTTCTCAAAGATTTATACTGGTTCACTCTCAACCACCGAGAGCTACATCCAGTCCCCTCTATCACAATAGAGAGAGTTTTTTCAATAAGGAATTAGAATTCTCAAATTACAAGTAAATGCCTCTCAAGACTCCCTTCTTGATAGCCTGCAAGAGATAACTCACTCTTGTCTTGCAATCCTATTGAACTTCTAATATAACCTTCTTCCCTTGCTTGTTGATATCCCCACAATAAGGCTTCCACTTTGCTTGTTGATTCCTCACAACAAGACTTCCAATTCTTCTTAGTTTGCTTGATGAACAACCACCAAGACTTCTTCTTTGTTGTAGATAGTTTGCCTCTTGCAATGATTACAACTCAATAGAAAAACACAAATCCTAATTGAATCTTACTCAAGAAATATGAACAATTACACTCGAGATTCAAAAGTTTCTTGATCAAAGAATATGAAAAGTAAGAACTTTGATCTTTGAGAAAGTGAGAGACATAGTTGAGAGAATAGTGTGGCTTTGATCTTTCTAGAATGATATGAAAAATGAAGTTAGTTGATCACAATGATTAGGAAAAGATTTATATAGAATACCCAAAAGTTAGAACTAAAAAACTGATTTTGAGAAGTGAAAAACTGTTTTAAAAAGCTAATCTGTACGTGTTAATCGATTAAGCCTTTCAGATAATCAATTAACCCTTTGTTGAAAGCTGATAATCGATTATGCAAACAAGATAATCGATAAAGACCTAATCAATTTCCTGTTAATCGATTATTGCTTCCGCTTAATCGATTAAAGGCTGTAAAACACTTCTAAAAACTTGTTTTCTCAAAACTAAACCTTTTCTTTCAAACCTCTAAACCACCTATTGATTTAGGTTAAGTGAAATACTCAAATTATAATATGATCATGCACTTGATAGAGATTCACTACCCTCTAATAACTCTACCCAAAACTCATCAAACTCTAAGACTCAAAATAAAGATATTACAAACAATACACATATTGAATCTAATGAGCTTGCTCCCTCTTCATCATTGTTGTTTGTTGTTCTTTGGTGAGCTTCTTCAAGACTTGAGCTTATTCAAAACATTTGTCATGATCAAAACCATGCACTTGCATAATAGATCTCACAATCTCCATATGCACATGCACACTAGATCTAACAATCTCCCCCTTTTTGATGATGACAAACATGTTTTGACGCTGTTGATTGTTGAAACATTTGATCACTTGGTGAGACTCTTGCTCCCCCTCAATAAATGCTTTTAACATTTGAAATCCAATTGAGTTAAGCTTGATTCTCCCCCTATCTTCAACAACTTTGCTCCCCCTATATAAAAAGAACAAAACACAACCTTTTCTCCCCCTTTTGGCATTATCAAAAATCCATATTGCGTACTATATATAATGATTTGGAAAACTTGTCAAACTAAGGATAATGATTTAACAGATAAGATTAAATAAATTTTAAATCTAAGGATAATGATTTCACAGATAAGATTAAATAAATTTTAAAATTAAGGATAATGATTTCACGTATAAGATTAAATACATTTGAATTATTTATTTAATTTTCGACAACTTAGGATAATTATTTCACAGATAGATAATGATTATCTTCCTTAAATCACTGCGGTGAGAGTATTCCTTAAGCGAACAAACGTGGTGCCTTGAAAAATTCTCCTACAAATGTGGTGCCTCGAAAATTTCTCCAACAAACGTGGTGCCTCGAATAGTTGTCTTTATATATATATATATGTGTATGTATGTATGTATGAAGAGAGAGACATGCACACGTATCTGTTTAAATTATGGACAAAACTTAGGTCCAGTACCATATATCCTGGTGGTCCAGGTTACCTATCCTAAGGTGACACGTGGTTTTTTTTTCCATCTCAACTTAACAGCCCTTTAAGTCTTTAACACCTTTACTAACCCTCATTCTATTCTTCTTTTATTTCCTCCGTCTCTCCCTCTCCCTTTCTCCTGCTGCTTCTTTGAAGAACCCTTCTCTCCTCTGTCATCGCTCCACTCCGCCGAATCGCGTCGTCGTGCTGCCTTGCCTTGTCGCTCAGGTTGTTGGCTCCCAGCCATCTTGTTAGCTCATTAGGTTGTGTCTACTCTGCCCCGTCATGCCGCCATGATGCTGTAACACCAGCCCATCGCACCGCCCTGCTCCGTCACACCAACCCATCGTGCAATCAACAACCTCATCGCCCATGACCATGAGTAAGAGTCTCTATTCCTCTTCTTTAACCTTTTCCCCCAAATTGAAATCCATTCCTCTAGTTGAATTGAAAACTAATTTAAATTGAAATCCATTCCTTCTCATATCATTATAATTTATTGTTTAATTGGGTTCTCATGTTTTTTAACATACTAATATTAAGCTACTGATTTAATAGTTAACACCATATCAAAATAAGGACTTTCTCTGTCCATCAAATTTTTAGGCCATATGAAGCTTCAGGTTTCAAGGTTTTTTTTTTGCTTATATAGTTCATTCTTAGGAAAATGGTATGTGAACATAAGTGCATTGATATGTTGCTGAGTGTTGATAAAATAGAAGTCAGTCCTGGTCTCTTTTACTTTACTTATTATAAATGAAAATTCCATTTTGATGTCAGGTTAAACATCCGCATGCAGTTGCAAGAAGCTCCAAGAAATTCAAAAGTAAGAAGCTAGAAATGGTAGCTGATAAGTAAAGACTATGAATGTTGCCAATTTAAAGACCCTGACTCTATTGCACATTAAAATGACATTGCTGGTTGGGAAGTTGGAAAGCAAATAAGGCTCAATCATGACATTGTTGGTTGGGAGGTTGGAAAGGAAATAAGGCTTAATCAATTTTATGAATCATCCTTATTTTGTATTGATCATTGTAATAGGAGAGCTCTGTCAATTATTGTAAAATGGGAGTATGGGTTTACTTTATTACTATGTTGTAAGAGATTCCATTTTAGTTCAATGGTTGTAAGGGTTTATGGTTCAATGGTTGTAACTTCTACTAACTTGTTTTGAAACTGTGTACATTTTGTGAAGTATTATTATTCATGCTTCACCTTTTAATAAAATTGTCTTATAATATTTATCTTACAATGAGTAACAAGTTATTCATGCTTCACCTATATTGTGTCTATTGTTAGAGAGTATAGCTCTATAAGAGAAATTAAAACCAACTATGCTGAAGTTTCACACTAAACGTCATAGTTCATCTCTCTACTCGCTTTATGATTGAACTTCATCAATTTGAATCATGCAACAATAATTGCTTAGGACACAAATTGCTTCCCTACATGTAACTGTAGTAATTGACCATGACAGTAACAACTCTCATGACAGCAAATCAAACCATTGATCAAAGTTTGATTTTTATAAGGCAACTTCATATTAATAGAACATAGTGGTGTTGCAACAAGTTCTTCAAAAATATATGTTGTTGTAACAAAAAATAAAAAAAAGCAAATTTGCTTCTATAACTGAGCGAATTCCATCTGTTCTTCATTCCTATGCCAACAAAACCTATACCCAAAAAATGTCACCACTATGTTTAGCATTCAAAACTCCCAAAAGAGTCCTATACCAAAAAAATTCCATTTGTTCTTCATTCCTATGCCAATAAAACCTATACCCAAAAAATGTCACCACTATGTTTAGCATTCAAAACTCCCAAAAAAGTCCTATACGAAAAAAAGTCCCCTATGCAGCCTCTGCACTCTATTGATCAACTTGACTTGATTGTGTCATTTTGATTGTAGTCACATGGTGACTTCCGCTACCAACTTCCCATAAGTTTTGATTTTGAGTTGGTGCACTCTCAATTTGACTTGCATTCAAAAATTGGTCCTGCAAATTGAAAGGAACGATACATCAGATAAGCTAAAGAAAAAACAAAAGAATAAGTAGTTTTCTGTACTATGACACAGCGAAGTTATTATATACTAATAAGGAAATTCTTGACACATAGAATCAATTATATACTATGAAACAAACTATATACTAATAAATAACAAAACTAATTAGTATAAAATATGAAAAAAAATTAAACATATTAACTATTCTAATTATACCTGTGTAGTAGGAATAATAGGCATGGTGGAAAAAAAGTTTTGACTCAATGAACTATTCTTGTGAGTGTCTTTGTTTTTTTTCTTCTTCTCCACACAACTTTTTGGTCTACCTTTTACACGAGAGGCACCATCTTTCTTCTTTATACCCTTGACTTGAGGTACACCATCTTTTTCAGTTGAAGCAATGGTTGTATCACTTGTCCTAACTTGATTTGAATGACAATTTACATCACCAAGAATTGAATTTGCTGTCAAAGATCTTTTGTTCAAGATCTTATCAACTTCAAGCGCAATTTCCATCATTTTTCTTTTAAAAAATGCAGAAGCTTCTTCGCATTCAGCAACCCTACTCGATATTTCCACTGCACAACAAAAATTATCCTTCAAGCGATTTGAGACAACCACCTTAGGATCTTCTTTGATAATAATTTGCCCCTTATTGTTTAGAACACATCCACTTTGAGCATTCTTAGTCCACCTCTTAAGGATGTATTTTTGAGGAATAATAATTACATTCAAATGATTAAGTACTCAAAGAATATGGCTGCAAAGAATGCCAATAAACTGAAAAAGTTGACAACTACACACAACACTTTGATCTTCAGAGTTGAAGGTAACTCTTTGCTGCCTCATGGTTCCAATGAAACCTACTTCATATTCAAATAATTGCATGTTTTGAGTGTAGTCTTTGAAAAGAAGATTGCAAGATTTTGTATATTCCTCGCGAACTAGGTTAAAAATTAGTGGTGTACAAACATCTCTTGCATGTTTCAATAACATTATGTCCATACTTAATGATGGCATCTTTTGACTCATCTCATAGTTAGAGTCTATCTCCTTATATCGCATATCCTCAAGCAACCTTTCAAAATTCGTAAAATATTCTAGAACATTAAAGGTAGACTTCATGTAAAGCCTCAAGCGACCATTGAAACTCTCACTTAATTGTGTTGTTGTAGCACCTGCTGAAAAGTGATTTCGCCCATATACCGAGGCCCATTTTTTCTAAGCTTAAAGAAAACATCCATCCATTTATTTTGGAGAAGGTTGTGCTTCTCAAGTAGTAATTTCCAAGCTTTAATAAAGTCCTATCTTCATACTCAAAGTCATAAATGCAACTTCTCAAATCCGCAGCAAAAGAATCTGAATTCGAGAAAGCATGACCAACCCTCTTCATTGAATTTTGAAACAAATGCCATAGACATAAACGATGATAAGATTCATAAAAAACATTCCCTATTGCTTTCGCCATTGCAACATCTTGATCTGTAAAAATTGTTTTTGGTTGCTTTCCATACATAGCCTTAAGAAAAGTTGTAAACAACCATTCAAATGATTCAGCAGATTCATCATATAACAATGTTGCACCAAATATCACACTTTCTCGATGATGGTTGAATCCAACAAAGGGAGCAAATGGTTGAAGGTCCTTGTTGGTGTGATAAGTGGTATCAAAACACAGCACATATCCAAAATAAGTGTAATCTACAACCATTTTAGCATCCGCCCAAAAAATATTCGTTATTTGATGATCAACATCAAGTTGGATATCATAAAAGAATGATTGATTCTCTGTTTGCTTTGCTTTAAAATAATGGAGTAGAGTGTATGCCTCACCTTCTTCCATTTCCTTCATTCTTTTAGAACTCAAAAAATTGTTTGCATCTTTAGAAGTGAAGCCAACATTCTCCCTCCCTCCAGCCTGTCGACTCATAAAATCAAAAATTAATTTTTGTCAGATGCCAGAGCAACTTGCCAATTCAATTTCGGCAGCTTGAGCAGTAGAAACCCTTCGCTGTGATCGTAATTTATGCCTACTCCTAGGAGTTGCAAGATCGTGATTATGTTCTTTTACAAATGACGTGACAACATATTTTCCATTTGATTGTCGACCAATAAGCATTTGTGCCAAACATCCTGTCCTGATTTCTTTGCGGAGCGCTTTTCCTTCATGATCATTGTTCTTTTTGAAGCCTTCTTTAAAACAAACGTATTTTCGAGAAATCACAATCTCCTTATCTAACTTGTTTGTATTTCTCCATTCTTTTCTAATGCTAAAATCAACGAAACCAACATACATATTATAAAATTTATATGCATGATCTTCAGTTTCAAACTCCATGCCAATATATGGGACTATATCTTTCTCAGTGATTTCATCCTCAATATTATCTGTCAAATAAATGTAGAAAAATATTTCAAATTTAAACATTTTAATGTCAATTCATTGATACAATTCCTGCATACATGGTATAAAAATAAAATATGAAAAACCCTTACCATTGGAATGTAAATATGTTGGAGTAACCATTTCAACATGTTGATTGCCAAGACCGATACCACTAGATGTAGGAGGAGCATTGCCAATTCCATTAGTTACCGTCGGTTCATCCATCTTCGCTAACAAAATAGAATGACGAAAACAGAGGAAAGATAGAGTGTGAAATGAGTGTGCACAAGTAGCAGTTCGATGAGAGATTCACTGTTTTTCAAGAAATTGTTAGTTCCATGATGAACATGATGAATGTTTTGATAATGACAAAGTGTTTTTGAACAAGCTACAAGTGTTGATCAAGTTTCAAGCTCAACAAGCAACAACAAACATCAAATGAAGAAGAGAGAAAGCAAGCTCATGAAGACCTAAGTTTGAGTGTATTTGTATTTCTTTTATCTTTTGCCTCTCAAGCTTCATAGGTTTTTTATTTGGGTAGATTATTATAGAGGGTAGTGAATCTCATTCATAAGTCATGATTAAATCATAATTTGAGTTTTCACTTAACCTAGAATCAATAGGTGGCTTAAAGGTTTTAAAGGAAAGGTTAGATTTTGAGAAAACAAGTTTTGAACATGTACAGTACCAACTTAATCGATTAAGTGATAACTTAATCGAGTACTACTCGAGTACACGACTTGCTTAATCGATTAAGTACTGCTGAACTGATTTTTAAAATACGTTTTTCACTTCTCAAAATCAGTTTTCAAGTGCTACAACTTTTGGGTATTCTATATAAACCTTTTCCTATTATTTGTGATCAGTTAGAATCATTTTCATACAAGTTTTACAAAGAATCAAGCCACTCTATTCTCTCTCATTTTCTAAAGATCAAAGTTTTCATATTTTCATATTCTTTGATCAAGAACCTTTGAATCTCTTATGGTGAATTGTCATAACTCTTGATTGAGATTCATAGGATTGTTTTGTGTTTTCTATTGTGTTGTAATCTTTGCAAGAAGGCAAGCCACTACAACAAACAAGAAGTCTTGGTGTGTCGATTTTATCATCAAGCAAGTGCATTCTTATTGAAGAAGAAGAAGAAGTCTTGGTTGTGAATCAAGCAAGTGAAGCCTTGGTGTGTGGTTTATCATCAAGCAATTGAAGACTTGTTGGGTCGATTATCAACAAGGGGTAGAGGTTAGATTAGAGAGAAGATCAATAGGATTACAAGGCAAGGGTGTCGGTTATCTCTTGTAGGCTAGCAAGAAGGGAGTCTTGTGAGGCAATCACTTGTAATTTGAGAACTCTAATTCCTCATAGTGAAGAATCTCTCTTGGTTGAAGAGGGGACTGGATGTAGCTTTCAAGTGGATGAAAGTGAACCAGGATAAATCACTGTGTCGTATCTCTAAACCCTTACTCTTTATATTCAAGTCATTTGATTGCGTTCTTGGTTGAAAACCTAGAAAGATTGATTTTCATAATTGATTGAATTGAATCTTTGATTGTTCAAATTGATAAAGGGAAAATCATTTTCATAACTAGGTTAATCAATAAGAATATAGGTGTTAATCATTTCCGCTGAATCTCTGATCTTGCATGTGAATTGATTGATTTTCGTATTCGAATGAAAAATTGATTTTTCTGTTTTCTGTCATATTTAATCGATTAAGTTCAAGTTTAATCGAGTACTACTCGAGTAAATTGCAGGTTAATCGATTAAGTGCTGTAGAATTTGCAAAAATCATTTGTTTTGATTGTTTAGATTTGTTTCGTTCGAAAATCTTTCAAGGTAGTTTCAACACCTATTCAACCCCCCCCCCCTTCTTGGTGTATTCCTAGGGTTCCTAAGTCTCTCCAACCACCAATTGCGATTTCCTCAATTGGTATCAGAGCTCGGTCGAAAGACACGAGCATAAGAGCTTTTTCGTAAAGATCCTTTAAGAAAATCGCAATGGGTTCTACGAATTCTTTTGGTGGTGAAGGTGCTTCAATAAGTCGTCCTCCATTGTTTACTGGAGAAGGCTATGCATATTGGAAAGTTAGAATGAAAATCTTTATCCAAGCCATAGATAGTGAAATTTGGAAAGTAGTTGAAAAAGGTCCTCATATCCCCTCTAGTTTAGTTGAAGGTGTAGAACAATTGATCCCCGAGGATAAGTGGAAGGATGATGATAGAAAGAAAGTACAATATGATTATAAAGCAAATAATATCATTACCTCCGCTTTATCCTATGACGAGTTCTTTAGAGTTTCTCAATGTTCTAGTGCTAAGGAAATGTGGGACACTTTACAAGTGACTCATGAAGGAACTAGTGAGGTTAGGAGAGCTAGATTGAATGCTTTAATGCGTGATTATGAATTGTTTCATATGCTTCCAAATGAATCTATAAATGATATGCAAAAGCGTTTTACTCACATTATAAATCATTTACTTGCTCTTGGTAAAACTTTTCTACAAGGTGAACTTTCTAACAAAGTGTTGAGATGTTTAGACAGGAATTGGCAACCAAAAGTAACGGCTATTGTTGAATCTAAGAATTTGGATGCTATGGATCTAGCAACACTTTTCGGAAAGCTTCAAGAACATGAAATGGAGCTTGGACGATTAAGTATCAATGAAGAGTCGGATAAGAACAAATCAAGGAAAGGACTTGCTCTTAGAGTCAAAAGTGCATATAAAAAGAAAGATAGTTCCGATGATGATGATAGTGAAGATTCCGATTCCGATGTTGATGAAAAAGACATGAAACTTTTGTTAAAAGAGTTTGACAAGTTTCTAAGGAGAAAAGGAAGGTTGAACAAGGACAAAAGTAAAGAGAAGGATTCCCCACACTATAAGACCAAAAATTCAAAAGAAGGTGTAGTTTTCCATGAATGTGGAAAGCCCGGACATCTCAAGTACTCATGCTCTAAGTATCTCAAGAAGAAGGAGAAAGACAAGAAAAATTCTAAATCTAAAAGAGCATACATAGTTTGGGATAGTGATGAAGATAACAAGAAAAGCACATCGAGTAGTTCATCGGATGATGAAGAAGCCGCTTGTCTCAACTTGATAACTTTAGTAGATGATGAAGAACAAAGTTCAAATGATGAATCAAGTTATCAAAGCGAGGATAGCAATGTAAGTGAATCTAAATCCGAAATTTCTTCTAAATATGAATTGTTACATAATGCTTATGAAGAAATGTATGAACAACTTGAAAAACTAGCTTTGAAAAACATTGAAAGAAAGAAGCTCATTTTGAAACATCAAAAAGAGATTTTAGATCTTCAAAAACAAGTTGATGAGCTTAATCTTGAAAATGAAACTCTTGATCTTATCTATGCTAGTTCTTCTTGTGATTGTGCTAGTAGATTGAATATTGTGGTTGATTGTGAGAATTGCAAGTTGCTTAAAAATGAAAATGCTATTTTGAAAAATAAGCTTGCAAGTTTCTCAAATGGTGATATTAGATTGCGCACATTGTTAAATTTTCAAAGAGAAAATTCAAACAAGTTTGGTTTGGGTTATACTAATGCTAAGAGTAAATCTCATAGAAATGTTGTTGATTTTTCTAAAGTTGATTTTTCAAATCCTCCAACATGTTTCTATTGTGGTACTCATGGACATACTTCAAATGTGTGTTATGTTAAAGTGCATGGTATACCTAAAGGAAATTTTGTTTGGATGAAAAAGGGTGAAAGTCCCTACACTAACAAAAATGGATCCAAAACCATTTGGATACCAAAAAGCAAAGCATGATTGTTTTGTAGGTTTGATTGAAGATGCAAATGAATGACACATGTTCTCAATTGGTCTCAACTATGAATGTCTATATTCACATCTTCAATTGGTATCACACTTGCATCTTAAGTGAATGTCCTACAAAGTGGTAATATTTGATATTGATATATTATCTTAATTGATATCTTCTCAATTGATATTACTTTTCTAAATGTTTAGTTAATTCAATTTGTATCATTGAGAGATTATTAGTTGATTATCATGTTTTTGTGATTATTGATTCTTCTTTACAATTGATATCTTCTTTGTTAAGTGATATTATGATCTTTTTAGTTTTCAATTGGTATTATATTTCATTGTTATATTCTCTTACCAATTGATATCACATTTCAAAGTAAAGCTCTATTGTATTTGTTCAATTGGTATCAATGTTGTGAAGAAATGATCATTGATTTCTTACCTTGGCTTAGATGTTATATTTCAATTGGTATATATTACTTTTTGATAATGCCAAAGGGGGAGAAATATGATGTTTTGAATTGAATGAAATGTTTCTCAAACATGGGAGAAATATGATATTATATTTGGAGAAAGGTTGTTTTGTTGTTTTTATGTAGGTTGAGCTAAGTTGTTTAAGATAGGGGGAGAATCAAGCTTCTATCTCAATTGGATTCAAGTGTTATAGCATTGATTGAGAGGGAGAAAGAGTCTTCTCAAGTGATCAAATGTTTCAAGCATCAACAACTTCAAGTGATTTCAAAACATGGATTGTCATTTTCAAAAAGGGGGAGATTGTTAGTTCCATGATGAACATGATGAATGTTTTGATAATGACAAAGTGTTTTTGAACAAGCTACAAGTGTTGATCAAGTTTCAAGCTCAACAAGCAACAACAAACATCAAATGAAGAAGAGAGAAAGCAAGCTCATGAAGACCTAAGTTTGAGTGTATTTGTATTTCTTTTATCTTTTGCCACTCAAGCTTCATAGGTTTTTTATTTGGGTAGATTATTATAGAGGGTAGTGAATCTCATTCATAAGTCATGATTAAATCATAATTTGAGTTTTCACTTAACCTAGAATCAATAGGTGGCTTAAAGGTTTTAAAGGAAAGGTTAGATTTTGAGAAAACAAGTTTTGAACATGTACAGTACCAACTTAATCGATTAAGTGATAACTTAATCGAGTACTACTCGAGTACACGACTTGCTTAATCGATTAAGTACTGCTGAACTGATTTTTAAAATACGTTTTTCACTTCTCAAAATCAGTTTTCAAGTGCTACAACTTTTGGGTATTCTATATAAACCTTTTCCTATTATTTGTGATCAGTTAGAATCATTTTCATACAAGTTTTACAAAGAATCAAGCCACTCTATTCTCTCTCATTTTCTAAAGATCAAAGTTTTCATATTTTCATATTCTTTGATCAAGAACCTTTGAATCTCTTATGGTGAATTGTCATAACTCTTGATTGAGATTCATAGGATTGTTTTGTGTTTTCTATTGTGTTGTAATCTTTGCAAGAAGGCAAGCCACTACAACAAACAAGAAGTCTTGGTGTGTCGATTTTATCATCAAGCAAGTGCATTCTTATTGAAGAAGAAGAAGAAGTCTTGGTTGTGAATCAAGCAAGTGAAGCCTTGGTGTGTGGTTTATCATCAAGCAATTGAAGACTTGTTGGGTCGATTATCAACAAGGGGTAGAGGTTAGATTAGAGAGAAGATCAATAGGATTACAAGGCAAGGGTGTCGGTTATCTCTTGTAGGCTAGCAAGAAGGGAGTCTTGTGAGGCAATCACTTGTAATTTGAGAACTCTAATTCCTCATAGTGAAGAATCTCTCTTGGTTGAAGAGGGGACTGGATGTAGCTTTCAAGTGGATGAAAGTGAACCAGGATAAATCACTGTGTCGTATCTCTAAACCCTTACTCTTTATATTCAAGTCATTTGATTGCGTTCTTGGTTGAAAACCTAGAAAGATTGATTTTCATAATTGATTGAATTGAATCTTTGATTGTTCAAATTGATAAAGGGAAAATCATTTTCATAACTAGGTTAATCAATAAGAATATAGGTGTTAATCATTTCCGCTGAATCTCTGATCTTGCATGTGAATTGATTGATTTTCGTATTCGAATGAAAAATTGATTTTTCTGTTTTCTGTCATATTTAATCGATTAAGTTCAAGTTTAATCGAGTACTACTCGAGTAAATTGCAGGTTAATCGATTAAGTGCTGTAGAATTTGCAAAAATCATTTGTTTTGATTGTTTAGATTTGTTTCGTTCGAAAATCTTTCAAGGTAGTTTCAACACCTATTCAACCCCCCCTTCTAGGTGTATTCCTAGGGTTCCTAAGTCTCTCCAACCACCAATTGCGATTTCCTCAGAAAAAGGTTTTCGTGCCATGGGAGTTACAAGGCTGAAAATGGAGTGGCTGAGAGTGAGACTCTTCGAAGAAGAAGACGAAGCAGCAACAGAAAGGGAGAGGGAGAGATAGAGGAAATAGAAGAAGAAGAATAGAATGGGGGTTAGTAACAGTGTTAAAGACGTAAAGGGATGTTAAGTTGAGATGGAAAAAAAAAGCCACGTGTCACCTTAGGATAGGTAACCTGGACCACCAGGATATATGGTACTGGATCCAAGTTTTGTCCTTAAATTATCACTTTTATCCATTAAATTGCGTCCAATTTTTACTTAAGTCTCAAAAAAAAATTTGTCACAAATTTAGAAACTAAATTAAAGATTGTGTGCAATTTTAAATATGAAAGTAAATGTTTCGTCATATATATATATATATATATATATATATATATATATATATATATATACTTTCTACATATACTTTCTACATTTCACTTTACCTGTGTTCTTAGAAGAAAAAAAATTTGTTTTTATTTAGTTTTTTTAAGTTTAATAAGTACATAGTATTCTCTTCAGTTTAAAATATAAGAAAAAACAAATTTCACACTTATTAAGAAGATTACTTAAAAATTTATAAAAAAATAGAGGTATTTTGGGAAAGTAACATTGAGAATGAAACAAAAATTTGATTAGATAACCACTCTTTAGGGATGTTTTAGAAAAATAATATTGAGAACGAAATAAAATTTAAAAATTTAAAAAATTAGTTAACTTTTTTATATTTTAAATCAAGAGAAGAATATTTTTTTCTTATATTACAAATCTAAAGAAATAAGACATTTAACATAATTAATTGAATGATATTTATGGTGAAAAGAATAGTTAATTATGTGATATTCATGACATTTGATGAAAAGATAAAATTTAATGTAAATACAAAATTAAAATAAATAATTTATTTTTGAGTTATTTGTCTATAAAGTAACATTGGTATATTAATTTATGTTCTGAAAATAAATAAATTGAAATGAATGAATTTTTTTATAAGACATACTACCTCCATCTTTAGATATAAATTTTTTTTTAGACTTTTATTTTGTCTTTATTTATAAAATCATATACTAATTTTCGATAATAATTTATCAATTTTTTCCATAAACACCCTTTTACTTTTATATATATATATATATATATATAAATGGAGGGGCATTTTTTTTATAATGGATAAGGCATATTTATTAAAGAAAAAAAATATTTCCTTCTGTCCTATATATAAGATTTTTTTGGAGTTTTTATTTTGGTTTTATTTATAAGACTCCATTTCAATTTTCAATAACAATTAATTATTTTTTTCATAAACAGCCTTGTTAACTCAACATTCTTTAGTGCCTCAATAATAATTATAATGGTACTTTTGGAAAAGTATACCAAATTTTTACATTTTTAATATCACTAACATGTTTTAACTATCTTATTTGGTAGAAAAGAAAAATCCAAAAAGGAACGGAAGGAGTATGTAGAAGACATATTCCCTAGTGAGTAGTGACGAATGGATTAATGAAAAATAAATTTTCCAGTGGAAAATGTGGCTGTTGGGGTGAGCTTATTCAATTTTCAATAATAGGAGTAACTACAACATCTGGTACATAATCTTCTAAAAAAAAAACTTCTTAGATTTTAGATGGGTCTTGCAGTCTTGCTTTCCTGTTTCGGATGGTATTTTTTAATATGTATCGGTTGTATATTTATTCACTTTGATAGTAACCGTTCGATTATTAGTTTAACTGGTCGACGGTTGCTTAGTAATCGCTTTCTTTTTCTTTTTTTTTTTGTTTTATTTGCATAATGATTCTTTAAGTAAATTAAACCAATCAACCACCACCATCAAACATCGGCCACCATTCCCATCTAACCACACTTAGCTTTTGATGTCCATGCCTTCAAATAGAGATTTGAACATACTAAGGACATGGAAGAAACCCCATTACCTAATTGCCATATTTCTCAATCGCGGGTCCAGCGTAAAAAGGGATGTAAAACATTGTAGTTGATTCCACCTTTGTTACCCTGCCCCTGTGTTTCAGCATGCGATTATGGAAGATAATCTCGCAGACGAACTGATCCGTCCAGAACCACGCAAGGAGGACATTGTCGAGGATGATTCCGGCAAGAGCGGTGACTCTCTGACCAGCGTTGGAGAGGGGATAATACTTACTCCTTCCGTTTCACTTTAAGTGTCTTTTTGGACTTTTGCACATAGATTAAGAAAGTGTTGATTATGATGATTATTGTAAGTTTTATGTGTATTTTGTCAAAAATACCCTTATTTAATATTTTTATTTTGTCAATGCATCATAATTACTAGTATTACAAATTTCAAAACTAAAACAACAACTCCATTAAGATAAGGGTAAATAAGGAAAAACAGTATTAAATGTTGTCTAGATTTGGTAGAAAAACACTTATTTTGAAACAAAATTTTGATGTTAGAAAAACACTTAAAATGAAACGGAAGGAGTATTATAAAAAGGAAGTGGGGTCCATGGGATTTATTAGCTAAAGAAAAAAAAGTTGACCCGGTGTAGTACTAAACCGGGATTTAGTAATCGGAGCATGGAAAAAAAAGCTTAAATTTAGCATGCTAGCCACTGCCCATTGATTATAACATGCATTCACAAAAAAATGAAAAAAAATTAAGGTATTGCTGATTAGTGCACTAAGTGCATTGGTTAAATAATACATTAAAAAAAAATTTGTATTAAAAATACAAATTTATTAGTTCCGGAAGTTTTAAGGGCATTTTTTAGCATTTTCCGAAAAATTAACATAACTGAGCTCACCCAATCACTGTCGTCTGACTCTGACTCCTGTTTTGGGTTCCTTACCCTCTCTCTATCATTCCCCTAGATCTGCTCTCTCCGGAGGGTACCATTCTTTCTACTCTTTTCTTTCTTTGTTTCGGGTGTATGATTCATTGCTACCCTTTCTTTCTTTCTTTCTTTTGCTTTCTTTTTATATCTCTGAATCTGTTTTCTGCGAGCTTGATTGGATTCTGATTACGTGACTGCTGATCATGCCATTTTGATAGGGGAGGGAGAGGGTATTTTTGGATTTTCGCTTTATGTGTTTTGTTTTCCCTTCAATATTTCTTTTGTTCCTTGCTTCCTATAATCCAACTTTCTAAATACAGACATTTGTTGTTTGTTAAGTGTGTGATTTGGATGCTTCATTATTCTACATTATTTGTACCTACCATATATGGAAATTCTCAATTGCTTTTCATTTAACTTTCCATTTTCGTGCATCATTATGTTTGGATTGATGAAAATAGATGGAATGATACTTATCATATAAATGATTGGTAGTAAGCTGAGAAGAACTTATAGTAAGGCAGCTCTTACGTGATAAGCATGGCTAAACAACTTGTTAAGTGCATATTTAAGCCGATTTTGCTATTAATTGAGCTTAGGGCAATGTATAAGAAACCCAAGAGTGTAAAGTTACTATTGAAGGACTAAAAAAAATTAACTCTTCAATATCAAATACACTGTTTTTTAGGTTCACTTTCTACTTTAATTTACTTATACATTGCCCTATGGGCAATGAATAATAAGATCCTATATATGCACCCTTGGTTCCTTGGCTTGTATAAAATTGAATAATATAGGATGGAATTGAAATTTGAACCCGATACCTCTATTTTTCTCCCTTCACAATTCGGGTAAAAGATAGAGAGTGAGATGGAACCAACTAGTTATTCACTAATTTCCATTGTAAAATGTCCAAAACTGGTTTGTTTCCTTTAATCATTCCATCTATCATTAAATATTTAAACTTAACCTTTATTTTTTTACTGTCCTATTCTTGATGACAGTAAGTATATAAGGAATAGCATGTTTGCTAAGTTTCCATTTTCCTGCTATATTTACAGGCTGGGACTAGAGCTGTAGTTATATATGGCACTCTCAGGCTTAGCAGCTTCGCAGGCCATGTCGAAGGGTGTAGTGATAACCGTGCCTGTTCTGGTTCTCTCTGCATCAGTGGCTGCTGTTTTTCTGTTCTTCCTGCTTTCCTCTCTCTCATCGTGCTCCTGCCCTCAACCTTCGGACACCCCTGTCATCAGCACAAGAAGTATTGCTGTTGGTGTGCCTGAGTCTAGCCGTGGTAACATGCCTTTGTCTACAAGGAAGGAGGATGTCGAGTGGGTAAAAGATCAGATACGAGCAAATGGGCTTCATATGCAGGATAATGTGCTTCGTAAGGGAATTAATCCCCGCACCAGGGCTCAGCAACTTGAGGATCTTAGGCAGTAAGGCCACTACTCTCAATATGTTTTGTCCACTTGAGTGTGTGTATGACCATATCTCTTTTGTTTTGGGATTTCTAGTTTTTAATAATCTAATTCATAATTACATAAAGTCTAGAGAATGGCTAATTTTGAGAATTGTGCAATTTCCTGTTTTCAATGGAAGTTGTTTGTGGTAGAGAGAGAACTTTGATGGAGGTGTGAGAATTGGTTCAAACTAAACAATTTGGATTCTATATGTTAACAAACCTGGGAAAATAAATTACCTAACTGAATAGCAGGGTGACACTGGGAATGTGCAAGAGTTAGCTAAAATTGAGAAAAGATGCAAGAGATTGAGTGAAAATAGGAGCCCCTGGAAATTTCCTGCTTCTGCCTTTTTTTTTAATCACACAATATTGTTTACATGATGCTATGCTTGAAAATGAAGTTTATTTACTTCTGTGAAAATGTGATTTAAACATTGTCTTCAAAGCCTTCAATATCTGTGTGGTTGCTAATCAGTGCAGGGGTTTTCAAATTCAAACACCATAATGACCATGCATAAAACATAGTTCGAACTCAGCTTTATTTTTATTCTTATTTTTTTTTTTTATGTTACCCTCAAGCACACTTTATCACAATGAATGAACTGTTGAATGTTATGTTCTTGCATTAAGATGTCTTTGCAACATGTGAACTTTTGTTCCTTATCTTTGTCTGTCTCTTTCTTTCTGTAAGATTCCAAATAAACTATCTCAATGTTATTTAAGCCAATTAGATATATATATATATATATATATATATATATATATATATATATATATATATATGAAGCAGCGGTTGCAGTTGCTAATCTCGTTTTATTTGAGAATGAATAACCTTTTGGTCAGCTGATTACAGTTTCTTCTTCTAATTGCAGATTTAAAGGCATATCCCACTATGAGGGACCTGAGTCAGATAATCATACAGCTTTACCATGCCCTGGTGAACTCCTAGTTGAGGAGCACCATAGCAACTATGGTGAACCTTGGGCAGGTGGAAGAGATGTGTTTGAGTTTCTTGCTCAATCCAGTCAACTCAGACCGGACTCACAGGTCCTGGAGATAGGTTGTGGCACTCTTCGAGTTGGTTTGCATTTCATCCGCTATCTAAATCCTGAACACTTTCATTGTCTTGAAAGGGATGAGCTCTCTCTGATGGCTGCATTTAGGTATGAGCTTCCTGCCCAGGGCCTCTTAAGCAAACGACCTTTGATAGTTAAGGGGGATGACATGGATTTCAGTAAGTTTGGTTCTGGCATAATGTATGATTTGATATATGCTAGTGCTGTATTTCTTCATATGCCTGATAAGCTCGTGTGGAGTGGACTGGAAAGGTTAGCTTCTAAATTGAAACCATATGATGGACGAATCTTTGTTTCACATAATATAAAGTTTTGTTCACGATTGGGAGGAGAGCAGTGCACAAAGAGGCTTATGAGCTTGGGGCTTGAGTATATTGGGAAGAAGACACATGACAGTCTGCTATCCAATCATTATGAAATATGGTTCGAATTTAGACGGATAAAGGCTTAGTGTCTAGATTGATTTTAGAACGAAGCATGAGAAATATCTTAGAATAGCCTCAGCCTCAGCTCTCAAGGCACGGATTATGTATTTGCTCATCATGATAAATCTTCAGCAACTAAATGACATTTTTGCTTGGAGTTCAAAGAGGTGGAATCTTTTCTGCGGTTCATCAGCTTATGCCAGAAATCTGTATATGCTTCTAAAGAGTGAAGGATCATCAAATATTTTGATGGAGGACTCAACAAAGGCAAGGAGATTTGTGTTATGTTTTGGGATCTTATGGTAGAAGTGATAGCTTAATGTTTACCTTTTAATATTTTTTCTATGTAGATTCTGATTTGATAGCTGTATTTGGCAGCCATATTCTTTTGCAACTGATTGCTGTTTTGACGATTATTACATGGGGTGCCATCTGACATGTGTAGTGGTGCCACAACTTTAAGTACTTATCATAGTTTTGAGGCTTTATATGTTGTAACAAAAGCATGTTGCTGAATCTTCCAAAATTCTCTCCATTCATTTGAGGGAAAGATGGCCTAGAACTTATTTTATGGCTCATGAATCTTGTTGCAAACTGATGTAATGAAAGGTTTGGTAGCAGAAGCTAGACTTCAAGTGACCTAATTTAGATGGTAAAAATATGACTATATTACAGATTCATTTCTCCTGATTTCCTTAGGCTCCTATCTTTATTGAGAAATGGCACAGAAAGGTGTTTTGTTGATTCATTTGTCAATTACAGTAGCCAGGTATTCCTATCAAATTTTGGATCCATTTCATAAGTGAAAAACAGAATCCAATATGTAGCATACATGAATATTTTGTATTTGAATGATTATTTCATTTCTACTTACATACGTCAAATGAAATTTAATTTTTACTTGGTTGTGATGTGGAGAAAATTCTTGAAGTTTAAACATGGATAAATATGTGTTTTTCTATTCTTTTTCTACTCTGATTGGGATGCACCATTTTAACAGTGGCTTACTTTTTAATTTTAATTTTTTGATCCGGTAAGTTTGCCTCAATGGCAAGACATACATTGGGGAGTATATCACTCCAAATTCCATAAGGAACAGTTAATGCCAATGTTGCTAACAAATGAGCAGGAATGTTTTGAGTTCCTCTTCACATGACTAACATAAAAAGAAGCTAAGATTGGACACCATGGCATTGCAGACTTGCAGTCCTTAACAAGAGCATCCCTTCATTTCATAAACATTAAAATTAGGCTTATTTATGGTTTTGGTCACTAAAAGTTTAGCGTGTTTTGGTTTTAGTCCCTAAAAGTTATTTTGACCGGAACTAGTCCTTAATTTTTCAAACATTTTGGTTTTAGTCCACACCATTAGAAAAAATATGTTATTTGCCGATGTGGTTAACGAAACATCGCATCATCGGCCAGGTGGTGTAAGGTGGTGCTAACTAGGGGGTGTGACATGGATAATTCATGCCTATGAATGCAAAGTTTTGCGTATGAGACGATTTTGTGTATGAGATCATTTTGCGTTCATAGGCCTGTATCATTAACGTCATACCACCTATGTGGCTCCACCTCATACCAAGTAACTTTTGATGTGGTGTTTCGCTAGCCACATCGGCAGATAACAAATTTTTACTAATGTTACGGACCAAAACCAAAATGTTTCAAAAATTAAGGACTAATCCCGGTCAAAATAACTTTTAGGGACTAAAACCAAAACACGTTGAACATTCAAGGAACAAAAACATAAATAAGCCTTAAAATTACTTCGTTATAAACTAAATATAAGTTGCGATTAAGATTTACAACTTTCAAAAAGTTACCCAACTTGCAATATTGTGGTAAATTTGATGGTGATGTGGTCCGCGAATTGACAAGACCCGCAAAACAAATAAACTAAGTTTTGTGAGAGAATGATTTTGGTCCTATATACCTTTTAAGTTTTTTCGGGGGTTTCAAGACTATCCGTTTCTTGGTTTTATTTTTCATTAATACTTTTGCACATAGGTTCTCTCTTCAGAAAGTATAGTTGGAGTTCACCTTCGTGTAAAGTTGCACTTTCGTACTTAACTATCTAGAGTGTTCTCTCTTTTTGCATAAAGGTTATGTACAAGATTGTCTCTGGTTTTCACCTCGAGGCTATATTTATAGCATTTGGATAACCGCCTTTTGATTAGCGTTTCCTTGTTGATCAAGTACTCATTTTATATAATCTTTTATTTTTATATATAATCTTGAAAAAAATCCTCAATGGTCAAGATATAATTCATTGACATTTTCTATTCGATTTATCTCTAGCTTAGGATTAGTTGAGTATCCTTTATCATTTTCCGCGGCTATAGTTGATCTTGGAATAAATCTAGTTATTTAATGCGAATAATGATGTGGCAGGTGTTGTTTTTGGACTTTCGTTTGATATAAAAGCTTGGTGCCATTTTGGCCTTGCACATTACACATCCGAGTTGCCATGAGGTCGGATCCGGACTAAGGACTAGTGTGGGCCATATGGCCAAATCACTAGTACCAATCATGTGCCCCAATTTCATTTTTTATAAGTGTTATTTGAGTTGTGAGCTACTTTCTGGAATTAGCTAGTTCGGTTATTCAAGCTCGTTCTGAACTACTAAACTAATAGTTGATAGTTCACTTATGATGCTCCAGTGTGAGAGAAGCTTTATTTTCAAAATCATTTGAAAATTCCATTTTGGTGTTTCGACTTGTGTCATTTTAGTGTCTTTCTTGTATCTATTGCCTCGTCATTTGATTGTGCTTGGGCAACCGCAATTGTGGAAGGTGGTAATAATTATCACAATTCTTGATAACCGTGTCGTGATGATTAATCATGGGAAAATCATTTTTGTACCCAAGCAGGGCCGGTCCTGACATATTCAGGGCCCTAAATGAAAAAAAAGAGACCCCTTCTAATCAATATTTTTTATTTTCAAGTAAGTTTTTTATAATATGAAATATTATCAAAATTTAGAAGTCTAAATCATTAAAAGCAAACAACAAAATTACGTAAGAACAAATATAATAACTTTAATAACATGATATTATCAAAAAAATAAACAAAATAATAAAATGGGTACCAAGAAGTAGGTTATCCTCCACGACTTACTCGAATAGTAATGTTGAAATAAATAAGAAATAATGTGAGTAAGCATGTAGTGAGCAATTAAGAGTGTAATAAAATGAACAAATGTTAATACAACAAATTATAAGTGTCAAACTTGAATAAAATAGATAGATGATCACTTGAAACACATTCTTCGAGCATTTTTGGATGCAAAATCATCAATAATAGTCTTGACATCAATATTTTCCAGCGTATCTTTCTCAATACACAAAATAGCTAGACCATTTAATCTTTCTTGTGACATCGATGACCTCAAATAGTTTTTTAATAACTTCAACTTTGAAAAACTTCTTTCAACTGATGTTACAATGACAAGTAAAGTGAGTAGGATTCAGTAAACAACAAAACATATGGCATACAATCATATGTTCTAACCGTAACATCCCAAATTTTAATTCCAAGAATAATTAGAATAATAATAAGATTGGAATAATAGTAATGATAATAATAAGTCATAAATAGGTGTTAAAAGGGAGGTTTTAGAGTTAGAAACATAGAATAATAAAAAATTGAGAATAAAAGATTTACAATTCTAAACACCAATTTCACCGTTGGATGTGAAGATTAGTATGTAGGGAAGCTTGCTTTCAAATTTAATCAAGTTCCAATGGGTAATTAAGGAAGGTGATATGACACTTTGAAGTGCATAGGAATGGAAAACTGTACTGGCTAATCGATTAACCAAGGCGCTAATCGATTAGCACCTGTCTGTAGGTAAAAATAAAAAGCCAAATCACACTACTTAATCGATTAACCAATGGGTTAATTGATTAACACAATGGGTTAATCGATTAACACACATCAGACGTGAAAAAAAATAAAAGGGCATGGAAGTCACTCTTCCACCATAAGTTTCATGCCTTCCTGCCCAAGTTCTATGTTTCTCCTGTAAGATCCATGAAGAATGTTTTGATAAATGCCAAAAGGTTTTGAACAAGCTACAAATGTGTTGATCAAGTTCAAGCTCAACAAGCAACAACAAACATCAAGTTATGAAGAGAGAGCCAACTCATGAAGACTTAGTTTGGTAGTTTGTGTTTTAATGTTTTATCTTTTGCCTCACAAGTCTTTTAGTTTATGAGTTTGGGTAGAGTTTATTAGAGGGTAGTGAATCTCTTTTGATTGCATGATTATATCATATTTTGAGTATTCACTTTGCCTAAAATCAATAGGTGGCTTAAAGGTTTGAAAGAAAAGGTTTAGTTTTTGAGAAAACAAGTTTTAAGTGATTTTTAATGTTAATAATCGATTAACAGATTTTGATAATTGATGAACAGTGTATTTTGAACGGATAATCGATTAACAAACTTTTGATAATCGATTATCTACACTTTACTCGAGTATTTTTGGTCTCACTCGAGTGAAAATTATCTTGCTTCCGGTTTACTCGAGTAACACTCATTTCACTCGAGTAACTTGATCAGATATGGTTTTTTAAATACGTTTTTCACTTCTCAAAAGCCATTCTAAGTTGCTCCAACTTTTGGGTATTCTATATAAACCTTTTCCTAATCATTTCTATCAATGAGAATCAACTAGAATCATTTTGATACACAATTTTACAAAGAATCAAAGCCACACTATTCTCTCTCACTCTCTCAAGATCAAAGCTCTCATTTTCATATTCTTTGATCAAGAACCTTGAATCTCTCATGTTGATATTTCATAGCTTTTGAAAGAGATTCATAGGATTGTTTTTGTTTTCATTTGAGTTGTAATCATTGCAAGAGGCAAACATTCTACAACATTGGAAGCCTTGATTTTGTGAATCAAGCAAGTTTCATTGGAAGCCTTGGTGAGGCATTTCATCAAGCACTTGGAAGCCTTGTTGAAGAACAAGCATTTGGAAGTCTTGTGAGTGAAGCAAGCAATTGGAAGTGTTGTTGTGGGGTATCGGCAAGCAAGAGAAGAGGTTAGATTAGATATCAATAGGGTTACAAGGCAAGGGTGTGGTATCCTTTGTAGGCTAGCAAGAAGGAAGTCTTGTGAGGCATTTACTTGTAATTTGAGAAACTCTAATTCCTCATAGTGAAGAATCTCTCTTGGTTGAAGAGGGGACTGGAGTAGCTTTCAAGTGGATGAAAGTAAACCAGGATAAATCACTGTGTCGTATCTCTAAACTCTTACTCTTTACAATTCTTGTTATTAATTGTGTTCTTGATTGAAAACCTAGAAAAAGTGATTTTTCATAATTGATTGAATTGAATCTTTATTGTGCTAAATTGATAAAGGGAAAATCATTTTCATAACTAGGTTAATCAATAAGAATATTGGTGTTAATTGTTTCCGCTCTATCTCTGATATTATACATGTTAATTGATTGATTTTCGTATTTGATTGAAAAGTGATTTTTCAATTTAGAAAGGGATTAATCGAGTAACTAATGTCATTACTCGAGTAATAGCATTTGTTAATCGATTAAAGCTTTGCATTTTCAAGAAAATCATTTGTTTGAATCATTTAGATTTGTTTCTTTCGAAAATCTTTCAAGGTTTCTTAAACACCTATTCAACCCCCCCCCCTTCTAGGTGTTCTCCTAGTGTTTCCTAGTTGTTTCAACCACCGAGTGTAGTTTTCCAACATCTCCTTGTCTTCACCAAGAAGCTTCCTCCATAGCCAAACTTCAAGCTTCCTCTTGCAAAGATCATCTCCCCAAAGGCTCTCTACCTCACTCGAACCTTCATCTCCTTCATGTCCTTCATCTTCATGGACTTGCTTTCTCTCTCACATGCCCAATAATTTCCAATAGAGAAGAGAGAACCCACAACCTCCATCTTCTTCATCTTTGGACACCATTTCTATACACTGGTTGGTATCCCTCATTGGGATACAAGCTAGGATCAAACGGTTGAGGATCTAAGGACTCAAAGGAAAGGAAAATAACGTGAGGGCTTAAGGTTCTATCTTTCTCTCTCTCTCTCTCTCTCTCTCTCTCTCTCTCTTTGAGGTAAGGAGGTGGTATTACCTTTACATAGGGAATGGGTTCTAGATTGACTATAGTGATAGCTAAGGGTAGAGGAATAATTATAATAACGAAAAATAGGGTAGTTGATATTGCTACAAAAGTGGGTATTAAGCAAAGGAGGAAGAACTCACTCTTAGTTTTATGAAAATATGTGTATGTGTATATAGATAAAAAAATGGATGATTGATTAATTAGATAGCAAATTAGGAAGCGATAAGAACAACAAAGTTGAATACTTATAAAGAAAATAAAAGAGAAATAAGGATAAATAATAAAGTGAGAATAATGAAAAGAAATAGAATCTGAGAAAGTGAGATAAAAGAATAAGAAAGAAAATGTAAAATGAAAAGTGAAACTAAAGGAGATAGGAATGATAATGTACGAGGCACCCTTACGGAGGGTGAAGTACTAGGAATAAAAATGTATAAGGCACCCTTACAAAGGGTGAAGTACTCGGATAGAGGTCAGGTATGAGGCACCCTTACGGAGGGTGAAGTACTCAGATAAAGGGCGGGTGTGAGGCACCCTTACGGGGGGTGAAGTACTCGGTTAGTTAAGTACTCGGTTAGTGTGTCAAATACTTGGTTAGTGTGTCGGGTGTGGGATAGTAAAAAGTAGACTAGCTGAATTAGGAAATAGAAGGAATAATGATAATTGATGAATGCTATTGAATGGATATAAGTGATGACCTAGGGTCTGGACATGAACCTGACATATTTGTAAGTTTTAATTAATTTTATGAAGTGAATTGAGCAACAAATGAATCAATTGAGGTTAGTAAAAGTGACTTAAACACAAGGGAAGTTAATAGAGATGAGATTAATTGAAGATTAGCTAAAAGATAAGTTTAGGAATAAAAGATTGTAACCTGATAGGAATAATGGAGTTGATGATTCACCATATAGAATGGGAAGGGAAATGAGTGCTTGAGGTGAGAGATAACTTAAGGAATAAAAGATTTGTAAACAGATATAGAGGATAGTGGTATTTTAGGGTTGAATAAGAATTAATAATGTATTACCTTAGTTTATTGTTATACCCTTGTAGAAACTATTTTTTCAAAGTTCTGTGTAATGCTACTCTTCTTGTATTTTTTTTCAGGTACCGAGACCGTCATTGCTTTTATCGAGGTCGAGCAGGAACACAATCCCCTACGGGGAGTGTAAGTCGTTAGGCAAAGCTAAAGCTTTGTTTTGGGCCACTTTTGTTAAAATTAGAGACATCTAAAATGTAATGATAAAATATGTAAATAATATCTTTTGGGGGTTTGGCCCAGGACTCACTACTTGGAGCGGGTAGTTTTGGGAAAAATATTAGGACCATGTTGCACTTACACTCTTAAACAACTATTTTGTAAATTATATATTTGCTTATCTATCTAGCTGTCTTGTTGAGTAAAAATGTTTGATATAGGTAAAGTAGGAGAAATTAAATTTTGGAAAGTTCGAAAAAAAAGTAAACTCTGTCGAAAATTTTATAAAGAATTAATAAGTAATTTCACTAGCTAATGGTAATTAGGGTAATTATTAGTAAGGGTGTCACACTAACAAAGTCAAGTATTTGAACAGCTGACATTGACTCATCTGGAAAATACATTCGTAGCACTCGCAATTCATGCAAAAGATCATCTAATTCAAAATCTGAAGAATCATCATGAGAAAAAGATTTGATCGTCAAGCCAAGAACATTTTCAACTAAAACACTTCATCTTTTGGTAGAACCTGAATATAATGCATATATTCGTTACACAACACCAAAAAAGGAAATATCTTTAGCACAAGAATTCACCATATCACAAAGAGTGAGATTAAGACTATGACAAGCACATGGCATATACAGAGCTTTCGGAATTATATCAAGGATCCGCTTTTGAACACCTTGATGTTTTCCTTTCATATTTGAGCCATTGTCAAAACCTTGACCCCTTAGATTCTCAACATTGAGATCAAGAGACTTTAATGCATTTATCAATAAATTAAAAAGTCATATTCCGGATGTATCATCCACCTTCAAAAACTCTAAAAAGAACTTCTCTACTTTTATTTTGTTACTCGACATATTAACACATCACACTAACAAAGTCATTTGTTCTTGATGACTCACATCAGGGGTACAGTAAAAAATTATCGAGAAATATTTTGCCGCTTTGATGACCCTTATAATAGAACTTTTGACATCATGGGACAAAAGAGAAATCAACTCATTTTGAATTTTATGACCAAGATAATGATAATTAATTTCATTGTTTTCAATGCGCCTAACATGATCTTGCATTATCACATCAAATTCTGCAATCATCTCCACACATCCCAAAAAATTACCATTACTATCTTGGTACAATTTCTCATATGAACCTCGAAAAGCCAAATTATATTTAGAAAGATGTTTCACAATGGAAATAATTCTTACTAAAACTTGCCTCCAACACTCGTTCTCTTTCATAATTTCATATTGTAGTTCCTTATCAATTGTCTGGTTTTTGTCTAATCTTACTCTCAGCTGGTTCCAAGTCTTCATGAATTTCATGTGCTCAATGCTAGCCTCATGTTTTTTGAGTCTGTTGTAACACCCTAATTTAATAACCGCCCTTAATTACCCTTTTAATTAGTGAGCTTAATAATTTCTTTTCAAAACTTTTACTTATAAAAAGTCTCTGTAAAATTTGACGGAGTTTCCTTTGTTTTATGAACATTCCAAAATAATGTTTTCCTGTAACCTGTTATAAACAAAACATTCATAATATCCAGAAAGCCAGCAGAGCTAAACATAACATCGTGCATCATAATGCACTCCTCACATCCAATTATATTAACATAAGAGATTAGCAGCAATATTAACAAGTATTTGGAATAGTCATTTCCCAAAAGTAACTCCTTCCCCAGAAGGAGTGGTCCTGTGCCAACCCAAAATAAATATTTAAATTTTTATACAAAATAGTGCAACTACATCATCATATCAAAAGAGGCCCAGGACATGACACATGTCCTACTAAAAACTAACTACGACTTACTCTCCCTGAGAGGGAGAGTACACATGCTCGGCCAGAATTTGTGCAAGCTCAGGCTTAGTACTTGTGTAAAAACAGTAAGGAGTGAGCATTACACATAACTTAGAAAAGCAGTTTCTAATATGACATAATAACATACTAAGTCATTCACAATAATTCATATAATTCACAACTTTGCATATTCAATCAATTCATACTCAATTACACACTTATGGCAGTTCCTTAGTTTTCCTTTTCTTTTCTCTTTTTCTTTTAATTGCTCGCTTTTCATAATGTCTTTCTTCTATTTTAACCTCATATATGCTTCTCTTTCCTTTGTTCACATTTTTCATATCTTTTAGGGTATGGTGTGTCCATCATTGCGCACATCCCGTGTGCATCTTATAGTTGCACATCGCGTGTAACTTACACGATCATTGCACACGGTCCGCTCGCGACTTATAGCACACAACCACATGCACGACTTACTGCACCCGACCACACGTTTTACTTGATCAGGTACACACTCAAACCGAACTTATTATTAGGGTAATGTGTGAGTCCATTATTGCGCACATCCTGCGTGCGTCTTACAGTTGCACATCTCGTGTGACTTACACGATCATTGCACACGGTCCGCTCGTGACTTATAGCACGCAACCACACGCGTGACTGCACCCCTCCGTACGTCTTACTTGACCAGGCTCACACAAACCGAATTGCACCACTAGGATTTGATAGCACCTGCTAGGGCGTTTTGGCACCCATTAGGAATTTAGCACCCATCAGGAACTTTGGCACCCATTAGG
The DNA here is from genome assembly GCA_037953625.1 of Crotalaria pallida. Lineage (NCBI taxonomy): Eukaryota > Viridiplantae > Streptophyta > Magnoliopsida > Fabales > Fabaceae > Crotalaria > Crotalaria pallida. The sequence continues at coordinate 89,949,845 of CM075653.1, forward strand.
CATCACCCGTTAGGTCTATGCTTATCACTTTGCTCATTCTTATCTTAGTCTTTTCCATACTCAACTCATTTTCGTTAGTTCTACTCCACATTCAAATCTCTTTTATTTAGCAGCGAATTGATCCATTGGTGGACCAACGCCTAACGGGGCGTTTGGACTTAATGGGGCGTTTGCACCTAATGGGGCGTTTCACCTAATGGGGCGTTTGGCACCTAGCAGGGCACTTAGTGTGTCAGTGTCCCCCAATGATCAATTCAGCTGCACATTTCTTTAACTTTAACTTACAATTCTCTTTTTGTTTATAACACTATTCCTTTAACTTATTCATCATTCAAATATTTGTTTATCACATCTCATCAATCTTAACTTATCTTCTATATTTTATTTGTCCATTTCATTTTATTAATCATGCATTATATACAAGCAATCCTATAATTCATCTCATAATCTACAACACATATATTAATATCACAAACACACATATAATCACAAATATCAAAACAAGCTCATTTCCTTTTTCCTCATACTCTAACTATTAACTATATCAACTACCCTAAGGTTCAATATCATAAACTAACCACCCATCCTTAGTAATCACTATGAACAAACTAGAAACTATTCCCTATATTAGGGTAACATCCACTCATTACCTCAAAAGCGAAGATAGATAAGGAAACCTTGAAACCTTGACTTTCCTCTTGTGCCCTAACTCTTAAAACCTTAGCCCTTACTCTTGCCCTAGCTCCTTAGAACTTGAACTTGTGGCACTTCATTTACACCCATGACAAAGCTAATACCATGTGATTGAGACTCTTGTCTAGGAAGGAGAGTGAGATGAAGAAAGAATGCTTGCTTTCACCTAGCCTTGAGATGAAGAAAGCATGAGAGAGATGAACTCCTTAGTCATGGTGTTGAGAGAGAAAGTTGCAAAGGCCATGGAGATAAGGGAGAGTTGCGTGTGTTGTTGATGGTGATGGGGAAGTGAAGCTTTGTGTTGTGTTAGCTATGGAGGTGGAAATGGAGTTGATGATGATGAGTGGTGATGATGGTGAGTGCTCTTGATTTTTAGGGTTTATGATATGATGATGATGAAGCTTTTCTCTTGGCTTCTTTGAGAGAGAATGAAGAATGAATAAGAAGAAATGATAAGTGTTTGTTTGTTGTTGTGTTGTGTTTTGTTTTTGTTTTGCATGTAAATGGAATGTGTGGTTGGCATGGGAAGCTTCTCTAAGAAGCTTGGCTATATGTGGTGGAAAAAGAAGCTTCATTTGTGTGGCCCTTAATTCTATATTTTTTTTAAGTCTGGCACATTAGGGAATCGATTACCTCATCCAGTAATTGATTACCCCCTTAATTCTTCAATTAATTGGTTTCTCACAGGAAGCAAGTAATCGATTATCTCCCCCAAGGTAATCGATTACTTCCTTGAATTCAGTTTTAGGGCTTTTCATAGAGAGTTGGTAATCGATTATCTCCCCCAAGGTAAACGATTACCTTGCCCAATTTTCATATATTGATGGTTTCTACTCTAGAACATCCTCCTTAACTCCTACATACACTTTGGCTATGAGTATTCACTTAATCCTTGTTTACTCTTATGATTTCCATTAGTCTTACTTAGATTTAACCTAATTAAACATGGAAATAAAATCAGGATGTTACATCTGTCATTAAGGTGCCTCCGGTCTCTCAATTCATCACTTGCTAATGAACTTTTGCTATTATTAGACTTGAACAACTTGCAACAAAAACAATATACAGTATCCAACTCTTTCGAGTAAACCAACTATTGTCTATCACTAATCTCCCCATTGCTCAACTTTCTAGAATAATAATTATATGAAAAGTGCTTAGAACAACGTTGGGATAGGAATAAAACCTTAACCCCGGGACCCCCTCGAACTGGATTTGTCGACCCAGTGGGACGGATACCAGGGTGCAAACCATAAAAAAAAGTGCCTAGAAAGGTTATCTAAAGGAAACACAAGATTCAATTCCCTTCTAGGTCCTTTTTCAACTATGATATCTCGTGATGTATTATCAAGATTACCCCAATTTCTAGGATGAAAAATATCAATAGGAGGGATTGGTCGTTCATCATCTCTTGGTATATTTTGAGGCTGATTCACATTACCACTCTTCTCATTATGAGGGATTGGTTGTTCATTCGATTGTTCAAGATTATCTACATCCAATCTATCAGGATCAACAGAAGAACCTACTTTAGTAACAAATTTATCAAGTGCCCCTCTTTGTGATTATACAAATTTGTCAGCTAGTTTCCAATTTTTCCTTTTTTTCACATCCATACAAATATTTTCTAGGCACCATCTTAAGAAAAGAACAATTCAACTAGAAAGTGATCAATAAAACCTAACACCTAGAGGATTCAGAATTGAGAGATAGGGGCACCAATTAAAAATGTCACACTACAAACTAAAAGAAACCTGTCAAAAGCAAACAAAGGAGATAAACAACCGCATAATCACAATAAAAAAAATGAAACCATTCAAAATACAGTACCACAATTAAATTATTTGATGTGCAAATTAAAGATGTGCAGATTAAAATAAAACTAATATAATTAATTAATTTATATATGTAAAACTAATATAACTATATAAGTAATAACTAATAAGTCGCAACAAAACATTGTGCAACAGTGCTTGAGGTGCTGGCACTTTCTATTTTTTTATATCATTATATGAGTATTATTGAGTACCTTAGGGACTATTGGGTAACACCGAGAGTCCGAGATAGCCAATGAGCCAAACAGGCAAACATGAAGACACGAAGACATCAGACAGGGACCGAGGGACGGAGTCACGGAGACAAAGCTAAGGCCTAAGAGACACCACGTCCGCGTGAAGACATCAAGAAGAAAATGATGGCCGATGAAGCGGTGCAGTGCAACAATGGATGATGGCCGTCAGTAAAGGAGTTGGCCATTGGGTTTCTCTGGTTCCAAAGTTTCAACTGCGTATTCTTCTCTACGTTTCCTCTTCTTTCTATTATTACTTTCTTTTTTTTATGAATGTATACGTACTAAATTTTTATTTTGGGCCCCTATTTTTATTGGTCTTGGGCCTAGCCACCACTTGCCCACTATCAGGGTCGGCCTTGTACCCAAGTTAAGTAGATATTTTGACATGTTTGTCCTTGCCCTTATTTAATTGAGTTTTCCAAATTCCATCCTTTCCTGATTTCTCTATGCTTTTGATTCCAAACTATTTTTCTCCTTTCCAATCTCAGATTTTCAAATTTGCACTTTCTTAACCAATCTCTTTCCCAAATGTAGGTACACTGTAACTCTTACACTTGCATCTTTTATTAGTCATATCAACTAGCAAGTGTGAGTCAAGTTTATATGGTTCTGACAAGAGAAATAACAATAGTGAGAGCTAGATTATTCCAGGTCATAGTAAGGTTGAGATGGAAAGTTCTGATTCATTCTATGTCAAATTTCTGACCGAGGATGAACTAATAGGATTAAAGAGGAAACTCTTAAAGGATGTATCTCAAGGGCGTCGTTACTCAATAACTTTTGCCAACTCCTTTGTCCCTTCAAAGGAAAAGAAAATAAAATATTATCAAAAACTCAATATCTTCCCCATGAAACGAAGGGCGTATAGATGGGCTGACAAACTAGTCTTACATGCCAAAACAAGATTCGAGGTTGTCTCTGAACATTGGGACGTGATCCTCTATGATAACTTAAGTGACCTAAGCAATTACTTTGCAACAATCCTATGGGAGGAAGAGAGGATTTGCCAAGACCAGAACCGAGACCATCTTGAGCCCTACTTTGAAAATGATGTAAAGATACAAATTTTACATTTATATGACTTCTTTGTCAATGTATTGAACCTCCTGCGACTAGTTCTTTGACAACTCCATCTAAACTCATGGGAGTTCGATGGCCTTCAAACGGGTTTGCCAAGGTCATGTTTAGGGACCATCAACATCTTTCATTGGGCAAGGGCTACACTATTCATTTATTTTTCTATTTGTTTTGAGTAGAGAGCCTGAGTATTGGGAATAAAAAAGTTGGAAGGAGATGGAGATGATGTCGTTTTATACGAGTTAATGTCCCACATTACATCGTTATCACTTGAGTTGACTCTAGCAATTAATGTGCCTGATGGTGTGCAAAGTAGGGCAAAATTGCCATTAGGTGAAAGTCAGAGACTGAATTGACCAACACTTACAAAGTCAAGGACCGATCTCACTATTTAGTCCTTGTGTATAACCCTTGTTGAATGATCTAATTTTGGATTACTATTGATGTTTCTACTTGGATGAACTAGATAACAAAATTACTTTTCTTTTTGCTGCAAGAGATTTGACCAAGAGTATACAAAGTTACTAACTATAGTTAGCTGATGAAGGTTAGTGCAGTTGGTAAGGAATTGACTCATTATTCATAGGGTTGTGAGTTCAAATCCAGCTATCAATATGAGGACTTTGTTGCAGGCTAATTTATAAATACCTTTGTAAATTCTCATATAACCTTTAAACTTGCCCTGGCTCTAATGAACCTCGAGGACCAAATTCACCTAAGCTTTTACTCTCATCTTTAGCACTTCCTTCATAGTTTTCATGACCAAAGATTTTAATCGAGTGTTCAAGCATGAATACTTCAAGGCGATCTCCTTTAGCCCCGATGATTCGTTTCGCAACTAGCCTTCACTGATTTTCTTGACCTCGTGGACTGATCGCCATTTTGATGCCAGGGCTGATTCATGCATCCTTTCCTTCTATGATCTGACTGATCAGGAGAGAATGATGTTTAAGCTTCTCAAGAGAAATGGGCATCTAAAAACTGTCCTACAAGTTTGCCTAAAAACTGTCTACCTTAGGTAAAAGCATGCATATACAACTTTCATTATTTATTTTTTTTAGAGAAAATGGTCTATTTGGTCCCCCAAAGATACACGTGGAATCTATTTAGTCCCCCAAAGAATTTGGGCATTAAAAATACCCCCCAAAGTTAAAAGTGGCACCCCGTTAATCCTTCCCTCCACTTCTATTACTTCCTCCGTTAACTAATCCCACGTGGCATATTAATTAACGAGTTGGCATCATATTAATTGGCCACCGTGGCTAATTAAAAGCACCATTATCACTTGGTACTAAAATGAAATGGCCACCCTAAGTTGAAGAGTCCATTACTGCAACGAAGTGAAGGGGTAGACGAAACGAAGTGAAGGTTGTAACACCCGTATTTTCTCAATTATTTTTAGTATTTAAAAATGAAATAGAAATTATTTATTGGATTTATTGAGTGAAATTTTAATTCCATAATTTAATCTAATTATTATTTTGATTTGATTTTCATGAATTTATTTAATTGTGAATTTTTGTGTTTTAATTATTTTAAAACTATGGGAGTATATTTAATTTATTTAAATAAGATTTTTATTTTGTACTTCCTTTAAAGTTGAGAATAAAATTTTATTTCCCCTCTTTGTGTGTGTGCCACGGCCAAGCATGTAGGATGGAAGGAAAAATTTAAGTTTAAGAGCCAAATTCAAATTTCAAATATACCCTAAACCCTAAGGAGACAAGTATTTATTGCTTTGATTAATTATGTTCCCCACTAACTTAAGCATCATTAAAGCCTAGGGTGGTTGTAATTAAAACCTAGGCTATTTTGTCTAAAAACCTACATGACATAAAATTGCACATGAGCCTTTTTTTTTTTGCCTCTTGATAAATTCGAACCCCCCATTTTTGTGATGTACCCCAATTAAATTTTTGCAACCAAGTCCTTCTTGCCCATTTGGTTGGTTCGACCCCCATTTTAAGTAATAGACCCCAACCCCAAAATTTCTATATAAACCCACCCATGTCCTAAGACTACCCCCCTTATGCTATAGTCTTAGAAACAAAAAAAAGAGAGAGAGAGAGAGAAGAAGAGAGAAGAAGGGGAGGCCGAGGAAGGGAGAAGGAAGAAGAAGGTGGAGATTTAATTGTTCTTGCTCTTTTTCATTGATTATTCATAGGTAATGCTTCTAAGCTTCTAGTCCTTCATCCTTTTCATTTTATTTTTTCGGTTTCTTCAATGTTTTTCAAGATAGATGTAACAGCCCGATTTTCATAACTCAAAACCATTAACTCTTATGTATTAAAGTTACCAAAAATGAGGCCAATATTTTTTTTTATAAAACATTGTTGAAGTGTTTGGAAACATTAGTGAAAAGTTTTTGATGTACTTCAACGCTTTCTTTCGAAAACCGAGTTGTTACTAAAACCAACACTTATTCATTTGGGTTTTCAAAAACATTTATCAAGAAAACGGTTTGGTTCCAATTCAAAATAGTTCTTTTCATTACAACAAAAGGACATTAAACTTTTCTCACTAAGTTGTATAAAAAGTAGGGCATGCTTCAGAATAAGTTAAGTTACAGCGATAGTTCATCACTTAGGTAATCCTTAACTCAAAACACTCACCACAATTTATCCTAACCTTACTATCCTTAAACTACCCTATTGAAGACAATCGGGTGAAGATTCTTCTTCTTCTTGCGTCCTTTCTTCGCTCTCGAAGGTGATGCCTTCCTTGTTGCTGTCTCATCATTGCTAATGGATTCCAACTCCGCTCCATTGAGAAGGGAAGAGTTCCTCCGGGTCTTGTACTGAAACTTCTCCGCGTAGTTCTTATATCCTCGCACGGTGACTTGTCCCAAGTGTGGCTCCAAGTTAGCTCCACTAAGTTGATGTTCCGGATCTGAAATCACGATCTGGGTGTAGCCGGTCCAGACCCAGCTGCATGGGGTGTACTTCCAACCTCTTCCATATTTACTCCACGTGGTAACGTCCATGCAATACTCCATCTGCCCGTTGAGATACCAGTGGCACCGATATGCCAACGAACAGGAGAGAGTAAGCGATTCGAACGATGCATCGTCGACGGTGTGGGATTACGATAGGCAAGATAATAGGATCACACAAGCATACAATACAACATACATACACACAACAATCAAGCATGTTATCATCATCATTATTATTAGCTTTTATTATTGTCATCCTTCATTATTTTTCCAAGCTTACTTTCACTTCTTATTACATTCTTTCTTTCTTATTCCTTTTTCCTTCTCATACTCATAATTTCTTCTTGTCCAGTCTTATCCATTCACGTCCTTCTTTGATTTGGGGAAATTACGAGATATCATCGGTATATCCATTTCTTTCTCGGCTATCACTCACATCTACATCTCCTCGGTCATCCATCCAACCTAGTCGGAAGCAAACAGGAGTACAGGACCTTTACCGTGCGGGCACGACAGCTGTCTCACAACAATTGGTCCCAGACCAGGAGGACTACAACCTCAAATCATATCATATCAATTCAATTCATATAATCAAGGCACACTGTCTCAACTCACAGTGGAAAACAAGATGCCCCACTCCAGTCCCTCTCACTGTTCTAGATTTGCAATCTAGGGGGCGACAGTATGTTTCCAGTGGGTCCGCAGAACTTACCACGCCATTGGACCCAGTCCCTACCACGTTCGTACACCACCTGTGGAGTTCGTTATGCCTAGAAACATACTCTAGACTTCTTGACGTTTCACCGTCATCGTCCTCCCCTAATGCAATCTCCTCCTAAGTATCCGCAGATACTTATGGTTCCTTCCTCTCCACTACTTCGCACTCTCATACCTCACCGCGGATGTCTTTTAAGTCTTTTATCTTTTTCATTATCCTAAGGTCGGCCTATCCTTCGTGCAACCCTTCAATGAGTCCCGACCGCTAACTTGGCACAATTTTTCTCTCATCAATTCTCACATAGCACAGAGCTGGGATCACGTCAACAGACTCACATATCATTTCTCAATCTTTCTTTCAAGATCTTATTTCATAACTTTTTCTCAAAACGATCTTTGCAAAATATCCTTTCACAAATATTTTCAAAATGCCATTTCAAAAACTTTTCACAAAGTCTCTTTTCTCAAATGTTCGCAAAATATTGTTTTCATAAACCTTTTCTAAAAATGTCATTCCCTTGAATTTTACCAAAAATATTATTTCAAAAAGACTTTCTCAAATATCATTTCAAACTCCCTTAAAACCATATTGCAAAAACTTTCTTAAAAATCTCTTTTCACAACTTTTCTAAAAATCTCCTTTTAAGAAAACTTTTCACAAAAGTTATTTCAAAACTTTTCTGAAAACATTTCGTTTACAATTCTCCTCAAAACTTCTTTTTTTTTTTAAAAAACCCTTTTCAAAAATTTCTTTTCAAAAACCTTTTTTTTTTAAAAAAAAATCATCTTTTGCTGAGCGCTAATGGAGGAGCAAGCTCAACTCAACACTAGTCCCAGTCTAAAACCAAAAACAAAGGAGCCCAGCTCCGCTCAAATCACATCATTCTCCCCCAGCTCTGGCTCGTTCTCAACATTATCATTCATTCTTTCCCCAATCTCAATTCTTTCTCTCTTTTTAAATTTGTCTTATCATTATTCTTTTCTCATACTTATAGCTTTACTTTCAAATTCCTTGCATTCACTACTCATTCATTTCATTTTTCTTTTCTTATTCAGGACATACAGACGTCCATCAGCATATTACTCATATTAATTAACAGTATTAAATCTCATCAGGTATAATTAAATAAATTCATAAAAGCATACTATCAATCACACAATCATCACACAATAACAATGTGGTCTTTGTCACCTTCGTATAAATGGCCACACAACACAAACAATTGCCATTATACTACTGACTCCGAATCACTTAGTTCCGATCTTTGAGATGATACGGAACGTTCTAATATATCACCTAACTACCACGGTGTCTTAGGAAAGTTTCTCTCTCACCTGAGGTCCAGCGATTAAATGCGTACCGTATCCTCGAATCCTTCCTGCTGCCGGCTGCCCCAATCCCTCGTCTTTCAAATTCCTCATACTAAATAAAATACGTTCACGTCATTAACTTGTATTAAGAAAATCTTTTTGGTAATTTAGGCATCTCTCATTCCTCGTTGGAAGACTTAAAACAAAACCGTTTTTGACCCGGGTTTTTCTTAAATCCAATATTACTTGAAAAGTTTACTTTAAGTCGCTTGAATACATTTTCAAAGTTGACAAACATTTATAAATAATTCTGGACAACAAAGAATCATTTCACAAAAATCATTTTAATAAAACCCCGAAAACATCGTAAAAACACTTTTCGCTTTAAATAACCCTCTAATTCAAAATCAATACTTTAAAACTCAAATCTTTATCATAAAACAAACTTTGGACAGCCATAAACACAATTTAAAAATCTCAATTAAATCAAATGGAAATTTCTTAAAACCAATTTATTTCAAAGCCATTTACACACTCAAATATTTTTCAAACATAAACTAGCACACAACCACAACAACACTTAAATAAATGAAGTCATACAAGTATTTGATTAATTATTTAATTTATTTATAATTCAAACAAACACTTAAACATTCACACACTTACAACGATATGAATCAAACACAACAATTCAATTCTTCTCAAAAATCACTACATGAGTTCATTTTAATGCAACTAAATTTCTTAAACTTATTTACACTATATGGCCGAATGACACCAAAGAAAACAATTCAAAGATCACAATTTTAATACACATAAATCAACTTGATTTATTTCAAGCACTTAAATTCTATTTTCTTTTTTCATACAATAATATTATTTGCTCTTTCTTTTACTCTCCACCGAATGCACATAAACACACATATATTTATTCACAAAACTTTCTCTAAACCATTTAATTCATTTATCTCCTTTATTTTTAAATCAAAAACCGATTGAAGAATAAATATTCACAACACAATTCCAAACAATTCATTTTAGTATAATTTCTCAAAACATACTTATTTCTTTTATGCCACTTTATTGAAAAAGAACCCTAGTCTAATTTACATGCATAGGCCGTATATCATCATGATCAAAACTAGGTTTTTAGTTCACTTTTTCAACATGCAAGAACACAAGATTCTTAAATCAAAAGAAATTAACATGCATGTGTCCTTTTTCATGGAGACAAGGCATGATTTCCTAACTCTAGACTTAGGCCGAATGCACATCATTATAGATCAAGATTTTGTTTTCAAATCTTTCACATGCATGCACATAGAACATGAATCAAGGCAAAAATCACTTTTCAAAAACTTATTTCTTTTGGTTCTTTTACAAAACTATGATGATCATTAAGAAAATAAAATCTTTATATTCAAAAACCACATGCATGTTCCTAGATCTTGTAGATCAAGTCATGGAATCAATCATAATGTCATAAATCAAAGATAAAAATTATTTTGAGTAAGAAGTAGTCAAAACCGTGGCATGTAATGAAGAGGGATTAAATCTTTTGGTTCAAAAACAACATGCATGTATTAAAACTCAAGACTTGTCCATAGATCAACACAAAATTAAACTTGTCAAAGATCAAAACAAAATTAAAGCTTTATTAAGATCAAGTTAAAATCAAACACTTTCAACCACTCAAGTCAACTTTTCTAACCATAAGATTAACATGCAATGACTTGAATTGAATTAAAAAGCATCAAGACTCATAGATCTAGTCAAGGCCGAATCATTTAGCTCTTGATCTAGGGTTTTATAAGTCCATTTATTCTTAAAAATTCAAGATCAAAGGTTAATTAACACATGCATGAACTCAAATCATCAAGATCATCAACAAATCAACATGCAACACCAATACATCTTTAAATCACGGTTTAAGAAAGAAAATTCAACATACAAAAAGATTTACTTTAAGCTTTACAAAAATCCCATCAAACCTTTTGATTTAGAAGATTTAGTTTAAAAAGCTTTAGGGTCTCTTATGAAAAACTTTAAACGAGTTATGAAATCCGTTGATTAGACATTCACAAGTTCTTTTAAGCTTTGAAAATCCATGATCAAGCACAAACATACTTGTACTCATCATTTAAGCTTTAAAAATTAACATGCAAAGAGGTTTGCTTTAAACCTTTACAAAAATCTCAACAATCCTTTAGATCTTTAAGATTTATGTTGAAAAACTTTAAGATCTTTCATGAAGACCTTAAACGAGTTATAGAATCCGTTAGTTAGAAGTTTTCAAGTTATTTTTAATCCTAAAAGTCCAAGATCAAACATAAATAAACTTAGAAAATTTACATGCAAAGAAGAAAAGAAAGAAAGATCACAAGATCAAAGAAAACTAAGTTATTACAAATTCCTTCATAACTTCGAGTTACCCACCAAAGAAAGGGTTGATCTTCTAGCTTCTAATATCTTGGATCTTCATGGAAAAATTCTAGGTTTTTGGCTAGGTCTTCTTCTTCTCCTTCGCTTCTCCCTAGCTCACGGCCTCTCCCTATTTTTCTCTATGTGTTGAGAGCTTGATGTTTGCTCTCCACAAGTGTGTTTGGAAAGTGAAGGGAATGGAAGAAGTAAATGGGAAAATGGGTGAAAAGAACTAAGAGTTGTGGCTTAAATAAACAACTCATGTGCTCCCTCTTATGCCCTTGTGAAATTCGGCCAAGGTATGTGCAAATGGGAGGGCAATTTTGGCAACACAATTTGTTGCATGGGTGGAGATTATCAATTCCAATGGGACAATAAGGAGTGATTTAAGGGACTAGGTTTCTTTAAGTTTAGTTACTTTTTGGCTAATAGTTAGGATTTAGTTACTATATTAACTTGGTTTGGTCCTAACTTAGTTTCCTCATAGTTCTAGTCTTAGTCTACAAGCTTCTTATTTTTAAATTAAATGAAATCATGGCATGCATACATATACACATACGTATCACACACATAAGCACACATACATGCATTATATTTTTATTCTTCCACTAATTAAATTTCTATTTAATCCTAAGCATATTCATATGCACCCATGCATACATAACATACACACATACATATTCATACACGTAGCACATATATACACACATAGAAAATAGATCTTTTTCTCATAAAATGACTCATACATAGAAGTCACAATTTCCCTTAAAACATAAAAATGTCAAGTACATAAATCTTTTCTAAAGACTCAATTTCTCAACTCTTAACATTTCATTCATGAAAATCCTTTCTTTAAAATCACTCTTTACTTTAAAACGTGAATTAGGAGGATCAGTTAAGAAAATACCCCTTTCAAAACACTTTTCCCAAAAATAATTATCTTTAGTATTTTAAATTAATACGAGGAATTTGCGGGGTATTACAATAGAAATTTTGTTTCAAGCTCAAAGCTTCATGCATGTTTGTTTTTAAGCTTTCTTATGCTTTTCTACATTATTTTCTACTTTTATTTGAGATTGAAAACAAAAAAATGGACATGCATCAACCTTGATGATACTCACGGTTTTGGTCCCTTTTTGCTTCAAATAATTTTTGGTCTTTGATTTAAGTTTTTATGCTTGATAATGAGTTGATTTATTATGTTCTTGAGTTATTTGTTGTTTATTTACAAAAAATTTTCCAATTTCCCCTATGCATGTCACGGTTAGGGTTTCATTTGGGGAAAAATAATTTTGTTTTGTTTTGCATGCAATTGATTCATGGATATTGATGTTTGTGTGATGTATTTTTTATTTCTAAAAGTGATTTCATGATAAAAATGAAATTTTGATATGGTATGTGTGTATGAGGGCATTCGGTTTTTTGGCCCCTTTGTGCTAAAATAAATTTTGTTCAATGATTTCTAATGGGAATGCTTGAATATAAGTGTGATAATATTGTTTATGAGTTTTGTGTAATTGATTTGCAAAAATTCCTTTGTTTCTTTGTTGCATGTCACGACCTAAGGGCTTAAATGAGGGAAATGAATTTGTTTTTATTTGCATGTCATGGATTGATGAATATTGATGTATATTAAGTGTATTTTTGAGTTCTCGTCAAAGAGTGCATGAAAAATGGAATTTTGTGATGATTTGTTTTATTTTTAGGCCATACAGTTTTGAGGAGAAAAGTGTGCAAATGAGTTTAATAATTTTTGTTGAATAATTTTTGATAAAGAGTGTGAATAATCTAAGTGTGTTTATGTGTTTGTTTGACAAAAAAAATGGATATGCATATATGTATATAATTCGGCCAAACCAAGGGAAATTGAACAAATGATTTTTGATTTTCAAAAGTCTAAGTCTTGTTCTTGCTTGTGTATGTATATTCGGTTTGAGCATAAAAATTAGGTGAATGAGTTTATTTTGTATGTGTGTTGATGATTTGATAAGTTGAATTATTTTCCTAAGTGTGTTCTTGATTTTTATAAAGGAAATAAATGAAAAAAAATTGTTTGGAAAAGTTTTGTGCTTAAATGTGTATATGTGTGTGTATTCGGTCAAGAGAAAAAGAAAGAGTAAATGATTTAGTTTCATGAAAATAAAATTGATGTTTGAATGCTTGAAATGAATTAAGATGGTTTGTGTTTAAGTTTGTAATTTTTAGTTTGTTTTCTTTTCATTCCATTCGACCATGTAGTATAAATAGGCTTAGGAAGTTTTGTTGTATGGAAATAATAAATTTGTATATTGATTCTTGAAAGGATTAAGTTGTTTAAAGCAAGGAAAACTAAATGTGTTTGGTTTATTTCTTTGGTTCAAATCGGTTTGTAAGTGTATGTATGTCTAAGTAATTTTGTTTTATGAAAATGAAATTGCATGATGATGTTCCAAATTAATCTAGTTGATTTAAAGTGTTTGAACTTGTAATCTTGAGTTATTTTGCTAAGTGCAATTCGGTTTTATTGAAAATAAGTAGGTAAATATGAAAATGAAAATGTTTTGAAAGTGAGTATGTGTTCTATAAGTGATTAAGTGTTGACTAATTGATTATGTGCTTGGATTTAAGTGATGAAGTGTTATTTTGATGTTTTAAGGTTTGTTAGAATAATTTATGAACATTGTTTTGTCTTTGTGTATGATTCGGCCAAGGTAAGTTTAATAGGATAGAGATTTATTTTGCCAAGTGTTAATTGATATTTGAAAAGTGTAAGACTTGTGTGGATTGATTTGTAAAGGTGTTGTTGTCATTTGGAAATTAAGTTTGGAAAATGTTTGGTTATGAAAGTAGCTTTGAAAACTAATTGATTTTAAGTTTGATTTTTTTGAATTAGTTCGATTTGATGGACTTGTTTGGTGGCTGTCCAAGTTTTGTTTTGTGACAAAAATTATGAATTTTAAAGTGATAAAGTGTTGGTTTTATGTTAAGGATTGTTTGGAAGCAAAAGTACTTTTACGTTGTTTTTGGAAATTTTAAAAAGTGATTTTTGGAAGCAGTACCTTTCTGTCCAGAATTGTTTGGACTTGTTTCTCAATTTTAAAAATGTGTTTAAGTGATTTAAAACAAAGCTTTTAAGTGATATTTGATTTAGGAAAAAGTCAGATTGAAAACGGAGGATTTTTCGGTATTTTCGGAGTTGTTTTAAGGTGCTGTCCAAGGCGGACCAGCAACCTGTATTTATTTTTAAAATTTATTTATGGATTATTTTCAAAGTATTTTAATATACTTATGTTATGGTTTCACTTTGGAACGATTTGAGAAAGAGGAAATTGTATATTAATATATATTGTTTGATTTGAGGAATTAAAGGTGTTGCTGTGGATCGTGATCGCGAAGATAAGAGTTTCGTGAATTCTCAAGGAGTTTCAATTCGTAATCAAGGTGAGAATAATAGCTTATCTGGAACGTATGCCATGGGCAATTGTGTTTAGTTTTGATATTTTAAATCGGAACCGTGATCTGACAAGGTTATGTAGTGTGAGGGCAATTGGTCTGTGATTGTCTGGCTCCTCGCACGAAAGACTTTGATCACTATTGCATTTATGTGTTATTATTTGATTGAGCTATGTGAACATGAGAATATGATTACATGATGCCTGCTCATGCATAATGATTCATGTTATATTTTGTTTAGCATGATGCATGACACCGAAGCAAGAAAATAAAGTAATGAATGAACGTGATGCGTGAAGGAAGTAAGTAAAGGAAAAGTAATAAGTGGAGATGACTTCCCTGATAAGTGCATGGTTATGATGAATGGATCTGGCCACGTGTGCAATATGCCGTGGATCCGAGCCTTGATCAGTTGAGCAAGCGACATTGGAAAAGTTTGGATGATAAGGAAAAGTTGCATAATTAGAGGTCGAGGATCACCGAAGTGATGAATAAGGGTTACTCGTCCGACCATAGGATTAATAAAAGCTTTAATAAGACTGAAACATATCAAAGATAATAATTATATGCGGTGAGATGAGTGTGAAGTAGTGGAGAGGAAGATACCCTGTCTATTTGCGGATATTCAGGTGTGTGATTGTGATAGGGGAGGTGATGATGGTGAAACGTTAAGAAACCTGGAGTTCTTTTCTAGGCGGAACTAGTCTATAAGTGATCTGGGATTAATCCTAAGGGATCGTAGCATGTTCTGCACCGCGAACTAGAAAAGTACTGAAACCCCTTTGATCAAATTAGAAACGGTGAGAGGGAACCTGAACGAGGCGGGTAGATCGGCTGGAGATTGGATCGCCTGGAATATCAATTGTCGTGTTAGCTGGCCTGTGCGGTTGTGGCTTGACATTCATATTTGTATGTTGTTGGTTTCCCGACTGTTCGACCGGCGTGGGTTAAGGTTCCTGTACGTCCCGTTTGCTTCTGACTAGGTTTTGGGAGGATATGGAGGAGATGTAGACGTGTGTGCTAATAATAAAACCTTCACAGTAATGTCTTATAATTCCCCTAACATTACAAGTGATGTGAACTCTTGATAAGACTTAATAAAATACTTTGAGAAAGTTACCAGTGTGAAATATCAAGTATGATGGCAACAAGATACAGATGGAAGTAAAGTCGTATGAGAATAATGATGTGGAATTAATAAGTGGCTAAGTAATAAAGACGAGGATCATGCATTCAGTTAGCATCCATTTGCATTTATGTTGTTATTTATTTTATGTTTAAGATGTGTTGGTGGTATGCCGGATTTATTGGCATGACATGCGTCCAGAAAAGCTTATTCTTTCTCCAATTTGTTGTTTCTCTTCGTTCTTCGTGGGGACGCAACGGGCAGATGGTGTACAACATAGAGATTACCATGTGGCCCCTAGCGGGGGGAGCGTGGGAAGTCACCCCTGATGGATGGATCTAGAGAGGCTTGACTGGATTGGAGATTAAGGACCCTGAACATCGTCTGAGAGGTGCACGGGTTGATCTGCACATTGGACACATTACCTTGAGGGACTATATGGACGGAGGACCTCAGACGTACTACGCTCGTGGTACGCAGGCCGCACCGCCTGAGGACGCGAAGGCTGAAGAGGAGGAGATAGCATCGGAGGATGATGATGATCAACCGACAGCTTAGGGAGTCCCGTGGGTCTTGTGATCTAGGTGTTTTATTTTTTTTTGATTAGGGTTGAGTCTGACTGAGGAAAGTCATACTCTAAATAACATATGATGTAACTATCCTATCTTTTGATGTATTTTGGGACTTGATGTCCGCAACTCTTTTATATTATGCTTTTATGATTATGTTGGAAATACTGTTGGTAAACTGCTTTTGGGAAACTTGTGTATTTACCAGTACTGGTGAACTTATTGAAATTGTTTAAAATGTGAAGAAGTATTTTCAGTTTACGGTTTGTGTATGTGATGGGAGTGTTGTGACTTCTCGATTTTGTAAGACGGCAATGATAATTCTTTACGAGAAAATGTGCAAAGTTAGTTTTGTAATTAGTTAATAATAAAGGATGTTTGGGAATTAGATAAAACGAATCACCAAATGTATATGTATGTGAACGTTTTTGGAAACATGTTTAAAAAAAAAGTGGCCCTCATTTTTACTAATAAACAATAAATAAATGTAATATTTTCGGGAAACAAAATTGGGGTGTTACACTTTATGGTATCAGAGTTATGTTTATCCTCAGTGGCCTTAAGCATAGCCTTATATGCTTGCCTTGTGTGATCTCTGATTCTGTGATGGTATGTTTGTGTGTGCATGTGTGCGAGTTCTGAGTTCTTATGTTTATCTGAAGGAGTTGATGGCTCGCGGACGACCTCGTGGTTTTGGAAGTGCTAGTGGGGTAGCTGTTGTTCCCGACCCTGCAACTTTGATGGCTCAGATGACTACTGTGATGACTGGAGTGAATGACAACCTACAATCTCTGCATCAGCAAGCTCAACAGAATCTCAACAGAATCTCAACAATCAGAATCAACCTCAGAATGTGGAATCGCAAGGAATTTGGGGATTGGATGAGTTTTGTCGTCGGAATCCAAGAGAGTTTTTCGGAGGATTTGCACCAGATGTGGCTCGTGGATGGATTGAGAACTTGGAAAGGATTTTTGAAGGAATGGGACATTGTGATGATGCCCAGAAAGTGGCTTATGTTGGGTATATGTTGACGAAGGAAGCTTCTGCTTGGTGGAGAAACATTAAGCAAATGATGGTGAATGCGGAAGAAAAATCAATTGGGAGTCGTTTAAGAGGAAATTCCTGGAAAAGTATTTTCCTGAGGATGTAAGGACTGCAAAGGAAATGGAATTTCTCAAGTTGGTTCAAGGAAATATGTCGGTTGGAGAGTATGCTGCTAACTTCGAGGAGTTAGCTCGGTATGTGCCTCAGTACGCTGATGGAGGAAATGAAAGGTCTAAGTGTGCAAAGTTTTGAGATGGTTTAAGGGCTGAGATTAAGTTGGCTTTTTCGCATTTGGAGATCAATGAGTTTGCAACATTGGTTAACAAGTGTCGGATGTATGAAGGAGGTTTGAAATCTAAGGCAATGGCGGAGAAGGTGGTAAGTCCGTCGGCTAGTGGTGGACCGATTCGGAATCATCCGTATCATGGAAGTCCGAGTGGAAGGTTTAGAACTCCTGTGCCGTATCCTCAATCTGGAAGCGGAAGAGACCGTAGGTTCAGTGGAGGTGGCAGTGGATCGCCTGGAAGTGTTAGCTTCAATCGGAACAGTGGAAGAGGTGGCATTTCTCGCTCTAGAAACCGTGGTGGTGGCAACAGTAATCGTATGGGTGCCTTTTGAAGCAACCCTGGAAGCAGTGGTGGTGGAAACCGAGTTACTCCTGGAGGAAGTCAAGGAAGTGTGGCCCCTCGTTGCAATCAGTGTGGTCGGAATCATTTTGGACCGTTGTTCCCTACAACTAATCCGAATTGTTTCAATTGCAACAAGCCTGGTCATATTGCTCGTTTCTGTCAAGAACCGAAGAGAGCTCCTAGTTCTGGGAATGTTGTAAGGCCATGTAATCAAGGAAGAGTTTTCACAATGAGTGGAGTAGAAGCGGCTAATGCTGCCAATCTGATTCAAGGTGAGTGTTTCATTTATAAGAATCCTTTGCTTGTGTTGTATGATTCGGGTGCTACGCACTCGTTTATAGATAGTGATGTGGTGAAAAAGTTAAATTTGCAGTTAGATTTGTTACCTTTTGACTTGTTTGTGTCTACCCCGACTGGTAACCCTGTCATAGTGTCAACCTATTGTCCTAAATGTCCTGCTGAGATTGAGGGAAGAACCTATCCTGTCGATTTGATTCAGTTACCCCTTGTGCCAATAGATGTCATATTAGGAATGGACTGGCTTACTCGGAATCATGCTCTTTTGAACTACTCCGACAAGTCACTCCTGATTAGTGAACCCAAAATTGACGAGTCTAACCCCGAGGACTTTGAGCATATCTTTGCCAAACAAATCTTTGCTTCATTAGAGGATGAAGCCATAGCATATGTGTTCTTAGCTTCTTTGGATTGCAAGGGAGATAATGAACTGGATAAACTGCCAATAGTGAGGGACTTTCCTGAAGTTTTTCCTGAAGAAATACTTGGTTTACCACCAAGACGAGAAGTGGAGTTCAATATCGATATTATTCCGGGAACTGGACTGATTTTGAAAGCTCCGTATAGGATGGCGCCAATGAAATTGGTGGAATTAAAGAAGCAAATTGAAGAGTTGTTAGAGAAGCGCTTGATTAGACCAAGTGTATCACCATGGGGAGTACTGATGTTGTTCGTTAAAAAGAAGGATGGAAGTATGCGGTTGTGTATGGATTATCGTCAATTGAATAAAGTGACCATTGATCGAGGCCGTACCCGATACAAATAAAAAACAGTTTAAGTATAGTACTAGGAAGTGACTCCTAGGTCGTCTCCCAAGGAATATCTTATCAAGCAAAAGGTCGAACACATAGTATGCATAGAAAACAGGGGGTTTTTTTTTGTATTGAATATTGAATAATTGAAATCAAAACAGAATTAAGTCAAAACGAAGAAACAGATAAGGAAAAGCGGATAAACCCCTTTGGCTCGCGTTCACAACTCTATCATCGGTCACAAAAGATCAATTTCTTTCCTCTTCACTGTCCAACTCGTGAGAATTAAATACTAAGCGAAAATTCAATTCTCACCCCAAAACCCAAACCTCTAATTAAGCATTAAAAGCCAAAGCATGGAGTTTTTACGAGTTTGCATAAATTAAGCATTCATACACATGGATTATCTCTATAGAATGGAACTAAGCGAACCATAACATATCAATAAGCATGAAAACAGTGAATAAAAACGAAATAGCATTAAGAATAAAACCTCAAGAGTATGTGATACATTACCAAAGGGATTTAACCTAAGAGTTTAGCCTTCCATGAAGAAAAATACCAAAAACGTGTAGAAAAGGGAAGAGAGAGAAACCCTAGCAGCCTTCACAAGCTTGGAGAGCAAAACTAAGCCTTCTCTATGAGAGAGAATGTAAAAAACATGAATGGAAGGTCTCCCCAAGGGTTTACACGAATTTGGCTTTTTAAATCACAAAACGGGCCTAAATCATGGGCCCAAATCCTAAGGAAAGCTTATCTCTAAATTAAATCTAAAAATATCCTATAGATAAAATCTAAATCTTAAAAGATATAACTAAATCTCAACTAATCCTAAAGATAGATTACAATCTTCACTTCATCATATCTTCTCTTCCAACATTAAATCTTCATTCCCAAAATGTCCAAAAAGCCCTTGTGCCAAATATGACCTGAAAATAGAAATAGAATTAATTAGGCTAAATAATCCCAAATTAAACAATATTCAGAATATTAGTCCAATAAACTCTAAATCACTAAATAAAGCTAAACAATGTCAAATAGGCAACAAGTATCAATAATAGGAGTAAAATAATGCAAGGAAAAATGGGAAATAAAATGCTCATCAAATACCCCCACACTTATCCTTTTGCACTCCTGGGCAAAACTAAGAATTAGGACTGAGAAAATCAATATGCACCAAAGTGAATCATGTAACAAGATTACTAAAACTAATGAATGCAAACCTAAGAGATTACATACTTCACAATGAATTCTAGGAAATGCAAAGAAATGGGCAAAATCGAGCACATGAAGAAAATAAGGACCAAAGAATCAAAGCATCCATGAACATCATCCAATTATTTCAAATATGCAAAGAAAACCAATGACATCAAGAGGGTAGTCACAAAGATGATAGAAACTCACAAGGATCACTCAATAGTGTTTACACTCAAGTGTTTAAGGTTAATCAGTGTTTACACTCAAGGCACATCATGAAAAACAAACACAACCATAGGCTTGATAAGCCTCTAACATCAACAATCAACACACATGCACATTAAGATCAAAAGGTCTTTTCAGGGTTGTAATGGGGCCAAGGACAAGGTAGGATAAAAATATGGGAAATGTAGCTAAAACCCAGGGAATAGAGGAGCAATGGGGAACAAGTAAAAAAAAAAAAAAAGCACAATCCACCCCAGAATGAAATGGTAAACATAACAACAACCTCTAATTCCAAACCTTCATGCCTCAATCAACCTTTTATTCTTTTTTTTTTCTCTTCTTCTTTCTTTCTTTTTTTTTTCATCATTCATTTTTTCAATTTTTTTTTTCATTGCAGAACTTCATGAACGAAAGGAAAGAAGAAACAACAAAAATGGCATAATGAGATAAAGCCATAATTACATCACCGACCATAGAGGCAAAACCCAGAACTCACAAGAGATGAAGAACAAAGCACCCTCGCTTACTTAATACCCATTCCCAAAACAATTCCAAAGCTCCAACATTCCCTAAGGTTAGTACAATCATGGTTTTTCAGTCATAGGCTTGTAATGAGCTAAAGAACAAAGAAAAGGGATATAAAGGCTCAAAGGGGCTATCAAAGGATAAATTCATTCAAGGTAGGCTCATATGGCTAGTGGCTTATTCAAGAAAAAACAATGCCTAAATCATTTCAAAATTTGCATGGGAATATCAAGTATCAACAAGAGTCAAGTCAAGTTCTAGAGTGCAAGTAATCCAGAGTGCAATCACACATGAAAGAAAAATTAGGTGGCATATATAGCAATCCACCCACAATTAAGGCTCAAATCCTCACAAAAGGGACAATTCTATCACAGTGTTACCACCTCTTAATTATCAAAAGCAACTTTACACACAGAAATGCATGAATTCAGACACAAGATACCAAGACTCTACTAAAATGAAGCAAAAACATGCAAGAAAATGCCCAAAACTTAGCAAAACCTAAAAAATCAAAGCAAAAATATGCAACCTAAACTACTCCCCCCCACACTTAAATCACACATTGTCCTCAATGGAAAACAAATAGTAGAATCAGACAGATATAGACAAGTGGAATAAAAGTAGTAAAGAAGGAGAAAAGAAGACTCCCTAAATCATGGTGGGTCAAAAATGGGTCCACAGGTGCATCATCCAAAGAAGGGGTAGTGAGGAAAGGCTTGAGTCGGTGACCATTGACTTTGAAGCTCTTGTCTGTGGACTCACTCTTGATCTCCACAGTGCCATAAGGAAACACCTGGGTGACTACAAACGGTCCAATCCATTTAGAGCGGAGCTTTCCACTCATGATTCCAAGCCTAGAGTTGTAGAGCAACACTTTTTGACCAACCAAGAACTCCTTTCTGCAAATTGAGCTATCATGGAGCTTCTTGGTCTTCTCTTTGTAGAACTTGGAATTCTCATAGGCCTCCAAACGGATCTCATCTAGCTCACTCAACTGCAGCTTCCTCTCCTCACCCGCTTGATCAAGAGCTAAGTTACATTGCTTCACAGCCCAATATGCACGGTGCTCTATCTCCATAGGCAGGTGGCATGCCTTACCAAAAACAACCCGATAAGGTGACATCCCTATGGGTGCCTTGTAAGCAGTCCGATGGGCCCATAGAGCATCCTCCAATCGTGTGCTCCAATCCTTTCTATTAGGCTTCACCATCTTCTCCAAAATCCGCTTGATCTCTCTGTTTGAAATCTCAGCTTGCCCATTGGTTTGGGGGTGATATGGTGTAGAAACTTTGTGCACAACCCCATACTTCTTAAGCAAAGCTTGCATGGATCTATTGCAGAAGTGTGTGCCTTGATCACTGACTATGGCTCTAGGTATGCCAAACCTGCAAAGGATATTAGTCCTGACAAAATCTACAACAACCTGAGCATCATTAGTCCTGGTGGCCTTAGCTTCCACCCATTTGGATACATAATCCACAGCAAGTAAGATATAATAAAAACCAAAAGAAACAGGAAAGGGGCCCATGAAATCTATACCCCAGACATCAAACACCTCACAGAACAACATAGGTTGTTGCGGCATCTGTTGCCTCCAAGATAGGGTGCCTCCTGCCCTTTGACATTGCTCACATGAGCTGCAGATTTTGCTTGCATCCTTGAAGATGGTAGGCCAATAAAATCCAGAATCCAGCACCTTTCGTGTTGTCCTTTGAGTGCCAAGGTGGCCTCCAACTGGTGAAGCATGGCAAAATTGGAGAACCGATTGGATCTCCTGGTCTGGAATGCACCTGCGAATGACCTGATCACTGCAAAAACGCCACAAATAGGGGTCATCCCATACATAATACTTGGCATCGCTCTTCAATTTGTCTCTTTGAGCTTTGGATGCCAAGGGTGGAAAAACAGATGCAACTATATAATTTACAATATCAGCAAACCAAGGAATAAGGGGAGGGGGATGTGAAACATGCAAAACTAAAAGCTGCTCATCCGGGAAGTCATCCCGGATAGGAAATGCATCCTCCTCTCTCTCTATTCTACTCAAGTGGTCTGCGACAAGGTTATGCGCACCACTCCGATCCTGAATCTCAAGATCAAACTCCTGGAGGAGCAACATCCACCTTATCAACCTAGGTTTGGAATCTGTCTTTTTCAAAAGATACTTCAGGGCAGCATGATCAGTATACACCACAACCTTAGAACCTAACAGATATGATCTAAACTTATCAAGTGCAAAGACAATGGCTAACAGCTCTTTTTCAGTTGTGGTGTAATTAACTTGTGCTGAATCTAAAGTCCTAGATGCATAATAAATCACATGAGACATCTTACCAACCCTTTGGGAGAGAACTGCTCCCAAAGCATAATTCGAGGCATCGGTCATGAGCTCAAATGGGAGAGTCCAGTCAGGTGGTTGGATGATGGGAGTGGTGGTGAGTGCTCTCTTTAACTCATCAAATGCTTTCTTGCATTGGTCTCCAAACTCAAATACGGTATCCTTTTGAAGCAAGTTGGATAGTGGAAGGGCTATCTTGCTAAAGTTCTGAATAAACCTGCGATAGAAACCTGCATGGCCAAGAAAAGAACGCACCTCTCGCACGCAAGAGGGGTAAGGCAAATGTGATATTACATGCAGCTTAGCAGGGTCAACCTCTATGCCCTTATGCGAAATAATGTGCCCTAAGACTATGCCTTGTTCTACCATAAAATGACATTTTTCAAAATTCAAGACAAGGTTAGTCTCAATGCACCTATTAAGCACCTTAGACAAACTATCAAGACATGCATCAAAAGAGGAACCATATACACTAAAATCATCCATGAAGACCTCTATGCAATGCTCAAGTAAGTCATTAAAAATACTCATCATACATCTTTGAAAAGTGCCAGGAGCATTGCATAGGCCAAAAGGCATCTTCCTATAAGCAAATGTACCAAAAGGACAGGTAAATGTAGTCTTATGTTGGTCCTCTGGTGCAATACAGATTTGGAAATAACCAGAGAAACCATCTAAGAAGCAATAGTGAGATTTACCTGCCAGGCGCTCCAACATCTGATCAATGAAGGGAAGAGGAAAGTGATCCTTGCGGGTCGCCTGGTTGAGCTTCCTATAATCAATGCAGACTCTCCAACTGTTCTGCACTCTAGTGGGAATCAGCTCATCCTTCTCATTTTTGACAACTGTCACCCCAGACTTCTTGGGAACTACTTGAACCGGGCTTACCCAAGTGCTGTCTGAAATGGGGTAGATAATGCCAGCTTGCAGCAGCTTGGTGACCTCTTTCTTCACCACATCAAGAATCTGGGGGTTCAACCGTCTCTGGGGTTGTCTCACTGGTTTAGCCCCATCCTCCAATAAAATCCGATGCATGCACATGGAGGGGCTAATACCAGGTATGTCTGCTAAAGTCAATCCTATTGCCCTTTTGTTTGCTCTAATCACATCCAGCAGCTGCTTCTCTTGATCAACAGAAAGGGAGGTAGAGATGATCACTGGAAGTTTCTGATCATCCTCCAAGTAAGCATATTTGAGATGAGGAGGAAGGGGCTTCAGGTCCAATAAAGGTGCCTGCATCACAGATGGAACTAAAGGAGCAGCAGAATTGGATTCTGCCGTCTGCACCTGAACAAGTGAATTAGACTCATGCAAAACAGAAATGGGGTTAGCATGATCTAAATCTATATCATATGAATCAACAGATGCAGTAGCAGAATTTAAAAACTGGTCAATTTCAATGCATGCAGTGCACATTTCGGAATCAGAACATGCAGAACAAGTAAATGAGCTAGTGAAAGATGGCAAATCATAATCATGCAAAAAGTCTAGAACATGCTCATCAATCAGATCATCAATAAAGTCAACATGAAAAACAGAGTGGTCATCAGAAAAATGTTTCATAGCATCAAAAATATTGAATCGAACCACACTGTCATCAAATTCCATGGAAAGTGTACCTGCATGCACATCTATCTTGGTTCGGGTTGTTTTCAAAAATGGTCTCCCTAATATGATAGGGACAACACTACGAGAGGTGTCCTCTTCCATATCAAGAATATAAAAATCAGCAGGAAAGATAAGCTCTTCAACCCGAACCAGGACATCCTCTATCAAACCTGCGGGGTAGGCAGTAGATCTATTTGCCAAGTGAATAACCACACCCGTAGGTTGAAGAGGTCCAAGTGAAAGAGACTTGAAAACAGACATAGGCATAACATTAATAGATGCTCCTAAATCTAGCAAAGCATTCTCAAATTTAGTATTACCTATGATACAAGGCACAGAGAAAGTTCCAGGATCCTTACACTTTTCAAGAATATGAGGGACGGGTTTACCTATAAGAGCAGAGACATTTCTTCCCATGTTGATCCTCTCATTGCCCTTGAGCTTCCGTTTGTGTGTGCATAGATCCTTCAAGAACTTTGCATACCTTGGAATCTGCTTGATTGCATCAAGAAGGGGTATGTTGACTTCCACCTTCCTGAATGTGTCAAGTATCTCTTTGTCAATCTCTTCCATTTTCTTGCTTTGAGTCACCCCCCTTGGTGGGAAAGGAAGAGGAATGGGGGGTGGTTGTTGGGCAGCAGCAGGTGTTGTGCTTGAGGAAGGCTGAGCTGGATGGGATTTTCTGGTACTTGTGTGCTCACTCTCCTCGACCATTTGGGTCTTCTTGTTGGGTGAAACTAGATCATCTTTGTTGAGGTCAGATTCTGGTGTGGGTGTGACAATCTGCTTCCCTGACCTTAGACTAATGGCATTCACATTCTGGTTTGGATTGATCACTGTTTGGGATGGCAACTTGTTAGAATTCTGAGATTGCATAGTGTTGATTGCTGTTGCCATCTGTCCCATCTGATTGGTCAAAGATTGAATGGAGGCCTCTTGTCTTTGAATGGATGCTCTAGTTTCCTGTTGGAATTGGAGATTTTGCATGGTCATCTGTTTCATCAGCTCTTCCAATGAAGGCTGCTACTCAGTACTAGGAGCTGGTGGTGCAGAATTAGCCTGTTGTTGTCTCTGTTGCTGGACTGGAGGAGGTACATATGGTGGTCTGGAATTGTTCTGAAATTGAACCTGTGAAGGTTGCTGATCAGACCATCTCAGGTTGGGATGGTTCCTCCAACCAGGGTTGTATCTGTTGGTAGAGAGATCAAAGTTCTGTGGCTGCTGGTTTCTACTGTTGAAGATGTTGGCGGCATATGCCTCATGTTGGTCAGCACCAGTCGTGGGCTGCTGCACAGAAGGACATGCATCTGTGGGGTGCTCAGCGGATGTGCATATGCCACATAATCTAGCAGGAAGGGACAACTTCTTCTGGTTGATGGCCAATTGAGTGACCAAAGTTGTAAGTGAATCTATCTTCTGTTCAAGCTTCTCAACCTTACCAGAACTTGTGCCAACATCATTCACTCCTCTCACTATGATTGCATCGCTGTTGCCCCTTGCATGGAATTGTTGACAATTGGAAGCCATCTTCTCAATCTTGACTCTGGCTTCTAAAGGTGTCATGTCTCCTAGGGCACCACCACTGGCAGCATCAAGCATGTTTCTCTCCATGAGGTTGAGACCTTCATAGAAATATTGAATAAGCAGCTGCTCTGAGATCTGATGGTGGGGGCAGCTCGCACACAGTCTCTTGAATCTCTCCCAATACTCGTAGAGACTTTCTCCACTTTGTTGCCTGATGCCTGATATATCCTTTCGGATTGCTGTTGTTCTGCATGCAGGGAAGAATTTCTCCAAAAATGCCCTCTTCAGGTCATCCCAGACTGTGATAGAACCAGGGGCCAGATCGTACAACCAATCCTTGGCTAGCCCCTCTAGGGAGTGTAGGAATGCCTTAAGACAAACATGATCCTCTTGCACATCATGTGGTTTCATAGTAGCACAGACAATATGGAACTGCTTGAGATGTTTATGAGGATCCTCACCTGCAAGACCATTAAACTTGGGCAACAAATGAATTAGTCCAGACCTTAGCTCATACGGGTCATCGGGATACTGGATGCACAAATCTTCAATAGTGAAATCAGGTGCAGCCAGCTCCCTCAATGTCCTCTCAAGTGGTGGAGGTTGAGCCATATTTTCAGAATAATCAGAATAAGAATCAGAATTTATAGGAATAGAAGAAAAAGAAGCAGACTCACTATGTAAAGACTCAATAGACTCACTACCTATGGACTGATTCCTTTTTTGTCTAACTAGTCTGTGATAAGTTCTATCAATTTCAGGGTTATATGGATGCAAGTAGCTTGGGTTGCCCCTAGTCATGTACTGAACAGAACACCATGTAGCATAGCAAACTGCCACTAATATACATGACCAAAATAGGCAACAAAATTTTTTTATTTTTTAAAATTTTTTTCTTTATTTTTTTCAGCACCCTAAAATCATGAAAACATACCACAAAAAGTTTGAGGACAAAATTCAAAAGGAAACCAAGACAAACAATTAAATCAGAGACCAAAAACAAAGAAAATAAAACTTGTAAAATAAAAAAGAAATAGTAAAACGGCTTTTTCAGGATCCAGACGAAGGAGTTTTCTGACAAAGTGAGAAAAATCAGATTATTCAGAAAATTCCCTTCAATTTGATATAAAATTCGTCAAATTCCGAGTTACGGGTCAAAAGTTGCGACGATTTGAAGAAAGTGCTGCTAAAACTTGGAAAATTTTTCTGGAACTCACAACCAGTGGTGATCTGAGTGATCGTGGTGCCTCAAAACCTTTTTATATGATAAAAGTAGTGTGGATATAAATTTTCGTGCAAAAATTCCACCCACAACTATGTGAACTAGCAACCACAGATCAATCAAATACACTAATTGCAACAAAATAGCAAAATAGCAAACAGTGCAACTTCAACCGGTTATCAGAATTGACTACTAGACCCTAAATCAGACACGACACACTATAATAACTATACTAACTACGACACTAACTAACTACTAATGACCTTTGGCAAGAACCGATACTCCCCGGCAACGGCGCCAAATTTGATCGAGGCCGTACCCGATACAAATAAAAAACAGTTTAAGTATAGTACTAGGAAGTGACTCCTAAGTCGTCTCCCAAGGAATATCTTATCAAGCAAAAGGTCGAACACATAGTATGCATAGAAAACAGGGGGTTTTTTTTTGTATTGAATATTGAATAATTGAAATCAAAACAGAATTAAGTCAAAACGAAGAAACAGATAAGGAAAAGCGGATAAACCCCTTTGGCTCGCGTTCACAACTCTATCATCGGTCACAAAAGATCAATTTCTTTCCTCTTCACTGTCCAACTCGTGAGAATTAAATACTAAGCGAAAATTCAATTCTCACCCCAAAACCCAAACCTCTAATTAAGCATTAAAAGCCAAAGCATGGAGTTTTTACGAGTTTGCATAAATTAAGCATTCATACACATGGATTATCTCTATAGAATGGAACTAAGCGAACCATAACATATCAATAAGCATGAAAACAGTGAATAAAAACGAAATAGCATTAAGAATAAAACCTCAAGAGTATGTGATACATTACCAAAGGGATTTAACCTAAGAGTTTAGCCTTCCATGAAGAAAAATACCAAAAACGTGTAGAAAAGGGAAGAGAGAGAAACCCTAGCAGCCTCCACAAGCTTGGAGAGCAAAACTAAGCCTTCTCTATGAGAGAGAATGTAAAAAACGTGAATGGAAGGTCTCCCCAAGGGTTTACACGAATTTGGCTTTTTAAATCACAAAACGGGCCTAAATCATGGGCCCAAATCCTAAGGAAAGCTTATCTCTAAATTAAATCTAAAAATATCCTATAGATAAAATCTAAATCTTAAAAGATATAACTAAATCTCAACTAATCCTAAAGATAGATTACAATCTTCACTTCATCATATCTTCTCTTCCAACATTAAATCTTCATTCCCAAAATGTCCAAAAAGCCCTTGTGCCAAATATGACCTGAAAATAGAAATAGAATTAATTAGGCTAAATAATCCCAAATTAAACAATATTCAAAATATTAGTCCAATAAACTCTAAATCACTAAATCAAGCTAAACAATGTCAAATAGGCAACAAGTATCAATAATAGGAGTAAAATAATGCAAGGAAAAATGGGAAATAAAATGCTCATCAACTATAAAGAACATGTATCCTTTGCCGAGGATAAACGATATGTTGGATCAATTGAAGGGTGCAGCCGTATTCTCGAAGATTGACCATAGATCGGGATATCATCATATTAGAGTAAAGGAGGAAGATATTCCGAAAACTGCTTTTAGAACTCGGTATGGACATTATGAGTATCTGGCTATGCCGTTTGGTGTAACGAATGCTCCTGCTATATTCATGGATTACATGAATCGGATTTTTCATCCTTACCTAGATTCATTTGTTGTCGTGTTTATTGATGACATTTTGGTTTATTCTAAGGATAAAGAAGGGCATGCCGAGCATTTAAAGATCATTTTGAGGATACTGAAGGAAAAACAGTTGTATGCCAAGTTGTCGAAGTGTGATTTTTTGTTGGAATCAGTACACTTTTTGGGACATGTGATTACAAAGGAAGGAATTGCGGTGGATCCTGCAAAGGTGACAGCGGTGTTGGAATGGAAGGCCCCGACAACAGTGACGAAAGTTCGAAGTTTCTTAGGTCTTGCTGGTTATTATCCGAGATTTATAGATGGATTTTCTTGATTGTCTTTACCATTGACTAAGTTGACAAGAAAACGACAACCATTTGTTTGGACGGCTAAGTGTGAAGAACACTTCCAAGAGATGAAAAGGAGATTGACAACAGCTCCAGTGTTGGTTTTACCTGATACTTCTAAGCCATTTTGTGTATATTGTGATGCTTCTAAGCAAGGATTAGGGTATGTGCTTATGCAATAAAGGAGAGTTGTAGCCTATGCTTCGCGATAATTGAAGGTTCATGAGCATAACTACCCGACTCATGACTTGGAGCTAGCAGCCGTGGTCTTTGCTCTAAAGATTTGGAAGCATTATCTATATGGTGCAAGGATTTAAGTGTTTAGTGACCACAAAAGTTTGAGGTATTTGTTCGAACAGAAAGAGTTGAACATGCGTCAAAGGAGGTGGATGGAAATTTTGAAAGATTATGATTTTGTATTGCAATATCATCCTGGTAAGGCAAATGTGGTAGCAGACGCTTTGAGTAGGAAGTCTTAGCTTTGCATGTTTCGGCGTTGATGGTGAAAGAGCTAGAGCTGATAGATAGATTTCGAGACTTGAATTTGGGGATAGAAGTGAATCCAAAAAGCATCGTGTTAAGGATGTTGTCAATATCCAGTGGATTTGTAGAGCATATCAAAGAACTTCAAAGAACTGATGAGGAGTTACAAGAAAATGGGAAACTTTCAGCGGAAAGGAAAGAGGTGTAAGAACTACAATCGGTGAGTGAAATAACTAGGAGACACTAGGAGAACACCTAGAAGGGGGGGTTGAATAGGTGTTAAAGAAACCTTGAAATATTTTCGAAAGAAACAAATCGAAACGATTAAAACAAATGATTTTTACAAGATTCTTAGCCCTTAATCGATTAAGCCTGCAATTAATCGATTAACACCTGAAAGTATTCAAATGGTTAATCGATTAATACTTTAGTTAATCGATTAGTGCCTGAAAGTTTGCTTTTGGTTAATCGATTAACATCTCCAGTTAATCGATTAATCACTGTTAAAACTGAAAAATCACTTTTCAATCAAATACGAAAATCAATCAATTAACACGTATGATCAGAGATTAAGCGGAATTAATTAACACCAATATTCTTATTGATTACCAAGGTTATGAAAATGATTTTCCCCAAATCAATTTGCACAATTAAGAATCAATTCAATCAATTATGAAAAACAATCTTTTCTAGGTTTTCAACCAAGAACATATGAAATGACTTGAATATAAAGAGTTAAGGGAATAGAGATACTACACAGAGATTTATCCTGGTTCACTCTCATCCGCTTGAGAGCTACATCCAGTCCCCTCTTCAACCAAGAGAGATTCTTCACTATGAGGAATTAGAGTTCTCAAATTACAAGCAAATGCCTCTCAAGACTCACTTCTTGATAGCCTCCAAGAGATACCACACTCTTGTCTTGCAACCCTATTGAATCTAATCTAACCTCTTCCCTTGCTTGTTGATATCCCCACAACAAGTCTTCCAATTTGCTTGTTTATCCAACAAAACTTCCAAATGCTTGATGATACCTCACACCAAGGCTTCCAAATGCTTGTTAACACAACAAGACTTCCAAGATAACTTTGCTTGATGAACAACCACCAAGGCTTCCTTGTGTTGTAGAATGTTTGCCTCCTTGCAATGATTACAACCAAATTGAAAACAATAACAATCCTATGAATCTCTTTCAATAGCTATGAAAATATCAACATAAGAGATTCAAAGATTCTTGATCAAAGAATGTAATAGTTGAAAATGAAAGCTTTGATCTATGAGAAAGTGAGAGAGACTAGTGTGGCTTGATCTTTCTAAAAATGATATGAAAGTAGTGTTAGTTTGTTCTAATGATTCACATAGGTTAGGAAAAGGTTTATCTAGAATACCCAAAAGTTAGGATCATTAAAAACTGATTTTGAGAAGTTAAAAACTTATTTTAAAAACCAGTTTTACAGGTCTTAATCGATTAACACATGGCTTAATCGATTAATCACTGTAACATATGTGTGTTAATCGATTAACATAACCCTTAATCGATTAACCACTGTTCAAATCAATTAAAAATTTGTTTTCTCAAAACTTAAACCTTTCCTTTCAAACCATTAAGCCACCTATTGATTTTAGGTTAAGTGAAAACTCAAATTATGATATAATCATGACCTTGATAGAGATTCACTACCCTCTAAAGACTCTACCCAAACTCATCAAAATAAAAGACTCAAACTAAAGATATTACAATTAAATACAAATTGAATCTTCATGAGCTTGCTCTCTCTTCAACATTTGTTGTTTGTTGTTGATTGATGAACTTCTTCATACTTGAGCTTGATCAAAACATTTGTAGCTTATGCAAAACCTTTTGTCATCCTTTGTCATTATCAAAACCTTCACATCGGATCTAACAATCTCCCCCTTTTTGAAAATGACAAACACGTTTTGATTTTGTTTGAAGTTGTTGATGCTTGAACCTTTTGAGCACTTGGTGATACTCTTGCTCCCCCTCAATAAATGCTTTTGACATTTGAAATCCAATTGATAGAAGCTTGATTCTCCCCTATCTTCAACAACTTTGCTCAACCTATATAAAAACAACAAAAGAACCCTTTCTCCCCCTTTTGGCATTATCAAAAAGTAATATATACCAATTGAAATATAAAATTCTAAGCCAAAATAAGAGAAATTATAACATTCATTTCTTCACAACATTGATACAATTAATCAATGATACAAAATGTAAAATTAAAGAAACATTTCTTCAAAGTATAGTTCTTTAATTTACTTTGAAATGTGATACCAATTGGAAAAAAATATGCCAATGAAATATAATACCAATTGTAACTAAAAAGTCATCATATCACTTAACAAAGTAAGATATCAATGGTAAAGAAATATCACAATAACTACAATATCATGATAATCATCTAATGATCACTCAATGATACCAATTGAACTTTGTAAAAGTAATACCAATTGTAAGTATCCAACAATATCATTTGTACCAATTTGTAGGACTTTCTCTTGAGACTTGAAGAAGCAAATGAATGAATAACACACGTAGGCCTTTTGCTCTTCAATCAAACCTACAAAAACAATCATTCTTTGCTTTTTGGTATCCAAATTGTCTTGGATCCATTTTTGTTAGTTAAGGGACTCTCACCCTTCTTAACCCAAACAAAATTTCCTCTAGGTATACCATGCACTTTAATATAACACACATTTGAAGTATGTCCATGAGTGCCACAATAGAAACATGTTGGTGCATTTGAAAAATCAACCTTAGAAAAATAAACAACATTTCTATGAGACTTACTCTTAGCATTAGTATAACCCAAACCAAACTTGTTTGAATTTTCTCTTTGAAAATTTAACAATGTGCGCAATCTAATATCACCACTTGTGAAACTTGCAAGCTTATTTTTCAAAATAGCATTTTCATCTTTAAGCAACATG
The DNA here is from genome assembly GCA_037953625.1 of Crotalaria pallida. Classification (NCBI taxonomy): domain Eukaryota; kingdom Viridiplantae; phylum Streptophyta; class Magnoliopsida; order Fabales; family Fabaceae; genus Crotalaria; species Crotalaria pallida. The sequence continues at coordinate 89,982,990 of CM075653.1, forward strand.
CAATTCTCACAATCAACCACAATATTCAATCTACTAGCACAATCACAAGAAGAACTAGCATAAATGAGATCAAGAGTTTCATTTTCAAGATTAAGCTCATCAACTTGTTTTTGAAGTTCTAAAATCTCTTGTTGATGTTTCAAAATGAGCTTCTTTCTTTCAATGTTTTTCAAAGCTAGTTTCTTAAGGTGTTCATTCATTTCTTCATAAGCATTATACAAAATTTCATATTTGGAAGTAATTTCGTATTTAGTTTCACTTACATCGCTTTCGTTGCTTTGTTCACTTGATTCATCATTTGAACTTTCCTCTTCATCTACTAGAACTATCAAGTTGAGTGTAGCGACTTCTTCATCATCCGAAGAACTACTTGATATGTTTTTCTTCTCCTCTTCATCATCCCAAACGATGTATGCCTTCTTATGCTTTGAATTTTTCTTTTCTTTCTCCTTCTTCTTAAGATACTTAGAGCATGAGTACTTGAGATGACCGGGTTTTCCGCATTCATGGGAAACCACTCCTTCTTTTGTTGTCTTGGTCTTGTAGTGTGGGGGATTCTTCTCTTTACTTTTGTCTTTGTTCAACCTTCCTTTTCTCCTTAGAAGCTTGCTAAAATTTCTTAGTAGAAGTTTCATCTCTTCTTCATCAATGTCCGAATCGGAATCTTCATTATCATCACTATCGGAACTCTCTTCCTTTTTATATGATCTTTTGGCTTTAAGAGCGATTCCTTTTCTTTCTTTGTTCTTATCCGATTCTTCATGCATATCCAAACGTCCAAGCTCCATTTCATGTTCTTGAAGCTTTCCGAAAAGTGTTGCTAAGTCCATGGTGTCCAAGTCCTTTGATTCAACAATTGCGGTAACCTTAGGTTGCCATTCCCTACTTAGACATCTTAAAACTTTGTTAACAAGTTCACAATTCATGAAAGTTTTTCCAAGAGCAATGAGATGATTAATAATATGAGTAAAACATTTTTGCATAATACATATAGATTCATTAGGCAACATACGAAACAATTTATATTCATGCATCAAAGAATTTAATCTAGCAGGCCTAACTTCACTAGTGCCTTCATGTGTGACTTGCAAGGTGTCCCACATTTGTTTGGCATTATGACATTGGGAGACTCTAAAGAACTCATCATAAGATAGAGCGAAGGTGATGATATTCTTAGCTTTTAAATCATATTGAATTTTCTTTTTATCATCATCGGTCCACTTATCTTTGGGAACTAGTTGAGATGCACCATCTACGTCTTTTGAGGGAATATGAGGACCATTCTCAATGGCTTCCCAAATGTTCATGTCTATGGCTTCTATAAAAATTCTCATTCTAACTTTCCAATAAGCATAACCCTCTCCACCAAACATAGGAGGGCGGCTAATTGAAGCACCTTCACCACCAAAGGGATTCGTAGAACCCATTGTAGTTTCCTCAAGAAACTTAACGAAAAAGCTCTATGCTCGTGTCTTTCGACCGAGCTCTGATACCAATTGTAAGAACTACAATCGGTGGGTGAAATAACTAGGAGACACTAGGAGAATACCTAGAAGGGGGGGGGGGTTGAATAGGTGTTAGAGAAACCTTGAAAGATTTTCGAAAGAAACAAATCAAAACAATTAAAACAAATGATTTTTACAAGATTCTCAGCCCTTAATCGATTAAGCCTGCAATTAATCGATTAACACCTGAAAGTATTCAAATGGTTAATCGATTAATACTTTAGTTAATCGATTAGTGCCTGAAAGTTTGCTTTTGGTTAATCGATTAACATCTCCAGTTAATCGATTAATCACTGTTAAAACTGAAAAATCACTTTTCAATCAAATACGAAAATCAATCAATTAACACGTATGATCAGAGATTAAGCGGAATTGATTAACACCAATATTCTTATTGATTACCTAGGTTATGAAAATGATTTACCCCAAATCAATTTGCACAATTAAGATTCAATTCAATCAATTATGAAAAACAATCTTTTCTAGGTTTTCAACCAAGAACATATGAAATGACTTGAATGTAAAGAGTTAAGGGAATAGAGATACTACACAGAGATTTATCCTGGTTCACTCTCATCCGCTTGAGAGCTACATCCAATCCCCTCTTCAACCAAGAGAGATTCTTCACTATGAGGAATTAGAGTTCTCAAATTACAAGCAAATGCCTCTCAAGACTCACTTCTTGATAGCCTCCAAGAGATACCACACTCTTGTCTTGCAACCCTATTGAATCTAATCTTACCTCTTCCCTTGCTTGTTGATATCCCCACAACAAGTCTTCCAATTTTCTTGTTTACCCAACAAGACTTCCAAATGCTTGATGATACCTCACACCAAGGCTTCCAAATGCTTGTTAACACAACAAGACTTCCAAGATAACTTTGCTTGATGAACAACCACCAAGGCTTCATTGTGTTGTAGAATGTTTACCTCCTTGCAATGATTATAACCAAATTGAAAAAAATAACAATCCTATGAATCTCTTTCAATAGCTATGAAAATATCAACATAAGAGATTCAAAGATTCTTGATCAAAGAATGTAAAAGTTGAAAATGAAAGCTTTGATCTATGAGAAAGTGAGAGAGAATAGTGTGGCTTGATCTTTCTAAAAATGATATGTAAGTAGTGTTAGTTTGTTCTAATGATTCACAAAGGTTAGGAAAAGGTTTATATAGAATACTCAAAAATTAGGATCATTAAAAACTGATTTTGAGAAGTTAAAAACGTATTTTAAAAACCAGTTTTACAGGTCTTAATCGATTAACGCATGGCTTAATCGATTAATCACTGTAACATATGTGTGTTAATCGATTAACCTAACCCTTAATCGATTAACCTAACCCTTAATCGATTAACCACTGTTCAAATCAATTAAAAACTTTTTTTCTCAAAACTTAAACCTTTCCTTTCAAACCTTTAAGCCACCTATTGATTTTAGGTTAAGTGAAAACTCAAATTATGATATAATCATGACCTTGATAGAGATTCCCTACCCTCTAAAGACTCTACCCAAACTCATCAAAATAAAAGACTCAAACTAAAGATATTACAATTAAATACAAATTGAATCTTCATGAGCTTGCTCTCTCTTCATCATTTGTTGTTTGTTGTTGATTTATGAACTTCTTCATACTTGAGCTTGATCAAAACATTTGTAGCTTATGCAAAACCTTTTGTCATTCTTTGTCATTATCAAAACCTTCACATCGGATCTAACAATCTCCTTGTGTGATCTAACAGTGGAATTTCAAATTGGAACGGATGGAGTGTTAAGATTTAATGGATGAATTTGTATTCCGAATGATGATGGACTAAAGGAGATAATTTTGGAAGAAGCTCACAAGAGTAAGTTTAGTATTCATCCTGGATTGACAAAGATGTATCAAGACTTGAAGAAGTTATTTTGGTGGTCTGGAATGAAAAGAGAGGTGGCTGAATATGTTTCTAGATGTCTGGTATGTCAGAAAGCGAAGGTGGAACATAAGAGGCCTGGAGGTGGATTACAATCATTTTCAGTTCCAGTATGGAAATGGGATAGTATCTCGATGGACTTTGTTTCTGGGTTTCCAAAGACTCAAAAAGGATATGATGCAGTTTGGGTGATTGTGGATAGGCATACTAAGACAGCACGTTTTCTTCCGGTCAATATGAGATATTCTCTGGAGAAGTTAGTGTAAGATCCATGAAGAATGTTTTGATAAATGCCAAAAGGTTTTGAACAAGCTACAAATGTGTTGATCAAGTTCAAGCTCAACAAGCAACAACAAACATCAAGTGAAGAAGAGAGAGCCAACTCATGAAGACTTAGTTTGGTAGTTTATGTTTTATTGTTTTATCTTTTGCCTCACAAGTCTTTTAGTTTATGAGTTTGGGTAGAGTTTATTAGAGGGTAGTGAATCTCTTTTGATTGCATGATTATATCATATTTTGAGTATTCACTTTGCCTAAAATCAATAGGTGGCTTAAAGGTTTGAAAGAAAAGGTTTAGTTTTTGAGAAAACAAGTTTTAAGTGATTTTTAATGTTAATAATCGATTAACAAACTTTTGATAATCGATTATCTGAACTTTTACTCGAGTAAAACCTTTTTCACTCGAGTGAAATTTATGCAGCTTTCGTATTACTCGAGTAACACTCATTTCACTCGAGTAACTTGATCAGATATGGTTTTTTAAATACGTTTTTCACTTCTCAAAAGCCATTCTAAGTGCTCTAACTTTTGGGTATTCTATATAAACCTTTTCCTAATCATTTCTATCAACTAGAATCATTTTGATACACAATTTTACAAAGAATCAAAGCCACACTATTCTCTCTCACTCTCTCAAGATCAAAGCTCTCATTTTCATATTCTTTGATCAAGAACCTTGAATCTCTCATGTTGATCTTTTCATAGCTTTTGAAAGAGATTCATAGGATTGTTATTTTGTTTTCATTTGAGTTGTAATCATTGCAAGAGGCAAACATTCTACAACATTGGAAGCCTTGATTTTGTAAATCAAGCAAAGTTTCATTGGAAGCCTTGGTGAGGCATTTCATCAAGCACTTGGAAGCCTTGTTGAAGAACAAGCAATTGGAAGTCTTGTGAGTGAAGCAAGCAATTGGAAGACTTGTTGTGGGATATCGGCAAGCAAGAGAAGAGGTTAGATTAGATATCAATAGGATTACAAGGCAAGGGTGTGGTATCTCTTGTAGGCTAGCAAGAAGGAAGTCTTGTGAGGCATTTACTTGTAATTTGAGAAACTCTAATTCCTCATAGTGAAGAATCTCTCTTGGTTGAAGAGGGGACTGGAGTAGCTTTCAAGTGGATGAAAGTGAACCAGGATAAATCACTGTGTCGTATCTCTAAACTCTCTACTCTTTACAATTCTTGTTATTAATTGTGTTCTTGATTGAAAACCTAGAAAAAGTGATTTTTCTATATTTGATTGAATTGAATCTTTATTGTGCAAAATTAATTTGAGGAAAATCATTTTCATAACCTAGGTGAATCAATAAGAATATTGGTGTTGATTGTTTCCGCTTAATCTCTCATATAATATTTGTTAATTGATTGATTTTCATTGGTTTTAATCGTTTAGATTTGTTTCTTGCGAAAATCTTTCAAAGTTTCTATAACACCTATTCAACCCCCCTTCTAGGTGTTTTCCTAGTGTTCCTAGTTATTTCACCCACCGAGTGTAGTTTTCCAACAGTTAGCAGAGTTGTACATTCGAGAAGTGGTGAGACTGCATGGAGTACCATCGAGTATAGTGTCGGATAGAGATCCGCGCTTTACTTCAAAATTCTAGGATAGTTTGCAAGCAGTAATGGGAACCAGATTGCACTTGAGTTCAGCGTATCACCCGCAGACTGATGGTCAGTCGGAAAGGACTATTCAGACTTTGGAAGATTTACTTCGACCATGTGTGATGGAACAATCAGGAAGTTGGGATTCATTTTTGCATTTGATTGAATTCACTTACAACAATAGTTTTCACACTAGTATTGGAATGGCACCATATGAAGCACTGTATGGGAGGAAGTGTAGAACCCCTTTGTGTTGGTTTGAAACGGGAGAAGATTTATTGTTAGGACCCGAGATAGTGCAGCAAACAACAGAGACAATCAAAATGATTCAAGAGAAGATGGGAGCGGCTCAGAGTCGACAGAAAAGTTATCATGACAAGAGGAGAATTCCGCTTGAATTTAAAGAAGGAGACCATGTGTTTATGAGGGTAGTGCCAACTACTGGGATTGGTAGATTTCTCAAAACCAAAAAGCTTACACCTCGTTTCATAGGTCCTTACCCAATTTTGAAAAGAGTTGGCCCTGTAGCTTACCAAATTGCTTTACCTCCTTTGTTTTCCAATTTGCATAATGTATTTCACGTGTCTCAGTTAAGAAAATATATTAGTGAGTCATCCCACATCATTGAGCCGGATTCTATACAACTTAAGGGTAATCTTACGTATGAAACGTTACCTTTGAGAATCGATGGGCATAGTGTGAAGAAGTTGCGAGGAAAGGATATTCCTCTGGTTAAAGTAGTGTGGATTCATGTGAGTGGTGAGGATGCTACTTGGGAGCTTGAAAGTAGCATGAGGGCTTCGTAACCTCATTTGTTTGAAACAGGTACGTCATTTCTCGAGGACGAGAAATCTTCAAGTTGGGGAGAAATGTAACACCCGTGTCGCGGCCCGGGTCCCGAGTCGCCCTCGAGGCCTCGCCTACAGGTCGGGGTCGATTGACCCAATTTGGAGTCGCCACAGCATTTTGTTGCAAAAACGCGGAAAAGTAATAATTAATTAAAATAGGTAAAGCATGGTCTCAAACTAGATAGATTCCGTGTTCGGGAGTCGGTTACGAGCCGGGGAAGGTATTAGCACCCCGTTCGCCCGTTCGAAAATGGTACCTTTGATTGATCCCAAATAATTGGTTTTCTAAAAAATAATTGTTTTTTAATGTTGTGCCTGACAAGGTTCCCCTTGGTCCTACGTACCCTCATAAAATGAGGAATCAAGGCTACGTAGTTCTTAATTAATTTTTAGGTTTAATTATGTCATAAGTTCCTGAAGTTTGGGGTACTTTTGTCAGATACCCTTATTCTTATTTTTTCAATGTTTGACTCCCCGAAGTTACTTCTGGGTTTGTCATATACCCCTACTACCAATTCTGGCCAATTTTGCTGACATGTAACGACAGAATCCTTGTCAGACGCAGGAGGTAAGGCATGTGGTGCCCTGTGGGCGAAGATCCTGCTTTTCTTTAAATTAAAAAATTAAAAAGCTTAATGTTTTTATATTTTTAGTTAAATAAAAAAAGAAAAAAAAAGGATTGAAGAGAGAGGTTGTCTTCACCCTTGTGATATTACACGGCATCACATGATCAACCTCCCGCGTCTGATCAGGATTATGATGTTACATGTCAGCAAAATTGGCCAGAATTGATAGTAAGGGTATATGACAAACCCAGAAGTAACTTCGGGGAGTCAGACATTGAAAAAAAAAAGAACAAGGGTACTTGGCAAAAGTACCCTAAACTTCAAGGACTTATTACAAAAATGTTTGATGCAAAGAGAAAATATGCACAAGACCTTGTCATTCAGACAAGGAAAGGTCGATTTCCAAAACACATGTTGTTAATAATTAATTAAAAAAATTATTTAATTTTTTTAAAAAAATTGTTTTTGTCTTTTAATATTTTTCTACAACTTATTAAAAAATTTACTTTTATATGCACATTTTTCGTGCAAAGAGGCAGCTTGAGAGATCTCTCCACTGAATTTAGGAAAGAAAAATCAACATACCAAAACGCAACCAATTTTTGAAAACAATAATTTAAAAAGTCTACATTTTTAATTTAATTATTTAAAAAAAATTATTTTTATATAATTTTTGGTGCTTATAGAAAGTCTAGAGATCCCACCACTATATTGGGTGAGAAAAATTTATCTTACCAAAACACAATCAATTTTAAACAACAACAAAGAATGACTACATTTTAAATTATTATTTAATTATTTATTAATAAAAAACTGAAAATAAAAATTAATAAATAAAAAAAGAAGAAAAAAAATGTACCTGGATGGAGAAAGAAGATGCTGGATAGAGAAAAGGGATCACACACTGTGATGCACCCGCGTGAGGAAAAAACAAAACGAGGCGTGTATGCTGGTCGAGGCAGAAAGTGTTTTTATTATTTTCTAAGTGTGCAATCTCCAAAATTGTGTTTCTGAAAATTGTCTCCCTAAATTGTGAGGAAGAGAGCTCTATTTAAAAAAAAAAGAGCTCTATTTATAGGAAAAATTAGGTGAAGAAAAATAGGGTTTTTTTCAACAGGCTTTGAGAGCACAGTGGAATATTCCCGGATTTATTCCTCAATCAAATCTTTATAACTTTGTTAAAGATCAATTCCCAATCTTTTAAAATAAAACAAATTTGATGATAATCCTTTCATAAGAAAACAAATCCTTTTAACAAAAAAGTTTTTTATCTTTATCCTCACAAAAACATATCAAATCTTTTACCAAAAACACATTTTTATCTTATCTTTTTTTTTAATTTCGTTTTTTTATTTTTTACAAAAAATAATTTTTTTCAAAATCTTTTCTTATTTTTCATCATTTTTTTAAACAAAACATTTTTTATTATTTTTTATTTTCTTTTGTTTGGAAGAACAAAATTGGGTATCTACAGCTGCCTCTCTTTACCTGTTGCTTACTTTATAACATGTGATTCAAAGAGTTTCACAAATTATCATTGTAAGGAATGGGTAAAGAAATAGATACCAATTTTGTTTTCAAGAGGAGTGAAAAACCTTCGAACAGTTACTCGAAGGGATGAGATAACCTTGGATCGGTTAATCGAATAATTGAGATGACCTTGGATCAGTCACTCAGAATATGAGACAACCATGGATCAATTGCTCGAAGAGATGAGATAACCTTGGATCGGTTACTCGAATAATTGAGATGACCTTGGATCAGTCACTCAGAATATGAGACAACCTTGGATCAGTTGCTCGAAAAGATGAGATAACCTTGGATCGGTTACTCGAATGGTTGATAGATTTATGAACAAAGTATTTAATGGAATGACAAAAAGTGTATTTTTGAATGTTTGAATGTGATGATGTAATGTGATGCAATATGAAAATGTTATGAAATGTAATGATGCTTGATGTATTTATTTTTGTTTGACTTTCAACTGAATTTTGTAATGAAATGCTATGACCTCAAATGTATGCGTGAGTTTGATGCATTTATGAAATATGATGCATGATGCAAATTTTTTTTTCAATATTCTTTTAGGGGTATGCAAGATGTAGGATGCATGCCCATGGAATGAAGTCTAACTCAATGTAACATGTCTTTTTTTTTGTTGTTTTTTTTTGTTTTGCAACCATAATGGACTCGACCGAAGCATGATTCACCATTGAATAATTATGTTGATGGATTGATGACTTGTTCGCCTGATTGGCTCCATGCTTGCACTTACACCATTTGAAAGGACAAGAATAAATTTTCCCCAGTATCTTCCCAAAACATCTTTATTGGTAATCCTCATATTTCAAATGACAATATCATCCTAAAAACTGCCTCAATATCAGCTTGGTTTGTGCTTGAGAGAACTTAGGAGAAAGCTTAATAATCTGTAGTGGCGATCACAAGATTTTTTTATCATTTTTCACTTAAAATAATAAAAAATCTGCCCCAGTATGTGCATGAGAGGACTAGGGAATCAATTCAACAACATTGCCCCAGTGTTGGCTTTGAAGAGGGATTACACCCCATGAATTGTCCTTATGTGAAGACTTCACTCATTCCCTTTTATTTGACCCTAACTTTTGCCTAGGTCGCCCTTTCAGCTTTCAGGTTTTCAACCTAGCGAGTTGCTCTAACTTTTGCCTAGGCTGCCCTTTCGAGTTTTCAACCTAGCGATCAATTTTCTTTCTTTCCTTTTTTCTCTTTTTTTCGGAATGCATATTTATTTAACAAGAAATACTAATGCAAAGATCATGTGACATAAAAGTGTTTGAGTTGATATGAAAGTGATGGTCTTGGTGTAAATTAATGCATACATTAGAAATGAGATATTTTCATCCAAATTTTCACAAAATCACTTAAATCAGTTTTCTTTTCACCTTAGTTTGTTTCTCAAGTAGATCAATTCTAGATGAGGTCTTTTAAGCTTGTAACGTGGCCGAGGGCTTCAAGGCTTTCATTTTCAAACAAATGGACATGAGGCTCAAAATATGTGTTTCCCTTACCCTTCTTATTTGTCCATTTTCTCCTTCTACCTAGTCTTTCCAAACAAATTTTGCACAATTTTCAAATCATCAAGAGGATCTTCTAATGGTTGTAACGTGGTTAAGGGGTGATGATGTGGCTTATGAAAGAATGGATATAAAGGCCCAAAATTGATATGGAGATTAGATGAGAATCTTTCTTTGGTGTGACTCTTAGCGTGGTCCGTGCAAGCATCGCGGATTCCCATCATGCTTCTTGAACTTTTTTGTATTTTTGCTTTCATTCTTTTGACTTTAGTTTTCTTGGGATATCCGTGAGCTCTTTATTTCTCTTGCTTGCACTTCACCCATGGAAACCTCTTTATATTTAATTCTCATTATTGCTCGGGTAAAAAAAATTGTTTTTGAGATTATAAGAATAAAATTTTCTGTTGGAGCCCTAATGGAGTGAACAATGGATCAAATGTGTTTGGGTTTATGAAAAAAAAGTAATCCTCTTTGATATTTGAATAATTGACAAAAATTGTTTGAAAAATTAACCGCCCCAAGTTATACACATGATATGGGTCAAATGAAATGATCTCCCTTTCAAAATGTCAAAGCTCAATGGGATAACTAGAGATATCTCCTTAGTGTTTTGGATTTGCAAAGAGTGCCTTGTATCATTGAAAGAATCTACTTGAGGGTCCACACCATTGATGGGTTTCAATTACTCCTTCCAATTTCAAATTTGAATCAAACATCTCAAGTTAATGCAAGAATCAATTTTGTTTTTTTTATTTTATGATTTTTATTTAATGGAAATGTGATAAGATGATTTATTCACATGATCAAAAAACTAGTAAATAATTGTTAAAGAGATATGCAACAAAACTGAAATTTCATTATTGAATAACTTAGAAATGACCAAAAAAATGGCCTACAATTACTGAAGAAGGAGGGGAAAACACATTTTGCCCATTATTTTGTAGTCCTAGAGCATTGGGCAGAGCGATAAGATTGTTCGATACCATTGATTCCTATCTTATAACCCATTTAACTTGTCTGTTCAGACAGAGGATTGTTGTCCACATTTGTAGCACTGACTTTGAAGTTCAACCTACCACGATCTATCAGGTTTTGAACATGATATTTCAAACCCAAGCAACTTTCCAGAGAATGTCCTTCAAGTCCCATGTGGTAAGCACAATGCTGACCAGCATTATACCATGAAGGTGGTGGATCTAGCGAGGGTATTTTTCCAGGTTGTGGTTCAACTGCTCCTTGTTTTAGCAAATACTCATAGAGTTCAGTTTATGTCATGGGTATAGGGTCAAACTTTCTTTTGGGTTTTTCTTGGTTTGAAAACTGTATCTGGGCTTGGTAATGTGGATTGGATTGCTTGGGGTAGGCTTGTGTTTGGATTGTTTGTGAGGTATGAGAGTTTTGGTAACGGGTAGATGTTTGGTTTGGGCGATTTGGCTTACTTGAATTTTCAATCATCACAGCATTAGTTTCACCTTCCTTTTTCCTTGCGAATCCCGGTCTTTGGCCGCCAGAAGATCCACCTTGTCCATCTTGAATCTTTCTAGTTCTCATTCCTCCTTCAATCCTTTCTCCTATAGTCATTAAAACTCCAAAATCAACAGAAACTTGTCCAATCATTGCAGAGTAGTAAGGGTTTTGCAAAGTGTCTAGAAACATGGTGATCATTTCTTTGTCAAGAAGTGGAGGATCCACTTGAGCTGCTAGTTCCCTCCACCTCAAAGCATAGTCTCGGAAGCTTTCATTGGTCTTCTTAAACATATTTTGTAGCTTAGTTCGGGTTGGTGCAATGTCCAAGTTGAACCAATATTGTTTAACAAAGGCCTCTTTTAAGTTATCAAAGGTCTTGATCTTGCTCTTTTCCAATCTCATATACCAAATAGAAGCATCACCTAAAAGACTATCTTGGAAAAAGTGAATCATCATTTGGTGATCCTTGGCGTAGTTGGTAATCTTTCTTGTGTACATGGTCAGATGTTGATCAGGAAAGTCAAACCTTGATATTTCTCAAAATCTGGCACCTTAAAGTCAGGGGGTAACACCAAATCTGGGACCAGGCACATATCAATAGTATCTTTCAACCCATATGATTTGCTTCCTTCAATTAATTTCACCTTTGCAGCTAGTGATTCCAAGAGTTCTCATTTTGCAGCATCAGCTTGAGGAATCACGGTAGAGGTTGTGACTCTTTCAGTGTTTACTGGTGGTGTCACTGATTTGCACCAACAGTAGGGCCTTTTTAAGTAGTCCTCGACGCTTCTAATTGAACGTTCAATTGAGAACCGGGAGCTTCTCCTTCAACTGGAGGGGTATAACCTGGAGGGAGTCCAATTTCTGGCCAGGTTGTACCTCCACCGGTTGGTTCAACCATTACAGAGTTCTCCTCAACATTTCTTTGTTCAGCCAACTTCTCCAATAAACCAAATATCTGACCTTTTTGTGTTTTGAGGCCTACTACTTCTGCTCGAAGTTCTTCAAACGATTGATTCTCTTCGGCCATGATCCTTGCTTGTAGTCGAGTCCGATATTGGTGCTTCCGAGCAATTGTGACAAAGCCTTTTGTTTTGTAAATGAAGAGCTATTTAGAACTTTGTTTGACGCACATGAACGTGATAATGTAAAATGCATGATGCAGTGCCCTTAGAATCCACAAGATCCTATTTGGGGTGATTGAAATATCTATAGAGCACAGTCCTATGACATTGTTCTATGGTAAAACTAAAGTGTAACATTCTAATTTGATAACTTGGAAAAGATTACAGTTTTTTTAATTTGTTTGATCGGCACAATCCCCACAACTTTTCCGAAGGTTAAGTAAGTTTTGGTACCTCTTATCCTTTGATAGTGAATGAAGGGGAATTATGACGGACTTATTCAAGTTCCAAAGATAGAATGTTAAACAACGTGTATTCAATGGTGGCTCTAGACTTATAAAGGTCCCCGGATTGCTCTCACTCTTTAAGGTGAGGACCCACCTCGCAAACTATCGACAAGAGCTTGGCTACGCCTCCTAAAATAAGTTAGGACGCACCTCCCAAAAGTCGTGCTCACGAGAAATGGTTCCCAATCTGAGTGGTACTTTCACACACTACAAGAGACCATACATTTGGTAAGTCAAAGGCAGGGCAAAAGCACTCCTAAACTTAGGGTTTAAATAATAGTACCCGGATATAGGGTTTCCGTGTGTGTCGAGATCTGTGTAAAAAAAAACTATTTTTGAGGCATACAAATCCTTTTTTTTAAATAAAAAACAAAAGTGATAATAATAAAGAATAAATATACAATTAAACAAATATGTAAAAAAAATTAAACAGATATGTACAATAAACAATTAATTAAAAGCAAACCTGTGACACCCTTTTTCCAGACCAAGTAAAAATTACAATAGTTAAGTATTACTTGATAAATTATATGGACTTGTGATTATATAAGAAAATGTGGAAATAAAATTTTCTTTTCTTAGGCGGGTGCACAAATCCAAACATGGAATTCTTGGAGAATAAATTCTATATCATTTCAAACAATTGTGTTGAATTCGGCATTCTCTAAAACATTTTCACAAACTGGATAGCATTCGTATTGAAATCGTATTTATCCGATAGAAAGTAAGCGATGCCATCTTTTCTTTCGTTAGTAAAACTATTACCATTTAATTCCTTTGTAGCCGAATTCTTTAAATAGGTTAAATCAGAGTAAGCGGAAATTGTAGGACTATGTAATCAATAGTAGTATAAACATAGATTATATATATATATATATAGATGAAAAGAGTCAAGTGATACATAGTCCCAGCATAAGTCTCCAAGATCCATATCCAAGTCCATAAAGACCTATGTCCAAAATAAAACCATGACCCTAGAGTACTCATAGGTATATCTACAATATATACATCTCAAAAATATATAGACTCTAGAGGTGGTCACATAGATCTGGCAGCATCAGTAGTAGTAGTGATGGTAGTAGTAGTCTCCAGGTAGCAAAAGAAAACATCATCATCATCAGCAGCAGCAGCAGCAAAATCTCCTCCACAACATTCCCACACCGGATCCCCTTATCCTCATCATATACCTTATACACATACCTACGGATCATCATCCCTCCACTGACTCCCGGTGGAATGAACGACAGGCTCGCCTCCGCTCTCATCCTCCAAGGGATCCTCCTCGATCTCATCCGATGGAGAGTGTACCCTACCACTGGGTACGGGGTCAGGAGATGGTGTGACCCTGACTGGACTCCTCGGATCAGAAGGGGGAGTATCCTCGCGGACGACTCTTGAGGAAAAAGGGTGTGAGCGAGTAGGTCTGAAACGAAAACTGTGATAAGAGCGAGCTGGCCGTGTGGGAGGTGGTCCATGATATGAGTAAAACGGGGGTACGTGCATAGTGTATATAATGGGAATCCTAAATCTTCGAGGACGAAATTGAATTAGCGGGTTCGGGTGGTAGAAGGTAATCTCTACCTCTCCCTCGAACACCGCCGATGGTCCTCATAGATCCATGTGCCACTAGGAAGTGGCCGGATCTCGATGCAAGCAATGTAACGAGACATCACCTACAAGGGCATAGGGGTAAAAATTTCTATACAGATAATCAATAGAGCAAAAATATATGATTAATGTAAAGATATAAACATGTAACAATAAGCAACAAACACATTTAGCACTTAGCAGAAATAGAATGCAAGTAGGATGCTCATACTTATTTCATTTATCACACTTAGTTTGAATGAGTGGCATGATGTATGAATTTAGCTCTCAAGCCTATCTCCGTCAATCTTTGTCACTCTCTGACGTCCATCCTTGACAACCCAGCACTCACCAGTGCGTTGTATTCCTAGGTATACAACATTTCGTACATTCACCAAGAATGCACACGACAAGCTTGGAATCCGTACCACCCGAGCACATCCCGTCATCCAAACGGTATAACCATATCGGCATCCACTAAGCCGACCACGTCGTCAGCGTGTCATCAAGCAAGCGTAATTGGCACTCCCAGAGGCCCTACACATGTTACCAAAACATGATAAACGACCTACCATCCAAACTCCAAAATGAATGCATCATTTTTCGCTTAAAGGTATTGATTGATGTTTTTTCTTGTTAATAACACCCGATGTGCCACCCGAGCAGCGTCTCCTCATTCGAATGAAAACTTATCATTTCATCAATCAAGTTCCTTTTAAGTCTTAGATCACTTGGATTATTTTCACTTAAGTATTAATCAATGATTCAGAATTAAAAATGATATCTTAATTATTCTGGGTGAACTACTCGAGTGTTCTTCACTTATTTCCAGATTAGTCGAGTGTTCTTCAGAATACTCGAGTGTTCATGTCTTTATGGGGATTTGGGTTTCAGATTCAGAAAAATACTCGAGTGATTCATGAGTTACTCGAGTGTTCTTCATCATTTCCAGAACACTCGAGTGACCCCTGCATTACTCGAGTTGTTTACCTTAAGAGATCCCCATGAGTCAGTCCTTACTCGAGTCATGGGCCCGATACTCGAGTGTTTCAACACCAAATACACTATTTTGCCAAAATTTTACTCGAGTATTAAGCCAAGTACTCGAGTCTTTCATCACAGAACAGACTGGAAACTTGGTTTTAACATACCATTTTCAATTCTAATCATTTTTAGTCCAATCCAATGATCAACAGAGTTCATATATCATATATTAAACATGTTACAACACTCAGTTCATATCAAATTACAGATTTGACAGAGAATCGATAATTAATGCTCAAAATATGCAATTTCACAAACACCTCAAGTTGCAAAATAATCAACAAACTCGTAAAATAATACTCATTACAGCTTGTATGCATCATGTGAAACTTGCTCCAAACAATCATAGAGCATGAATTGGTCTCCAAACCAAAGTTCCTATTCAATCTAAGCCCTTAGAGCCTCTTGGTGGCTCTCTAATGAAAATAATGGAATTCAAACTCTATCTAGTGCATAAAACAACTTCCCCTTACCTCTCAGACGTGATCTAACAGAAAATTCCCAAGAGAAAGCTCTCCAACACCAAAAACAGCTTTGAGCACCACATGCAAGACAGTTTTGAGTGCATCACCAAGATTGAATTGGTTTACATGGAAGACAGAGATAAAAATTGGGGAAATTAGTATTTCTATACTCTATGTAACCTCTAATAACTAAATAAATTGAATTGAGGCTCAAAAGACTCGTGAGCTTACCAAAAATTGGAATCAAAGTGAGCTCCAGACAAAGGCTTGACAGAAACAGCTTCCACTTCCAAGCCTTGATTCTTCCACCACACTCACTCTTAGCTCACAAATTTGGTATCTATACAAAGCTCGTGATGTGAGCTTTGTATTGGTGTATTGTTTGTGATTTGAATCAGAACACAGAGGGAGAATCAATAGCTCAAACTCAGGAACCCTAACTCCAACAATCAACTCGAATTTGACCAAATACCTTCACAATTCGGTGTTGATTGGCTTTTATAGACATGGGGAGAGTTCATGCATGGCGACACGATGCCAATGAACGTGGAATGGTGGTGATTTCGTGTCAACGACACGAAATCGTTGGTGGTGACTCACCAAACGCACTAACTCGTGCAACTCTGTCCAGAATACTCGAGTATTCCAGAAATTACTCGAGTAATTTGCCCAGTTTTTGAAAAATAATTATTTTATTTATTTTCCCTCCAAAACCTTTCCTATATTTACTTCTAGGTCCCAACCCAAGGACTAATATGCAAAATACTTACTTTATGCATAATTATATTTATTAAATAATTTCATACACATTTCTACCAAAAAATAATTTCATACACATTCCTAACTACATAAGCACATGTTTTAATCGAAGATTAAGAATGGAATAATTAATTATAATAAACTTTTATAATTAACATTTCATTAATCAGGGATTAAAATTTTGGGGTGTTACACTACTCCCCCACTTACAAGGAATTTCGTCCCCGAAATTCAACTTATACAAACAATTCAGGATAGTCCTGACGCATCTTGTCCTCTAATTCCCAAGATGCTTCTATCACATCACCACAAATCCAGACGACTTTGACCAAACAAATATCCTTCCCTCTAAGCTGCTTGACTCTTCGGTCTTCGATGCGAACAGGCTTAGCTTCGAAGGTTAGGTTCTCATGAATTTCTATGTCATCGGGTTGGATTCTAAGGATAATGGTGGGATCATGGACATACCTTTTTAACTGAGACAAATGAAATACATTATGAAGATTAGCTAACGATGGGGGCAGAGCTAATTGATAGGCTACTGGGCCGACTCTTTTAAGAATTTGGTAGGGACCAATAAACTTAGGTGATAGTTTCTGGGTTTTCAAGGCTCTACTAACACCTTTGGTCGGTACTATTCTAATGAACACACGGTCTCCTTCAGAAAACTCTAAAGGTTTCCTCCTCCTATCAGCATAGCTTTTCTGCCTACATTGGGTTGTCCTCATCTTCTCTTGTATCATCTTGATCTTCTCAGTTGTCTCTTGCACAAAATCTGGTCCAACCAGAGAATTCTCCCCCACTTGGAACCAGCGTAACGGTGTTTGACACTTTCTCCCATACAGGGCTTCAAATGGTGCCATTCCAATACTCGCGTGAAAACTATTGTTGTACGTGAATTCCACGAGCGGCAACATTTGCTCCCAATTCCCTTGTCCTTCTAAAATACAAGCTCTTAAGATGTCCTCCAATGACTGAATAGTTCTCTCCGTTTGACCATCAGTCTGAGGGTGGTATGCAGAACTCAACTTCAATCTTGAACCCAGAGCTCTATGCAGATCTTGCCAAAACTTCGATGTAAACCTCGGATCACGATTTGACACGATGCTTGATGGTACCCCATGTAGGCGAACAACTTCTTTTACATATAACTGAGTGAGCTTTTCTAAAGAGTAGCACATGTTAACGGGAATAAAATGCGCTGACTTGGTTAAACGATCCACGATCACCCAGATTGCATCATGACCAGTAGCTGTCCTTGGCAATCCTGACACGAAATCCATCGAGATACTATCCCATTTCCATAATGGAATTTCTAAGGGAAGTAATTCTCCTCCTGGCCTTTGGTGTTCCACCTTCGCCTTCTGACACACCAAACAACACGCCACATAATTAGCCACATCTTTCTTTAGACCAGGCCACCAAAACATCTCCTTCAAGTCCTGATACATTTTGGTAGCTCCCGGGTGCATACTCATCTTGCTCTTATGCGCTTCATCCAGAATCATTCTTCTTATCTCCAAATTATCAGGCACACAAATCCTTGCTTTAAAGCGAAGGATTCCATCATTTCCTTCTTGAAATTCTAACTCTTTGCCTTCTTCCATAAGCTTCCTTTTCTCCTTGAGTCCTTCATCGTCTTGTTGCAATTCTCGAATCCTTTGCAAGAATTCATTTTCAATTTGCAACATCCCCATATTAATACTTGTTGGCTCCACATGCATTGTCAGACCCAAATCTCTAAATTCTTCTATCAGTGCAGCTTCACGGACCATCATTGCATTGATATGCATTACTTTTCGACTCAACGCATCAGCTACCACGTTTGCCTTCCCAGGATGGTAATGAAGTTCGAACTCATAATCCTTTAAGAACTCCATCCACCGGCGCTGCCTCATATTCAACTCTTTCTGGTCGAAGAGGTACTTTAAGCTCTTATGGTCACTGAACACCTGGAATGTAGTGCCATAGAGGTAGTGCCTCCAAATCGTCAGAGCAAAGACAATAGCTACCAGTTGTAGGTCATGGGTTGGATAGTTCATTTCATGAACTTTTAGCTGTCTCGAGGCATAAGCGACTACCTTCCCATCTTGCATCAAAACACTGCCAAGCCCTTGTTTCGATGCATCATAGTACACCTCGAAACTCTTCTGTGTATCCGGCAAAACTAACACAAGGGAGGATGTCAACCTTTCTTTCAATTCTCGGAAACTCCTTTCACACTTCTCGTCCCAAATGAAAGGTTGGTCTTTTCGAGTTAACTTTGTCAAGGGCAATGCTAACTTTGAGAAACCTTCTATAAATCTTCTATAGTGACCAGCCAAACCAAGAAAGCTCCTCACCTCCGTGACTGATTTTGGTTGCTCCCATTGCAAAACCGAGCTCACCTTCGTCGGATCAACTGCTATTCCCTTGTTTGAAATTACATGCCCCAAGAACTTAACTTCCTTCAGCCAGAACTCACACTTTGTAAGTTTGGCGTACAGCTGCTTCTCCTTCAGGATACTCAACACTATACTCAAGTGTTCAGCATGCTCCTCCGGGCTCTTAGAGTAGATAAGGATAACGTCAATGAACACAACCACGAATGAATCTAAATAAGGTCTAAAGATTCGATTCATGTAGTCCATGAAAATAGCTGGTGCATTGGTCAATCCGAACGGCATCACAACGTACTCATAATGCCCGTATCGGGATCGAAATACAATCTTGGAGATATCCTCTTCTCTAATCCTGATTTGATGATACCTCGATCTCAGGTCAATTTTGGAAAATACCGAAGCCCCACGAACTTGATCCATAAGGTCATCGATCCTTGGCAATGGATACTTGTTCTTGATTGTGACCTTATTCAACTGCCGGTAGTCGATGCACATCCTCATACTACCATCTTTCTTCTTGACAAACAAAATCGGAGAACCCCAAGGTGACACACTTGGTCGGATCATCTACTTCTGCAACAGCTCCTCAATCTGCTTCTTCATTTCAGCCATTTCCGGTGGTGTCATTCTATGAGGAGCGATAAAAATGGGACCAGCTCCCGGAACTAGATCAATTCCAAATTCAATCTCTCTTTTTGGTGGCACACCAGGTATCTCATCAGCGAATACCTCCGGAAAGTCTCTGACAACAGGGATCTCTTCCATTCTTGGACCATTCTCTTCTACTTCAGTGTTGAACAGGCACATGTAACCAGAGGGTTTCGGGTTCCTATAGGTTACGATCTTTCTATCACAATCGATGATCACTTGGTTTCGACTCAACCAGTCCATCCCCAAGATTACATCCAATTGCGATAAGGGTAAACAGATCAGATCTACCTTAGAGGTTTGTCCTAACACTTCTATATGTAACATCCCTAATTTTAATCTCAAGTATAATTATGAGTTTTATCAAATTAAATATATGTTTCGTAAAAAAAAAATCAATTATTTAGTTGTTGGGTATTTTTATAAAAGCACATGATGTTAATTACGAAAGTATATTTCATTTCTTTTATGTTCTAAAGTAAATTCATTTAAAATAGTTATCCTATATCAAAAATATATTTTATATGCTTTACTTTACTTTTGATATATTTTATATGGAAATATTTTACTTGAAATATTTATAAGTTTCTTACTTTATGATTTTCATTTTAGTGTTTAAAAATTTATTATTGGTATTTTAAGTTTTAAAATAAAACAATAAGTAATATATGTGTGCATGTGTTGAGTAAAAAAAAAAAAGAAGAACCGTGTGGTGTGTGCTGTGCAAGGGTGAAAACCCTATCTTCTTCTTTATGTTAGTCCAGCCGCCCCCTTACTCCCATCCTCCTTCCATTGATCTCACACTGCCTTATCTCTCTCTCACCCATATCTCGGCCGTCCACCACCATTGCCGCCGCCTCACCCATGGCCACCCAGATCAAACCGCCACTGCAGCCTGTTCTCCTCTTCTCTCTCCAAGAGCCCATAGAATCACGCCGTTGCTCTTAGCTGCCGCGGTTCTCTGCTGTGGCTGCCATGAAGTCGCGCCACCACACCGCCAGGTACGAAGCTCATGATATCCACCACCTGTTTCCTCTTCGATTCGAATGTGCTGCTCCATGGCCAGGAGGTCCTGGTTCGTGTTCTTCCTCTGCCGCTGTGCCTCCGCCTCTGTCCTTCGTCGCCTTCCTCCAGCCGCGAATCCGCTGCTCGCAGCCACTATGGAGGTCGCCCCCGCTGCTCCCAGCTACTCCTGCCACCACTTCTTTCCCTTCCTGGTTCGCATATGCTGTTCCCTGGACCGAGAGGTCGGTGTTCGTGGAATTAGTCGAAGCTTTGTGAATCGACGCCGGTATCGCCATCCTTGTTATTGTGGCCAACCGCTCTATTGTGCTCTGAACCGGTTTGACCGAACCGGCTTTCAAAACCGTATTTGAGGGTAAATCCCTAATACTTTTCTAATTGCTCTATGTTGTGTTTTAATTTTTATATTAATACTAATTTTTAATGTTATTGGTAATAATTATTTAATATTAAATTTTTTTGGAAATTAAACTATAGTTTATATTGATTTTAATTATGTTGTTAATGATGATGAATTTAGTTGCTTACTTGATTTATAATAACGTCAAACTAAACATATGTCGAATAATGAGTTTTTAAAAGTATATTTTGTTATATGTGTGAGTTCTTAAGTACGTGAGCTGTCACTTAGCTTGGTTGAGTTGTCCCTGAGCTAAATGATACCTTAGTTAATTAGGAAACTAATACAGTCGGCATGATGTTAATTCGAGTTAGGACGTTGAACATTAATTTCAAACTGAAGGGAAGTGTAATTGTTTTAATATTATAATGGCAATTTGGACTTAATTTTGAATCGAGAACACTTCCTTTTAGTTCGGAATTAATAGTGTCAAGTAACAACATTTGAATTTTTGTGGTTTGAAACTAAAACTAATTAACTTTAATGAATTTCTGGTGATTATGTTAGTTTCGGAAGTTAAGCGTATTTTCAATAAAAGCTATACTATTTTATTGAGCAGACAATGATTATAATTTCAAATCCTATGTTATTTTGGTTCGTAAACTATAATTAAATGATTTTGTGATTTGGAAAACTTATGAAATACTTTACTTTGAAATATATTAATTATTGTGATTTCACTTTGAGTCGCTTTTGGCGCATTAAAATGATTACTATATGATTTAACAATATATTTAGACTACAAAGGAGCTTTAGGACAACGCGAGCGATAGCAAAGGGCCACGACCTGTTCGAAAATTGGTATACGAAAAGGAGTGTGTGTATGAAAAGCTAAGAGTTAAAGCAAATACAGGTAAGGGGTTCTTTACCTTGCTTTAGGGAGTATTTTTTAATTAGCTCATTGTGCTTTCTAAGAGTATATGTATACGTTTGGTTTGGAATTTAGATAGTTATTATAAGCTTAACAATCAAGAATTAAATTAAATGAAATAGTTGTTGAATTGATATATGTGATAAATTTTGTATGCTAAGTGCTAAATGTCATTATTTATGTCTAACTGAAGTACATGGAGATTTGGTTGCTAACTAGAAATGATTATATATGATGGTTGTTATGTATGTTAAAAAAAATATAGAGTTGTGATATTTTGTGAATGATTATAGTGATTTATATTTGAATGTGTGATGTGGTGTTTTGTTAATTTATACTGGAATTTTGAAATATAAAAGAGTAATGAAATTGATGATTTTATGGAAGAGTCTACAAATACAAATATTTTGGAATTTAGAAGTATAATGAGATAATGAAAATGATGAATTTATGAAAGTGATTACAAAAGATGAATTATGTGAAATAAGATATTAAAAGATTTAAAGGAAAAAGAGTGTGTGATCCAGATCTTGTAAGACGTTGTCCTTAGGAGACTGTACGCATAGATCGCGTAAGACGCACGCGATGCGCAGCTGTAAGACGTTGTCCTTAGGAGACTGTACGCAGTTATGGACACACACACCATATATTAATAATGGTATAATGGGATTGTGCTACTCCAGATCTTGTAAGACATTGTCCTTAGGAGACTGTACGCATAGATCGCGTAAGACACACATTGTGTGCAGCTGTAAGACGTTGTCCTTAGGAGACTGTACGCAATGATGGACGCACTTTCTGATTTTGGGAATCCAGGTCTTGTAAGACGTTGTCCTTAGGAGACTGTACGCATAGACCGCGTAAGACACACATTCTGTGCAGCTATAAGACGTTGTCCTTAGGAGACTGTACGCAATGATGGATCCCCGTGATAAATTCTAAAAAACTGTGTAAAACTCCAAAGAGTATGAGAAAAGAAAATGTGAAATCAATTAAAGAGTTGAGAAAGATATCAAGTTGTATAAGTTGTAAATGTATGAAATAAAAGAGTTAAAGAATTATAAAAGAAATCATTTGTTATTAATGTGAATATAATAGCTGTGAATGGGTATGAATGATTGAGTTTTGTGCAATATATGACTAAATGTGTTTGACTTAGTAGGTCATTATGTCTAGTTAGACACTACTTTCTACTTCATGTGTAAAGCTCACCCTTACAAACATTTTTCCAGGTTCAGAGTTTGAGCTGCACTATATTTGGCCGAGCAGGAGTACACTCCACCCAGTGGAGTGTAAACTAGCTTAGAAGAGAGAGTTGTTTTACTTTGTTTTTATTTTGTTATAAATAAGTCTTGTTTAGTTTTATTATTTTTCATCCGTGAGAGCCTTGTGGATGTTTTATTTGGTTACCAGGGCACGGAGATCAAATTAAATTGTTTATAAATATTTTCTGGACCGTGCTGGTTGACAGGTTTATAAATGTTATTTTTGGGAAAGTCCGATAAACAGAGGAGACTCTGTCCGTTTTTCCGGAAAAATATTTTAAGTATTCAAATTTAAAAAGAAATTTTCAAGTACCATTTTTAATAAAACATCAATTTAATTAAATATTTTTGAGGGTGTTACACTATACAACAGTTAAGACATGCTCTAGAAACAACTACAGGAGCATTAGTAGGGGTTTCTACTTGCAGAATATATGGCAATTCAAACATAGATAGACCCAAATGATCTACACATTCATATGAAACAAATGAATGCGTTGCACCAGAATCAAACAAAACTTTACAAAGCTGACCATTTAGCAAGTATTTACCTTGCACCAGATCAGAAGATCGGCTTGCCTCCACACCACTAAGTGTGAAAACCCTTCCTTGAGCCATAGGCCTATCAGCAGTTCCTCTTGGATTAGCTTTGACCGGTTCCTTGCAATCCCTCGCAAAGTGTCCCGGCTTCCCACAGTTGAAACAGCCACTTGTTCCCCAACAAACACGGCCATAATGATGGCGCTTGCACTTGTCACAGAATGGAGCCTCGCTCCGAAGATTCCTTTCATCATTTCCACCAGCTTTTCCTTTGCCTTTCCCCCGACGATCATACGGACCCTTGCCTCGGTTGTTAAAACCCTTACGACTCTGAGGTCCATAATTCTAGTTGTCCTTTCTTTCTGAGACTTGCAACTCTTCAGCCTTCTTGTCATCTTCATACATCCTACACATGTCTACAAGTGCAGGAAAGCTTTGAATTCGTTGGTAGCTGAAAATTGACTTCAACTTGGGCCGCAAGCCTCCCTCAAACTTGATACACTTGCTCCTTTCATCGGGGTTGTTCTGGTAGTACGGAGAGTACTTCATCAACTCCTCGAACTTGGCTGCGTACTCGCCCACACTCATGCTTCCTTGTTTAAGTTGTAAGAATTCCACCTCCTTCTTTCTCCTCAAGTCCTCAGGGAAGTATTTATTGAGAAACTTCTCCATAAACACTCCCCAACTCACCTCTCTTCCTTCATAGTGTAGGAGCTGAACCGTGTGATTCCACCAGTTTTCAGCTTCATCCTCTAGCATGTAGACTTCATATGCTACTTTCTGAGCTTCCATGCAATCCAAAGTTCTCAAAATCTTGTCCATAGTGTGAATCCACCTATTGGCATCCTCAGGTTTAAATCCTCCTTCAAACTTGGGTGGGTTACAACTCCTAAAATCAGCCAGACTCTTCGCCTCGGTGTTACCCACATTACACTGATGAAGTGGATTAACAGGTTGAGGTGGTTGCTGAGATTGTTGCTGCATGGCCTCCAACACCGCGATTAGCCTCTCTAACATCGCATTGGTGTGATTTTGGTTTCTAGTTGCCATAATAGACCTGCGCTATGGCTTATGGTCACATATGTTGAACTAAAGAAACATTCCTCACACCACCTATACTAAGGCTATAGCTTATAACTTTAAAACAACATTCAATTGTGTCTTGTGCTCAAAAGAGACAAGATACAAACATTCATAACAATAAATATGCCATGTGGATACCTGCTTGATGTTGATGGCTACCTTTCTGAAATTATTTCCACTACTACAGGATCTGACTTTTGCTTTGATACCACTCAGTGTGACACCCTTTTCCCAGACCAAGTAAAAATTACAATAGTTAAGTATTACTTGATAAATTATAAGGACTTGTGATTATATAAGAAAATGTGGAAATAAAATTTTCTTTTCTTAGGTGGGTGCACAAATACAAACATGGAATTCTTGGAGAATAAATTCTATATCATTTCAAACAATTGTGTTGAATTCGGCATTCTCTAAAACAATTTCACAAACTAGATAGCATTCGTATTGAAATCATATTTATCCGATAGAAAGTAAGCGATGCCATCTTTTCTTTCGTTAGTAAAACTGTTACCATTTAATTCCTTTGTAGCCGAATTCTTTAAATAGGTTAAATCAGAGTAAGCGGAAATTGTAGGACTATGTAACCAATAGTAGTATAAACATAGATTATATATATATAGATAGATGAAAAGAGTCAAGTGATACATAGTCCCAGCATAAGTCTCCAAGATCCATATACAAGTCCATAAAGACCTATGTCCAAAATAAAACCATGACACTAGAGTACTCATAGGTATATCTACAATATATACATCTCAAAAATATATAGACTCTAGAGGTGGTCACATAGATCTGACAGCATCAGTAGTAGTAGTGATGGTAGTAGCAGTCTCCAGGTAGCAAAAGAAAACATCATCATCAGCAGCAGCAGCAGTAGAATCTCCTCCACAACATTCCCACACCGGATCCCCTTATCCTCATCATATACCTTATACACATACCTAGGGATCATCATCCCTCCACTGACTCCCGGTGGAATGAACGACAGGCTCGCCTCCGCTCTCATCCTCCACGGGATCCTCCTCGATCTCATCCGATGGAGAGTGTACCCTACCACTGGGTACGGGGTCAGGAGATGGTGTGACCCTGACTGGACTCCTGGGATCAGAAGGGGGAGTATCCTCGCGGACGACTCTCGAGGAAAAAGGGTGTGAGCGGGTAGGTCTGAAACGAAAACTGTGATAAGAGCGAGCTGGCCGTGTGGGAGGTGGTCCATGATATGAGTAAAACGGGGGTACGTGCATAGTGTATATAATGGGAATATTAAATCTACGAGGACGAAATCGAATCAGCGGGTTCGGGTGGTAGAAGGTAATCTCTACCTCTCCCTCGAACACCGCGCGATGGTCCTCATAGATCCATGTGCCACTAGGAAGTGGCCGGATCTCGATGCAAGCAATGTAACGAGACATCACCTACAAGGGCATAGGGGTAAGCATTTCTATACACATAATCAATAAAGCAGAAATATATGATTAATGTAAAGATATAAACATGTAACAATAAGTAACAAACACATTTAGCACTTAGCAGAAATAGAATGCAAGTAGGATGCTCATACTTGTTTCATTTATCACACTTAGTTTGAATGAGTGGCATGATGTATGAATTTAGCTCTCAAGCCTATCTCCATCAATCTATGTCACTCTCTGACGTCCATCCTTGACAACCCAGCACTCACCAGTGCGTTGTGTAACACCCCTAATTTCGTCTTCCGAATAAATATGTTAGTAAAATGTTTTTTTTTAAATAAATAATAGTTCCATATTTGATTTTTGGTTTGCAATATATGTATAGCTACATATATTATGAGAAAATATTTTATGATGTGGTTTTTCCATAAAATATTAAATTTTGCAATTAAGTCCTTGGGAAGGACCTAAAAACAATAATGGAAGGTCTTTTGGGGTTAAAATTAATTAAACAAAGTTTTTAGTGAAAACTGGTCAAAATACTCGAGTATTTTTGAAAATACTAGAGTATTCTGGACAGCATTGCACGAGTTGGTGTGTTTGGTGAGTCACCCACTCGAATACCTCACGAGTTGACACGTTAGCAACTGAGCAACACGTCCATGGACTCGTGTCGCTGTGCATGGGCACTCAATCAATCCATATAACGCCATGGTTGAGAGAATTGAGGGATTTTTGCTGAAGCTGATCTGAAAATCGAGTTTTTAGGGTTCTAAACTTCGAGCTCTCAATTTGTCTTCGTCCCTGAGTCTCCTAGAACAAATCATACACCTCTTCGAAGCTCACATCCAGAGCTTTGAAAAGAGTCATAAATCGTGAGCTAAGGCTGAGTGTGTGAGGAGTAGTGAGTGCTGCAAGATAGAGATTCAAATCTGCCAAGAACCAGAATGTTGTTCAGACCCGTCACCTTCTTGCCTTCGATTCTCTCTCCTCCTTGAGAGTTACCTCACGTGTGATATACCATTGGAAAGCTCTTTCAACGAGCTTTGATTTGATACCAAGTTTGTTAGATTTGAGTTCCTGGATGAAAAGTTATGGGCCTGCAAAGTTAGAGGTTGAAATCTGCCAAACTAGATTTTCAGATTCAGAGAGCCGACTTTGAGCTTCGATTGTGGTAAGCTCAAGCCTTCTCTTGGTCTGAAACTTATTGGTTTTCAAATTTCATATTATAGAGAACATAGTCTAACCAATTTCCCCAATTTTTATGCATGACTCGAATGTCGATTGATGTGGTTTTGAACTCCTGCTGAATCTGTTAAGCAAGTTCGGGTGGGAAGTGGTTAGAGCATTTGGTTGCTGTTCTCTGCGGAGTTTTTGTTCAAGAACGACCCTAAGGTATAGGGGAAGCTTACCATTTGCTAGAATAAGATTAAATTGCATTAGAAAGTAGGATGAGTCACCATGAGACTCTAAGGGCATAGATTGAAATAGGAATATGGCTTGGAGGCCAATCTGAGGCATGCTACATGCTAAGGCAAGTTTATTTGGTTGCATGTGAGCTTAATCAATGCTGAAATTATGCCAAAAATGAGTAGAATTGAAATTGGTACTTTAAGTTGCATAATATGTGATTTTCATGCATAATTGATGAATGATTATGATTTTCTGTGAATTGATGCGATCTCTGTGTTGAGACAAGTTTTAAATGTATAAACAAAGTTCTGTTGATCATTGGTTTAAGTTAGAGTTGGTTAGAATTGAAAATGGTATGTTAAAACCAAGTTGTAGTGCATCTACTGTCAAAAATACTCGAGTATTTGGTAAAACACTCAAGTATTCTGGGCTGAAAAATACTCTAGTATTTTGTGAAATACTCAAGTATTCTGATCTGTAAACTACTCGAGTATTTTGTGAAACACTCGAGTATTCTGGGCAGTCTGATACACATTTTCATGAAATTGAAGAACTACTCGAGTCTTTTTACTAAAATGTGGAGAAAACACCATTTTTAATCTAAACACTTCCATTTAAACCTAATGACACCTAAAGGGAATAATGTGATACTTCCTTTGATAAGTCTCATCATCCTAAGCATGGAAATTGATATATCTCATTGATGAATTCATTACATAGTGTATATAATGAGATTAATGAATAATCTTAAGGGAATTCTTGCATGCATTCATGCACAGTGAACGGTGATGAGTTATCGTTGTGTCATGTTCTTGGAACATGAGGAGGGCCTCTGGGAGTGCCAAGTGTTACTGCTTGCTCGATGACACATTGAGGTGGACAATGTGGGCAGTATGTGGTATACTGTTGGTTTGATGGTTCAACGGTGTGTTTCACACAAGTGGTAAGGTTTACGTTTTGGCGACATGACGTTCATCAGACATGGTGACGTTGTTTATCACCTCTGTTGTGTATCACAAGTGATAAGGTTTACGTCCTTAGGCGACGTGACGTTCATCAGATGTGGTGACGTTTTTTATCACACCCGTTGTATGTTGATAAGTGATAGGTTTACGTCCTTGGGCGACGTGACGTTCACCAGATAGTGTGACGTTTTTATCACTTCCGAGCAAGTACGCCATACGTTTGATAACGTATTATTTGTATTCTGGGAATACAATGGTGTTATGGAAGGACGTTCATCTGAGTGATTAGTTGAAGAATCTCAGGAATTGAGAGATGGGAAGCATGCATCATGCCACCTATTCGGAAAGAGAAATAAATGAAATGGCGGGTGCTCATGTTTATGCATTTCTATCATGATGGGTGCTTACTTGTGGATGTTAGGACTTTATTCTTATTTGATAATGCGAATGTATAAGCTTACCCCTGCCCTTAATAGGTTTTGACCAGGTACCTAGACTACCTAGAGATTAAAGGAATTGGATGACCCTTAAGTTCATGAAGTACTAAGTCATCATGGGATAGAGACTCTTTTGTACAACTCTGAGGACTCAACCAGATGAACGAAGGGATGAAGAACCAGTGACCAGCTCTGGAACGTCTCTATTTTTTATAATGGAAACAATGTATATATTTTGAGAGATGTATCCAAGAGGAAACCTAGTTTTCACACTTTAATATAACTGTGGTACAAATCAAATTTATATACCTGATTTTATGAGTCAATGAACTATTTTAATATATTCCGCTCACTCTGATTTTATCGTTCGGCACGAAGGAAGTATTGTTAAAGTTGGATTTCCTGGGATGACCTAATAACTAAGTATTTTCGAAAGCTATTTTGTACTACAAAGGTTATCTCAAAAGGATTCTAAAATGTTCAGCAAATAATTACTCCTTCTACCGAATTTAGTTCCAATACATGGTTTAAATTTGAGTACCACATTCAAGGAAAAATTTTCATACTCAGGCTTTTCCAACACGTTTCAATAATAAGTGAAATTCTTTTTAAGAAACAAGGGATGTTACACGTTGTATTCCTAGGTATACAACATTTCGTACATTCACCAAGAATGTACACGACAAGCTTAGAATCCGTGCCACCCGAGCACATCCCGTCATCCAAACGGTATAACCATATCGGCATTCACTAAGCCGACCACGTCGTCAACGTGTCATCAAGCAAGCGTAATTGGCACTCCCAGAGGCCCTCCACATGTTACCAAAACATGATAAACGACCTACCATCCAAACTCCAAAATGAATGCATCATTTTTCGCTTAAAGGTATTGATTGATGTTTTTTCTTGTTAATAACACCCGACGTGCCACCCGAGCAGCGTCTCCTCATTCGAATGAAAACTTATCATTTCATCAATCAAGTTCCTTTTAAGTCTTAGATCACTTGGATTATTTTCACTTAAGTATTAATCAATGATTCAGAATTAAAAATGATATCTTAATTATTCTGGGTGAACTACTCGAGTGTTCTTCAGACTACTTGAGTGTTCTTCACTTTTTTCCAGATTACTCGAGTGTTCTTCAGAATACTCGAGTGTTCATGTCTTTCTGGGGATTTGGGTTTCAGATTCAGAAAAATACTCGAGTGATTCATGAGTTACTCGAGTGTTCTTCATCATTTCCAGAACACTCGAGTGACCCCTGCATTACTCGAGTTGTTTACCTTAAGAGATCCCCATGAGTCAGTCCTTACTCAAGTCCTGGGCCCGATACTCGAGTGTTTCAACACCAAATACACTATTTTGCCAAAATTTTACTCGAGTATTAAGCCAAGTACTCGAGTCTTTCATCACAGAACAGACTGGAAACTTGGTTTTAACATACCATTTTCAATTCTAATCATTTTTAGTCCAATCCAATGATCAACAGAGTTCATATATCATATATTAAACATGTTACAACACTCAGTTCATATCAAATTACAGATTTGACAGAGAATCTGTAACACCCCTAATTTTCGTCTCCCGAATAATAGGAAATTAATAATAAAAAGTTTTATTATTAATTTATAGAATTTTTCCAAGCTTATATTTTGTATTTAATTAGCCTTAAATATAAAAATAAGTTGAAATATTTTTATATGGCCAATAAATGCAAAATATAAGAATATTGCATTTTAGTCCCTGATTGAGGGCTTGAAAGTAATATTAAAAAGATTCTTGGAGGGAAAGATTTAAAAATAATAATTTTTAAATTTTGTACTAATCTAACCGGTTAGTAATGCCCTGTAACCGGTTAGACGATGAACTCAGAAACTGGTTTAGTGGATTTTGATGAGTAATCACTTGATTAATCCAAAATTCACCACGATTACTGCATGGGATGAGTGGAAATACACGCGTCCATCTGCATGTTCATCTAATTTGCTTATAAATAGATGAATTGCTGAAGAAGGAGGGTTGATGCATCTGATTTCATACTAAGTGAGCGAATTAGGGTTCTGTTTTCGTCCAAGGAAATTCCTTCTTGTTTCTAAGAGTTAGGGTGAGAGCTATACACCATTGCAAAGCTTACATCTTGAGCTTTGCAAAGATACCAAGTTTGTGAGTTGAGAGTTCGTGTGGAAGGAGAAATCAAGCTTGGAAGTTGGAGGTGGAAAACTGAATTCTCTGTTGTTCTGGTTCTGGAAGCTGAATTCCAGATTCGATTTTGGTAAGCATAGTTAACCTTTAAGTCTCAAACCTTTTTGATTCTCTAGTGCATGTTACCTACTTTGAATTCTAACTATTTTCCCCAATTTCTTTGGTCAAATCCTATGTCAAATTTGGTGATTTATGGACCTTGCTGCTGAAAACCGAAACTGGGAGCAGAACTTAGGAAGTGAGAGTAATCTGTGGAGTTTCTTCAAAACCAGTGTCCAATCTTCACCAAAACCAACTTAGAGGTATGGGAGAAGTCTATGCTATACTAGATTTAGACTAAAAATCGAACGATTTAGGATTTGAGTTCACAAAACTCAAAAGGGCATTATGTGCAAAATGGCACAAAGGCTTGGAGGCCAAAATCTTGCTCATTGTGGTTTTGAGCAACTTTAATTTGATGCATGCAAAGTATGTTGATGCTGAATTCTGAGTTTGAATGCTTAATCTAAGCTTTGTTGTGTTAAATTGTGTTTATGTGGATTTTTATGCAATTTGATGCAAAGACTTGATGCATGCACTTTGAATATGATTTCTGTGATGAAACATATTTGTTTAAGGTATATGAACTTCATTAAATGATGGATTGTGGTTAGATTTGAACATTAAAGGAAATGGTGTGTCAAAACCTTCAATTTGAAGGACTGACTGCATAATCTAACCGGTTACTCGATTTTCGTAACCGGTTAGACACTGCAGAATTTTAAAGAAAATTTGTTTAATAAATCAGTCCTAAGGTGTTTGGGAGTTTTGCTCAAAACTATACTGTAAATCCATTATAAATAATCTGAATAAAAGGGTTATGATTCAGATTGGAAGTAAAGAGTTATACCTTAAATTCATAAAGTAATTTTCAAGAGAAAATTATGTATGATTGGAAACAAATGTGATTTTAATTTTGAATGATGGAAAATGTGATTTTGAGGCATAAAACAAGGTTTAAGTGGTGTATAGATTGGGTAGAGAATTCAAGAAAAAAGGGTTTTTCTGAATTGCAATGGTAAACAGTTCAGGTCTGTAATTTTAACCGGTTAGCCTGAAACTGTAACCGGTTAGTACCTGAGTCTGAAAAATAAAAAGTTAAGTTTTTGAATACCATTGGCTTTGTTTTATCCAATCTAAGTTAAAAGGCATGTTTTGAGAAAATTCAAAGGAGAATTTTATGCCAAATATTATGCCTCAAATTAATCATTCAAAATGGAAATGGGAATATTTCTAAATCACATTAATTAATGTAAAGATAAAACCAACCCTGATATTTGTGCATACATATAGACTGGGAGTCTGGTTGGTAGGAACGTTTATCATATTCTGGGAATATGAGGAGGGTACTCCGGGAGTACCAAACTATAACCTACTTGATGACACATTATAGATATGTGGCCAGTGTCCGGGACCTGGTTTTTATGCGTTCTGGGAACGTATGCGTTCTGGGAACGTGGTGCACACTCCGGGAGTGATGCTTATTATCCAAGTATGGTTCGGCATTACGTTCTGGGAACGAATGTCGGTGTTCCGGGAACACAAGGGTGTATTGGATGGACGTCCAAGATGGACTTTAGAGGCCTCAGTTGTGGATAGAAAATCATACATCATGCCACTTGCATTATAAGAGTTATAATGTTGAAAAATTGGTGTGCTCATATGTATTTGCATTATGATTTGTCCATGATATACTTGTGATTGTAATTTTAGTCTTTATCAATCATGTATATGTGTATACTTACTCCCTGTGCCCTGTTTAGGTGATGGCCAGATACCTAGCCTGCATCGAGATACACCCTATCCCTAGCGGTATATGGACGTATGAGGAGCACCGTGCCACTTTTGAGGGGGAGGTTGAGATCACTCTCTACCACCCTAACCCTCTGGTGCGTGTGCGACCTCGTCGATTTAGGATCCCATTAGTCTATACTATGCATGTTCCACCATTTTATACTTATGCGTCGTTTTCATAGTTTCCGTTTTAGAGCTGCCACTCGTTCCCATCCTTCTTCCCATAGAGTTGTCGCTGAGGAGACTCCTTTTCCTGGTCCGACTGATTATGAAAGGACTGCTTCTGCAGATCCTAGACCCAGTGGTGGGGTCTCTACACAGTCGGGCGAGGTTGAGGAAGACCCCGTGGAGGATGAGAGCGAGGAGGAGGTGCATGTTGAGCCGATTGTTTCTGCTAGAGGTGGACCCGCTGGTTCATAGGAGCCTGCATAGCATAGGTGTTTTGGATCTTAGATCCTAGGGATAGAGCTGTGGAGGATCTGAGGAGCTGCTGAGGACATTGAAGACCTGCTCTGAGACTTCTATTTTGAGACCATGTAATATAGTGTATATATTTTGAGAGGTCTTAGAGTGAGGTTTTATTTTATACAGCTGGGTTGTATATGTTTTTATAAACTCTTGCTATCTCGACTGATGTTACTTGCTACTACTGTACTGATGGGGTTGTATTTTGTGCTATGATCTACATATATATGATGTCTATTTTCCTCAGCAGAGCCCCATAAGTAATATTTTTTACTTCCGCGAACTGATTTTAATTTACAAAAGATTCGGCAATAAGTTTATATTGTATATATTCAAATCCCACTCGAGAGGCAAATAATATATTCAAATGATAAACACTAGTAACATTCTCTATAATTAAGGAAACGCGTTCTCGAGAATCTTTTTCGAATCTAAGATATTACTAAGCCGAATTCATGAAATGGTTTATGTCAAAAAGAGGTTTTTGATTGAGCAAGTAATAGTATTAAAAAGGAAAAAATTTTCTCGTCCTAAATTTTGATAGCAAGTAGTAAACTATTTGGAAATATTAATTATTTTCAAATTGAAAAGAGAGCGTCACAGAATCGATAATTAATGCTCAAAATATGCAATTTCACAACTTAACACCTCAAGTTGCAAAATAATCAACAAACTCGTAAAATAATACTCATTACAGCTTGTATGCATCATGTGAAACTTGCTCCAAACAATCATAGAGCATGAATTGGTCTCCAAACCAAAGTTCCTATTCAATCTAAGCCCTTAGAGCCTCTTGGTGGCTCTCTAATGAAAATAATGGAATTCAAACTCTATCTAGTGCATAAAACAACTTCCCCTTACCTCTCAGACGTGATCTAACAGAAAATTCCCAAGAGAAAGCTCTCCAACACCAAAAACAGCTTTGAGCACCACATGCAAGATAGTTTTGAGTGCATCACCAAGATTGAATTGGTTTACATGGAAGACAGAGATAACAATTGGGGAAATTAGTATTTCTATACTCTATGTAACCTCTACTAACTAAAGAAATTGAATTGAGGCTCAAAAGACTCGTGAGCTTACCAAAAATTGGAATCAAAGTGAGCTCCAGACAAAGGCTTGACAGAAACAGCTTCCACTTCCAAGCCTTGATTCTTCCACCACACTCACTCTTAGCTCACAAATTTGGTATCTATACAAAGCTCGTGATGTGAGCTTTGTATTGGTGTATTGTTTGTGATTTGAATCAGAACACAGAGGGAGAATCAATCGCTCGAACTCAGGAACCCTAACTCCAACAATCAACTCGAATTTGACCAAATACCTTCACAATTCGGTGTTGATTGGCTTTTATAGACATGGGGAGAGTTCATGCATGGCGACACGATGCCAATGAACGTGGAATGGTGGTGATTTCGTGTCAACGACACGAAATCGTTGGTGGTGACTCACCAAACGCACTAACTCGTGCAACTCTGTCCAGAATACTCGAGCATTCCAGAAATTACTCGAGTAATTTTCCCAGTTTTTGAAAAATAATTATTTTATTTATTTTCCCTCCAAAACCTTTCCTATATTTACTTCTAGGTCCCAACCCAGGGACTAATATGCAAAATACTTACTTTATGCATAATTATATTTATTAAATAATTTCATACACATTCCTACCTACATAAGCACAGATTTTAATCGAAGATTAAGAATGGAATAATTAATTATAATAAACTTTTATAATTAACATTTCATTAATCAGGGATTAAAATTTTGGGGTGTTACAAAACCAATTAGAAAGAAAATAAGTCTATTGAAAATAATCAATCATTTAGGTCTGACTCTCTTTTTTAAGTTATGTCCCCAGTGGAGTCGCCAGCTGTCGCGGACGGGGTCTCGGTTCGCCCTCGGGGCCTCGCCTACGAGTGGGGGTCGGTTGACCCGATATGGAGTCGCCACCGCATTTTGTTGCAAAAAGGCGGAAAAGTAATAATTAATTAAAATAGATAAAGCATTGAGTCAAACTAGATAGATTCCGAGTTTGGGAGTCGGTTACCAGCCGGGGAAGGTATTAGCACCATGTTCGCCCATTCGAAAATGGTACCTTTGATTGATCCGAAATAACTGGTTTGCTAAAAAATAATTGTTTTTTAATGTTGTGCCTGAACAGGTTGCCCTTGGTCCTACGTACCCTTATAAAATGAGGAATCAAGGCTATTTAGTTCTTAATTAATTTTTATATTATTACAAAAATGTTTGATGCAAAGAGGAAATATGCACAAGACCTTGTCATTTAGACAAGGAAAGGTGGATTTCCAAAACACATGTTGTTAATAATTAATTAAAAAAAATCTATTTAATTTTTTAAAAAAAAATGTTTTTGTCTTTTAATATTTTTTTACAACTTATTAAAAAATTTACTTTTATATGCATATTTTTTGTGCGAAGAGGCAGCCCGAGATATTTCTCACTGAATTTAGGAAAGAAAAATCAACATACCAAAACGCAACCAATTTTTGAAAACAATAATTTAAAAAGTCTACAGTTTTAATTTAATTATTTTAAAAAAATTATTTTTATATATATTTTTGGTGCTTATAGAAAGTCCAGAGATCCCACCACTATATTGGGTGAGAAAAATTTATCTTACCAAAACATAAACAGTTTTAAACAACAACAAAGAATGACTACATTTTAAATTATTATTTAATTATTTATTAATAAAAAACTAAAAATAAAAATTAAAAATAAAAAAAAAGAAGAAAAAAATGTACCTGGATGGAGAAAGAAGATGCTGGATAGAGAAAAGGGATCACACACTGTGATGCACCCACGTAGGAAAAAAACAAAACGAGGCGTGTACACTGGTCGAGGCAGAAAGTGTTTTTATTATTTTCTAAGTGTGCAATCTTCAAAATTGTGTTTCTAAAAATTGTCTCCCTAAATTGTGAGGAAGAGAGCTCTATTTATAGGAAAAATTAGGTGAAGAAAAATAGGGTTTTTTTCAACAGACTTTGAGAGCCCAGTGGAATATTCTCTGGTTTATTCCTCAATCAAATCTTTATAACTTTGTTAAAGATCAATTCTTAATCTTTTAAAATAAAAACAAACTTGATGATAATCCTTTCATAAGAAAACAAATCCTTTTAACAAAAAAGTTTTTTTATCTTTATCCTAAAAAAAAATTATCAAATCTTTTTCCAAAAACACATTTTTATCTTATCTTTTTTTTTTAATTTCGTTTTTTTATTTTTTACAAAAAATACTTTTTTTTCAAAATCTTTTCTTATTTTTTATTCTTATTTTTCATCATTTTTTTTAAAAACAAAACATTTTTATTATTTTTTATTTTATTTTGTTTGGGGGAACAAAATTGGGTATCTACAACCCGTATTTTCCTCATTTATTTTTAGTATTTAAAAATGAAATAGAAATTATTTATTGAATTTATTGAGTGAAATTTTAATTCCATAATTTAATCTAATTATTATTTTGATTTGATTTTCATGAATTTATTTAATTGTGAATTTTTATGTTTTAATTATTTTAAAACCGTGGGAGTATATTTAATTTATTTAAATAAGATTTTTATTTTGTACTTCCTTTAAAGTTGAGAAGAAAATTTATTTCCCCACTTTGTGTGTGTGTCACGGCCAAGCATGTAGGTGGGAAGGAAAAATTTAATTTTAAGAGCCAAATTCAAATTTCAAATATATCCTAAACCTTAAGGAAACAAGTATTTATTGCTTTGATTAATTATGTTCCCCACTAACTTAAGCATCATTAAAGCCTAGGGTGGTTGTAATTAAAACCTAAGCTATTTTGTCTAAAAACCTACATGACCTAAAATTGCACATGAGCCTTTTTTTTTTTTTTTTGCCTCTTGATAAATTCGAACCCCCCATTTTTGTGATGTACTATTTTTGCAACCAAGTCCTTCTTGCCCTTTTGGTTGGTTCGACCGCCATTTTAAGTAATAGACCCCAATCCTAAAATTTCTATATAAACCCACTCATGTCCTAAGACTACCCCCCTTATGCCATAGTCTTAGAAACTAAAAAGAGAGAGAGAGAGAGAGAGAGAGAGAGAGAGAAGAGAGAAGAAGGGGAGGCCGAGGAAGGGAGAAGGAAGAAGAAGGTGGAGATTTAATTTTTCTTGCTCTTTTTCATTGATTCTTCATAGGTAATGCTTCTAAGCTTCTAGTCCTTCATCTTTTTCATTTTATTTTTTCGGTTTCTTCAATGTTTTTCAAGATAGAAATTTTGTTTCAAGCTCAAAGCTTTATGCATGTTTGTTTTTAAGCTTTCTTATGCTTTCCTACATTATTTTCTACTTGTATTTGAGATTGAAAACAAAAAAATGGACATGCATCAATCTTGATGATGCTCACGGTTTTGGTCCCTTTTAGCTTCAAATAATTTTTGGTCTTTGATTAAGTTTTTATGCTTGATAATGAGTTGATTTATTATGTTCTTAAGTTATTTGTTGTTGATTTACAAAAAATTTTCCATTTCCCCTATGCATGTCACGGTTAGGGTTTCATTTGGGGAAAAATAATTTTGTTTTGTTTTGCATGCAATTGACTCATGGACATTGATGTTTGTGTGATGT
This sequence comes from Crotalaria pallida, assembly GCA_037953625.1. Lineage (NCBI taxonomy): Eukaryota > Viridiplantae > Streptophyta > Magnoliopsida > Fabales > Fabaceae > Crotalaria > Crotalaria pallida. Next base: position 90,021,026 of record CM075653.1, read on the forward strand.
ATTTTTGATTTCTAAAAGTGATTTCATGATAAAAATGAAATTTTGATGTGGTATGTGTGTATGAGGGCATTCGGTTTTTTGGCCCCTTTGTGCTAAAATAAATTTTGTTCAATGATTTCTAATGGGAATGCTTGAATATAAGTGTGATAATATTGTTTATGAGTTTTGTGTAATTGATTTGCAAAAATTTCCTTTGTTTCTTTATTGCATGTCACGACCTAAGGGCTTAAATGAGGGAAATGAATTTTTTTTATTTGCATGTCATGGATTGATGAATATTGATGTATATTAAGTGTATTTTTGAGTTCTCACCAAAGAGTGCATGAAAAATGGAATTTTCTGATGATTTGTTTTATTTTTAGGCCATACGGTTTTTAGGAGAAAAGTGTGCAAATGAGTTTAATAATTTTTGTTGAATAATTTTTGATAAAGAATGTGAATAATCTAAGTGTGTTTAGGTGTTTGTTTGACAAAAAAATGGATATGCATATATGTATATAATTCGGCTAAACCAAGGGAAATTGAACAAATGATTTTTGATTTTCAAAAGTCTAAGTCTTGTTCTTGCATGTGTATGTATATTCGGTTTGAGCATAAAAATTAAGTGAATGAGTTTATTTTGTATGTGTGTTGATAATTTGATAAGTTTAATTATTTTCCTAAGTGTGTTCTTGATTTTTATAAAGGAAATGAATAAAAAAATTGTGTGGAAAAGTTTTTTGCTTAAATGTGTATATGTGTGCGTATTCGGTCAAGAGAAAAAGAAAGAGTAAAAGATTTAGTTCCATGAAAATAAAATTGATGTTTGAATGCTTAAAATGAATTAAGATGGTTTATGTGTTTTAAGTTAGTATTTTTTAGTTTGTTTTCTTTTGATTCCATTCGGCCATGTATTATAAATAGGCTTAGGAAGTTTTGTTGTATGGAAATAAATTGGTATATTAATTCTTGAAAGGATTAAGTTGTTTAAAACAAGGAAAACTAAATGTGTTTGGTTTATTTCTTTGGTTCAAATCGGTTTGTAAGTGTATGTATGTCTAAGTGATTTTGTTTTATGAAAATAAAATTGCATGATGATGTTCCAAATTAATCTAGTTGATTTAAAAGTGTTTGAACTTGTAATCTTGAGTTATTTTTCTAAGTGCAATTCGGTTTTATTGAAAATAAGTTGGTAAATATGAAAATTAAATTGTTTTGAAAGTGAGTATATGTTCTATAAGTGATTAAGTGTTGACTAATTGATTATGTGTTTGGATTTAAGTGATGAAGTGTTGTTTTGATGCTTTAAGGTTTGTCAAAAAAATTTATTAACATTGTTTTGTCTTTGTGTATGATTCGGCCTAGGTAAGTTTAATAGGATAGGGATTTATTTTGCCAAGTGTTAATTGGTATTTGAAAAGTGTATGATTTGTGTGGATTGATTTGTAAACGTGTTGTTGTCATTTGGATTTTAAATTAAGTTTGGAAAATGTTTGGTTATGAAAGTAGCTTTGAAAACTAATTGATTTTAAGTTTGATTTCTTTGAATTAGTTGGATTTGATGGACTTGTTTGGTGGTTGTCCAAGTTTTATTTTGTGACAAAAAGTATGAATTTTAAAGTGATAAAGTGTTGGTTTTATGTTAAGGACTGTTTGGAAGCAAAAGTACTTTTACGTTGTTTTCGGAAATTTTAAAAAGTAATTTTTGGAAGCAATACCTTGCTGTCCAGAATTGTTTGGACTTGTTTCTCAATTTTGAAAATGTGTTTAAGTGATTTAAAACAAAGCTTTTAAGTGATATTTGATTTAGGAAAAAGTCGGATTGAAAACGGAGGATTTTTCGGTATTTTCGGAGTTGTTTTAAGGTGTTGTCCAAGGCGGACCAGCAACCTGTATTTATTTTTAAAAATTATTTATGGATTATTTTCAAAGTATTTTAATATACTTATGTTATGGTTTCACTTTGGAACGATTTGAGAAAGAGGAAATTGTATATTAATATATATTGTTTGATTTGAGGAATTAAAGGTGTTGATGTGGATCGTGATCGCGGATATCAGAGTTTCGTGAATTCTCAAGGAGTTTCAATTCGTAATCAAGGTGAGAATAATAGCTTATCTGGAAGGTATGTCATGGGCAATTGTGTTTAGTTTTGATTGTTTAAATCGGAACCGTGATCTGACAAGGTTAAGTAGTGTGAGCGCAATTGGTCTGTGATTGTCTGGCTCCTCGCACGAAAGACTAAGATCACTATTGCATTGAGCTATGTGAACATGAGAATATGATTACATGATGCCTGCTCATGCATAATGATTCATGTTGTTATATTTTGTTTAGCATGATGCATGACACCGAAGCAAGAAAATAAAGTAATGAATGAACGTGATGTGTGAAGGAAGTAAGTAAAGGAAAAGTAATAAGCGGAGATGACTTCCCTGATAAGTGCATGGTTATGATGAATGGATCTGGCCACGTGTGCAGTATGTCGTGGATCCGAGCCTTTGATCAGTTGAGCAAGCGACATTGGAAAAGTTTGGATGACAAGGAAAAGTTGCATAATTAGAGGTCGCGGATCACCGAAGTGATGAATAAGGGTGACTCGTCCGACCATAGGATTAATAAAAGCTTTAATAAGACTGAAACATATCAAAGATAATAATTATATGTGGTGAGATGAGTGTGAAGTAGTGGAGAGGAAGATACCCTGTCTATCTGCGAATATTCAGGTGTGTGATTGTGATAGGGGAGGGTGATGATGGTGAAACGTTAAGAAACCTGAAGTTCTTTTCTAGGCGGAACTAGTCTATAAGTGATCGGAGATTAATACCTAACGGATCGTAGCGTGTTCTGCACCGCGAACTAGAAAAGTATTGACACCCCCTTGATCAAATTTGAAACGATGAGAGGGAACCTGAACGAGGCGGGAAGATCGGCTGGAGATTGGATCGAGTGGAATATCAATTGTCGTGTTAGCCGGCCTGTGCGGTTGTGGCTTGACATTCATATTTGTATGATGTTGGTTTCCTAACTGTTCAACCGGTGTGGGTTAAGGTTCATGTACGTCCCGTTTGCTTCCGACTAGGTTTGGGAAGATATGGAGGAGATGTAGACGTGTGTGATAATAATAAAACCTTCACAGTAATGTCTTATAATTCCCCTAACATTACAAGTGATGTGAACTCTTGATAAGACTTAATAAAATACTTTGAGAAAGTTACCAGTGTGAAATATCAAGTATGATGGCAACAAGATACAGATGGTAGTAAAGTCCTACGAGAATAATGATGTGGAATTAATAAGTGGCTGAGTAATAAAGACGAGGATCATGCATTCAGTTAGCATCCATTTGCATTATGTTGTTATTTATTTTATGTTTAAGATGTGTTGGTGGTATGCCGGATTTATTGGCATGACATGCGTCCGGAAAAGCTTATTCTTTCTCCTGCTCGTTTCTCTTTGTTCTTCGTGGGGACACAACGGGCAGATGGTGTACATCATAGAGATTACCATGTGGCCCCTAGCGGGGGGAGCATGGGAAGTCACCCCTGATGGATGGATCTGGAGAGGCTTGACTCGGTTGGAGATTAAGGACCCTGAACATCGTCTGAGAGGAGCACGGATTGATCTGCACATTGATCGCATTACCTTGAGGGACTATATGGACGGAGGACCTCGGACGTACTACGCTCGTGGTACGCAGGCCATACCGCCTGAGGATGTGAAGGCTAAAGAGGAGGAGACAACATTGGCGGATGATGATGATCAGTCGACAGCTTAGGGAGTCCCGTGGGTCTTGTGGTCTAGGTGTTTTATTTTGTTTTGATTAGGGTCGAGTCCGACTGAAGAAAGTCATACTCTGGATAACATATGATGTAACTATCCTATCTTTTGATGTATTTAGGGACTTGATTTTCGCAACACTTTTATAGTATGCTTTTATGATTACGTTGGAAATACTGTTAGTAAACTGCTTTTGGGAAACTTATGTATTTACTCGTACTAGTGAACTTATTGACAATGTTTAAAATGTGAAGAAGTATTTTCAGTTTACAGTTTGTATGTGATGGGCGTGTTGTGACATTCGATTATGTGAGACGGCAATGATAATTCTTTACGAGAAAATGTGCAAAGTTATTTTTGTAATTAGTTAATAATAAAGGATGTTTGGGAAATAGATAAAACGAATCACCAAATGTATATGTATGTGAACGTTTTTGGAAACATGTTTAAAAAAAAATTGGCCCTCATTTTTACTAATAAATAATAAATATATGTAATATTTTGGGGAAACAAAATTGGGGTGTTACAAAGGTCACAACCACCAAAGGAGAGAGGAAAGGAACTGAAGCTCATAACTACGAATCGAAGCTACGATTGACGTCATCTTAGGTAAGGGTTTCTATTTTCTCTTAATGTGTTTGTTTTACTTGGTAATGTGGACCCGTTTGTATTTTACTTTGGTAATGGTTTGTTAATGTTTAATGTGTTTGTATAGTACTATTCCTTTATGACCCAGGACTTTTTTATGGAATATTGTATTTTTGGGATGAGGAAAAGTTAGGGGAAAGTTGGGTTTTTTGTTTTGATATTGAGATTGGGACAAGTTATTGTATCTAATGGTCCATGTGGTCCCATGTTATGTTTTTTTCTAATTTATAGTTAAATTCTTGGGGACCCATTAAGATTCCAATCAATGTTTGTGTTGTGCTTTGTAGGATGTCTTGTTATATGTCGTTGGTATTCCATCATAGTGGGAGGAGGTTTCAATTTGAAGGAGAATCTAGTGTTAGGTACATAGATGGAGAGGAAGATGTGTGGGATGAGTCTGACTTGGATTTCTTATCCCCTGTTACCATAGCAGAGTTACTGAAACAACACAATGGGTTACAATATTACCACTGTTTTTATTGTGTACTTGATGTGGAGGAGTTGAGTTATGGTTTGAGGCTTATAGGGAATGATAAGTCATGTGTACAGTTAATTGAGCATGTAATGAGGACCAAATGTAAGGAAGTCCATCTTTATTTCATGCAAAAGCCCAATGTAATTGAAATTTCAGATGATGAGGATGAAATAGAATCAAGAAAGGAAACTGAAATAGAGGTCCAAAATGAGGTTGAACCTGAGAGTGAGGCCCAACCTAACCCAAGCCCATACACTGTTGGCCCTTCTGAACCTGCACCAGCAAAGGCTATGGCCCAATGTGGAAATAATGTTCCCATTGGGCCTTCTGAAGAGGCTGCAGCCCAATTAGGAGATAGTGGTGATGTTGTTCCCATTGGGCCTTCTGAAGTTGCTGCAGCCCAATTAGGAGAAAATGGTGATGCTGTGCCTTTTGAACCTGCAACTGCAGGTAATGCAGGTCAAGCTGAACTTGCACCTGCAACTAATGCAGGCAAATCTGAACCCCAATCTGAACCTGCACATGCACCTCCTAGGCCAAAAAGGATAAGGCCTTCTAGTAGGTTGAATGCAACCTTAATGAAGAGAAGAAACACAACACCAGTGAGGTTAAAAGAGGATGATTCATTTGGGCGGAATGAGAGAAATGATATAGTATTTTATCAACCCCCACCTGTTCATACGTCTCAATAAGATGTTGGGTATATAACAGTTGAGTTGGTTACAGGTTCCAGCTCATTAGGGTCAAATGAAGGGTCTGACAAAGAAGTGAATCCTAAGTTTAACCCAAATGCTAAGTTTGGTCATGTGGTCTTGCAATTAGGAATGGAGTTTCCAAACTTACAAACCTTTAAAAAGGCTGTAAGAGACTATTAAATACAACATGGCATGGATATATCATTTATTAAAAATGATAGGAAAAGGGTGAGGGGAATATGTAAAGATGAATGTCCCTGGGAGATTTATTGTAGCAAAGACCAAAAGACCAACACCTTTCTCATAAAGACATTCTGAGATGAACACACATGCAGTAGGGTTTCTAGTAACAGTCTTGCCACATGTGATTGGATTGCTGAGAAGTTAGTTGATGAGCTGAGAGCACATCCTAACATGGATGCAGTGGCTGCATGAGCACATGAAGAAAAAGTATGGCATACAGTGTACTGATGTTACAACATATAAAGCTTTGAGAAAGGCTAGGAAGATAGTTGAGGGTACAAAAATTGAACAATATGTCATGCTGAGAAACTATGCACATTTTCTCATAAGAACAAATGAGGGGTCAACTATTATTCTAATGATGGATAGGCCTACAGTGGAAGTGATGCTCACATTTCAAAGGTTCTATGTATGTCTTGATGCAATGAAGAGTGGTTTCAGGGCAGGGTGCAGCCGTGCAGGCCACTGATTATTATGGATGGTTGTCATTTGAAGGTATGCCATTCTACACTAAGTTGTCATTTGCTTAGATTATTTCAAATATTGTGGTTGTTGTCAAATTAATTGATGCTTTTGTATTTCTTGAAGGGTTATTATGGTGGTCAATTATTGGCTGCTTCCTGCTTGTTCATGTTAGATTTCATGTTGTGAAATCCATTATATTTTGATGATGACAAATGTCAAATGAATTATTTGCATGAAGTATGTTATGTGCTTAATTGATAAATGAATTATATCATGCATAACAATTCATATTTGGACTAACCATCCTCTCTAAGGATTAAGTTATTTTTTGTAGAACAATACAATGATCCTAAGGAGGTTGACAAGATGATTCAAGATATTGGAATGCTAAGAAGACTCTTAGAAAGCTTGAAGTTCATCAAGTCAACAATGAAGTTAGTCTCAAGGGATTCAAGTGCCTAATACATGTCTCAATCCGTCTATAGGACATTTATTGTAAGGTTAGGTAATTGATTCATTTTTGTTACAGGTCATATTTAGAGTTATTGGAGAAGAACCTTTTAAATCTAAAAGTGTTTTAAGTAAAAGTGTTTTTAAATTGTTTTTGAAAACCTATGGTTACATACTTTGCTTTAGAAAATCAATTTTATGAAAATAAGCAGAAGTAATCGATTACTTCTCCTGGATAATCGATTACTATGTTTTTGAGTTGTGACCTGGGAGTTTTAATTGAAAATAATCGATTACCTGTTTTAATAATCGATTAACTTCCTCACAGGGAGCAGATAATCGATTACCTTGTTTTAAATAATCGATTACTTTCTTAAAAATTAATTTAACTCTTTTCACAGAATTAAGATAATCAATTACCTCCTTCAAGTAATCGATTACGTTTAAGTTTTATTGAAATCCGTGTCAGAATCAATCTTAAATAATTCTAGATTTGTTTTTACATAATTGATTCTAATTTATTTTCAAAATTTGAATTTAAATATATTTTTGAAATAATTCCTTTTTGGTTTAAGATTCAAATCTTTTATTTTATTTTTTAAATCTCTTTGATTTGATTTTGATTTCAAAAAAACTTATTTTATTTATTTCAGAAAATTAATCTTTTTATATTTCCGAATTTGATTTTGATTTGATTCTCTTTTTGAATTTGAATTATTTTCAAAATCGTTTTTGATTTGATTTGATTTTGATTTCAAAAAAACTTATTTTATTTATTTCATAAAATTAATCTTTTTATATTTCCGAATTTGATTTTGATTTGATTCTCTTTTTGAATTTGAATTATTTCCAAAATCGTTTTTGATTTGATTCTAATTTTTTTTTCAAATTCAAAATTCAAATATTCTAATCAAATCTTTTATTTAAGAAAGTTTTTCTCTCTTTCTTTTTTGGACTTCTTCTTCTGATCACATATTTTTAAGAAAACCTTTTTCACGTTATGTTATTCTTCTTCTCCAATTTCTCATAGTCTTGGCCTATGTTATAGTGAAACTATTACTTTGCCATTAGAGCATATATTGTTGTATCCGTGTTATTTTGAACACACCTTTGTTAGAAAGCCTAATTGTTGTATCCCACTATTTAGAGTGCAATATAGTTCTTTTACCAATTTCTCATATTCATAACCGTTGTTGTAAAGGGGTGTGTGACCCTTGGATATTAGGGAGTGACTCCCTAGTTCGGACGTGTGGCACGTTCGTGTTTCTAAGGTGAGGAACCCTTGTTGTGTATCTGGGGTAGTGGCTAGACGAACGGTGGGGCACCTAGTCGATAGGCTACCTTAGTGTGAGGGTGTGACATCCTCTGGTTGTAATTAGGACGCGAGGCGTTTTGATTATAATTGATAAAATCTCAAGTGGGTCGCTTGAGGACTGGACGTAGGTCTTTCGCTGAAAAGGCTGAACCAGTATAAAATATTTGGTGCAATCTCTCTATCCCTTATCTCTTTTATTTATTGTTGCGTATTTTATTATTGTGTTAATTATCTATTCTCCGCAACGTAAATATTATATATAATAATTTAATTATTTTAAATTAATCAAAGCGCGTTAGACTTTTTGTTGTTATAGTGTTTCTTATTTTTGCACGTAATAGTAATCGTTGTTATAAATTGCTTTCGCATAATAGTTTTCATTGTTTTAAGAGTTTTTTGCTGCAAAGATTATTTATTTTATTGAAAACGATTTAATTAGAACGTTTTTCAATAATTTCGTAAAAACCCAATTCACCACCCTCTTGGGTGACGGCTACCAGAGCTTCGTGCTCTGTTTAAAGGCTTTACAACCCGAGTTTAAAGATCCAAGGAAATTGGCAGCTTTTGGGGTATTTTTTTTGTTTGATATAGTGGGTTTTACCTTCGATGATGCACCAATTTTTGATGGAAATAATTTCATTATTAGAGTGCTAGAATGAAAATATTTTTACAATCTATTAGCATTCGTTTATGGCATGTTGTGCTTCTTCATGGTTATGATTTAAAACCAAAACATGTTTTAAATGATTTTGATGAAAAATCTTTTTCATTGAATATTCAAGCTATGCATATTTTGAAAAATGCTTTAAACGATGATGGATATGCTAGAATTGAAAATTGTTCGAGTGATAAAGGATATGTGGGACACTTTGAATACACACTATGTTACTGGTGATCTTCATGAAAGTGTTAGTGTCCACAGGAAAGAGGAGAAGATTGAAACTGATATCGAGCATGAAATGTCAAATGTTTTGGTTTGATTAAGTTGATTATTGTGATTTGAGAATGTGATATATTTGAGAATGTCAGATATATTTGAGAATGTGATGATGAAAATGAAAGCGTGGGGAGTAGCTCGATAAGCGAGGACGATGAACTGGAGAGACTATTTCAAAGCTTCATGGACTCAATGGAGGAATCAAGCTTTTCGGATGAGAAAACAATGATAGATGAAAATGAAACATCCGATTACTTGGCCGATGAGGACCTTGAGGTAAATAGTTTATGTTCTAAATTTATTGTTTTCTCTCGCATCACAAAACGGCATCACAAAACGGCTAAACAAACAGCATAGAAAAGAATAGCATAGAAGGCAAAGGAATAGAAACGTATTTCGTGGCTTTTGATCAAAGAGCATTTGGAGAACTCTCTTCCAACTTTAGCAATGGATAAAGGTTAGTAATCATATCCTTGTTGTCTCTATAATATGTGAAAATCATGTAATTTCAAGATCCTTATTATTGTAGTTGTAACGAATAAATTAAACTACAACTTATATGTTTCTCATCTTCTAATCTAAACTGGTCATAGCGAGAACAGATTGACATGGAGCAGAATCCAAGCTAATTTGGTAAGTATTTTCTATATTTCTGGGGGAGAGAAGAAATGAAAGTGCTGTCTTAAATAAAAAGCATCTTTAGAAACTTGTTTGAATACTAAGCTACAATTAAGAAAACTTCAGAACTTGATACAGTAATAGCTGAATTAAGTCTGCTACAACGAATGCAATAGCAATGAAAATCTCTAGAAAGGAAATTGCAACTGGTTGAAGTGGTTGTATTTCACTGGGATTCATATTCTCTTTATTTGGAATGTCTTGATTTCTATAACTTAATGAATCAGAATGAAGTTTCTTTTCTTTGGTACTCCCTTTCATTCTTTTTGTTGGCTTTGGAATGATACTAATAAGTAAGAATTTTCATGCAGGAGCCATATGGGGTTGATGCTGTTGTTACCATAAATCCAGTAGCAGTTGCATCACACAAGGAACAAAAATTGTGCTATTAAGTGTTGCAGTTTATATAGCCTATGCTGTAAATCAACAGTGCAAACTGCAGAAGGTTTTGAAATCCAGCAAAGAACGCATGATTAAAACAATACTCGATCTTGTATATTAATATTTAGTATTTGCTTAAGCTGATGGTGAGTGAGGTCCCCCATACATGTTTTAACAATCTTGTTTTCAAACTGATTAATAAACTTCAAATGTTATACACACTGAACTACTCTTTTACTCCCAGTTTGAGTTTTTCGATACTGTAAATCACTGAGATTTTTTATGGCTCATACCGGTGATAAGAAAAACCAAGTGAAAACTGAAGTAATTCACTTATTAAAGATATACTCCCTGCGGTCTCATTTTTAAGCAAAAATAACTAACTTCACATTTATTAAAGAAATTAGTTAAGTGTATCTAATTTTCTCAAATCGATAAAAAAAATATACCACTTTAGTAAATCTATATTGGGAACGAAACAAAAATTAAATGACTCAATCATATTATGAGGATATTTTAGGAATATTGTATTCGGAATATAAAACTAGTTAATTTTTGCTTATATTAGTGGAGTGCATTTTTTTGCTTATAAATGAGACCGGAGAGAATAAGATGCACTATATAGTATTAGTAGCTCCATCATACAATCATGGTCTTTATTTTGCATTAAAAAGTACAGAAATTTTAGGAGGTCATGCAGAAATAGAACCTCACTTATTCACCTCTTAGACTAAACACTTAGTACTTAAAATACAAAAACTTATATGTATATGGTCTAGATTTTAATTTCCTTAAACAGAAGAGGTAAAGTTAAAGTTAGCACAATTGTCATGCTCCAAGAAGAGGGATCTGAATCCAAGCCTTGATCTAGCTAAATCAAATTGTAACAAATTATTCTCCTAGTTTTATATTCTCAAACCCCATAAAATATTCCTAAACCCCAATTTTAATATGGAAATTACCAAAATATCTTAATTAAAAAAAATTTAGAATACAAACCCCTAAAAGTATTCATGAACCCCATCCCCTAAAACCTTTCATTCCAAATTCTACAACTCAATCTCACCTGAATCAGAAAGATTGCCAAACCTGAAAACTACATAATTAGTCATTCGTGAGGATGGTGTGACAAAGTTTGGTCTGTTCTGTTCCACCAAGCTTTTCAAATCAACACTACATCCATAGAAAAGAAAGTGGGAATATATATAAATTAATATATACACGCATATATGAAACAACAGGATATCTAAGTTCATTACATTGATGATGAAAATGCATGAATTATTTTTCCCGATCACATGATGAATTTTCGAAAAATGAAACTGATACAAAATGGAATCAACAAATTCAGAAAATGAGGCTTAAAATTCGAAGTTTCAAGCACTAAATTATTCAAATTCAATTCAAATAAGTTTAACAGATATAAAAGAAGACTAGAAATCCCGTTTGATGCGAAACGACAAAATTGAAGAAGAAACGACAACACACCTCATAGAAAAGAAGAACGCTCTGACAGGAATAGAGGAAACCTTGACGTCTTTTTCATTATCGCCACTAACAGAGTCAGGTTGTTGCAGAGGGTGGCGGGGAAGGTGGATCGCGGCGGCGGGAAGGTGGGTTGTTGCAGGGGCGGCGAGAGAGGGAAGAAAGAGGAAGAGGAAGAATATGAAGGAAGAAAGGGAAGAAATGGAAGTGAAGAAGGAAGTTGAAGAGTGGAGCATGCGTAAGAGAAAAAGGAAGAGAAAAGAGAAAAGGAGATTTTTGTTTTAAAATGATATAGGGATATTTTGGTAATTTCAATATTAAAATTGGAGTTTCGGAATACTTTATAGAGTTTGGAATCTAAAACTCTTCAAAAATTTTCTCCCATGCAACACTCAAACTCAAATTTTTGCTTTAAAAAAATATACATGTAACACTTGAACTAATCACCTAATTAAAAAGAAAAATAACTATGAAATGGACTTACTATATATTAAGCTCATGATATACTATGAAACTATGAGATAAGAAACCGATTAAAGGTCAAGATAAAAGATACTTATTATTTAAAATCAATTTGATTTTATGTTAGAGAGGTACACCATGAAAACGACATATTTGCTATCAATAAAAGCAAAGAAATTCACATGATTTTCATTTATTTGAAAAATATGTATGGTAGGGTGTCCAAAGAAGTTAATGTAGAAACCGGAGAGTACAGGAGTTCTTATTGCTCCGGAGAAAGTTGGGAAAAGTCTTACTATTTTTGAAGAGTAGAATTTTAGTTTTCAAACTTCACAAATTAGCCTCATCCCTCATTTTAAAAGCGAAAAGACAAAAATGCCCTATTTCTTATTCCCTCTGGTCTTATTTATAGGATATACTTATCCTTATCCCACAGGCCAAGGAATGTAATTAAGTTTTTTTAAACTTTAAAAAATATTTTAACATTACAATTTTACCCTTTTATCTTGTATTGGGAATTTCATAATGTATTATTTCACATTAATAGATAAAGGGCAAATAATAGAAAATAACAATAAATGCTTCATAGAAAATGCAAAATGACTTATAAATAGGACCAAAAAATTCTTATAAAATATGGCCTATAAATAGAACTAGAGGGAGTATTTTCCCTCTAAATCTTATATATGTTCAACTTTCCATCCCAACCTCAAAACCTTCCACCCCAAACATCTTTTCACTCTAAACCCCAAATTCCAAAACCTACACCCCTTCATCTTCCACCTTCCATCACCCCCAAAGGGGTGATCATACCTATTGCACATGCAACTTTTTGTCTTTTTTTATTGTTTTTCGTAACTGAAGGAATTCCGACAAGCCAGTATCAGAATTTTATTATTATTTTGATACAGGTATGTCAGAATTTCTTTAATAACGAAAATATTATGTTTTAGTAAATTCCGATACCCTTGTGTTAGAATTTTATTATTATTCGATACGGGTATGTCGAAATACCTTCAATTACGAAAAAAATTATGTGTAAGTAAACTCTGATACCCTGTGTCAGAATTTTATTTTTTCCGAGACTATTTCGTCGGAAATTATTGAAACAGAGAAGCACGAGCAATAAAACAAACATGATGAACAAGAAAATGGGGATAATTAACACATAATAAAGAAAAGAAAAAGGACCCAAAACTACTAAAAATATGAAACCCTCCAAAAAACAACCTATTAAACCCCTACCATAAAACAATGGAAAAACCCTAACAAAAAGGAAGATAACCTAAGATCCACGAAGAGAGGGAAGAGAGGAAAGAGAGACGAACGAACCTGAGCGGCAATGACGGTGGAGTTCATAGGAGGAAGAGTGTGGGGTTTGGGAAATATTCAAAGAGGGAGAATAGAGAGAATATGAGGGGCTGAGGGGTATTAATGAAAAAAAAATACTAGGGACTAGGGGCTAATTTATGGGACTGAAAACTAATACTATTTTAAAAATAGTAACTTAAGCCCCATAAGCAAAATAAATCCAAGAAAAATCATAAGCAAACAATTAAATGTAACGTAGAAATGAAAGCTTTGACAATAAACATGATTTATATCATAACATTAGTATTGTTGTCTTTTTATTCATGTAACCAACCTTAACCCATAAGACTTGGTTTATAGAAATTTTATATAGAGTGAAGTATAAATTTCGTTCCTCATTTTTTTAGTGTATTAATTTAGTCTCTGAAAATGTGTAAATACTAATTTGTCCTTCAAAATTTTTGGATGTACCAATTTGGTCTCCAAAATTATAAGAAGTACCAATTTGATCCTTATAACATGAAAATTTTTGAGGGACCAAGTTGATACGTTCAAAAAATTGGAGAATCAAGTTGGTATGTCCGAAAATCTTGAGGAACTAAATATGAATTAATAAATTTTCAGAAACTTAATGAATACACCTTAAAAAAAACTGAAAAACGAAATTGGTACTTCGCACTTCAATATATATCACATACAAGAGACATCGAGTACAGTGTGAATTTATGGTTATTAATTTTAAAAATAATTGGAAAAAAATTAAGAGTAGATATTAGAATATTCAAATTGGCTTTTATCTCATCCCATATCAATTGTTTGTATTTTAAAAGAAAAAACAATTGCAGTTTTTATTTGATTAAAATTACAGAAAAATCAATCAATATGACAATATTCTATTCTAATAGTTAAGGATAAGTAGGATCCGTGCTGATTCGATGACTTGGACCAGAATAATTTGTTTTGGGTCAGATTGGACTTATCTCATGTAGACAGATTTATTAAAAAAAAGTTATTTGGCATTGAATACGGGACGAGTTCATATCTCATTCAAGGTCACCTGACCCAACTTATATATGTGTTAACGGGAAATCGAAATCGACAAAAGGTTGTGATGTCGGATGTATAAGTGACGTCGACGGAAGTGTACTTAAGCATTTTTGTTTAAAAGTGACTTCGAAGGAGGTGTACGTACAGTTCGACACAGGGAAGATTTCGACAAAAGGATATTGTGTCGACAACATAAGTGATGTCGAGGGAGGTGTACTTAAGTGGCATGACTTAAAAGTGATCTCAACGGACGTGAACGTGTGCCGACAAAAGGAAGAGGCGGAAACAAGAGGTCTGTGTCGAAAGAGTGGTGACAAAAGAAAAGAGGAGACAAAAACGTCTAATCAGTATTGGGAACGACAAAGTAATTATGGAGGCATTTAATGCTACTTGTGGCTATAAAATCCTCAGTTTTCACCAAGAAAAGGCCACGAATTACAATGGAGAAACTTAAAGAATGCCTTCATGATTTCTCGAAAGAGGAGAAGCGATTCACATTCCACATAAACACGAGTCCACCAAAGGACGAACATGTGGGATTAAGGTGTTTGGGTGAGGACAAGGAAATGAAGGAATGTCTTCCCCGAACACCACCTTTATCCTCCTGAATAGTGAAAGGATAAACATGTGGGATTACATAGATTCCATTTCCGGTGTTTTGGGTTAATGTTAAGGACTCCAAATTGGAGGAAACGTTTAACTTGATAAATAACCATTGGAAAGGTCTCTGTAATCCCATAGGTCAAGGTTTGTGTCCTGCTAGGATCGACCAAGACTGCCTTTCCTATTAAATAGTTAAAGGAAAAAAGTCCTTTGACGTCATTCTATTAGAAGTGTCGGGGGCATATTTTTGATTGAATGCTGGTGAAACAGCGTTTAGTTGAATTACATGTCACCAATATCGATCGAATGCGTCTAAGGCCGACAGCGGGTCGAACGCCTATTTCAGCGATAGCCCCGTCTGTCGAAAGGAGCTCGATGTCGGACGACATCTCAAAACCAAGAGGCTGGAGCACAACAACGTCAATACTTCAAGCAACAAAGAGACTTAGACAAGAGTCAAAGGTTGCAGTCGAAGGAAGATGCCATTCGAAGCGGTTTTCAGCAAAAATGTCACCACGAGTCGGCAGAAGCATCCACTAAGCCCAAACCACGACGTGGGCAGTTACATCGTGGGGGATAGCGTAGTGGGTAGTTATCAAAAACGTGGGTTCTGCGGTTGTGCAGAACGTGCGAGTAGGTTTGTAAATAGTTTTCGGATTCCTATAAATAGGAAGTCCTTAGTTTGTAATGGGGGTCGGTTTCTAGGTTAACACATCAGGCTAAAATCCTAAACGTCTCACCAGAGCAGACAAACGGAGAAACGCCATTGTAAAGAACCTCAACCTTCCACCCATTTAATTTCAATGCAATCTTTACGTTTCCATGGACTTTTCATTACATGCAATTTACTTTACCGCACAATTTAATCGCTTTCCTTTACGATTCCAAGCCATTTACTTTACTACACTCTTGATTTTCCGCCGCATCGTGTCCTTGGTGTCGGTTTTACGTTTACTCGCATTTACCTTCGCTCAACTCGAGTCCAAATACCAAAAATATGATCAAGTTCCTCTCACAAGATTACCATTTAACCTGTCGTTACCCACACCCCACACATAACCGTCAGTTCGGCAGGCGTCAGATGAAAACCCCGCAAACAAAATTGGCACGCCCAGTGGGACAGGTTCAGAGTAACTTGTGCTTGTTTGCATGCGTTTGAGAAGTGGCATAACTTTTCCATCTTCATCGTCAATGGTTGTTACAAGTCAAGGTGGTCAACAGACCACCGTTATTTCAGAAATTATTACGCCTAGTGTTCCGACAAGTGCTCCTCAAATGACCGGAGGTAGCGGTTCCGCCGTGGAATCAACTATCGTAACCATAATTCAACGGCCAAATAATGGCCCAAATGGGGGAAACCTCACCAGTGGATTTACTTTTGGTAGCAATTCCAATAGCGGGGGTCAAGTCCCTCCCTACGGTTTGCCACCTGGCTTTGTCCCAGGATCAACGTTGACATGGCCTTTGAGTAGTTCAGTAGGCAACACAAATGCGACGACGGGGGCCACTAACATGGCTTTCATGCGTTCTGCTACAGACATGGCTGGTACGAGTAATGGTTCAAGATACATGCCTATCAATCCCGTTACACATATCCGTCAACAAATCGAAGAGGCTAATGTGCAATTGGTTGATCAATTGACGGCTCAGTTGGGTTCGGTTATCAACCCAGCAATGTTGGTGACAAATGAGACTTGTGGGAAAATTTCCCAATACATGAAAAGATTAAATCAAGTCTTAGGTGTCGACGACAATGAGCATAGCGAGTCCGTCAATACTCCACCCGTAGATAGAAATCTACCAAGGCCAATTTTGGTACAAGGTTACCCTAATGGCCAAGAAATGCTACATACTGCTCAAATGTCGTCACCACAACAAGATAGTAGAGTCCCTACGACGTGGGATCATGTTCATACTAACCCAACTTTTAGTGCAGGTAATGTGTTGCCAGAAAATCAACAAGTAGTTTTCCACCCAAATGTTAAAGCACCTCAACCTGTTCAGAATCTGACGCAAGTCGCATTCATGCAGAGAGGGGAAGACCTTCAGGCGGCACTAGCAAGGCAAAATTTGGCTCGACACTTGCTTCGACAGGGAAGAGAAACACGAGTCGAACCGGATGATGTCAACAGAATAGTCGAACAAGCACTAAGTCGGATCGGGTTCAATGTTGGCATGGCTAATCAGCCAGGTTTCAATTCACCCTTTCCAGAATGGGTACAGTTAACGGAAATCCCAAGAGGAACAAAGATACCGAAACTGTCGAAGTTTGCCGGTGAAGCGGGAGAATCTACTGTCGAACACATCACTCGCTACATTATTGAATTGGGTGACTTGGCCGCTAATGAAGCTATCAGAATGCGGCTATTCCCTAGTTCTTTGACAAGAAATGCTTTTTCTTGGTTCTCAACTTTGCGATCGAATTCTATTCACGCTTGGACCCAATTAGAAAGGGCTTTTCACGAACAATTCTATAGAGGCGAATTGAGAGTTGCCTTGACGGATTTGTTAAGTGTGAAAAGGTTCACTGGAGAGCCGATCGATGACTACTTGGCACGCTTCAGGCAAATGAGGAGTAGATGTTTTACTCCAATTCCTGAACCGGAAGTGGTTAAGATGGCTGTGTCGGGTTTAGAATATCATATCCGTAAGAAATTAGTTACCCAACATTTGTTAGATTTGGCACAATTAGCCGCTTGCGTTCGGCAGATTGAAAATCTAAGAAATGAAAAAATGAAAGGGAAAGATCTTAAAGTTCCAAAAAGGGAACGCATCCATTACGTCGATTCTCAACCTTCTGACGGGGAATCTTGCGACGGTGGTTCAGAGGTTAACGTGATAGAGTTAGGAAATGAATAACCTTATTCATGTTCTGCCTTACGACCGTCTAAACCCATTAGCGAAAATTTGTATAAGAAAACATACACTTTCGACGTTTCCAAAACTGAACAAGTTTTCGACTCGTTGTTAAAGGATAAACAAATTAAATTGTCAGAGGGTCATAAGTTGTTGAAAAAAGAAGAATTAAGAGGAAGAAAGTATTGCAAATATCATAACAATTTCACTCATGATACCAATGATTGCTTTGCTTTCAGGGACTTAATTCAGCAGGGAATTGACAAGGGAAAACTGAAGTTCGTAGTAAAGGATATGAAGATCGACACTGATCCTTTCCAAAAGGAGGTCAATGAAGTCGAGGCCCAAGGAGTATTTTCTGTTAGCACTCTTTCATTGGCTTATGACGCCGAAGTGTTTCCTGAAGACGGAGAATCACTCCGACATTTCTGTAGGAGGAAGCGAAACGGCGATGTTCAAATCTGTCCAAGATGCCAAGTGGTCTATGACCGAAAGACTGCAACACAGAAAGGAAGAGGATCCAAAAGAGAAGACTTGAGAAAGAAGATACGAGCCAGGGTCCAGGAACGAGAAAACATCCGACGGGAATTGGCTCGAGAGGCTCGAAGACCTTTGTCTAGTCGAAGGATTTATGGAGGACACCCTTCAAGGCCAGGTGCATACGATCGAGTCTTTCAGAGGAAGGCACAGTCAGAATCGACATCTGGGTCGATTTATCAAGGTTTGACACGTACTCAGAAAAGGAGGCTTCAGAGAATCCGAAAGGCAGAGGCTGAAGGAGTCAATATTGACGAATTACCCTCAAATGATCAAGGATGCCTCGTTGCAAGTATGAAGCCGAAAACGGCTCAAAACCGACAAGGAGGCAAATTGAAGCAGAAGTGGGTAAGGAAGTCCGAAGGATCGAATCAGATGAGCGAATCATATGAGGGGGACTCTGAAGATAGCTTGGATATCATTGTTAATGACCAAGACATGATAGACGCTCAAAGTAGGAAGATTGGAAGTCTCTCAATTAACAATGTTGGTTTGCCTTTCGACATGCCTGGAGACCATGAACATGAAGAAGGGAATATGAGTGATGATTCTGACGATTCATATCTCAGTGATGAAGTACCAGGCCTTCCTGAATGTCTTTTTCCTTTTAGATCAACTTCATTTGGAAGTCGACATTGGTCACATTGCTCAATTTGAACCATTGGAGGAGAGTAAAAGAGAACACCTAAGGCCTTTACATATTAAGGCCATCGTTGACGGGAAGCCCCTAAATCGAGTATTGGTAGATGGAGGGGCCGCCGTTAATGTTTTGCCTTGGAATGTGTTCAAAAGGATGGGAAAAGCGGAGTCGGACTTAATTCCGACAAACGTAGTTGTGGTTGGTTTTACTGGAAAAATTGCTCAATCACATGGAGTGAGGATGCTGAAAGTTGAGGTGGGATCAGTGGTAAGAGATACTTTGTTTGTGGTAGTCCCATCTAAGGCTAGTTACAACCTGCTGCTAGGAAGGGATTGGATCCATGCTGTGGGGGCCGTGCCGTCAACGGCCCATCAGAAGCTAGTTCTGTGGAATCAGGAAAATAAGGTGGAGGTGATTCCAGCAGATGATAGCCCATGCTATATGCAACAGATGCATATAGACTTTAAAGTTTACAATCCCAGCATTAAGCCGATCCGACTTGATGCAGAAAACTTCCAAAAACCCATAGTAGATAAATGCTTAATGGAAAACTATGGGATCGCAATTGTCGAAATGGACAAGGCCGTTGAGAAGCGGCCTTCGACCAGCACCAATGGTTGATCGACAATTAGAAAGACTGTCGGCCTATGTGGCCGACAGAATGCAATGCACTATTCAGACAGGTGCATTCCAGGATTGTATCGTAGACGATAGCCCTTTGGGATTCGAGAGAGGGTGGACAGATGAGGAAGTTCGATTCATCAGTGAGGATCCCAGAGATGAAGTCAATTTGGGAATGGCTGAAAAGCCGAAACCAATTTATGCAAGTGCGTTGTTAAAGGAGGAATTCCGACAGAAACTCATTGATCTCATTAAGAAGAATCAAGATTGCTTTGCTTGGGAGTTCGAGGACATGCCAGGACTCGACAGAGAGTTAGTTGAACATAGGCTGACTTTACGGCCTAATCACAAGCCAATCAAACAAGCAGTTCGACGGTTCACACCTGATGTAGTTCTCAAAATTAAAGATGAGATCGAAAGACTGCTGAAAGCTAAGTTCATCAGAACGGCAAGGTATGTCGAATGGATGGCAAATATAGTCCCTGTGATGAAGAAGAACGGAAAAATGCGACTAGTGTCGATTTCAGGGATCTAAATAGTGCCACACCGAAAGACGAATACCCAATGCCGATAGCTGACATGCTGGTGGATTCAGCATCTTGCCATGAGGTAATGAGTTTGTTGGATGCTTTTTCAGGTTACAATCAGATTTTTATTGCTGAAGAAGACGTGTCGAAGACGGCGTTCAGATGTCCAGGAGCAATATGAACCTTTGAATGGGTAATGATGCCGTTTGGAATCAAGAATGCAGGAGCAACATATCAAAGAGCAATGAACCTGATTTTTCACGATATGATTGGCAAGTTCTTGGAGGTATACATCGATGACGTGGTGATCAAGTCAGATACTCAAGGGGAGCATTTAGAAAGCCTGGAAAAGGCATTCGCTAGAATGAGGAAGCACAAACTGAGGATGAATCCAATCAAATGCACCTTTGGAGTTACTGCTGGTCAGTTTTTGGGATTTCTTGTCCACAGAAACGGCATTGAGGTCGACAAGAATAAGGCCAAAGCAATCATAGAAGCATCTCCTCCAACTAATAAAAAAGAGGTTCAGTCATTCCTTGGCAAGGTGAATTATTTGAGAAGGTTCATATCAAATCTGTCGGGGAGAACTAGAGCTTTTGCACCGCTCGTAAAGTTGAAGCGGGAAGAAGATTTTAAGTGGGGACCGGAACAACAATCGGCGTTCGATGATTTGAAGACATATTTATCAACACCACCAGTCATGATGCCGCCTCAGCCAGGTTTTCCTTTAAAATTGTATATATCAGCCTCTGATTACACTATAGGAAGTATGTTAGCTCAAGAAAATGAAAATGGTGTAGAAAGGGCTGTATTTTATTTGAGTAGAGTGTTGAATGATGCCGAAACACGGTATAGTGCAATAGAAAATTATGTTTAGCACTCTATTTCTCTTGTACAAAGCTTAAACATTATATGAAAAGTTTTCATGTTTTGGTTTTGTCGAATTCTGACGTTATTAAGTACATGCTATCCAAGCCAATCATACATGGAAGGATTGGTAAATGGACATTAGCGTTAACTGAATTTTCACTTCAATATGTGCCATTAAAAGCCGTCAAAGGCCAAGTGGTAGCCGACTTTTTGGCGGATAACCCGTGTCTAGACATGGCTTTATCTGTTAATTTTGTCGGCTTAAGGCCTTGGGTGATGTATTTTGATGGATCATCACATAAGAAAGGGGTAGGAGTGGGAATATTACTCATATCCCCCGAAGGGATTCCTACGGAATTTATGTTCAACCTTAACTATCAATGTTCAAATAATGAAGCTGAGTACGAGGCTATTTTAATTGGCCTTGAAATATTAATCTTCTTAAAAGCCAAAAATGTGGCTATCAAAGGAGATTCTCAGTTAGTTATTAAGCAATTGGTTGACGAATACAAGTGTTTAAATCCAAAGTTGGCCAAATATCGTAATATGGCACGAAAGATGATGCGCCAATTTGACGATATTTCAGTAGAACATGTATACAGGTGTCATAATCAAAAGGCCAACCATTTGGCCCAAATTGCATCTAGATACCGTATATCAAAGAGGGCTTTGGATAAAGCAACACGGATCGAAGAACTGTTATACCCCCCCTCATGAGAGAGAAATAATGGTGAATGCACTAGCATCCGAAGATGATTGGAGGAAACCCATAGCAGATTATTTGGCGAAACCCTCCATCGATGTCGAACGAAAGTTGAAATGGAAAGCGACCAAGTTCACGTTACTAGGAGGTGACTTGTATCACAAATCAGTCGACGACAATTTGGAGGTATGCCTCGACAAGGAAGACGCTTTCATAGCCTTGGCGGAAGTCCATGAAGGAATATGTGGAGCACACCAGGCAGGAGAGAAGATGAAATGGATACTCAGGAGACAAAGAGTCTTTTGGCCTACATTAATATCCGATTGCATGAATTTTGCGAAGTCGTGTGAAGAATGCCAAAAACATGGCTACATTCAAAACGTCCCAGCAGGAGAATTGCACTCGATTATCAAGCCTTGGCCTTTTAGAGGATGGGCACTAGATGTAATTGGAGAAATTGTCCCTCATTCTTCTAAAGGCCATTCAAGAATATTGGTGGGTGTTGACTATTTTACCAAATGGGTAGAAGCTATACCTTTGGTGAAGGTTGAACAATAGCAAGTAATTGATTTTATTGAAGACCATATCGTTTGTCGATTTGGGATTCCCGAGACCATTACTACAGATCAAGCATCTATTTTCTTGGGAAGCAAATTGAAGGGTTATTTGGCATCAAGAAGAATCAAGTTACTGACTTCGACACCTTACTATGCACAGGCCAATGGACAAGCGGAAGCAGCCAACAAGTGGGTTATTAACATCATCAAGAAACAAATTAAAAGCAAACCACGAAATTGGCACGAAGCACTTACTCCAGCGTTGTGGGAAATTCGGAATTCCCCAAATGAAGCAACGGGTACAACTCCCTATATGCTAACATATGGCCACGAGCCCATGTTACCAGTCGAAATCAATTTGGAATCAATACGATTTCAGAGGCAACATGAAATGCCTACAAATGACTATTGGAATGCCATGTTCGACGAGTTAAACGAGGTGCACGATGAAAGACTGTTGGCGTTAGAAAATATCATGCGACAGAAAGAGAAGATTGCTAGATATTACGATGCCAAAGTTAAATTTAAGTCGTTCTTACCAGATGAATTAGTATGGAAAGTAATCTTACCCATCGACAAGCGTTCGAATGAATATGGCAAGTGGTCATCAAAGTGGGAAGGACCATTTAAAGTATTAAGTGCTTACTCGGGCAATGCGTACGAGTTAGTCAATGTCGAAACAGGGAAAAATATTAAAGCAATTAACGACAAATATTTGAAAAAATATAAGCCGACAATGACAGAAGTGAAAATGCATTAATTCAAGAATTGCGGAATCCATACAGAAGGAAACAAAATACAAGAAGCAAATACAACAAAGGAAAAACAAATTCATCCAAAAAGATTGCCAAAGGAACGCCATTCCATGGCGAAAGCATCTCTGCGTCGGATTCCAGCCCTATATCCTTGAAGAGAAGTACCCAAAGCATCCGTGATCTGCTGATAAGGTTCCACCAAAGCATTAACTTTGGCAGCCAGTTCTTGACGGTTGGTTTTGACGGATTCCAAGTATTGGGTCAGGTCCAATTGATCTTGTTCCCGACGCGCTAATTCTTCCTTCAGTTCTCGAATCTTAGCTCCATTCTCTTCCAGTTGTCGAAGTGTGGTATCAACCTTGGAATAACAGTCGGCGTCCTCCCGTTATGAATCCATGAATTCGGTCTCCATTTTGCTTTGATTTGCTTTGACATCTTCATAGACTTTGATGTCATTCAAAATCTTTGGACTTTCAGTAGTCCAATTATTCACAAATCGCTGCAACCCGTTCAATTTGGATTCTACATCTGCCGAAGTAGGGTGTTGCAAAAGTGAAGTGATGGTGGAGGACAAGATCTCAAGAGTAGAAGAATCATCCAGCAATTGATCAAAAGGCCGACAACGGACATTCTTCAGAGTCACCATTAACTGATCCGCAACCGGTTCCGCCTCTCTCAGAGGAGAAGTCATGGCCGCCTCAACAGATCGTGCTTTGGCCATTAATTCTCGAAGTGCAACAAAAGCAGTAGAAGAGGAAGTCTGAACCGAAGGAGCCATGGCAATAGTAGGAGGCGTGCAAGAAGGAATCTCAACAGGAGCGGCAGGAGCAAGATTAGATGAAGCAGGAATTGACAAGCTGCCGTCAAAACCTTCAACTTGGGCTGAGTCGTTGGGAATCTAAAGGAAAATAAAACAAGGTTGGTAAAGGTCTTTTAATGCTGCATAAAGGGTGAATGAGTAAATTTGCAAATACCTCAAAGGAATGGCCACATGCAGTCGTTGTCTCAGGGTCCACGACAGCAACAGGAGATTCCACTACATGAGAATCTATGTCAAGAGGTTCAGTGCCGACAACGACTTGGTTGGAGCCTTAAACAACAGCTTCAACTGCGGCTGAAGAAGAAGTGTCATCAAGACACAGTTGCATGGAAGCCTCAATAGAATGCAGCCGGTCAGTTTGATCAAATGCGACGTCGCCATGATGTTCATCTGAAGAAAACTCATCAAGAACCACATATCGACGAGCAGGACGCCTTTGCAGCTGGATGCTGGTATCTTCGACTAAATCCTCTTCCATGAATGGATTAAGTGTTGGAGTTGGAAGGAATTCACCAGCATGGGGGTCGTGATGGGAAACGTCAACAAACAGATCAGCCGCATCACCATGTGTTCTTTGAGTAGCAACATGGGGAGACGACTCTCTGATGACGACACCTGTGGCCTTTGGACGCGATTGTGATGGAGTTTTGGATGAAGGATGCAAAGAAGGACGAATCGGAGGAGCAGATGAAGCGGTGGATACTTGGAGCTTTTTGGAAAGAGGACGAACCAGGGAACTGTCAGTTCTTTCAGGGTCGGCGTGAGACTTGTTTGACGGTCGATCAGTTTGTTCCTTGTGTGCTCTCTTGGATCCGACAAAATCATCAATAGGATTGTGGTGGCGCCGTTTCTTTTGTTTCTTGGGCGATGAAGGGTCACCACCTTTTTTCTTTGAGGCATTGGCCTTTTTTGCCGCAGAGTAATCAATAAGGTTCGGTTTGGCCACTACAAAGAAGACAACAAATGAGAAAGCCGAAAGGAGAAAAGGGATAAAAGACAAAAATGACTAAGTACTCTTACCAGTTTTGTCGGATGCTACATCTGATGGAGTCCTTGCACTCATCCTGTCGACAATAATGTCATAAGCCACATGGTATGTGTTGAAGTACAGTTCCCACCAACGCACAAAATTTGGACTAGCCAAAAAGTAGGGGGTAAAGCCGACAAGATTGAAACGGCTAAGAGAAGTCAGGTTCTTCGACACAAACCGATTCAACACGGTTTTCCAAGAAGACTTGAAGTCCATTAATTGACCATGGTGGAATTCTTGGGATACCGACGCGAGCATGGGGGCTGGCAAGCCCTGACAAAGACCAAATTGCCTCGACACACAGTTGGGGTAATGAAGAAAAATTCTTTTTCTTCATAGGCAGTAGAGTCGGGTAAGCCACCAAATAAAACCCTTTGACTTAAGTAATGTCCCCAAAGGACATCATTCAGTTGTCTTGCTGCAGCATTGGAACCTGGATAAGGAAGACGAAACCAGTCAGGGCCAACAGCTCTTTCAACAAAGGGAGAAAAGTCGATGTCTTCAGATGACATGGTAATGTTGGCGAAAATCTTCATGAAATGAAAAAAGGTGTTGGTACGCGATGACAGCACAAGAAATTCATAATTCGCTGCCAAACAACCATAGTTGAACCGGAAAGAACAGATACTATTGTGGGTTGGCATCATATGATGTTTCAGAATGGCATTCAGCCACAGATGCAAAAGCCAAGTAGGACCTCCGACATTGGTTACTTGTTGCTTGTGAAGTCGAATGGTGTCAGAAACATGGCTTATTGTCGAATACAAATTCGCCAAGAGAAGTTGGATGAGAGCCACTTGCCTTTCTTCATGAAGGATCGTGGCTAAGGGCACTAGAGATTTGTTCACCTGTCGAGATTTGGTGCAGAAGACGAAAGCACTTAGCCACACTGTGAGAAACTCGACATGATCCTCATTGCTAACAGTTGGACTATCCCTATAATCATCCAGGCGCGCCTCGACGTAATTGCTGAAGGCAAAAGACCCATCACTAATTTGTACAATGTCATTGGGTTTGCTTTCAACAGTCAAAAGTTCTCCATCGGGACGGAGGCTAGTCAAAGCAGCAACATCAAAAAGGGTAGGAGTCATCATGCCGTATCGGAAGTGGAAGCAGTTAGTTCGACGGCACCAGAAATAGCATGCAGCGCCAAAGAGTCCATCGTCGTAATGAAGATTGCAGGTTGTCAAAATGAGAAGGTCTTCAAAACCAGCCCTTTTCCAAGATTCTCTCTTGTGAGGCCGAAGCCTATCATACCACTCGATAAACTTGGGGAATGGCTTCACATTCCTAAGAACTCTACGAGAATGTTCTTTGTCGAAGTGGCAAGTGTAAACGGGATTGAGCGTAGCCACAGGATGAAGCACATCAGGATGGGAGAGTGGAAAGTTGGCACTCATAACAGGATCACGAGACTCTGCTACAAACATTAAAGGACCCAGAAAAGCAGGAGAAGGGTTAACAGGTACACCATCGGCAGGGATGAAGGAAGTCGCTGGAATGATCAGACTACGTTCGTGGTATGGAACTTCCAAATCAATTTCGGGATCATGAACGCCTTGGATTGCCATGATGAAGTTAGGGTTTCGAAAAAAGGGTTTCAAGTCAGAAAGAGAGGATGCAGTGGCAAACAAGAAAAGATAAAAAAGGGGATAATGATTAGCTATCAAGTTTAAATAAGAAGTGAAAAGACGTGTAAGACCAACACAGTGGTCCAATAGAAAGCGTCAGTTCAAAAAGATAAACTCGCCGTTTCAGAATCCTAATGATGAAAGGACATTTCGAAAAGATACAACTTTTGGTATCCTCCGAAAAGACGCGTCGCACACCAAAAATTGGGGGGCCTCTGTTAACAGGAAATCGAAATCGACAAAAGGTTGTGATGTCGGATGTATAAGTGACGTCGACGGAAGTGTACTTAAGCGTTTTTGTTTAAAAGTGACTTCGAAGGAGGTGTACGTACAGTTCGACACAGGGAAGATTTCGACAAAAGGATATTGTGTCGACAACATAAGTGATGTCGAGGGAGGTGTACTTAAGTGGCATGACTTAAAAGTGATCTCAACGGACGTGAACGTGTGTCGACAAAAGGAAGAGGCGGAAATAAGAGGTCTATGTCGAAAGAGTGGTGACACAAGAAAAGAGGAGACAGAAACGTCGAATCAGTATTGGGAACGACAAAGTAATTATGGAGGCATTTAATGCTACTTGTGGCTATAAAATCCTCAGTTTTCACCAAGCAAAGGCCACGAGTTACAATGGAGAAACTTAAAGAATGCCTTCATGATTTCTGGAAAGAGGAGAAGCGATTCACATTCCACATAAACACGAGTCCACCAAAGGATGAACATGTGGGATTAAGGTGTTTGGGTGAGGACAAGGAAATGAAAGAATGTCTTCCCCGAACACCACCTTTATCCTCCTGAATAGTGAAAGGATAAACATGTGGGATTACATAGATTCCATTTCCGGTGTTTTGGGTTAATGTTAAGGACTCCAAATTGGAGGAAACGTTTAACTT
Organism: Crotalaria pallida; assembly: GCA_037953625.1. Classification (NCBI taxonomy): domain Eukaryota; kingdom Viridiplantae; phylum Streptophyta; class Magnoliopsida; order Fabales; family Fabaceae; genus Crotalaria; species Crotalaria pallida. Next base: position 90,048,417 of record CM075653.1, read on the forward strand.
GATAAATAACCATTGGAAAGGTCTCTGTAATCCCATAGGTCAAGGTTTGTGTCCTGCTAGGATCGACCAAGACTGCCTTTCCTATTAAAGAGTTAAAGGAAAAAAGTCCTTTGACGTCATTCTATTAGAAGTGTCGGGGGCATGTTTTTGATTGAATGCTGGTGAAACAGCGTTTAGTTGAATTACATGTCACCAATATCGATCGAATGCGTCTAAGTCCGACAGCGGGTCGAACGCCTATTTCAGCGATAGCCCCGTCTGTCGAAAGGAGCTCGATGTCGGACGACATCTCAAAACCAAGAGGCTGGAGCACAACAACGTCAATACTTCAAGCAACAAAGAGACTTAGACAAGAGTCAAAGGTTGCAGTCGAAGGAAGATGGCAGTCGAAGCGGTTTTCAGCAAAGATGTCACCACGAGTCGACAGAAGCATCCACTAAGCCCAAACCACGACGTGGGCAGTTACATCGTGGGGGATAGCGTAGTGGGTAGTTATCAAAAACGTGGGTTCTGCAGTTGTGCAGAACGTGCGAGTAGGTTTGTAAATAGTTTTCGGATTCCTATAAATAGGAAGTCCTTAGTTTGTAATGGGGGTCGGTTGCTAGGTTAACACATCAGGCTAAAATCATAAACGTCTCACCAGAGCAGACAAACGGATAAACGTCATTGTAAAGAACCTCAACCTTCCACCCATTTAATTTCAATGCAATCTTTACGTTTCCATGCACTTTTCATTACATGCAATTTACTTTACCGCACAATTTAATCGCTTTCCTTTACGATTCCAAGCCATTTACTTTACTGCACTCTTGATTTTCCGCCGCATCGTGTCCTTGGTGTCGGTTTTATGTTTACTCGCATTTACCTTCGCTCAACTCGAGTCCAAATACCAAAAATACGGTCAAGTTCCTTTCACAAGATTATCATTTAACCTGTCGTTACCCACACCCCACACATAACCGTCAGTTCGGCAGGCGTCGGACGAAAACCCCGCAAACAATATGTAAACATGTTTTTTTTTAAATGATGTTAATATGTTGTTATTTATTTATTTATTTATTTTGGTTTACATGGGAGGTCTGCGACTAGAATTCATGACCTAGGGAAGGGGGAAATCCTAAGTGTCCCTGCAGTCACCAATTGAGCTGTCTTACGCGGACTTAATATGTTGTTATTTAGTTTTATATTATATATTTATATAAATATATTACATATACAATTGAGTGAGTGAGCCATGCTGGGTAATATAAAACTCAAATCATAATATTTTTCTTAAATAAAACTAATGGCATGGTTTGCCATGTCAAATTTGGTAATTTAGTTACAACACTTTTTATTTATTTATTTATTAAATGATACTTTATTGCTTAATCTTACCATCAAAGGTTATATTTTTTACCTTTATTGTAAAATATTATATAAATGGCACTTTGTTGTCAAAAATATTTCCCTGATTTAATTATTTTTTATAGACAGCAAATGAAATCTTGAATTTAAACTTAAGATTTTTTTTTTAATTTCGAAACTTAACATCTTGTAATGACATGTTTTACTTTGATCTACTTTTATACTTGTGATTTTTGTCCTTATCCAACATGAACCTATACCTTTTTTAGGTTTAAGAATGAGTATAGGTTTAAAAGTTGGTCCCATTAAAATTTACGACCGAATAATGGTCGACTCCAACTCGTTACTGCTTGTCAACGCTCACCCTAGTAATAATAACAATTAAGAGTTTAAAGACAAATTGGATATTAGAAAATGTTGTATATTTTATATATAAAATACTTCCTCTGGTTCTATGTATAAGTTTTTTTTAAGATTTTTTTATATCCTTAATATAAGTCTTATTTTCAATTTTCAATGGTATTAATTACTTCTTTTTCACAAACAACCTTATTTACTCAATACTCCACTTTTTAAATTTCCAAGAGTAATTATAAGCTTCTTTTAAAAAAGGTTTAATTACATATTTGATTGTTTATCTTATTTTCCAAATTCACTTTGGTCCTTTATTATTTTTTTTGAATAATTTTTTACCTTTATTTTTTTTTAAAAAAAGATTCAGTTTGTTCATTCGGTAAAAAAAAAAGTTAGATTTCACTAGAATATTCCAGAATATTTTCTCCCCTCACCGAATTATTGCCGGATTTTGGAAAATATGACAGAAATGGTGTTAAATCTTCTCCTTCTCCTTCTCCTCCTCCTCCTTCTCTTTCTTCCGGCAACATTTTCCAAAAACTGACGACAATCCGAAGAGGAGAGGGAATATTTCAGAATATTCTTGTGACATCTAACTTTATTTTGACGGAATGACCAAAATAAATCATTTTTAAAAAATAAAGGACAAAATTTATTAAAAAAAATAAAGAATCAAATTGAATCTTGAAAATAAGATAAAGGATCAAAAATGTAATTAATCCTTTAAAAAGTATAATAAATATTAATATTTCTAATATCACTTACAATATTAATTAATTTTTCTTTGAAGAAAATAAAATTTAGTCAAAAACGATTATAACCTATGATTATGAAGCCCTAATACTTAGTACGATACAGACACAACACAACACAGATATGAGGATACGAGAATTTTTGAAAAGTCAAGATACGATACAACATAAGATACGTTAACACAAATTTATATTTATATATATAATAAAAGAAATTAAAAAAAAATTGTACATTGATAATTTTCATTCATATTGTCATTAGTTCAAAATGAAATTAATACATAACTATAATGATCACATTTTAAAGGACATAAAAAAGGGTTATTTATTTTATTGAAAATACTAATTAAAAAGTTACTTTTGAAAAAATAATAATTATTAAAAAATTCAAAATAAAATCAAACAAGTATCTGGGGAGTAACGAAAAAGTATCGGAAAGTATCTGATAAATATCCTAAAAGTATTTTTTTAGAAAAATAATTAAAATTAACTAAAGATAATAAGATATTTTTGGGACACGTATCGGGAAAAGTATCAGACCCGATATGACAGAGATACTTTTCCATTTTTGAGAATATAGCTTCATAGATTATAACAAGAAAAGGAGGGAGTTCGATTTTATAACAAATGCAAATCTTTTACCACTGCACCTTCACCCCAAACAACTCGCGCAGTCATTGTTCTTCTTCTCTGCAACCAGAGAGTAGCACTGAATCGAGTCACTGGGTTTGCGTTACAGGTAATCATCATTATTTCTCTGTAGAAGTGTCTTTAAGTGAGGATCGTTGATTAGAAACCTTATATCATTGTTGCAATCCGTGAAATGAGCCTTCCAAATTTCAATTGTGTCTAATTGTGAATTCTGGTTTCTCCGAAGGTTCTAAATTGCTATTGTGGTAATTATGATTTTATGATTTTAGTGAGAGCTTAATTATATTTTTAACTGTCGCTTTTAATGAATATGATGATTGAAATTGTTTGTATCCATTAGACTCATGTCCATGCAAATCTTTCTCGTTGCATTGATAACTATTGTTTGTCTTTATTGAAGGTGCTGTGTTAGATGGCGATTGAGAATGAGAATGAAAATGTTGGAGATAAGGTGGTTGAATTCATAGGATATGCATGGCCTCCAAATGTCGAATCATATTTTATAGGTTTGATGGAAGAGGAAGTTAAGAAGGGTAATAGAAAAACCACTACTCTTTCAAAGGCTGCGTGGAGGCATATTAAGGAAGAGATGAAAATGAGATTTGGCAAAGAATACTCGCTCCAGCAATTTAAGAACAAATTCAATCAACTGAGAGGAAGATGGAAGGAGTTTACTAGTTTGTTGAAAACGGATACTGGAATAGGATACAATTCAAATACCGGACAAATTGTGGCCACGGATGATCAATGGAAGAAACTATTTGATGTATGTTCCGTTTTGATATTGCATTGCTATGATATGTTATTGTTGATAATATTTTACAAGATAGTGATGACTAACCCAACTCATGTTTTTGCAGAAACATAAGTTTGCAAAGAAGTATAAGAAAAAAGGTTGCTTGAATTATTATAAATTGTGTGTCATTTTTGGTGACACAACCACCTCTGCTGGAAATATGGTCCTATCTACCAAAAGTCTTTCGATTAGTGATGATGATGACAGTGATGATGATGATGATGATGATAGTGACAAAGATGATAGTTCCGGTGAGGAGGAAGATAGCTATGAATCTAGTAAGGACAACAAGAAAAGAAAAGCAAGAGAAGATGCGCACGTGGCATTTGCTAATGCGATGTCAATTTATGCCGAAACCACTAAGAAGAAGCTTGCAATTTTGGAGAAGATGAGTACAAGTCATTTCACAATGTCATCATCTACTAATGCTAAGGGGGAAGTAGTCGGACAACAACGTAGTGTGCAAGATAAGGAATCACTAATGACTTGTTTGAGGGCTCTTCAAGGTCTTGAAGGCATCGATGGTGCTTCTTTTACAAAAGCCTTGAAGTTATTGAAAGAAGATCCTTCGTGGAGAGATGTGTTTTTGACATTATCAGATGAGCGAAAGAAAGATTTGGTTCTCAATCTTCATCATATGTTGTAAATACGGAAACACACGTTGATTATTGAGAGATGTAGGCAGCTATTGAGCTTAATTTTGTTTTTTTGGGTATGCCCCCTTGGAAGTTGCAATCGGTTCACATGCAATTTTAAACAAATACCAGTTGGTGCAGTTTAGATCTATTGACTTTTATTTATTATGTTGTGGAGTTCTCAATAATTTAAACACAACATTAGAGGATCGGAATATCTCAGAATATGAGGGGTAACATCACTCTCACCAAGTTTGATAGCAAAAATCACCTCAATGGATAAGGAAAAGATTTTTTTTTTTGTCATTGGAGATATTGGAAGTTGACTACATTTGGTAGACATTTTCACTTGAACCGAGATACAAAGAAACTACAGAGTTTTATAGCGGTATTATTAGGCATTTGACCTTAGAAGTTGAATTAATTTGAAGAAGTTAATTAATTGTTTAAGGATGAGTTCTGATTTTCAGAATTTCCTCAATCAAGTTACAATGTAATTGAATACTATAATGTAGTTATATGCAACAATATAAAATTAGTCAGATGACATCATTGTTCTTTGGCATGCTTCTGCATATTATGTAATTTTAGCCACATACTAGCAAGAGTCGGTATCATACATAAAAATTGTTAAATTTGACATTAAGATTGATTAATGAAAAACTATGACAAACAAATTACTCCATTTCTGAACTTTTCAGGCATCTACATTGCGTGTCCCACTTTTTGCCTTGTGAAGTGCCCATGGATGAAAATGACTGAGGCAATTGTATTCCTAATTTCCTATCATGACCGTTCTTTAATACTGTCATTTCCCACGTTTGAGAGAAGACAAAAAAGTTAAAGATCATTGAGCAGTAATGCTGGTAGAGCCCTAGGCAGTTGGACAATAATATCATTGGTTACCTAACTGCCTGGCCAAGTTGACATCCTTAATAAAATCAAACCCCACATAACATTTAAGATCCGGAAAAATGAGGGTAGAGAATAGTACTTAGTATATAAAGACAAAATGAAATTTTATGTGGACAACAAAGACAATGACATGTTCCCACTGGGTAGAGTTGTAGATCAAACAATGTCTATGTTGTACTTTATGGTGAATATATAGAAAGTTACTCTCAGGCCCAGATAAAAGATGAGGGTTGTATTAGACAATCTATTTCCAACATGAAACTTTTTCAAATGTTCCAATGACATTGATAAACAAACTGAAAGGATGTATTAGTATGTAATCTATGAAAAACAAATCCCTCGCCCTCACTCGAAAATGTTCCAAAATCTTGCAAAAAAACAAATTCATACATGTATTGCAGGAAAGATTATATTCACTAAATGCCTCTATTTGTATAACTTGTGAATTTCATAGAATACAAATCAAGTTTTCAATATCCATAATCATATTAATATGCACCTAAGAAGCATCATGGCAGTAAGGAAGAGCTACAATGTCCCTGCATAGGGGTTTCTTAGCCAATAACCCTTGATCAGCCTTCACAGGTGTAGGTTATTTACTAATAACTAAGTTGTTTTGGTGAAATGTGTCAGCACAGACAAAGTTCATAGTAAATCTTAGAGGTTGCATACTTGCATCCAACAACATTCCTTAAGGCATCAGATATACTACCTACATAAACTAGACACAATCCTTTCAGGACATGCTTAATTTGCACGGTCTCTAATGACTTCGAGATCCATCTTTGTTGGGTCTGTTGCCTGAATCTCATAATGGATGCCCTTTAGTTCCCTTCTGAACTTGTACTTGGATGTTGCATAAATCATCTTAGGGCCAATGCGCCAATGCGGGCTACAGATGTGTAAAACAATCAATTGATTTGTAAGGATCTAGGTAATAAAGTATGACAATGTTCTCTTTTTTTTTAAAGAAAACTATGACAATGTTAATGAGGTAAAGAATATAAATTGCTAAGAATGGGAGCTTCCATGGAGCAGCTACACCCATGCCAACAAAAAAATGAGCAAAAAATATTAAATACGAAGACCTGTTCTTAAGTTTTATAGACAAACAAGGAAGAAAAACAAAAGAAATCATGCTCTGACATGCATATAACATTTCAAATTCAAGAATTTATCAAAATACTGGATCTTGAGTCTCTAATTGCATCAAAGATAAGAATAATGATATTAAGAGTAGAACACTAATTAGTAATTATATTAAGATAGTGAACAATAGGAATCATGCCTTAGATGATATACAAGAAAATTGTATCTTAATGTAGGATGTACTTTTGTCCACTTAACCCACCGACACATCTTCAGGATTTGCCCCCTAAGATTTTCGCTAAAGTTTACAATGAAATATCCATACCATAAGACTTGAATGCATGAAATCTAAATGCAATAGTAAAATGCGAAACACGTGAAAAGCACTGTATACTGAAATCAATGTAAGAAAAATGAATCAGTTGATATGAAACATCTATGATTATTCAAAAACTATACCATGCAATAAAAAAGATTGTGCTCTTTTGGCAGTTATCAGAAGTCACAAAATCAAAGTCAAAGACAGCATATCGGCAATCATTTTCAGGCAAGGATGCACTGAAATCATCATAGCTCTCAGAAGGGCCACCAGTCTTTTCAACCACGACCTCTTTCTTTTTCTCATCAATTTTAAAAATCACATAGCGGTGAACTTTCTTCCTCTGCAGTTCTATGAATGTGCTAACAATATGCTCAGCAACACCCATGCCAGAAGAGGCATTTCCCTACATTGAAGCAACATATTAGTAACTACTTATCCTTTTTAAAATTAAATATTTAATAATATAACCAAATAATATTTTTTAAGTGAAAACATTGAGCTTCCATCAAAATGAATTGTCACAATCAGAATAGTTCCATCTTACATCAAGCATGCCAATTCTTTTTGGTTCTACTCTACCAAGATGCACAAAGTTGGAGACATTTTTAAATATTAGTCAATATTTTAAAATATCTTACGGTGGGGCACAAGATGCACATGCACTACATTATTTGTGATATAATTCAAGTGCCTACTTGTCTTGCATCTAGTGCCCTGGAATCATGGACCTGGATTAACAAATATATTTCATAAAACAGACTGAACTTGAAGCAAGGCAGCCCGAAGGCTATAAGTAACTTCATGTATGATGTAACACCCATCGGAATTATCCTCGAAATTATGAAATAATAACTAGTTATTAAATATATTATGTATAAATGTGTGAAATTAATAATATAAAATGTTGTGAGAATTTTAGTTTTGAAATGTGAAATTGATATTAGAAATATGGAAATGAAATATGCAAGTATTAATTATTATTATTATTATTATTAAAAAAAAGGGAGAATACTCGAGTATTTCATGTCTGTTGGTTGAAAAACAAAAACACTGAAAACAATGTTGAATGGTCACCCCGTTCCTATCCCATTTCTCCGTAATCTCTGCAATAAATTAGTGCCTAGTGCTCCCTACCCAGTCCCTAGGCTACCCAAGACTGATTGTGGCTGAACGATTAAGAGGTTTGGTGCTGAGAACCCCTCCATTCCCATCAACAAAGTCTTAGAGCTCTGAAAAATGAGTTTCTCATGGCTCTCTTGCTCCATCTCGTTTTCATAGTTCTAAGCTCTTAAACCTCACGAATCATACACCAAATCGAAGCTTGTTCAACCCTCTTCGATTAGATACCAAGTTTGTACAATTTGGCTAAGTTTAGTAAAAGTTCTACTCCTTCAAAGTTAGGCGCTTGAACCTGAAATTCTGCTAATTCTGATTCGCGGGGCTCTGTTCTTTGAGTTCTCGTGGAAAGATCGAGCATCCTTTGAGCTTCAAACTTGTTGTAATCTCAAGATTTCATATCCTAGTTTTTGTACCAAGTGGTCTCACGTGTTTTCATTCAACGATCGTGCCGAACAGTGAGATCAAAATAGCACAAAAACCATTTTGATTCTGGAAGCTGAAACCAGAATTCTCAACACACCAACTTTGCAGTAGTCATGTGGTAAGCTCAGTCACCCTCTTTACCTCATTCTTGTTTCTATTTACTGTCCTCATTGAAAAGAATGGTTAGCAAGTGGTTTCGTGTCATTTGAGTCCCTGAGTATGCTGAACAAAGGAACCAAATTTAGAGAAAAATATTTCTGAAATTCTGGAATCTGGAAAATGATTTCAAGTTGGTCACTTTGTGAAGTTCGTATGAACAGCTCAGGCACTTTTAATTCCCGAATCCAGTTTCTACCATTAGTATTCATATCCTAGTTTCTAAATCAATTGGTTTCATGCATTTTTGTGGCTGGACCAAGAGATATGAGCGGTCAAACTTTGCCAAAACTATGCTGAAATCTGGATTTTCAGCATGATCAGTTTCATCGAGCTAACTTCGTAAGCTTGGTACGGCCAAACCGTATAGCCAATCCTTGTCATCTATAGCTTGTTTTAAAGCTCTTATATCCTAGTTTAATTTATAACCTTCTTTTACGATTTTCCTTAGCATATTCTTGATGAAAAACATCGACGAAGTCAGCCTGTCAAAGCTGTTCTGTGATGCTGCAAACTCGGGTTGCAGTGGCTTTTGTCAAAATTCAATCTCAAATCCATTCAATAACTTCAAATAGGTATGAGAGATCTCATTCATATCCCTAGGATAATTACTGAAGTATGTTTGATTGATTATGTGTGAAAGAGAAAGGAATAACCATGACAAGATTGCTTGATTTGGAGACCAAGACAATCCATGGTTCCTGGATGAAATTATTAATTTGAACAAGTTTAAAATGATAAATATAAGCTAGTGAAATGCTAAATTGAGATTAATTCGCAAAGGAAATAAATTTGGTATGTCAAGTTGTGATTTATGCATAATATGCAATTCTTGACAATTGATTGATGTATTGATGACTATATGATGATATGAACATGTTAACATGTGTAATTGTATGTGTTTTCAATTTGTTTTGGGTTAGTTTTGGTTAAAGTGAAGTGTACTAAAAATTGGCATGTCAAAACACAAGTTGGAATGTTGTTTCCTGCAGAATACTTGAGTATTCCAATAAATACTCGAGTAGTTCATGCAGTTCTGGTCACAATACTCGAGAATTTTATGTAATACTAGAGTATTCTAGGCATTTTGCACTAAAAACTCAATTTTGCGAGAAAATCAATTAGCACCCTTTTATAATTGATTACCTAACTCCTGAAGTGCAAATATTACCAACTTTTATTACACTTAACTGTAGTGTCCTTAATCGGAATCACCCTTGAAGCTATGGAAGAACTCTAGGAATGATCCCAACCAAGATGTTAATGTAGGACTCTTTAAGATTTCTGTATATCCAGTTAGGATAAACAGGTTCTCCCTAGTCAACAAAGTGTGTGCAAGTGTCAACTTAGGGATGAGAAAGCGTACCTTAGCCGCTATAGCATGGTGGTTCTTATAGGGGATTACCTGCGTGATGCATTCCTGGGCCGTTCTGATGAGGCCTGTAAAGAGGACGTATTCAACTAGGATTAGTAAAGGTCCTGATAAGGTTGCCTTCATAAATCTTGTATGTGATGAATTCTTATCCTTATCCTGTTATCAAATCAAGCAGCGTGGGAATGTAGGAGAAGTCGTTAAGCTTAATGAGACTGTAAGTGATAGGGATAAGGATGAAGTTCCTGTGCTCGGGGTTAATCTCATAAGCCCGTAACGTCCCCTTAATACCCATTGGCTCGGTGTAGCGTGCCGATCGTATGCAGACTGTATGCCTTGTTCCAGCGTCTAACTGGTCGGACGAAGATGATTGTGGTCGGATAGACTCTCAGTCCACAACATAAGCCCCCAAGCTCGATTGGGTGATTTGAGCCCTGCCGAGTTGAAGAATAAAGAGAGCAAAGGACCGAGCATTCAATCTTCTTTTACTGATGAAAGAATCCAAACGTTGGCTTTTTAAATTCTTATCCTTTGCCTGTACGGAAGTGACGTTTGATTTTACCCTTAACCTCCACGTGTCCATCCACGCTTTGGGATTTGAAACGTGATTCTGATTTCCGGAACTGAAAAGTTTTTCTTTTTCCAACTCACGCCGTTTACACAGCTGTCACGGTTATGGGCTTAGTACTATATAGCCCAATTCATTTTCGTAGTGGAGGGAAGTTTAGAGAGAGAAAACGGTTAGATTCCCTTTTTGATTATACTTCATTCACTATCCACCTTCATTCAGTTTCAAATTTTTCAAGAACGGTTCACAACTTTTCCTCCAAGGATTCTCAAACTTCATCGCTTCTTCTTTCTCCTGCCACTTCACTTTTCAAGGTTTTGAACCAGAGCACCGCCACTCATCTTCAAGCTTGATCATTTTTCTCAACTAATCAGGTAACAATCCATTCTTTGTTTCTCTAGTGTTTACATGCCTTCTTTGTTCCTAGGTCTAGATTTTTCTCTGCTTAATTTCTGTTATGATTCTGTGATCATCATTTGTACTTCGAAAATGCTCCAGCTTCAATTGAAGAGTCATCATAATAAATTGCTTAAAAACCGTTCCTTTTCCGGAAAATGCCATGATTTTTGTTTCTGTTGAGCGTTTTTGCGTTTAAAGTTTGCGCCTTTTCTGATAAAAACTTCATCTTTCTTCTCGTTGAGTGCAAAAGATCCTATCTTTTTCTCTTTCTGGGGAGTTTCTTCGCTAAAGGCCGTTGAGGGGTCGTTTATTGCCAAGGTTTTGATACTCCATGAGAGAGATTATATGAGTTCGTCAAGTTCCGAATCGCCTTTGTCAAGCGCGGAAGATGGCGAGAGTGTCGGAGTTAAACCGATCGCAACATATTACCCCAGAGGTTTGGTGGAATCTCGGGAGGGAATGCTGTATTACAAAATAGTCGAGCGAATCGAAAAATCGAGGTTAAGGAGGTAGCAGAGAGGTACCAACCAACTCAATTAGGGAATTTGCCGAGGATTTCCGAGGGAGGGTCCCCCAATTGATAACGTAAATAGTTTAATTTTTGGATTTTGTGTTGATACTGATCTGCGTATGCCTCCTTTTCCTCAGGTATGGTTCGCAAGGTTATTTCACATCCCGAGCTTTTTCCTTTGCCCCCAGATGCCGGTCAGTATGAGTGGGTTGATCTTGAAGTTGTTGGCACACGCTCGGAACTTTCAACTGCTGATTCCGTCGAACAAAGTAGGGCAATCTTGTTACCATGCCCTGGGGATGAGAGTGGGACTTCTTATGTCATCTCCCCTGTTGGGGCTAACGAGCGAATTTGCACACGAATCCCTCGTGAAAACCCAGGCTTCTATTTTTTACGAGGAAGTCATCACAAGGATCGGAGTAAGGATGCCTTTCACTGATTTTGAAATGGGAGTTCTGAGGAACCTTAGAATTGCACCTTCCCAACTGCATCCCAATGCCTGGGCTTTTGTTCGAGCTTTCCAACTTGTCTGTTCTGCTATGGGATGGTAGTGTACACGTCGTATATTCTTCTATCTCTTTGCCCCTCAAGCAAACGCATTTGAAAAGGGGTCAGAGAAGCGACCCTGGGTGTCACTCAAGGCTCGGACCGGCTACAGTCTGTTCACAAAATACTCTGAGTCTTGGAAAACTTTCAAGCCTTTTTATTTCAAGTATAGGTATGTTGGGAATGAGGTTAGCTGGTTCATGAGGCTTGGTGATGACCAACCAATACCACGCTTCCCTCTATGATCGAGGTCGTACCCGATACAAATAAAAACAATTTAAATATAGTACTAGGAAGTGACTCCTAGGTCGTCTCCCAAGGAATATCTTATCAAGCAAAAGGTCGAACACATAGTATGCATAGAAAACAAGGGGGGTTTTGTATTGAATGTTGAAATCTAGAATCAAAAGAATTAAATAAAAACGAAGTAACAGATAAGGAAAAGCGGATAAACCCCTTTGGCTCGCGTTCACAACTCTATCATCGGTCACAAAAGATAAATTTCTTCCCTCTTCACTGTCCAACTCGTGAGAACTAAATACTAAGCGAAAATTCAATTCTCACCCCAAAACCCTAACCTCTAATTAAGCATTAAAAGCCAAAGCATGGAGATTTTACGAGTTTGCATAAATTAAGCATTCATACACATGGATTATCTCTATAGAATGGAACTAAGCAAACCATAACATATCAATAAGCATGAAAACAGTGAATAAAAACGAAATAGCATTAACAACAAAACCTCAAGAGTATGTGATACATTACCAAAGGGATTTAACCTAAGAGTTTAGCCTTCCATGATGAAATAAGTCAAAAACGTGTAGAAAAGGAAGAGAGAGAAACCCTAGCAGCCACCACAAGCTTGGAGAGAAAATCTAAGCCTTCTCTTAGAGAGAGATTGGGAAAAACGTGGAATGATAGATGGCTGCTAGGTCTACACGAATTTGGCTTTTTAAATCACAAAACGGGCCTAAATCATGGGCCAAATCCTAAGGAAAGCTAATCTCTAAATTAAATATAAAAATATCCTATAGATAAAATCTAAATCTTAAAAGATATAAAATAAATCTCAAATAATCCTAAAGATAGATTACAATCTTCACTTCATCATATATCTTCTCTTCCAAAATTAAATCTTCACTCCCAAAATGTCCAAAAAGCCCTTGTGCCAAATATGACCTGAAAATAATAATAGATTAAATTAGGCTTGTAGTGTCCTAATCACTATATGTCCTTAACCCTCCAAGTGCTCAAGATTATGGCAACCAGGAGCCCAGGAGAGGATCAAGTATTGATGTATGACTTGTGGTAATTCTGCAGTTCCTATTGGGAAAAGCAGGATCTCCCTAGTCAACGTGTGTGTGCAGAGTGTCAACTTAGGGATGAGATTACTTACCTGAAACCCTAGCTGTGATGAGCTATTTATAGGGTTTGGAGGAAGCTAATATGAGGGCCCTGTTTCAGAGTTGTGTTGAACCAGGATTCTGTGAAATAATATCGGACAATTATGCTTCTAGAATCTGGATAGGATCAGCTGAAGATCTCATGTCTAGGCTGTTGCAAGAATCTAGGAGAGATTTGCGGAAGGGATAAGAAGCCTCGGCGAGCCTAAGCTTATCCACGAGCCGACGGTATGTCTCGGTCCTAGAGTCCCGAGCCTGATGGATTGGGGACCGATCGTAAGGCTCGGTTCCATCAAGTCCGAGCCTGGCCCTCTCGTATGCTCGGATCCCACGAGTCCGAGCGAAGGACTTTCATGACAGGTAAACCGAGCAAAATGCCCTTAGAGGAACCCCTTAGTGAGACTCGGGTCCGTATACGGACGGCAGACCCTACAAGCCCCCCAGCTCATAAGACTTGGAAAGTCTGTGGCGAGGTAACAAGTGGCTAGGGTTGACCTTTAGCATGTCTTGGTTCAGAAGTGTGTGACAACTGTTTCCAGCCTTAACCATGTAGCCTGTTCGAGGTGACGTTTTAGGTTCTTTAGGTACGACACGTGCCCTGGGAAGTTGTGTCAAATCATTTCAAATTTCGAATTTTGAAAAAGTAACTCCAATAACTGCCACGTATTTCCCTGTGGATGGTTGAGCGGGTTAATGGGCCTTTGGCCCAACCGGTGCATCGTGGAAGGAGGGAAGTTGAGGGGTTTTGAGGGTATTTAAACTCTTCATTCATACCCTTCCACTACTCTACACTTATTTGCAATTTCATAGACCAGAACGCTTCTTCATTCTCTAACTCCAAACGCATTTTTGTCCAAACCTTACGTATTCACGATCAACCATCGCAATCAAACTCTTCCACAAAGATCAAGTAGCAACCGAAAATAGGTAACCTTTTCTTCGCTTCTGCCTCAAACAACTACTTCTAGTTCTGTCATTTCTTCTTTTTGAGAGGGTTTTGTTTTTTCTAGGTTTTGGGGTTTTAGTTCTAGGTTGGTAGTTAAAGGGTTTGGTATTAGGATTTCTCAATTATGAGGGGCTGGAGATATTGGAGGAAGGTTTACTATGAACTATGTGAGAGATTAGGCGAAGAGCCTTCTAGTGATTCTAGTTCCTCTAGGGATTCTGGGGGTTATGAAGCTGAATCCGTTCCTTTAGAAATTGTTTATGACACTGCTAATACTAGTAATAAAACTGTAAATCCTTCTCCCCCCCTTGTGGTGAAAGGATAAACGAGTCATTCGAGGCAGAGCCTTTGACCACGGAGTATCCCGCCGATGAAAGTAAGAGGCTATTAGCTTATAGGTTCGCCGAGCGTCGGGCTCAGGTTAGGACTAGCCCAGAGTGCTTTACAAGAGGGAAAGAGTTTTGGGGAAAACCTATGAAGGTAAGGGGAAAATGTCCAAGGCTCGGCCTTAGGTTTAGAATTAAAATACCTGTTATGAAAAATGCTAACGCCAAGCCTTTTATTTTTTCCCCAGATATGGTGGAGCGCAGGTGTGTGACCCATCCCGAGGAATTCCCTTTACCACCCAACCATGCGGAGTATGACGAAACTTTCGATCGAGAAGTACTCGGGACGAGGCCCTCTTTGCTTACGACGGATAGTTTGAACCATCTTCGACCTATCCTGACCCCTCCGAACGCAAACGGGAACGTCTCAGAATTTTCTTTGACGCATGTGAGCATAGACGACCGCATATGCTTCAAAGTTCCAGTAAACCAACGGTTTTTCTACTTCTACGAGGAGATAGCCACAAAGGTCGAAATTCGTGTTCCATTCTCCACCTTCGAGATAGAGGTCCTCAACCATCTAGGCATAGCCCCGAGTCAGCTGCATCCGAGCGGGTGGGCCTTTGCCAGAGCATTCCAACAATTTTGCGATGCTGAGGGCCTGGTTGCGACGTTACGAGCCTTTTTTTGGATATATGCCCCTCAAGTAAACAGATTTGGCAACTCCAAAGGGCTCTGGGTCTCGCTAAAGGCTCGGAAAGAACATGCCCTTTTTGCTAAGGTCACCGACTCTTGGAAATCCTTCAAACCTCGCTTCTTCAAGTATGAATATACGGGAGCCGAAGTATGCTGGTTTATGAGGCAAGTTGAAGATGGGGAAGAAGTTAAGGTCATGCCTCAGTTCCCACTAAGCTGGTCGGGCGACATTTATAAGAGAGGAGCCTCCTTATACCAATTCGACTACAAAGTGGATTTGAGTCGGGCCGAGAGACGTGTATGTGATCGAGTTTGGGAATATCTCCAAGAAAAAGGCCAGATTGATACGAAACAAATACTTTTGAAGAGAACAAAGGCTGAAGTGACGACCGAGCTGGGTATCCATTTTTTTTGGTATAATACTGACATACTCTTTCTGTTGCAGAGAAAATGGTGAAAAAAGCATCTAAGGCCAAAAAGAGTGCTGTTGCCTCATCTAGGATGGCTCAACTAGCTGCGATGAAGGCAGGCTCTGGTTCATCGAGTAGGAGCCAGTCCTCCGGGCCAACACCAACTGACAGTCCGACCGTTACTCCCAGTGTTGCTCCTGCCGAAGGGGTCTTGGCAGCCGAGGGCATTGAGCAAATAGTTACTGCTGAAGTTAACGCGGAGGCTCAGCCGAGTGCCGAAGGTACTCCCGAGCGTCCCCCCAAGAGGCCTCGGATGGACAAGGGAAAAGGGGTAGCTGGGGAGTGGCTTAACCTTAGTAAATCCCGCAAAGGGATCCAAGGCGCTGAGGGCAAGGAGGACATTGTTGCAAAAACAGTGTGGGCGAAGAAGACTCCTGATGGCTTCAATGCAACAATCTTCCCACCTGAAGATGCACAAGTGATAGATGCCTGGCTTGCATCGGTTTAGGAAAACAACTGTTCCGCCTTGGTAAAGGGTCTTCTAAGGAGTGCGAGCATTCTTCGCTACCTTGGTCAGCGTGGTGAGGATGTTTATGCTGGCGTGGCAGCCGAAGGGAAGAAAAAAGCCAAGCAGCTGACGCTCGGGAGGATTATTTAAACCTCCAGGTAGAAGCCTTTGAAAAAAGACTTCAAACATTGGCTGCAGAGAAGGAAGGGATGCAAAAGGATAAGCAAGAGGCCGAAGATGCCAAGGCTAGAGCCGAGGCTGACAAGGAGAAGGCTGAAAAAACTCTTCAGGAGGCCAATGAGAGGATGAGGAGGGTCGAGGAGATCTTGAAGAAGGCCGAAGAGGATGAAACAGCTCTGCGGGAGGCGACAGATAAGGCTCGGAAAGCCGAGGAGGATGCTGCAGTGGATCGAGAGCAACTCGAGTATGCCAAGGATGAGGCCGCCGGACTCCGAGCATCTCTAGAAAAAATGAGAGCGAAAGCTCTTAAGCACAAAAGGGCAGCCAGAGAGAATCTTTATAACTGGGATCATGTCGTTGAAGACTCTTTCCTCAATACCGTCGAGCAGCTTCGTATCCTGAATCCTGGCCTCATAACCAAAGGTGTTGACCCCAACTTCAGTGTTAAAGATGGTCGGATCGTGGGGGAGAACGAAGTCGAAATAGACATGGGTGGAAATGATCTGCCTGACCACTTTGCTAAAGAGTCCGAAGAAGACGAGGCCGAGGGTGAACAAGGAGAAGATGCTGCCGAAGGCGACGAAGAAAAGGATGATAAATTTGATCTTGAAAGTATAGTGTTGTCCGATATAGAGTAGATTTACCCTTTTGCTTTTCAACTTATGTATTTGCCCCATTAGATGGGCTTGGACCTTTTATTGTAACTACTTTGAATATTTATAATATCCGTTATGACTTTTGCTTCTCTCATATTATTCTTTTAGTTATGAATTCAAGTGTTAAGACCTCGGAACTCCGACACTTTAGCCAAGGTGGGTTCCTCTATCCGCGATGTATAAAATGATTTTATGCCAATCACGTTTGAATCGGGAATCTTTTAAAGTACTTGACGAGTTATAAGCTCTTGTTCTAGCTGTTTATAATCGTTCGCGTCATAAACGGTGGCTAATCGGTGATGAGGAAAAGTACGTAAATACAATGAATTTAGAAACAGAACTTTCATTTAACTGAAGCAGTAAATACAATGGGCTCGGAGTTCCACCGAGCGTACACCATTATCAAAAATAAACAGACCTATCACCTAGCAAAAGTAACAACGAAACTAAAAACAGAATTGAAATAGGGATGAAAAACTTTAGCTGAAATACGCTTTAAGCTTTGCCACATTCCAAGTGTTATTGATGAGAGCACCAGAGAGAGTTTCAAGTTTGTAGGCCCCTGATCCCGTCTTGGAAGCTATTCGGTAGGGCCCTTCCCAGTTTTGAGCCAGTTTTCCGTCTTTAGCGTTTTTCAGGCCAATGTCAGCTCTTCTTATGACGAGGTCACCTACTTCGAATTCTCTGGGTACTACCAAGCGATTGTACTCTTTTTCTTGCATTAGCTTGGCATGTCGTTCTCGCTCGGCGGCTAGATCTCTGACTTCATCAGATAGAATGAGGTCTTCACACAGTAAAGTATTGTTGAGGGGGTTTGGTTGTTGTATGGCTCGAAATGAGGGGATGATCCTTTCCATCGGTATGACCGCGTCGCAACCGTAGGTAAGCCGATAAGGAGTTTCCCCCATCGAGGTTTGTATTGTGGTGCGGTATGACCAAAGTACCTCATGCAGATTATCTAACCAATTTCCCTTTGCACCAATAAGCCTCTTCCGTCGGTATGACCGCGTCGCAGCCGTAGGTAAGCCGATAAGGAGTTTCCCCCGTCGAGGTTTGTATTGTGGTGCGGTATGACCAAAGTACCTCATGCAGATTATCTAACCAATTTCCCTTTGCACCAATAAGCCTCTTCTTAATTCCCTGGATGATGGTTCGATTCACCGATTCCACTTATCCATTGGTCTGAGGATGCTCAACCAAGGAAAAATAGTGCTCGATGTTTAAAGCATTGACCAAGTCTTGGAACGCCTTTGCTGCGAACTGAGTTCCGTTGTCAGTCACCAGAACTTGTGGAACTCCAAACCGAGCTATGACCTGTCTTTCAAAAAACTTCTGAACTTTGGCAGACGAGATAGTTGCAAGAGGCTCGGCTTCTACCCATTTGGTAAAGTAATCTATGGCAACTACCACCCATTTCAGCTGTCCTGGTGCGGTGGGGAACTGGCCAATCAAATCCATTCCCCATTGATAGAAAGGATAGGGAGATGAAAGTGAGTGGAGTTCCTCGGCCGGCTTCTGATACACATCGCTATGGAATTGACACTTTTCGCATCTTTTCACATGATTAATTGTATCTCGCTGAAGGGTCGGCCAGTAATATCCTACCCTTAGAATCTTTTTGGCCAATGATTTTCCCCCAACATGATGGCTTCTGATTCCTCCGTGAACCTCTTCAAGCGTTTGTTTTGCTTCAATGGGATCCAAACATCTGAGCATAGGACCACTGACCCCTCGGCGAAACAAGATTCCTTCAACCAGAGTGAATTGCGACGCTTTCCTGACGAGCTTCCTAGCCTCAGTTGGATCAGTAGGCAAAGTTCCTTGTTCTATGTAACTCGTGATCGGAGCAGTCCAACTTGGATCCACCGAAACGGAGAGGACAACGCTAGGTCCGTGCACTGTTTCCTGGATCAATGTCTTGTTATTTTCGGGGCCTTTTGTTGAAGCATGTTTTGAAAGTATGTCTGCTCGGCCATTGCTTTCCCTTGGGATATGAAAGAATTCAACTTTGGCGAACTCTGAAGACAAGAACTTTTTTCTCAAGATATTTTTGGAGGATGGGTTCCTTGGCTTGATAATCTCCTTTGACTTGAGAAACCACCAACTGAGAATCACTGAAAATCTTGACTTCTCGGGCCCCTACGTCCTTTGCCATCCTGAGACCAGCCATCACAGCTTCGTATTCTGCCTGATTGTTTGAAGTAGGAAATTCATACTTCAAAGAATACTCAAGGGTAACACCATCGGAGTTTTCCAAGATTATACCAGCACCTGCTCCAAGCTTGTTGCTCGATCCATTAACGTAGATGCTCCAGTCCAAGTTTGAGCTCGTCAGTGGCTCAGTAAACTCGGTGAGGAAATCAGATAGAACCTGAGACTTCATTGCCTTCCTTGGTTCGAAAATGATGTCGAACTCGGAAAGTTCAATGGCCCACGTTACCATTCTTCCTGCTAAGTCGGGTTTCTGGAGAATCTGGCGGATAGGTTGAGCTGTTCTGACCTTAATGTGATGACTCTGGAAGTACTGACGCAGTCTTCTGGCCGTGATGACCAAACAGAAAGCCAATTTTTCCACCTTTTGGTATCTCAGTTCTGGTCCTTGAAGCGCTCGGCTAACAAAATAAACGGGGGATTCCTTGCCTGACTCTTTTCGAACTAAAACTGAACTAACAACTGAATCACTCACTGACAAGTATAGGAACATAATCTCTCTAACTGTAGGACTAGATAGGATCGGGGGGGATGCCAGATACTGCTTAAGGTCAGTGAAGGCCTTTTCGCATGCATCGTTCCACTCAAACGTCTTTTCTTTTTCCTTTCTCAACAATTGGTACCATGGTAGGGCCTTCCGAGCTGATTGGGATAAGAATATGGAAAGAGCTGCTACCCGACCTACCAATTGCTGTACACCCTTAATGTCAGATGGACTCTTCATCTCGAGGATAGCTCGGCATTTTTTAGGGATCGCTTCGATTCCTCGTTCAGTGAGCATAAATCCGAGGAATGATCCAGCGGGAACCCCAAAGGTGCATTTTTCAGGATTCAACCTCATATCGTACTGCCGAATTCTGTCAAGAATGATCTTCAAGTCCCTGGCATGGTATTCTTCCTTCAAACTCTTGGCAATCATGTCATCGATGTACACTTCCATTCTGGGCCCGATAAGTAGGCCAAACACTTTATTCATCATTCGCTGGTAAGTTGCCCGAGCGTTCTTGAGTCCGAAGGGCATGACATTATAACAGTACGTAGCGTTTTCAGTAACGAAGGAAGTTTTCACCTGATTCGGAGGATACATCGGAATCTGATTGTAGCCAGAATAAGCATCCATGAAGGATAGTCTTTGGTATCCTGCCGAGCTGTCTACTAATTTGTCTATGCAAGGAAGTGGATATTGGTCTTTAGGGAAGACCTTGTTCAGGTCTGTATAATCCACGCACATTCTCCACTTTCCATTAGATTTTTTAACCAGTACGGGATTAGCCAGCCAATCAGTGTATACCACTTCCCTGATGAACCCTGCTTCAAGCAGCTCGACAACCTTTTCCTCCGTGGCTTGAGCTTTTTCGGTTCCGACCCGCCTTTTCCTCTGGCAAACTGGCTTAGCGCCAGGATAGACACTTAATCTGTGGCAGATGAAATTCAGGTCAATGCCTGGCATGTCTGCCGAGGTCCAGGCGAATAGATCTTTGTTCTCAATGAGCAATTCTGTCAATTCCTTCTCAACTTCCTCGGCAAGACCAACACCAATCTTGACACAGCGGGATGGATAAGAGCCCAAGATTATCTTCTTGAAATCTCCCTGAGGGGTTGGTCTGGTTTCGTCATCCTTCCTTACATCAAGATCTGCCAGGTTAACACTTCCCTTATTTAGTGGCTCTTGCATAATTTTTTCATCTTCGATCTTCAGTTTACCAAGGCTGATATTGTAGCACTTTCGAGCCAGCTCTTGTTCAGAACGCACTGTGACCACCTTGTCGTTAGACCCTGGAAATTTCATAGCTAGGTGGACAGTTGAAACAACGGCCCCAAAAGACTGGAGTGCAGTACGACCGAGGATGGCGTTGTATGCTGACGGAGCCTGGACTACCAGAAACTATACTATCTCTGTTCGAGCGGATGGTTGTTCCCCTAGGGTGACTGGGAGGTGGATATGGCCTAGGGGAACAATCGAATGACCCGTAAAGCCAATCAAATTTCCTTCGAACGGAGTTAGATTAGACCTTTTCAGCTTCAGGGCTTCAAACAAATCCAAGTACATAATATCTGCTGAGCTTCCCTGATCAACAAGAATCCTCTTCACTTCATAATTACCGAGCCGAGCCGTAACTACCATGGGATCATTGTGGTCTCGGATTATGTCAGCGAAGTCTTCGTCACTGAAGCTGATAACGATATTCTTTTTAGGCTTTTGAATTGGTCGGCTGGCAACAGAAAGAACTTGACCCACGTACTTCTTTCGGTCACCTCTTTTCTCCCCTCCACCTGCGAATCCTCCAGCAATGGTGTTGATAAAAAAACCCTCTCGACCCTTATCCTGTTCGGACAGTAGGGTAGAAGCTCCCCTCGCAGGTGGTGATGGGCTCCTATTTCTTTGTTTCTGCTCGGGTTTGGGTGGGGACTGACTCTTTCTCCTGCTACGCTTCCGCATTGCTTCGCCAATGTATTGCTGGAGTTTTCCGTCCCTCACCATTTCTTCAATCAAGTCTTTCAGCATGGTGCATTGGTCAGTGGTGTGTCCCCATCCACCATGATGGTCACAATATTTGGTGTTATCTTTCTGAGCAACTTTTCTCAAAGCTGGAGGCCTAGTAATATTGCGCATCTCAGTGTGCATAGTCTCGCGAAGGATTTGACTCCTTGGTACTATAAGCTTAGTATACTCGTCATATTTGCCTTTTGGAGGCAGTTTTTCTCCTCTTTCTCTCTCTCTTTTATCCTTCCTCCCTCTACCATCTCGGAACCGATAGTTTTGCCGAGAACGTTGCTCTTGACGCTCTTCCTTACCACGCGCCGCAGTACTGATTCTGTGAAACTCTTCCAAATTTACAAACTTCCTGGACCTTTCCCTGAGCTCGGCCATATCCTTAGGTGGTTCTCCTATCAAAGAAAACTTAAAATCTCCGTCT
Organism: Crotalaria pallida; assembly: GCA_037953625.1. Classification (NCBI taxonomy): domain Eukaryota; kingdom Viridiplantae; phylum Streptophyta; class Magnoliopsida; order Fabales; family Fabaceae; genus Crotalaria; species Crotalaria pallida. The sequence goes on from CM075653.1 coordinate 90,070,626, forward strand.
CGTAACCCTTGAGTAAGTAAGAGAACAGATACTCCAGACTGTAAACCCGATATGCCCCTAGCCTCTTGTTAATACCGAGCTAAGTAGTCTCGTAGAGACTCGTCTGGTCTCTGTGCGACTCCAGCTAATGAATGATCGGATTTTGGCTGTGACATACTGGCAGTGTATCTATTCAAGAACGTTCTTCTGAGTTCAGACCAAGAGTGGATTGAATCTGCGGGTAGGGAGTTGAACCACCGTAAGGGCGCCGAGCCCAAAGTCATTGAGAAAGCACGGCATTTCATGAAGTCCCCTCCTCCATAAAACATCATGGAGGATTCGTAAGCCGCAATATGGTCCATCGGATCGGTTGTCCCGGTATATCGAGGAATATTTTGATGTCCTACATAAGTCTGCGGGGTTTGGTATGCCATGATCTCTATTGTGAAAGGATTGCCAGGATGAGGTTCCCCGGTAATACGCTCGGGAACCACGCTCGGGTTGAAAGGTGGAGTAGGAGGAAGATTACTTGGGTTGCCGGAAGCCATGCGAGGGCTTTAATCGGCTGTTCTTGCCATGCTCTGCTGCTGAAGAGCAGCAATAGCCTAATTCTGTTTCTCGATCAAGGAAGTCTGAGTTCTTAAAATTTCAATGATTGACTCTTCTCGCCTTCGAGCCGAAGAAGTAGTCATGTAAGACCTGCCCTCAGTTTCAGTGGAACATGGACCACCTTGAAGCGTTCCAAAGTGGCCCCTCGTCAAGTGAGGTACTTCTCTTTGGGATCTATCGGCTCGGGAATGATCATGACGAGCGGAACGTTCTACCCGACGGGCCTCATCAGTTCGTGATCTAGAAGGGGCCCTCCGAGATACGTGTGGTCCAGAATCGGTAGTATCACGCCACTCTGAAACATGACCATCAGGAACAGTGTGAGAGTTAGATCGTCCTCCGCCGCCTTCAATAAGGGGAGGGACATTAGCCTATGCCTGAAGGGGATTTTCAGGAGGAACTAGAGGGGGAAGGTTAACAAGAGGAGCCTGACTGCCTTCAGGGGGCCCTCTCGGAGCTATCCTGTCCCTGATATTTCCTCGTCGGTTTTTGAGTGGCCTCCCACGGAGGCGACGGCGGAGATCTCCTTCATTAACGTTGTTGTTTGCCATGAAAACAGTGGATGTGGGAATATTAGTTACTCGTTTCCCACAGACGGCGCCAATGTAGTGTCCTAATCACTATATGTCCTTAACCCTCCAAGTGCTCAAGATTATGGCAACCAGGAGCCCAGGAGAGGATCAAGTATTGATGTATGACTTGTGGTATTTCTGCAGTTCCAGTTGGGAAAAGCAGGATCTCCCTAGTCAACGTATGTGTGCAGAGTGTCAACTTAGGGATGAGATTACTTACCTGAAACCCTAGCTGTGATGAGCTATTTATAGGGTTTGGAGGAAGCTGATATGGGCCCTTTGGGTCCTGTATCAGAGTTGTGCTGAACCAGGATTCTGTGAGATAATATCGGACGATTATGCTTCTAGAATCTGGATAGGATCAGCTGAAGATCTCATGTCTAGGCTGTTGCGAGAATCTAGGAGAGATTTGCGGAAGGGATAAGAAGCCTCGGCGAGCCTAAGCTTATCCACGAGCCGACGGTATGTCTCGGTCCTAGAGTCCCGAGCCTGATGGATTGGGAACCGATCATAAGGCTCGGTTCCATCAAGTCCGAGCCTGGCCCTCTCGTATGCTCGGATCCCACGAGTCCGAGCGAAGGACTTTCATGACAGGTAAACCGAGCAAAATGCCCTTAGAGAAACCCCTTAGTGAGACTCGGGTCCGTATACGGACGGCAGACCCTACAAGGCTAAATAATCCAAATTAATTAAAATCCGGAATAATAGTCTAATAAAGTCTAAAATACTAAATCATTCTAAACAATGTCAAGTAGGCACCAAAAATCATCAATGAGAGCAAAATAAGGCTATGAATAATGGGAAATATAATGCTCATCAAATACCCCCACACTTATCCTTTTGCACTCCTGGGCAAAACTAAGAAATAGGACTAAGAAGACTAATATGCACCAAAGTGAATCATGTAAGGAAAAATACTAAAAAATAAGAAAATGCAAAACCTAAGAGATTACATACTTCACAATGAATGCTAGGAAATGCAAAGAAATGGGCAAAATCGAGCACACGAAAAGAATAAGGACCAAAGAATCAAGACATCCATGAACATCATCCAATTATTTCAAATATGCAAAGAAAACCAATGACATCAAGAGGGTAGTCACAAAGATGATAAAAACTCACAAGGATCACTCAAAAGTGTTTACTCTAGTGTTTAGGGTTAATCAGTGTTTACACTCAAGGCACATCACGAATAACAAACACAACCATAAGCTTGACAAACCTCTAATATCAACAATCAACACACATGCACATTAAGATCAAAAGGTCTTTTCAGGGTTGTAATGGGGCCAAGAACAAGGTGGGGTAAAATATGGGAAATGTAGCTAAAACCAAAGGAATAGAGGAGCAATGGGGAATAAGTAAAAAGTAAGCACAATCCACCCCAGAATGAAATGATAAACATAACAACAACCTCTAATTCCAATCCTCTGTGCCTCAATCAACCTTTTATTCTCTCTTTTTTTTTCTGTTTTTTCTTTTTCTTTTCTTTTTTTTTTTGCACTGGAGAACTTCATGAACGAAAGAGAAGAAAAAAAACAAAAATGGCATAATGAGATAAAGCCATAATTACAACACCAACCATAGAGGCAAAACCAAGAACTCACAAGAGATGAAGAGCAAAGCACCCTCACTTACTTAATACCCATTCCCAAAACAATTCCAAAGCTCCAAAATTCCCTAAGGTTAGGACAATCATGGTGCTTGTAATGAGCTAAAGAACAAAGAAAAGGGATAAAAAGGCTCAAAGGGGCTATCAAAGGATAAATTCATTCAAGGTAGGCTCATATGGCTAGTGGCTTATTCAAGAAAAACAATGCCTAAATCATTTCAAAATGTGCATGGGAATATCAAGTATCAACAAGAGTCAAGTCAAGTTCTAGAGTGCAAGTAATCCAGAATGCAATCACACATGAAAGAAAATTAGGTGGCATATATAGCAATCCACCCACAATTAAGGCTCAAATCCTCACAAAAGGGACAATTCTATCAAAGTGTTACCACCTCTTAATTATCAAAAGCAACTTTACACACAGAAATGCATGAATTCAGACACAAGATACCAAGACTCTACTAAAATGAAGCAAAAACATGCAAGAAAATGCCCAAAAACTTAGCAAAACCTAAAAAATCAAAGCAGAAATATGCAACCTAAACTACTCTCCCCCCCACACTCAAATCACACATTGTCCTCAATGGAACACAAATAGCAGAATCAGACAAATATAGACAAGTGTAATAAAAGTAGTAAAGAAGGAGAAAAGAAAACTCCCTAAGTCATGGTGGGTCTGTAACATCCCCAAATTTTCTAAGTGGTTAGGTGCAGTAGTGAGTAGGATTTCGATGAGGATCGTAATATTCCTAAATGTCGATTTCGTTTAGAAACGTTAATTGGTATTAGGATTAGTGTGTGCTTAAGTGTTTAGAGTGTAGTATTTAGCTAAGAGTGGGTTTGCGTGAAATAGAAATAGGTTAGAATAGGTTTGGGGAGAAGAGAAAGGAATAAGTTAGGTTAAGATTGAAATTTAGAAAGGTTATTTAAGAGTTAAGAGCACAGGACTTTAGGAAATTAAGAATAAAAGATCCATAGCTTTAAACCCGAATTCCACCGTTGGATGTTAAGATAAGTGTCTTAGGAAGCTTGTCTCAAAATTTGAGCAAGATCCGACGGTTAACGAAAAAGTTATGACACTTTGAAGTTCAAAGGAATGGTGGGTTGAACCAGTTAATCGATTAAGCCTTGAGTTAATCGATTAAGACCGAATGATGCCCATGACTTAATCGATTAAGAATGGGGTTAATCGATTAAGACCTGAAAGCTGATTTTGGCCAAATTACATGGGCTAATCGATTAACCACCCAGTTAATCGATTAACCACTGCTGAAACAGCCTTATAAACTCGTTTTTGAGCCATTTTTCACAAAGTTTCCTCTCTCCTCTCCCTTCCACACGAATTCTCTCTTCTTCCCCTCCCCTAGGGCTTGTGATTTCACACAGCCACCACCATGAAACCACAAATCAAACCCCCAAATCAATTTCCTAACACTCCCTCAATTTACAATTTCTCCTCTTTCTCACAAAACCCCCAATTGAACCCTAAACCCCAAAGTGTGCAATTGAGCAATTGGAGTCTCAAATCCATCCAAGGAGCTTGGGGAGCCATAGGAATCAAGAGAGGAAGAACATAGGAGCTTGGGTTAGAGTCGGTGTTGGTGCTCCCTCAATCTCTCACTTTCTCCTCTTCTCGACAAGAGGTAAGGGGTGTACTTTGGGTCTAGTATTAGAGGAAGGGTTTATTTATAGTAATAGAGTTATAATTGGGTGTATTATTGATTGACTAGGTTGATGGTTAGGAGGGTAGAGCATAGTTAGAAACTCTAAGTTTTAGGGATATGTTATATTAATTGATTTTGTGAATTGTTAAAGTAGGAAGTGAAGAACCCTAGGAAGGTGATTTAAATTACAGTCCCTAAGACACACCTGAGTATGTCGACTGATTGTTGATTGATATTGTTTGTATTAATATTATTAAAGTGTATATAAGTAAATTGTAAATGACATTCATATAGTTATGCATCAAATAGGGCCAAGTATTTCTCAATTGAGTTTAAACCAATTAAATGACATTTTTCTAAAGAACAAAGAGGGTCTTAAATTCAATTGAGAAACATTTAAAATATTGGATCATGCATGGTGAAAAGGTGGACGTTAGGAGTCGGGGAAAAACATACGTCGCTTTGCGATTGATGAGGACAAGAGTAAATGTTAGGAATTACTATGGAGGACTTTGATCTTCCAAAGGACATGGGTTTGCCACCCGTGTCGGGGATTGGTCCGACGCAAACCATAGTAATTCTATTTACTTTGGCTCCTTTTGGCCAGTGATAGTGATTTCTGCTAGAGCCAATCTGGGCGAATCAATCCAGATTGTACGTTGTTAACACTACCCTAGAGGAGTGTGACATATTGTGCAAGCGGGTGAGCGAGGGACCTTCCTAAGTGGAGGTGAAGCACCCAAACAGGGGTTGAGAAATGCTTCCTCCTGGTCGGTTTTTCCCCAGAGTGGAGGGGGGTTGTGAGGTGGTTGTGTTGTTATTGTTATTGAAAAGGGAAAGTGTATAGGTACATTGTGTGAGGAACCCTCCTTCAGGGAGAATGTGAAGCACAATGTACCCAATTGTTAAAAGTGTTAAAGTTAAAGTGTTAAAAGTGTATAAGTACATTGTGTGAGGAACCCTCCTTTGGGGAGAATGTGAAGCACAATGTACCCAATCGTTAAAAGTGTTAATTGTTAAAGTTAAAGTGTGAAAGTGAAAGGGAAAGTGTGAATGCATTGTATAGGTGCTCTAATTCTTCGAATCCGATCAAAAGTGTTAAAGTGTTTAAATTGAAAAGAAATGTTTAATATCGGATTCAAGGATTAAACCACCTAAGTGTGACGTTAGCAGGGCATAACCATGTGATTGTGCATTATAGTATTATATTAAAGTATTATACCCTCTATATTCATAGTTATTAAACTGAATAGTGTTGTGGTGCTTTAACTGTTAATTGAATTGTGAATTGTATAATTGTTATTGTTTGTGTATGAATATGCCTCTTTATGATTTATTACTGTTTTTAAACGTTTTCTTTGATCTAGATTTCAAAGTACTCACCCTTATAGTGGACATTTTAGGTACACCAAGGAGACAGGCACGAAAGGATCAAGGCCGAGAACGGTATACTCATAGTAGAGAGTATATTGGTATAAGTGACCCAAGGGTCACGAGGTTCGAGCAACCATTCATAGGTTTATATTGTAATAAGTAAATTTTGTAAATGTAATTGTAATTAATGATTTTATTTTGTTTAAGTATTTTTGTGAAATTGTAAATTTATAATTATACCCTTTATTTTTGTTAAGTTTTAAAGTATAACATAATGTTATTTATTTTGAACTGAAAGTTATATTTTCATTCGATTTTGAAAACTGTTCTGGACTGACAGGTTTAATTTCATTCGGGGAAAAATCCAATTTATAAAGGAAACTTTGTCAAAATTTTTATAAACCCCGAATATTTTCTTAAATAAAGGTTAATTAAAGTATTTTCTAAAAGTATAAAAAAAGAAAGTAGGATGTTACATTATGGTATCAGAGCAATGGTTGCAATCCTCGGCCCGGAGTATGGATTTTCCTACTCCCAAAGAGTTACTCCACATGAGAGTAACTAATAGGTAGTTGATTAGGTAGTGCACTTTAGTGTTTCATGAATGCATCATTAGTTGAAATGAGTATAGTTCATTAGGGTGAGTCGTAGTTCAGTAATCGTAGAAGTGTATCTTCAATCTAAAGTGGGCTAACCAAATTTTTCAAAGTATAACTTTGTTGTATTTAGAAATGGACCGGAAGTAGAGACTAAGGGAAAGGAGAACTCCCAACGAGACAGAGCATGAAATTGCTACCCCACCGGGAAGGACTAACTCTTAGTTTTGAATTAATCTCGTCTATTTCAAATATGACAAGGGATTGAGATTTCGCTTTAAGACAAAATTTCAAAGCCTCCTTTTGAATCGAAGATGAGTCATTTTCTTATTTGATTGGAACTCAAGCAGCACGGAAACAATTTTATCTCCAATGCAATGTAGAATCGAGAAGGATCCCTCGCATTTTATATTCATTGATAGATGACATTGTTAAAGTCCTTGAATCCAACCAAATAATTGTTGGATTTATTTTCTAAGTCTAAGAATAGGATTGGTATTAGAGGTCATCTAGTCTATACACTTCGAGCATTCTTCATCAGAGTGCGCAGCGAAAGTGAATAGGTGTTAATCCAGTGTAATTACCTTTAACTGTGATTACTAAGTGTCATCTTAGTAAAACCTAATTGCCTTCTACAATTCCACATCGTATTTTGGTGATAAATGTACTCTGATTTTTAAGGTATGAAAATGTTTTTGCAACAAAATTTTTCTAAGACTCTATTTTCGAAAAGTATTAATATTATAATTTGAAATAAATGTCAAGTACACTAATATTTTTATATTTTTCAAAGTATGAAATTCATTCAAACTCTGATAATTGATTGAATGTCGCAACACTGATTTTTAAGAAAATTTTATTCACAATGAGAATTCCTAACTAATTGCATGATAGTGTAATTTACTTTTAAATTACACCAACTATCAATTGATAGGAATTCAATGAAGGCGACATAAGTCAATTTGAACTTTCAAACTAAAATGAGAGGAAAGGCATTCACTAGAATTTAAAGAGAGTGAATGACATTGAAACTTTTTAACCATAAATTCGTTCCTTTTATTTGGGTTTGACGATTCTAGAGGGTTCTTATTTTCTTTATAAAAGGAACCCTCAAGCTTCAGAATCAATTTCAAATGAATGTGAAATGATTTTGAAAACTCAAATGAATAATTTGAGCTTGTAAGTGCTTGACATGCCTTTTTCTAAACGATAATTTTGCTTAAGTTTCAACTGAAAGGAATTTACAAAAGCATAGAGTGTTTTTACTCATTTTAAAGAAAATGCAAATTCTTGAAAACTCTTTTATCACCAAGTACCAAACCTTTTACACCGAAGTTGGTACTTTATTGTTTCTATTATAATGTGGAAGTGGAAAAAGTGAATTGAAGGTAGTGAGGTAAGTTAAAGGTAATGCAACTAGCTTAGAGTTAAAGTCTAGTTTAGAACCCAAACCAGGGTAATGGATGTTATCCTTTACTCCTTCAAGTTCATATAGAACTCCAAGGAATTTGTTGTACTTATTGAGCAAACTGTATTCCGGAAGTGCAAACTATTTTCAAACCATCATTAACTCTTCCATGGAATGTAGTTTGTGAATGTCCAAGTTCTAGTCTCAACATCCATTATAAAAGTCGTAGCACCAAAGTCTAGTTAGTAATAGGAAAGTTTTAACTAGGATTTAAGGGCAAGTCTTAGTTGTGCGATCTCTAAGCCTAAGGAACCAACTAGGAAACCTTAAACCTTAGGAGGACTAGTGAGCATAGTACTAGTTGGAGTCTTGCATTGTAGAGTTCCCTTAGGTTGAGTGTAAGAACCCGATAGTTTTCATTCATTGACAGAGCAGTAGAAGCTAGGTTCGATTCGTTGAGTCCTAGAGTTTAAGCATAGTTGTGTATGCATATAGATGTGCATGTAGGAAGCGGGTTTCAAAATGGTTTTGAACGATGGAATTTTATATATATATTTATGATTTTTTTAAACTTATTCGGACTATATGTTAAGTCCAATTATTTTCATGAACCTTTTCTTATGATTTTGGGTAATCCCCAAATTTCAAATTCTTTTAAGTACTATATATATATATATGTATTATTTTAAATTGATTCTTGACTAAGACTATCTTCTACCTTCTATCGAAAATGATTTTAAAAGAATACTATATTAACTTCTATTAATTAATTACCAAATGAGTTTTTCAAAGTTGATTACCTTGTGTTTCCTCACATGGTAATTTTAATTTCCATTTTCCCTAGTATATCTATGTTTTCAAAGTAACCTTTTCTAGAGAAAACCTTACAAGTGACAAACTTGTAATGGAAACGACAACTTATTTTATATACATCCGATTGAGGAATATATATAGTTATGTAATATCTTCAATCTATTTTATCAACCTCTATTAGATTAATTTCCAAGGTATAATCCCTGTGTTTATTTTTCTTAATAATCCTTATGTTCCAATCCTATTTGTATTTAATGTACTTTCCAATTTTAACTTTCATGAGGTGTCCCTTATTTTATATTTGACACTCGGGATGTTTGGACATTCCAATTGCTTTTCTTGTATATAAACTAGTCCCTATGGGAATTTAAAAGTATTTTCTATCATATGACTTAAACAAACTTTCAATCATACTATGGATACATATGAATGGTATTCAACCATTTAAGTTCTCAATGAATATTTACATTTGTTTTGGAAACCCGATGCATTTAACTATTTCTTTTCAAACCTTTTATTTTCTCTAATGCAAAACTCCTTTTTGGCATGTATGGATTGTTTCTACTTGTTGTGTTGAGTTGTCGTTCTGTTTTCCTTTTAAGAAATGTACTCTTTAATAAAATTCAATTGATGTTTCTGGTGTTTAAATTATGTTTGATTTTAAATGAAAGTTTTATCTTAGTCCAATACTTTGATATTTTGTTGTAGTCTAATTTCCCTTTTGATTGTGATTGAATTTCTAATTGTTGCCTAAATTGCTCTTGAGTGCTTATGTGTTGTATGTGTATATAGGACTAAGTAGGTCTGTATTGACAGGTATTGCCCCTAGGCTTCGAACTTCACGTTTTGATCCTTAAGGAACTAAGTGGGACTTTATGGTAAAAGTCTCAATAGCAATCCAGTAGGCCTAGTAAAGAAACCCAACCGGAGTCGTATCCTAAGTGGGGGAGCGAATTCCCCAAAGTCGTGTCTATCCTTCTAATGGAGCATATAGCTCTATACCCTCTCGTTTCTTCGTAGTGAGCCGAATTTCGGGGACGAAATTCATATAAGTGGGGGAGAATTGTAACATCCCTAAATTTTCTAAGTGGTTAGGTGCAGTAGTGAGTAGGATTTCGATGAGGATCGTAGTATTCCTAAATGTCGATTTCGTTTAGAAACGTTAATTGGTATTAGGATTAGTGTGTGCTTAAGTGTTTAGATTGTAGTATTTAGCTAAGAGTGGGTTTGTGTGAAATAGAAATAGGTTAGAATAGGTTTGGGTTGAAGAGAAAGGAATATGTTAGGTTAAGATTGAAATTTAGAAAGGTTATTTAAGAGTTAAGAGCACAGGACTTTAGGAAATTAAGAATAAAAGATCCATAGCTTTAAACCCAAATTCCACCGTTGGATGTTAAGATAAGTGTCTTAGGAAGCTTGTCTCAAAATTTGAGCAAGATCCGACGGTTAAAGAAAAAGTTATGACACTTTGAAGTTCAAAGGAATGGTGAGTTGAACCAGTTAATTGATTAAGCCTTGAGTTAATCGATTAAGACCGAATGATGCCCATGACTTAATCGATTAAGCATGGGGTTAATCGATTAAGACCTGAAAGCTGATTTTGGCCAAATTACATGGGTTAATCGATTAACCACCCAGTTAATCGATTAACCACTACTGAAACAGCGTTATAAACTCGTTTTTGAGCCATTTTTCACAAAGTTTCCTCTCTCCTCTCCCTTCCACACGAATTCTCTCTTCTTCCCATCCCCTAGGGCTTGTGATTTCACACAGCCACCACCATGAAACCACAAATCAAACCCCCAAATCAATTTCCTAACACTCCCTCATGTGTTTCCCTCTCTCAATTTACAATTTCTCCTCTTTCTCACAAAACCCCCAATTGAAACCTAAACCCCAAAGTGTACAATTGAGAAATTGGAGTCTCAAATCCATCCAAGGAGCTTGGGGAGCCATAGGAATCAAGAGAGGAAGAACATAGGAGCTTGGATTAGAGTCGGTGTTGGTGCTCCCTCAATCTCTCACTTTCTCCTCTTCTCTTCAAGAGGTAAGGGGTGTACTTTGGGTCTAGTATTAGAGGAAGGGTTTATTTATAGTAATAGAGTTATAATTGGGTGTATTATTGATTGACTAGGTTAATGGTTACGAGGGTAGAGCATAGTTAGAAACTCTAAGTTTTAGGGATATGTTATATTAATTGATTTTGTGAATTGTTAAAGTAGGAAGTGAAGAACCCTAGGAAGGTGATTTAAATTACAGTCCCTGAGACATACCTGAGTATGTCGACTGATTGTTGATTGATATTGTTTGTATTAATATTATTAAAGTGTATATAAGTAAATTGTAAATGACATTCATATAGTTATGCATTAAATAGGGCCAAGTATTTCTCAATTGAGTTTAAACCAATTAAATGAAATTTTTCTAAAGAACAAAGAGGGTCTTAAATTCAATTGAGAAACACTTAAAATATTGGATCATGCATGGTGAAAAGGTGGACGTTAGGAGTCAGGGAAAAACATACGTCGCTTTGCGATTGATGAGGACAAGAGTAAATGTTAGGAATTACTATGGGGGACTTTGATCTTCAAAAGGAAATGGGTTCGCCACCCGTGTCGGGGATTGGTCCGACGCAAACCATAGTAATTCTATTTACTTTGGCTCCTTTTGGCCAGTGATAGTGATTTCTGCTAGAGCCAATCTGGGCGAATCAATCCAGATTATACGTTGTTAACACTACCCTAGAGGAGTGTGACGTATTGTGCAAGCGGGTGAGCGAGGGACCTTCCTAAGTGGAGGTGAAGCACCCAAACAGGGGTTGAGAAATGCTTCCTCCTGGTCGGTTTTTCCCCAGAGTGGAGGGGGGTTGTGAGGTGGTTGTGTTGTTATTGTTATTAAAAAGGGAAAGTGTATAGGTACATTGTGTGAGGAACCCTCCTTCGGGGAGAATGTGAAGCACAATGTACCCAATTGTTAAAAGTGTTAAAGTTAAAGTGTTAAAAGTGTATAAGTACATTGTGTGAGGAACCCTCCTTTGGGGAGAATGTGAAGCACAATGTACCCAATCATTAAAAGTGTTAATTGTTAAAGTTAAAGTGTGAAAGTGAAAGGGAAAGTGTGAATGCATTGTATAGGTGCTCTAATTCTTCGAATCCGATCAAAAGTGTTAAAGTGTTTAAATTGAAAAGAAATGTTTAATATCGGATTCAAGGATTAAACCACCTAAGTGTGATGTAAGCAGGGCATAACCATGTGATTGTGCATTATAGTATTATATTAAAGTATTATACCCTCTATATTCATAGTTATTAAAATGAATAGTGTTGTGGTGCTTTAACTGTTAATTGAATTGTGAATTGTATAATTGTTATTGTTTGTGTATGAATATGCCTCTTTATGATTTATTACTGTTTTTAAACGTTTTCTTTGATCTAGATTTCAAAGTACTCACCCTTACAGTGGACATTTTAGGTACACCAAGGAGACAGGCATGAAAGGATCAAGGCCGAGAACGGTATACTCATAGTAGAGAGTATATTGGTATAAGTGACCCAAGGGTCACGAGGTTCGAGCAACCATTCATAGGTTTATATTGTAATAAGTAAATTTTGTAAATGTAATTGTAATTAATGATTTTATTTTGTTTAAGTATTTTTGTGAAATTGTAAATTTATAATTATACCCTTTATTTTTGTTAAGTTTTAAAGTATAACATAATGTTATTTATTTTGAACTGAAAGTTATATTTTCATTCGATTTTGAAAACTGTTCTGGACTGACAGGTTTAATTTCATTCGGGGAAAAGTCCAATTTATAAAGGAAACTCTATCCAAATTTTTATAAACCCCGAATATTTTCTTAAATAAAGGTTAATTAAAGTATTTTCTAAAAGTATAAAAAAAGAAAGTAGGATGTTACAGGGTCAAAGGTGGGTTCGACCAAAGAGGCTTCCTCCACAGGTGCATCATCCAAAGTAGGAGTGGTTAGGAAAGGCTTGAGTCGGTGGCCATTGACTTTGAAGCTCTTGTTTGTGGACTCACTGTTGATCTCCACAGTGCCATAAGAAAACACCTGGGTGACTACAAACGGTCCAATCCACTTAGAGCAGAGCTTTCCACTCATGAGTCCAAGCCTAGAGTTGTAGAGCAACACTTTTTGACCAACCAAGAACTCCTTTCTGGAACTTGAGCTATCATGAAGCTTCTTGGTCTTCTCTTTGTAGAACTTGGAGTTCTCATAGGCCTCCAAACGGATCTCATCTAGCTCACTCAACTGCAGCTTCCTCTTCTCACCCGCTTGATCAAGAGCTAAGTTACATTGCTTCACAGTCCAATATGCACGGTGCTCTATCTCCACAGGCAGGTGGCATGCCTTACCAAAGACAACCCGATAAGGTGACATCCCTATGGGTGCCTTGTAAGCGGTCCGATGGGCCCACAGAGCATCCTCCAATCGTGTGCTCCAATCCTTTCTATTAGGCTTCACCATCTTCTCCAAAATCCGCTTGATCTCTCTGTTTGAAATCTCAGCTTGCCCGTTGGTTTGGGGGTGATAGGGTGTAGAAACTTTGTGCACAACTCCATACTTCTTGAGAAAAGCTTGCATGGATCTATTGCAGAAGTGTGTGCCTTGATCACTGACTATGGCTCTAGGTATGCCAAACCTGCAAAGGATATTAGACCTGACAAAATCTACAACAACCTGAGCATCATTATTCCTGGTGGCCTTAGCTTCCACCCATTTGGATACATAATCCACATCAAGTAAGATATAATAAAAACCAAAAGAAACAGGAAAGGGGCCCATGAAATCTATACCCCAAACATCAAACACCTCAAAGAACAACATAGGTTGTTGCGACATCTGTTGCCTCTAAGATAGGGTGCCTCCTGCTCTTTGACATTGCTCACATGAGCTGCAGATGTTGCTTGCATCCTTGAAGATGGTTGGCCAATAAAATCCAGAATCCAGCACCTTTCGTGCTGTCCTTTGAGTCCCAAGGTGGCCTCCAACTGGTGAAGCATGGCAAAACTGGAGAACCGATTGGATCTCATGATCTGGAATGCACCTGCGAATGAACTGATCACTGCAAAAACGCCACAAATAGGGGTCTTTCCATACATAATACTTGGCATCGCTCTTGAGTTTGTCTCTTTGAGCCTTGGATGCCAAGGGTGGAAAAACAGATGCAACTAGATAATTTACAATATCAGCAAACCAAGGAGTAAGGGGAGGGGGATGTGAAACATGAAAAGCTAAATGCTGCTCATCCGGGAAGTCATCCCGGATAGGAAATGCATCCTCCTCTCTCTATTCTGCTCAAGTGGTCTGCGACGAGGTTATGCGCACCACTCCGATCCTGAATCTCAAGATCAAACACCTGAAGGAGTTACATCCACCTAATTAATCTAGGTTTAGAGTTTGTCTTTTTCAAAAGAAACTTCAGAGCAGCATGATCAGTATACACTACAACCTTAGAACCTAACAGATATGATCTAAACTTATCAAGTGCAAAGACAATGGCTATCAGTTCTTTTTCAGTTGTGGTGTAATTAACTTGTGTTGCATCTAAAGTCCTAGAAGCATAATAAATCACATATGACAGCTTACCAATCCTTTTGGAGAGAACTGCTCCCAAAGCATAATTCAAGGCATCGGTTATGAGCTCAAATGGGAGGGTCCAGTCAGGTGGTTGGATGATGGGAGTGGTGGTGAGTGCTCTCTTTAGCTCATCAAATGCCTTCTTGCATTGGTCTCCAAACTCAAATGCGGTATCCTTTTGAAGCAAGTTGGATAGTGGAAGGGCTATCTTGCTAAAGTTCTGAATAAACCTGCGATAGAAACCTGCATGGCCAAGAAAAGAATGTACTTCTCGCACGCAAGAGGGGTAAGGTGTAACATCCTCATTTTTATTGATCTAATAAGTATATTTAAGAATATCTTATTTACACGTGAAAGATGAATTTCAACTATTTTCTTATATGTATATTATTATGTTGAATCAAAATATGTATATGCATAAGTGTTTGTAAACGTTTTCCTAGTATATGTATATATTTGCATAAATATATCCTTGCGTTGGTATTAGTATTTGTGATTAAATTCTTGAGTATATGAGCGTATGTGTGAGTATTTGCATGTGTATGTTTATGTGTATATCTATGCATTTAGGCTAAGTTAGAGTAGACACACACACACACACATATATATATATATATAGGTTATGTGTTTGTGTGTGCATTCATGAATGTAAGTAATTTTGTTTGTTTCCTTGTGTGTGTGTATGTATGTATGAGTTATGTGATCGTATCGTTAGGTTGTGTAGGGAAGTGTTTTAGAGTAGTTAGTTATAGTCGAAGGAAATTGGTATTAGGGTTAAGTGGTTATAGGGTTTGCCTTAAGTCGATCGGGTTAGATCGAGTGTTTAAGAAGAGGTTAAGCATAGGATTCGGTTGGTTGTTCGTTTTGTCCTTTCGTGATGGAGAATTGTGTGTTTGTTATTGTTAAATAAGGATTGTGATGTTTAGAATGTGTTTAGAATGTAGGATTTAGTAAGGGTAGGTTTGGTGAAGTAGAATTAGTTTAGAAGTGAGTTTTAGAAGAGTAATTAGGATCTAATGAACATAGGATCTTAGGAAATTAGAAATAAAATAACCATAGCTCCAAACCCAAATTCCACCGTTGGATGTGAAGATAAGTGTCTTAGGAAGCTTTCCTCAAAATTTGAGCAAGATCCGACGGTTAACGAAAAAGTTATGACACTTTGAAGTGCAGAGGAATGGGGGATTGAACCAGTTAATCGATTAAGCCTTGAGTTAATCGATTAAGACCTGAAGATGCACACGACTTAATCAATTAAGCATGAGGTTAATCGATTAAGGCCTGAATGTTGATTTTGGCCAAATTACATGGGTTAATCGATTAACCACCCAGTTAATCGATTAACCACTGCTGAACCAGACTTAAAACACGGTTTTGTTGTGTTGTTCTTCATTTTTCTCTTCTTCTTTCACGACCCTTCTCTCTTCTCTCATCCCAAACTCTTCCAATCTTCAAATCAACACCAAATAACTTCAACCCATCACCCCATAATCATTCCCCATTAACTCCCCATGATTTTCTATCAACAAAAACACCAATTTCATTCTCAATTCCTCAAATCCCCAATTCCCAATTCAAAACCCTAACTTCCTCAATCCTTCTCAATTATTTGGGCAATCACCAAGGGAAGCTAGGAATTGGTTAAGGAGCAAGGAACTAGGGGCTAGGGAGCTTAATTCCAAGAGCTTTGAGGAGTGCATCTCTCTCTCTCTCCTTCTCTTCTTCTCTTCAAAAGTTAATTAAGGGGAGACTCTTTCCACACTTTGAGTTAGGGATAGTTAGAGTTTATAATAGGGTTTGAGATTAGTAATTAAATTAGAGTGTGGAAGTAATTAGTATAGACTAGAGTTTAATTAATTGTAACTAGTTTAGTTTTTAGTTAATCTTAGAATTAATGTAAATGTTCGTGTTAAATTGTTTTATGCATTGATAAAGTAGGAAGTGAAGAACATTAGGAAGATGACTTAAATTACTGCACTCTGAGACATACCTGAGTATGTTGACTGATTGACTGGTTGATTTCTGATTTGTTAATTGATAATGTTTGTATGATCATTATTATTAAAGTGTAAAAATGTGAATGTAAAAAGGGAAAAAGTTATTAAGCTTGTGCATTGTATGAGGGACCTTCCGGAGTGGAGGTGAAGTACAATGTACATGATTGTTATTATTAAAAGTGTTTAAAAGTTAAAATGAAATGTAAGTGAATGTGAATATAATGTTTAAGCGAATAAAGGGAAGGAAAAGTGGAAATGGCGATTGGTCTATGGCTATAATAGCGGAATTGTTAAAGGAGTCAATGAATTGAAATGAATATAAATGAAATGAACAATGGTAATTGATTTAAAGTGTGATTGTGGGTTCTCTCGAGAAGTGGCTAGGCTATACTCTTTGTTTCCATTCTTTGATTTGGTTATTAATCCTAAGTTTTTATTATGAACTGTTTACTGTCTTTTTAATTCACTATGATGTGAAAGATCTCACCCTTAGTGGTTAACATTTTAGGTACCTATTCATGATGCTTGGAGATCAGAGTGCGCAGCGAAATAAGTCGGAAGAAAGGAAATTAATTTTTGTACAAATATTCTGTATTATATTGGGTGCCCCACATTTTGTAATTAAATGTTTTGTAAAAGTAGAGGTTTAAAGTTATCCTCTTTACTTCAAACTCTGATTTATGTATTTTATTTAATGAAATAATCTTTTAAAGTTGATTATTGATTTCCAAAATTTTTATTTCCGTATATTTTTATATTAAGAAAATCGGGGTGTTACATGCAGCTTAGCAGGGTCAACCTCTATGCCCTTATGCGAAATAATGTGCCCTAAGACTATGCCTTGTTCTACCATAAAGTGACATTTTTCAAAATTCAAGATAAGGTTAGTCTCAATGCACCTATTAAGCACCTTAGACAAACTATCAAGACATGCATCAAAAGAGGAGCCATATACACTAAAATCATCCATGAAGACCGCTATGCAATGCTCAAGTAAGTCATTAAAAATACTCATCATACATCTTTGAAAAGTGGCAGGAGCATTGCATAGGCCAAAAGGCATCTTCCTATAAGCAAATGTACCAAAAGGACAGGTAAATGTGGTCTTATGTTGGTCCTCTAGTGCAATACAGATTTGAAAATATCTAGAGAAACCATCTAAGAAGCAATAGTGAGATTTACCTGCCAGGCGCTCCAACATCTGATCAATGAAGGGAAGAGGAAAGTGATCCATGCGGGTCGCCTGGTTGAGCTTCCTATAGTCAATGCAGACTCTCCAACTGTTCTGCACTCTAGTGGGAATCATCACATCCTTCTCATTTTTGACAACTGTCACCCCAGACTTCTTGGGAACTACTTGAACCGGGCTTACCCAAGTGCTGTCTGAAATGGGGTAGATGATACCAGCTTGCAGCAACTTGGTGTCCTCTTTCTTCACCACAAAAAGAATCTAGGGGTTCAACCGTCTCTGGGGTTGTCTCACTGGCTTCGCCCCATCCTCCAAAAAAATTCGGTGCATGCACATGGAGGGGCTAATACCAGGTATGTCTGCCAAAGTCCATCCTATTGCCCTTGTGACGCTCTTGAAATATGACTTTATTTATATCAAAATAAAGTACGTAAATAGTTTATTTAGAAACTATTAGAGAATTTCATGAAAACTGTTTCCTTTTTACATAATAAGTTTATATCTCAAAATACTTTCAGGTTTGATAAAATAACTGTGTACTTGTTTTGAATTCAGCGGAAACGATTTGAAAGTGTTAATATGGTTGCGAGAAAATAGATATCAGAATGATCATGCAACCATAGCCCATACATATATACATATATATCATAAAACCCAAGTACACCAGATAACCAGATAGTGAAAGTCGAGGTAGCAAAGTTTTAGGGATACAGACCAGTAAGCATAAAATATTAGCTCTCAATGCTCTCATCAAAATATATACAATATACCACAAATCAAAATAAGAGAGCCATCGAAAGCTGTGTCATGACCACCCACACTGATGCCTGATCCCTGGATCCTCCAAAAGCTGAAACACTACATCCTACTATGGTCCCCATACTGCACATACCAAAATAAAGTCACTACATCACTGGTTGTCAGCAGCTGTCCCATCCACGTCCTCTACGGGGTCCTCCTCCTCCTCCTCCGACACCGGAGGAGCAGCAGTGCGACGCACTGGCTCAGGTGAGGGTGCAAAACGTACCCTGGTGGTCGGACCAGGACGAGGAGTGGCCGTAGCAGTATCCTCAGAAGAAGTAGAAGGACGAGTACAGGTAGCCTGATGTCTGACATGTAAATTATAAAAACGACGGCGAGGACATGGTGGAGGAGTACCAAAACGATAATTATAAGCTGGAGGAATGTGCAGTATGTAGATCATAGGGATGCGAAGCCTACGAGGTCGCACACGGGCAAGGGGGTTAGGGTGACGAAAGATCACGTCAACCTCACCCTCGAAAACAGCCCCGTGCTCCTCGTAATCCCACACTCCCCTACGGAGTGGGCGTAACTCCACGAATGTCATGTAGCGAGCCATCACCTACAAGGGCATAGGGAGTCAGCAAATACTAACGCATAATCAAATAGATAGGATAACAAATAATGAAATAATCAAATCTTTATTTATTATTAACCACTATTTTCCTTTCTAATCAATTATCATTTGCTAATAATCAATTATAATCCTTTGATAATCCATTAGAATTTCTTAATAATGACTTACATAAATCAATTCTCATTCATCATAAACATCCAAACATAATAACGAATAATCAATAATATATGCACTGACAATGCAACTCATCTATCAATGCATGATCGTTGGCCAACACAACAAATAGGCTCCTATGGCACCTTTAAAACATGCCCGGTACTCCTCAACGAGTACCTCTCAGACTCGGCCAACATTAAACGACACCCCTAGAGCTCATAGAAGTGACGCCGACGTATCCCGCAAGATTATGTCTCTCGAGCCCGGCGTTTAAAGACATGCCCACACCCACGTGTGTATTTCCGGAACAAAAGGTGTAACCCCGGTCACCGACATTCCCTTACGTTCCTACGAACGCACAATGACCCTTTGGAGCAGACACTTTCACCAGTGTCCCTCGAGTCCAAAATAAATGACCCTTTGGAGCAGACACTTTCCTTAGTGTCCCTCGAGTCCAAAATAACAAAAAGGGATATGCCCACGCCTCACGGACGTGTCTTCACCAATGTGGGAATCCAGAATGCAAATGCCATGCATGACTCCGCAAGCATAAGTGTATTTTAAGTTTACTTGAGGTCATTTAACATAAACATTTGGTATTCCCAATTACTATTTCCATAAACCTTTGTCAATAGGTTCCAACTTCAGCCTTTAATCGAGTAAAATGCCTGGTTAATCGATTAATGAGTTAAATTCTGATTTTTTTTATTACAAAATTGCATTGATAATCAATTATCCATCCTGATAATCGATTATTCATTTATAACACTTCAAACTGATCAGAATTTACTCGTATTAATCGATTAATATATCAGTAAAACAGTGCTGAAACTGGTTTTTGAATACCAAATTCATACCAACTCAATTTTGATCAAAACCAACCTCAAGTACAACATAAATACAACATAATAAACTTGTTCATAACATCAATTGCACCAATTAACATCAATTTCACAAAATCATGTTGTTTTCCCCCAAATTTAACCTAAAACTCAATTTACATATCAATTTTTGATTCACAACATTTCAGATCAAATTGAGGATTCATTTAGCTTCTAATACTATAATCTAACATGTTCCAATTCCTGTTTCATTTCAAATTGGCCTCCAAGCCATTGTCCACTAACCTAGTGCCCTTTGAACCACATAGACGTTCAACCAATATTCAATTCAATCCCATAATCTATTCTAGCATTAGTAAAGCTTCTCCCTTACCTCAATGAAGCTTTTTGGATGCAAAGACAGCAAGAAAATCCTCAGATTCTACAATCACCTCTTGCTCTGTTTTCGGTTCCAACACAAGTTCAAGAGAGCAAGTTTGGCAGAGGATTTGACATAGCAAATGGGCATGAAAACGAATAAACTTGGTCAATATAGAAACTAGACATTGCAAACTTTAATTAGAAACTGAAATGACACGATTTGAGGGCCTCTACATACCAAAATCGAAGACTGGAACTTAGCACCTCAAAATTGAAACTGCAGAATTCAGATTCTTGGACCAATCTTTAGTGAATTCGTTCTCCTTGCACAAGCCACCAAAATGCACGATTCTTGACTTGAATTGATGGTCTCTTTGCAAGCTTTAAAATGGTGTAAAGCTTACAATTAGTGTGTGGGTAAGGATTAAGAACGAAGACGAAGAACAGAGGGTGTTCAAATGAAAATTCAGCAGAGTTTCACTTCCTCTTCCAATTTTCTTATGGTTTTTCATCAACCAAAACCACAATTTATAGCCAAAATCAACTCTCATACAGCTAAACACGTGTTATCCACTAATCCCTGTCGGTGCTAGGTGTTAAACTCGAATTATCCAGTTGGTTGAGTAATCAAACTCCACTATCTTCAGCTTCTGCACTATCGTTAATCGATTAACGGTCGGGTTAATCGATTAACACGACCAGTTTTTCAAAAATTACTATTTTATTCACTTTCCCTCCAAATATCTTTTCAATATTGACTCTTAGGTCCTTTCCAAGGACCAAACTGCAAAAACACCTTATTTCTTAACCAAAATATTTTTCTTATATTTTTCCCTTGATTATCCTTTTAATATAATCACAAATTAATAAACAAAACTAATTAATTCCATATAATTAGTTTTATTTAAATATTTCTTTTTATTTATTTGGGAAACAAAAATTCGGGGTATTACAGCCCTTTTGTTTGCTCTAATCACATCCAGCAGCTTCTTCTCTTGATCAACAGAAAGGGAGGTAGAGATGATCACTGGAAGTTTCTGCTCATCCTCCAAGTAAGCATATTTGAGATGAAGAGGAAGGGGCTTCAGGTCCAATAAAGGTGTCTGCATCATAGATGGAACTAAAGGGGCAGCAGAAATAGATTCTGCCGCCTGCACCTGAACAAATGGATTAGACTTATGCATAACAAAAATGGGGTTAGGGTTAGAATAATCTGAATCTATATCATATGAATCAACAGATGCAGTAGCAAAATTTAAAAACTGGTCAATTTCAATGCATGCAGTGCACATTTTGGAATCAGAACATGCAGAACAAGTAAATGAGTCAGTGAAAGATGGCAAATCATAATCATGCAAAAAGTCAAGAACATGCTCATCAATCAGTTTATCAAGCAATTCAACATGAAAAATAGAGTGATCCTCAGGAAAATTTTTCATAGCATGGAAAATGTCAAATCGGATCACACTGCCATCAAACTCCATGGAAAGTGTACCTACATGCACATCAATCTTGGTTCAGGCTATTTTTAAAAATGGCCTCCCCAAAATAATAGGAACAACATTACGGGGAGAGTCATCTTCCATATCAAGTATGTAAAAATCAGCAGGGAAGATCGGCTCTTCAACCCGAACCAAGACATCCTCTATCAAGCCTGCGGGGTAGGCAGTAGATCTATTTGCCAAGTGGATAACCACACCCGTAGGTTGAAGAGGTCCAAGTGAAAGAGACTTGAAAACAGACATAGGCATAACATTAATAGATGCTCCTAAATCTAGCAAAGCATTCTCAAATTTAGTATTACCTATGATACAAGGTACAGAGAAAGTTCCAGGATCCTTACACTTTTCAGGAATGTGAGGG